>JAWNMV010000890.1:18967500-19567500 GCA_035043635.1 Drosophila rellima
ATTTTTATAATTACATCTTCAAAATCATTATGATTATAATTTTTCAAATATAGGATAATATTATTGTTGTTGATATTAGTTTACTTTTCAGCTGTCTACTTCGTATCGTACACACCTTTTCTTAAGTTTCTATGGTTACAGGGTGTAGTCAGATTTCGGTTCGCCAAGCTTGACATTTTTGTCAGGATTCGCGACACAGCCGAAGTCATCAATCACTGGATAGTATTTTAGGTGAAATGCCCCTGACAAGCCATAACCCAAATGGCTCTTGTATTTTCATGTTCTACTTCAGGAGTGCGAAATTTCAGACATGTTGAGCGCCCCAAGGTCGGCGTTAGTTCAACATTATTCGCAATTATGGATGAGGTTTATACACTGATAGATGACATGACCACATGTTTGTCCTTCAAATCAAAAGCAAAAGAAATTTTACAACAATCGTAATATTCAAAATGTAGTTAGAAAATTATATAATAATCCGAAATCGATCAATACTTGCGATTGCAAATATATATATTTTTATTCAACATGAGATTACGAAGGTACATTTTTACTAATTTTTGAACAGTGAATGTTTCTTTTTCGACTTTTCTAGCTTTGCTTCATTTTATTCCAATCATAATTTGATTTCTATACATTTATTTCTTGACTTTGTGGCTTGAGTTTTTAATTCTTAACATTATGTTAATTCAAGTCGATAGTAGTTCCTTTGATTGTCTTGCAGAGACCTTGAGAAAGCTGATAATGAAATGAATGAACTTTAAAAATGTTTAAGCTTATGAAATCTCCATCTTGTCAATTGGAAGGAGCAAAAAGTCCCAAGAAATGGGCAACTGCAACCACAGAGTAAAGTCGACAAACTTTAACTTATCCATGCACGTTCAGATTGCACTGTCAGCTATTTTTCCCTAAACTTTTGCCATATGCCAAGTTGGCAGTACGCTTTGTTTTCCTTTCCCAACAAATGACAAATGATGTCAGCTCAATGTGACAAAATGCAGCATCCTTCGGGCGTGTTACGCATATGGATGTATGTGTATATGTAACGTCTAGAAAAACTTTACCCAATCCTCACATATACTACATATTCACAGAGTTTGCTGTAACTTTTGACAATGTGATCATTGATTATCATAATTGAAAGGCGTTAAGTAAATGGACAAAAGTCAAAGATTAACTGCTGATTCACAATTTAACATTGCTAATTATGAATAAAATGACTAAAAACTGAATAAACTGTAAGAACTGAAAGGGATTAAAATTAATTTATTTTTAATACAAGTTTATTTGTTATCATTTAATAATTTGTAACACAACGCTTTGTAAGCTACATTTTAAAATTGTGTGTGCATCTGGCGACGTCATTTTAAGAACAGTATTCTAGACTATACATACTCTACTGAAGACACAGTAAAAACTTAATCTGACTAAGTTAATAACTTTTCTGGGCATCTCTGTATTAGCTTTCAAAACAAGCTTGTAGTGCTTCAAAGAGATGTTTACAGTTCATTTGGCAGTTATTCATTGTCTACTAAGATACAAACCAGCAAATAAACATCAATCCTTAATTGCCAGAGCTGAGTTGAAAAGCCAACATCTAAGACAGGTGAGTCAAATCAAAAGCATATCCTTTGTGCTATGCCCGATGCCAAATTGCATCCAGAATCAAATTGAGTCTGATTTATGACGGCGCACCTTAAATGCAATTTGAAATGACTTAAAACTTATCCACATTCACACATACACATACACATATATTGCATAAATGTGTGCGTGTAACAATTGCCCAAATTGTAATTAAATTCGATAAAATATCTACAACACCGAACACATAAATTGTGTATACCTTATTTAATTATATTTCTTAAATATACTATTATATAATTCAAAATCTATTTTCATATATATTTTTTTCAACTAGCTCAGGAATTTACCCAAGCTAACAAAAAACTGAATTACAATAAAATTACTGCGTCACAATATAAACTGATAATTAATTATGATATAAATTGAAAATTTTGTAAAGAATTTGTATTAAACATTTTGATTTACTATGATTTATTAATATATAGCGTAATTTACAATTTAATGGAAAATTAGTCAAAGAATCTTTATTAATATCTTACTTAATTTACATATGCTGATAACAGCAATGTTCTCAATAAATGTACAAAAATTGAAGTGAGCTTGACTTTCAGGTTTCTTTTCTTCGCTGTAAAGACGGATATCACAGGCTTGGCTTTAGTATGTCTAAGCAGTTGACCAACAAGGACAGTTGCCACGAATTTCATTATCAAGCGGGGCCCAAAGCAATCCTGGTAGAAGGCGCTCACCTTAAAGTTACAGCTAATGAGTCTGCTGGTAGGGCGATGTAATAGGGAGGAAACTGTTGTCGTTCCGACGCGATGCTTCCACCGAAATGTCAATTGACGCATGCCTTTTGGCCAAGTAATTATGTTTGATGACTTGGTGGTCGCTCCTGCTCTGCAGCAGTAAAACCGAATAAGCCAGAAGGAGAATTGGAGTCTCGGAGCACGGGAAAATGGAACAGGAGATGTAACTGAGATAATAATGTACAACAAATCTGTTCACTCAACTCCACCAAAGTGACAAATATTTTTATAAACAAAAGTTACGCTTCATAGTTGATAAATAGAAAATGTTTTACAAATTTAGTGCTTTTTTTTTATATTAAACCGTTTATACGGCTTTGAGTGTTAATAACGCCATCTATCGCTTGGTTGCGGTATCAAACTGGAAAGCAGTTTTTCGACACGATGTTCTACGTTTTATGGAACATTTGATGGCAACACATCGCAAGAAGTTTAACAATGCGATGTTCTACATCTTAGAGCAAAATATCGCAAGCAGTAATGCGATGTTGTTTTCGTTCTAACAAAATGTTTCTAAATGCGTTGTCTTACGTTTTATAGTACAATAAACATAAAGAGCTGCGTTTTGTGGAACATAGAATACAGAACATAGACAGGACTACATAGAATCATAGTATCTCAGACACAGCTCAGCTGAACACGGAATATGGATATAAGCAGTGCAATGTGCAGTGCAGTAGGATAATTATCAGATAAATTAAAGCAGTAAAATAATTTAAATATTGTTAATAAAATATATGTTATACATTATATAAAATTTTATGGCAATCGAAATTTAAGCTTATCCTAACTAACTAAAGGCCATGAAATTTACAAATAATATGCATATCCATTCTAAATCGCGTATATGGATTTAATTTAGATTTCTCGCCAATTATCGTTTGTAATTAACCAAAACATTTCAGATTTGGTATAAAATGATCTAATGAGCTGCCTGCAATGCCAGTTGCTATCTGAAGGAAAAGCTAATAGCGAGGAAAATATGAAAACTACACTACTTTGGTTGGTCCTGGCATTATTTTACATGTGCCACGTCACTAATGCCTACGATAAAGGTAAGACTCAAGACTGGAAATTATAATAGAAGCATAATAAATTTATGGCTTTTCAGAGTCATGTGATGCTGTTCCCAGCGACACCGGATTTGGCAGAGCGTACAGCTTCAAGTGGCGTTTTATCAAGCAAACTCGCCAATGCACCAG
The DNA here is from genome assembly GCA_035043635.1 of Drosophila rellima. NCBI lineage: Eukaryota > Metazoa > Arthropoda > Insecta > Diptera > Drosophilidae > Drosophila > Drosophila rellima. Next base: position 18,971,096 of record JAWNMV010000890.1, read on the forward strand.
CTTTTTATGGGGAGGTCAAGGCTATACTGCCAACTTCTTCCCCACCGAGGCATTGTGCAGGCAATTCTGCTTAACTTAATGTGTAAACATACAATAGTTACCAAAACCAGATAAATAAAAGCCACTTTTGGTTTTCCAGCAAAACTAATAATTAAAAAGGCAGAAGTTTTTTTTTGTATGATGATTTCAATTGGGTATTCAGAACCAAACAGAATCTACTATATTTAATATTAACTAATTCAACTGTTATACTTAAAATGTTAATTTATATTTGATTTATTTATTTATTTATTTTTATGGGGAGGTCAAGGCTATACTGCCAACTTCTTCCCCACTGAGGCATTGTGCAGGCAATTCTGCTTAACTTAATGTGTAAATATACAATAGTTACCAAAATCAGATAAATAAAAGCCACTTTTGGTTTTCCAGCAAAACTAATAATTAAAAAGGTAGAAGTTTTTTTTTATATGATGAAAACAGAATCTCCTATATTTAATATTAACTAATTCAACTGTAGCCTTTAAAATATTAATTTATATTTACATAAGGAGAATAAAAATAAGAATAATAATTTTAAATTACAATTTTAATTCAAATTTTAACTTTACTTTACAATGGACCACAGATTTCAATTGTGGGCTGCCAGACAGTTGACAATTTCAAATGCGGGCTGCCAGACAGGTGACAGCTGCATTTGTGGGCTGCCAGACAGTTGCCAAGGAAACTTTAAAGTCGTAAACAAAACGGATTTTTCATGTTGCAATGTCATGCGTTTGCCGCAGTTCTTAATCAATTTGCAGAAAAAACTACACAAAATGTTTGAGAAGAGCAACGAGAACAGCTTGACTGCCATGGGGAGCATTCAAGAGATTGCCGGACGTCTGGCAGAGGAGCAGCAGCGCCTTCGGCATTTGGAGGCGACAACTTCCCCGAAGGAGCGGACATTGTTTGTGCTGGGAAGCAAGTGTGTGGTAAGCTCAAGGGCAATAAATCAGTTGAAAATACTAAATAATATATGATGGTCAGGGCAAGTCCATGGCCATCAACAAGTTCTTTGATCGGGATGAACAGACAACGCGTCCAACTTTGGCCTTGGAATACAGCTATGGACGCCGCATGGGCAGCGGCAGGACATCCCATGTGCTGAACGTCTGGGAACTGGGATCCTTGGACAATGCCGAGCAGTTGCTGGAGGTTCCAATGCGTACACATGGCCTGCAACAGTTGTCCGCCTTCATCATGGTGGATCTGTCGCAACCGGAGAGAGTTTGGGCGGATCTGGAGTGCGCCTACAAAGGATTACGGGATACGGCCCAACGATTGTTGCAACTGGCCACTCCCCAGCTGCGTGAGGATCTGGAACGCCGTGCTCTGGAACGAGTGAAGCATGTCAATCAGGATGTGAGCACACTGGACTTACTGCCATTTCCGGTTGTGATTGTGGGCGGCAAATACGATATCTTCATGGACTTTGAGCCGGCTCTAAAGAAGCACATCTGTCGCTGTCTTCGTTCCATGGCGCATTTAGTTGGAGGCTCTGTATTATTCTACTCACAGAAGCTACCCAAACTGGCCAAGGTGCTGAGGGATACCATAAGCCATCTTGGATTTGGCAGTCCCACGAATCCCTTTAGAGCCCATGTCACTGACTACAATGAAGCGCTCTCCATTTGGTTTGGCACCGATAGCTGGTCACAGATTGGCATTGGCGAAGCCAGTTTCCTGAGTGTGGAACGCATCGGAGCCACACTGAGTGTGGAGGTGCCACAATTGCAGCTGGAAAAGCAGAAGCATCAAGTGCTCCTCGATCCGGCCAAGGATGCTGGCTTCAAAGAATCCCTGATTGATGAGATGCGCTCACAGAAGGATGACGAGCTTGCTGCGATTATGCGGGATGTCCTGTTGCGTGGCAAATTCGAAAGTGTACAGGGATAGAAACAGAGGAAGATAGAATCATCAAAAATAATATAGAGTTAGTCAAGTAAGTGTTTGGACAAATTAAAAAAGGTGCAAAGGTTGCTTATTTAGTTAGTTTTTGTCCAAATAGTTACATGATATACTGTACATAAACAAAGTATACTTAAATTTACTTACCCGCGTGTCATTACGTACTTTACAAAATAAAAATCAACGTTCGACTTTTTGCGCTGTCATTCAAATCGTTGTGATTTTGGAAAATACTCGTAACTGCAAAATGGATCCACCCTCCGTTCCGGCCCGAGTTGTTAAAGTCTTGGGCCGTATTGGTGCACGCGGCCTTTTAACGGAGGTTCGTGTAGAGCTCTTAAAATTTCCACGCATGCAAATGTTACGTGCTGTCAAAGGTAAGTTTCTAATTTAATTTAAATCGCACCTATTATTTACTATTTAAGTTTTTGTGAAAAGGTCCGGTTCGTTTGGGTGACATTATCAGAGTTACCGACGCTGTAGAAGATGCCTGGCGTCCATAGTAAATATTCAATATAATAAAAAGTTGTTCATTACTTTGGCAAACAAATTAAAAAGTGCATCATCAAAATTTTAAATGTATTAAAACTTGGCGCTTTGTTAACGTTTTTGTAGGTAAATATGGCAACGCTGTCACACAGATTTGCATTGATGAGCGACAGTCAGAACTTGACGCATTGTACCGTTACGCATACTGAAGAAGCTGCTGGCAAAAAGCTTCGCTCAGCTGAGCGCGGTCTCTCTCTCTCTCTTTCTCTGTGTCCAATGTAAAGCCAGGCAAAAAGACGTTGGCGTCGTCGCCGACGTCGACTTCGACGTCGATTTCGAGGTTTCATTTGCTGTTTCTGTTCAGTTGTTGGTACGCGCTCGCGTATCGCAGTTGTTGCCGTTGTCGTTTGGCGGCCGACGCCAACTTTCGTGTGCTCGTGTTTGTGTCGTGTGTACTCGTGGTGCTGTGTTTGGTGTGTACATTTTTGGCAAATTTAAAACTCCGCCAAAGTAATATTTAACCAAATGTATTCACATCATTGTGCGAAAGCAGCCACAAAGTGTAATTAATAATACGTGTGTTTTTATTTTTTACTTTTAATGTCATCGCCTACTTCATTTTGCTCTCAACTTCGTTTCGGCTCGTGAAGTTTTTTCGTTGGCGTTGTGTAATCGCCCCAAGTGAATTGAAGTTAGAGTTGTTGCCACATCTGTATTTGTACTATACACGCACACATACGGCAACACATACAACTGTCTCTGTACATAATTTAATATTATTTAAAGCTTTTATGCGACTGAACTTCAACTCCAAAAAAGCGTCCCAAAGAAATAAATCAACACGAAGTCAACTCAAGCTCGAAAAAAACAACCGCAAGCGAGCTAAATTATAGTCAAAACAGGTGAGTTGCCATTTAAGCAGTCAATTATTTTTAGTCAGCCCTCTCAACTTATTAGCACACATACAAACAAGTGTACACTCTGCTCCAATTTGGCGTGCTTCCCTTTCTGGCACGACAATAACAAGAACAAGAACAAGAACAACAACAACAACTTGGGACAGCCAAAAAAAAGCCGCCGCATTATTGATTTTCCTTTGGAGCGAGCTGCGTTGGCGCTCTTATTTCTGCTGATTTCGCCTAAATACATAGGACTACATTTGCATACATACATACATATACATATTTATGTATGTTTGTATGTGTGAATGTTTAGCAACAACAACAACTCCGATATTACTCCCGTTTCTTTTTGCTTTTACCTTTGGCGGGCGTTTTTCTGCATTTGCTTTCTGTCACATTGCCAAGGCAACGGCCACTGTATTTCTGTGTGTGTGTGTGTGTGCATGCGCCTGTGTGTGTGTGTGTGTGTACCATATGGTCGAGATTGTCGCTCGTTTATTTTGCAGCCTGGCATCCCCTGCATTTTTGCTGCGATTCGTTGGGATTTCCTTGTCGTTGCTGACCTTTGACACTGCGTCTATGCTTGGATATACATACATATTTAATCTCATACAGAGCTTACTGAAATCGTGTTTGCTAAAGGAAATGTAAATCTTTCAATTATTGTTCTATACGAGTTTAATTAAATAGATTTTTATTATTTATTAGTGCAACAATAGTAAATACTTTCAGAGTAAAAATAATTTCAAAAAAATTTCTCAACTGACAAAGGTTCACAGCTTATATGATCACTATTACAATTTATTTATTTTACAGTCTCCTTATAGCAGTTATCAGTGTACTAAAATATTCGTAAATAAAGCATTTTATGTATATCATGTTATAGTTTAATGGGTAATATTTATATCATAGCCCTATTGCATAATTCAACAATTGCGGTTGGTAACTCAATGCTCTGATTAAACGAGTGAGGAATTAAACAACCTGCCTGTTGTGAGTGTTGGGGCTCAAAACCCGCTCCGATACAATGCCCTTAGTGTCGATAAATGAAAAATAATGTATGGTATATATATATAAATATATTTGATTTACACACAAATGCTAATTAAACTGCTAAGCGTATCGACATCACACTGTATGAAAAGAAACAATGAAAAATCAGCTAATTAAGGCGCCTTAAAACTTAAGAGCAATAAATAAAATGATAGATGGAGATCACAGCCAAATTTGGTTCCTGCTAAAAGCCATACAGTCCAACCAAGATAAAAGCATTCATTTCATAAATTGGGTAGAGAAACACTTGAAAAAATCAAAATGAAATACTGAATAAAAAAAAGAGCGTTCTTCATTGTGCGAAAGATTAAATACTCTTGCAGAAAGTATCGCAAAAATTGATCAAACTATCTGAAAAGTGTCATTTTCCAGTCTCAGATGAAGTAATATTATTGGATAAGTTCTTCAAAAAATGTCAATTAATATTGAAATGATATAGTGAATCTATAAGTTGCATATTGCCATCGTTATGATTATTGTTCAAGAAATATATATTTATAATTTACTTTTCGAGAGTTGCCTTCTTCCATTGAGCTTCAAGGCAAATGATTTCTTCTTGCCTTCAATTGTGCTATAAATAGGCGAAGGGGGAGTGGCATGGGGCGGGTGGTTCAGTTCTGGGATCAGCTTAAACGTTTTGCATGCCAACTACAATAAATTAAATGTCAAATAGAATTAAAATACAACAAATTGGTGCGGGCGACTGACGTAAAATGGAATAATCGTAGCCATGACTAATTATGTGTGTGCGTGTGTGTGCGTGTGTGTGTGAAAGAGAGTGTGTGTGTTTTTGTGGATGGCACCAGCTACAGGGTGCGAATAATGTCAACTCAACGATTTGCATAAAAGTTGCATCATAGTCTCCCAGCTGCCCCAGACAAAGACAGGAATTTAAATTGAAGGGCAAATGTAAATGTGAGGGGTAAATTGTATTACAAATCCTAAATAAAAAAACATTTATTAAATGTTATTTTATACGGGCAACTTTGCTGATTTTCGAACTTATTCATGCAACGCTTACAAATTTTAATGTGTCAGCGGCGTCGTATAAACCATCGATAACCGAGACTTCCATTTTTAATGCCATTTATCACGATTCATCAGCCAAACTGTTTCGATAAGAATAAAGCACTTAATAATCGGGGCGTTTTTATTGTAAAGCTCAAGCATTTGGTTTGGCCTTTGAATTATTATCGCTAGGAAATAAATCAAAAGGTGTTTCTAAGCTCGAACTTTACTTAAAATCTAAACAAATGTATTCATCGATATGTTTATAAATATAGCGCCTTATATGGAAAAAGGGAGATAAACTCGTGTATCTGTTATTTAGAAACATGTTTCAGGAATAACAAAAAATTAATATAATTAAAGAGATAGATTGGGATTAATATAGATATATACATGGATAATTGATGTAGATATTGATATTGTTATCAGAAGAACCAATGAGAATTTATCTATATTCACATGTCTTTTATTCGACTTCGATTCACACTCTTTTTTCTCGGACTACTTTCAAGTACAAGTAATTCACAAAATTGGTCGATTTCAGCGGTCTGTTTTACCGCCAAGTTGTAGTTACAACTTGAAGGCGAAGTCATCGCTGTTAGTTATCTTAATTAGGTGCACTTCAGGCATGACCAAATTAACCCTGGCCATACCTTTCAGCTTTTCTTTAGGGCAGAAACTGCACTGAAAATCACAGTCAACCAAAGTTTTCCGAACCCGATTCCCGCTTTCGTATAGCACATTGAACTTCTACCCAGTAATAAGGCAGTTGGGACGTTCACTGAAGCATCAAGAAAAAGCAGACTTTGGTGACTTGAAGTTGCATTGCATTCTGAGCTTTGCGTGAGTGTATCTTTGAGATACATTCACTTACAACCGCCGTGCTCTATGGTCATAAATGAGCAGCCAAGCACGACAGCACTCACAATGGCATCCGTAAACCTTCCCAGGTTATATAGCTCCGTTCTGAGCACTCCCAGATCTTCATGCCACCTTCTCCCCCACCCCAAGCGCACACACACACACAAGCACAGACACACACATAAAATGTTGTGGGGATTCTGTCGTTGCGGATGTGATATTGACACGCGTAAAGAGGGCATCACTTTTAGTAGTGCATAAAGAAATGCCATTAATTTGACTGTAACTGCCATTAACAATTAGCAATTAACAGTGGCAATTAGATTTATCAACCAGTTGCATAATTCTTTAATGGATGTAAAAGATGCCGCCTAAGGTGGGTCGCTATTTTTATAGATATGGTGAAGAAGGAGAAGGTCTACCTTCTTAGAATATAATGCTTAAAACTATTTGTAGCTCATTTCAGATGACTACCAAGAGACTAAAGAATATTACGTGTTTTAAAATAACAAAACTAAAAGTGATACAACATCCAAGAACATCTGTCGTTTTGGTATTAAAATTCTCTGTAAATAAATAACACTAAAGAGTAAAACGCATTTGATAAAATGCAATCTGGAAAATATATAAATTTAGTATAAATATATATAACATAAATATTCGGTTCAATTTACCTTGTTTATCGAACTTATGGTTTTATCTTTTCACTTAACTGACCTGTCTCTACAGACTGTCATCTCGTATTTTTCCCAACTTAATTGTGTTGTTCCCACGTTTGTCTTTTCCTTGGCACTTTTGTAGATTCCTTCTGTGGCTGCCACAGCTAATGAGCTAAGGACTCTCTGGTTATCCTTTTTCAAGGGCAGCCCAAAGGCAGCGAAGCGTTGAGGCGACTCTCAGATGGGAACCCACGGATACGTGAATAGACTGGGAGAACTCTGGCTTTTTAGGTCCCTCCGTTCAGTTAATAGGCTTAGATCAAATGGCAGATTGTTAACTTTTGCCACGGCTGTGAATTTGCTAAGATTTGAATCGATTTGCTTATCAGACTTGCAACCCCGCAAAAGTCAGTCAGATTTTGCGGTTTTCAGCGGTGCGCCGTAGTTCGTGGTGGTTGTTGTTGTTGCTGTTTACTTTATGGACAATTAATATGTCAGTTGGCGACCAGGTTCAATCGAGGGGGTGGGTGGCACAGCGGGTTGGTTAAACTTTCGACACGTTTTATGAAAGGAAACCAGTTCAAGGCGCAATGGGAACTCGGGGAAATGTCAGAAACAGACGCGACGACGCGTTGGATTGTCTAATTTCTTCGACTCGACTCGTGCCCGACACGTTTTGGCATGTTTTCCGTCTACGGCGTAGAGGCCAACCCCTCCCTCGTCCACCCTTGCGGGGCTAACAACCCCAAGACATGGACAATAACTGGAGTCGGAGTCGGAGTCGGAGTTGGAGTTGGCGTGTGGCGTATTATCCTTAAACGTCGTTGCGGCAGCCGCTTGTGCTTATGTGTCCAGGATACAAGTGTAACTGCTAAGAGCAGCTTTAACGGTTCTTGCCTGTGCCACAAGGAGATCCAGACAGCGAGGGGCGGCGAGGGGAGGGGGCTGGACTAAGACAAGCTTTGGCTTGGACGCGTGTGCCCGGCCGTGTTTCCCGTGGGAATATCAAGGATTTCATGTCGTGGGCGTGCGAAAATGCATTGCGCAGGGTAAACACCGTTCAGGGTTGTCAAGTTATTGTGAAAACTACACAACACCATTCAAATTATGTAAATCAATTACGTGGGTTAAGGTAACTTATCCCTTATATCGGGTTTAATGCTCATTTAATTAAATGATAGAAATGTTAAAAAATTGTATTTAAGAATTTTTTCAATGCTTACTTTCTTAACATGAATGGTAGTCAATTTTTAATCTATATTTTATTAACTATAATAAATAGTCTCTATTTAAATTTCCTTACATTCCCAAATTAAAATAAAAAGCATTTTAGTTTTTTAAGCTCCTTTTCCAGTTAGACTATGAAAATCGTGATTAATTTCTTGACTTATTTCCATATAATTCTATCATATCTATTTTAAGGGAAATCGTCCAGTCAGACCAATAACTGACATAAATTGAGAGTCCAATCAACGACTTTCCCTTCAGGGCTTTTCCTTAGCCATTTATCAGTTTTATGAACGGAAATAAAATTGAAAGCTTACACCAAGGCACAGACACAACAAACACACACATATACACACACACACAGACACACTCAAACACGCACACCTCAGGCCAATAAAAATATCAACTTTTAGCAAGAAATTCAATGGACATCCGGCTGTTATTATTTTAGTAGTTTCAAGGTGTGTGGAAGAAGCACCTCAAGTGCAATTGAAAATGAACAACAACAACAACCACAACAACAACAAGAACAACAGCAACTACAACAACATTAATTTCTGTGCGTTGGCAAAGGAAATAACTTTGGCTTGCAGCAGAAGACGAAGGTCGTAACAACGGGGAGTTGGTTTATTGGCTCGTTGGCTCGTTGGCTCGTTTTTTGTTGCCAACTTCAGAATTGTTAGAAGCCAGCCTGAAGCTGCAATGTGTGTGTGTGTGTGTGTGTGTGGTGTGGTGGGTGTTGTAGTTGGCCCAACAAGTTTTGGCACTTTTATGGCCATCATTAATCTGGTGGCATGAACGCCAAAAAGACTAATCAATGTTGGCCACGCCTCGGGGCTTGGTTTGTGGCGCCTTCAGCTTTTTGATTAACGTGGGCTTTCCGACAGTTATTGCACGTGGGAAATGTACATATATATATACATAATATATGTATGTGTATGTGTGTGCGCCTTACTGTCCGCTTTTCAAATAAGCCGCAATGGCAAAGTGCAAATTTATCGAGCAGTCGGATTCGCAGTCGCTTGCAAAAAGAAAACAAGAGATAAGCTAATTAATTTTTTGAACAATTAAATTAAATGGAATTAATGCAGGAAACGATGCAGGAAAAGTGCTGCGAAAACCCGTTTAACATTCTTGATTAAAAACAGATTAAAAAACTGATTAAAAACTGATGTCGAGCACATTCGAGTGCAATTAATTGAAATATGTAAACATAATTATTATGATGGAGCTGCACTTAAAGGTTGTTGGCAAAATGTTTGCGTAATCAAAGTGTGCTTAAAGTTGCAGTAGCTTAACTCTTTATAATTCAGATTTAGCTCTAAATTCTATATATAAGTCTCTGACTGTTTAGTAATGTCCTTTTTCATTTCGAAGCTGCTTTTGAGTTCAAAATCATTTTCAAAACGTATCCCAATTGTTAACCGATAACTGTTGTAGAGGTTTTTGAAAGCTTCACATTACAGATAAGTAAGTGGTTAACTCTTTTTAATGGTTTTTGGATGATCCATAAATAACCCAATGGCTTATTCAAAACTTCAAAAAGAATTTGGCTTCCGTAAATACGAAACATCAAATTGATCAAAAATTAAGAAGTATATATTTATATAAAATAATATCTGCAAGTGCTTAAGAATGTTATGAAAAGATCAACCTCGAGTATATCTCCATGAAGATACAGGAACTTTACGATGCCGCGTTATGTGAAAAGCACTCAGAGACACACACAGATGTTGTGCACAGCATTTGACATTTGCTTGGCACATTTATTGTACACCAGTTGGGGGAATTGGCGAAGCAAGAAATGGAAAAAAAGAAGAGAATTGCATTAATGCAATTTTAGCAACAACCCACACCCAAACGCTACTGAGTTGGAGCACGTTCCATATCTGTGAGTGCTGGAGGTGGGCGACAGCATCAATTCCAATTGCCAGCACATGACTCTCCACATCCACAATCATCTCAGCCAAGTGGTCGGGACGCCTGCAAAGAAGAGTAGAATTCGCTGGCAGGCAATTCAACTGAATGCTTAGGTAAATGGAAATGCGAATGGAGTTGAAGAAATGCAGGAAAATGGAATTGCATTTACGCAATTTATTCTTTGTTGCTGTGGACACAGACAGGCCAAATTGATGTTATGACAGCATATTGTGCTCTTAAATGCTTATCACACTGAAAATGAAATGTCCAAGTATCAGAAAGTTGGCTAATAGACAGATTAAAGCCGAAATACTCCCGTTTATTATGTAGCAAAAGCTATGAATATTTTAATGGTCAAGCAGTTAAGCTATAAAATATTAATTATTATAGTTATTACTGTTATGTTTTTATATCTTCAAAATAACCTTGAATGTCGTCCTTAAATCCTAATTAGAATTTAACGTAATATATTGAAGTCAGCCTAAAAGTATGCTTCAAATTCTATAAAATCTACATCCATGAGATACGAATATCAGATAACAAACTTTGAGATTGTCTCCCTTAACATTATTTTTTATAACTCTGTATATATTAAAAATTTGTTCCAACATTTTAAATTTATCTTAAGCCCATTTAAGCCATAATTGCCTTTCTATTTTCCCACATTTTGTGTGTGGTGAAAGTTCTTTTCTTTTTGAATGATTTCTTATTAAAATTAATGTAAAATCAAAACATAATTACACTTTGAACAATTTTCACTAATGATAATTCGAAATTCAAATGCCGTGGGGGATTTCGCAGATTGTTTAGACATGAAGTTGCATCATTAGACGCAAATGGAAATAATATAAAAAATACTCTTCACTTCAAAACAAACCCATTAAAGTGATAGGCTTACATATTACATAGTTTTGTTGTAGTTAATTCCGGATTATAGACCAATTAATTCACGCCGCCTGTTGGTTCACACGCCCCTGTAAATATCAGATAATGCCGGTCACCACTATGAAAGTATTCATTAGTATTTCAATTCATATATTTTTTTAGAGCAATCTTTCTATTATTGCCTTTCAGCTGGGCTAAATGGTTTTTAATTGTATCTGTGCCAGGCGCAGACACTTGAAAACTTCACTCGCCCTGCAAGTTTTTTATATATGTACTTGCGAATTGCATTGTCGGGGCGGGAAGTTTACAGCAACCCTTAGCTAATTGTTTCTCTGGGTAATGGGTGTGAAATGTGAACTATGTTAGTTGTAGTTGAAATACATGTAAGAGTAACCCCTATAAAAAATGAAGAGTGCTAGATTAGGAAGGAGAAATTTTCAAGAATAATATTTTGCCTTACAGCTAATAAAAAATATGTGCGAATCTATGTGGGGTGAAGTAGGAGGATAGTTCTTATCCAGCTTTTATCGCATAATGACTGCAATACATTGGAAAATATTTATTCGGTATATACGAAGATCTTGGCTAAGAATAATATCTAATTGAGTCATATATCTAATTGTATATGACTTGAATATAATATATGAAATATTCCTGTAAGGTAAAATTGAGTTCCAATTAAAGAATTAAATTCATAACTATTTTATCTACATTTAAAAAACAATTATGTTGTGTCCCTCACCTATGTCTCAAAAGCAAAAAATTATATTGGAATTTAAGCGAGTAAAACCAGTCGGAATTATAAGGAAACTAGCTTATGTTATCTTCTTTATAATCATCTTTATGTGGCAATCATAAATATAAATATTGTAAAAAACCTGTTGCGCATTTTGGAAATGTATTTGAAGATACTTTAAGATACTAATTGTCATGTTTATGAATGTATATCGTTGAATACGCACATAAATTTATAGGTTGTACAGTCAACGGCAAAGTTCACTGAACTTTATTGAAAAGCCAAGCTTAAACTTGGCTAAAAAGCTTTTGGTTAGAAGCGATGTAGCGAACAAGCTGAGTGTATTAAGCTTTCAAAAGCCACTCAAGCTTTGTGGCACACACGCACACATACACGCACACATACACACACACATACACACACACATACACACACATAGCCGGCGTCTCAAGAAGCACTCAAGCCCCATTTGCCGTATGCCACATGAGCCCAGCTGCTTGGCTCGTAAATCTTGGAACATACTTGGGACTTGTAGCAAACAAATAATTGTGAACACGAGAACTACGATGCGACATGACCCTAATGAGTGTGAGAACTTTTTGTTGCTGCAATTGTCGCGCTTTAAGCCCGTTGCCAATGTCGCTGACATTGCCGAAAGCGTGCTCTTAATTTCTGGCTAAGAGCACGTTCCACTTAACAGCGTTGCCAGACCCAATTGTAAACATTTGATATACTGTAACTGACTTTTAAACAACTGAACTAAAAATGATCTCTCTCTTTTCAGAATAAAACACTCACGCTTGAAAATTTTGGGTAAGTCTAAAAGCTCTTATAATTTCTGTCAATCTATTATAGAAAGAGAAACAAGTGCTGGCCCGTAAAAAATTTTTAAATCTATTCAAAAGTTTAAAAATGACTTGCTCCGAAGCTGACTGAAAAGTAAAGGACTAGAAAAATTACGGAATTATTAAAGAAAATAATCTAATTCAATACTCTTAGATTATTTTCTTTAAAAAAATAATTAAACAGGTTGTCAAATCTTAAAGGAAAAAGGTAATAATTGAATAATGTACTTTTGAAAACAATTAAAGTTATAAAGAGTTTTTTAATCTGTTTCTATTTTGATGAAGAAAGTAACTATTTATTGCGGGATTGCTAAAACTGAGTTATAGAACAGATTACAAAAATAATTTTAAAGAAAATAGAAAAAAATTAATCTGTTGATTTAAAAAAGCAGTAAAGTTATTATACAATTTCCCAGATTTGATTTAACTCTTAAATTCAATTTCAGTTTTACAGCACTAATTTCATTCGAATCATAAGTAAAAAGCATTTTAAATGCACTAATAAATAAACGATCTCTATATCTCCGGTTTGAATGTAATTTTAATGGTTTTGCCATCAGCTTGGAATAGGTAAATAACTTGATAAGACTGTTAATTGTATTTATGTCATTATGACTCAGTGGTAGACCTTTAATAGTCATCTGCATTATTTGGTTTGTTACATCTGATGGCGCATTTTGATTGAATTTCTGATTAGTTCAGCATGTGGCTTTTGTCTAGCCGTCGGCATTGATTTCTCAGCTTGTGGTCCCTTTGCAAAGCCCCGCCAATCCCCCAATCTGCCATTCACATAGGAGCTTATCTATTGTCTATCTGTTGGTATGGCTCTGGATGTGTGACTGGTTGTGGGAGTGTTTTCGGGGAGAGCGCACAATTCCAATTCTCAATTGTCTATATCTAAACGACTGCAATTGTACTTTACTTCATCACGTTTGCTTTTCACTCTTTGGCTTTTACGCAAATTGCAAACGCAAAAATTCAACTTGGCTATGGCATTCGGTTTCTGCTAACGGTTTTGCTGATAATTATAGGAGACAACAAACCTGTTGGGTTTTCTGTGGGTGCGTCTTCAATTTCTTGGCAAGTGAAGGAGAAGAAAGCGGGCTTGTCTTAAGTGTTCTTGGTATTAAAGTTTTATTGTCATTGGCTTTTTTAATCAAGAACTGATGCTCTGGTTGGTTTTATGATTCCCTTGAACCTTTTTTCTTACCTGCTCAACTACCTGGACTGTCTCTATGGATGCGCAGATACATTCTATCTGCGACTATACAAATGTATCTTTTTAAAGCGATGCATTGCAATTTTCGCACGTTCCAATGCTGTGCGAGTCGTGAAAGACGCTCTCCCCCTCTCTTTCTCTCTCTTTCAATGTGTTTCGACCTTTCCATCGCAGTTGTATCTTGCTATTCTCTTTATATTTTTCGCCTCTCTCTGTCTCTTTTTGCAAGCAACGACCTTGTCTTATTGCTCTGCTTGAACCGTTCAATCGATCATTTGACATTATCGTCACGAAATTTAGGTTGGGCAACTAAACAATGCGAATCGATAAGTTCCATTGTTGATTAGGAAATTAATTTAATCAGTTTCTAGTCACTAGTCAATGCATTGTATAACATTATTGATTAACTACGATCACCAACTATCGTAGATATTTGCGTTAAGCAACTCTCTTGTCGGCTCTCTTTGACCCTCCAAGGTTCTCTTAAACCAACAATCACTTCCAGTCTGCGTCACAAGCGCAGACCCAGACCCATGAATGTATTTGTACCTATTTATGTATGTAAGACTGGCAGCTGCAGACCCAACAACTGGTTTTTAATACCCTACATTCAACACAATGAGGCATACTGTTAAGTTGAGAAACCTTAAATAATGTCTGCAGTTATTTATTTTACATACTATTTTTATAAAATAAATTCTTTATATTTCAAGAAAGATGTACTCAATAATATAAATGTATAAGTAAATAAGGTTATATACGACTTTATTATTAAATAAATAAACAATTGTCGTATTCTGTATTAAATCGATAAATAATATTTGTAAGAAATTAAGAACAAATTTAACAGCGCTAAAAATGTTTGAAATTAAATCAATTGCAGTAAAGTCTATTGTTTCAAAATACAATACGATAAAATTCAACCTTACTTTATTTTCTTTTAAAATATTATTATTAAACTTAGAAAGAAAGCTATCAGTAATTTGAAAAGGATAATATAACTTTCGCTTTAATCTATCATTAAAAAAACATTTGAAATATACTCGAATAAATTCTTAGAACAACAACAGCAACAATGCCTACATATTTATGTATATAGGAAGGATCAAAATATATTCGGTAAATAATTCTTTATGTAGAACGATTCCCTGATCGATGGTAGCGCATTTAATCTATGTACCCGGCCGATCCCGTTAGGCAGTCGACTCCATAGAAAACAAAATACAAAAAAAAAAAATCTACAAGCTGCACACAAAACGCGTCGCAATTTTATCGGTGTCGCTGCCGCTGTCTCTGGCACTGTCAGCGGCTCTCCTGCTCGAGGTAACTGCTGTTGTTTGTTGGTAGTAAATAAATACAATGGCACAGTGAGCAAATCCACGCACACAGGCGCAGCCAGAGCGCAGTTCACACACACACGCATACGCAATACAGATGCAGATACTGTCGCCCAACAGCTGTCAACAACAGCACGCGCTCTTAAAGTCGTGCTCTCACGTTCTCACGTTCTCTCGCTCTCTCGCTTTCCGAATCTTTACGCTCTTTCGTGGTGCGCTTGGCAATTCAGTCTTGGAAGCAGTTGGAAGTCGGTAGTGCGCCCAGTACAGTAGAGCAATTTGAGCCGTCGAATCGAGCAAACCTCTCCGGAAAACGCGTCGCCCGCTGACCGTCAGTTTGTCAGTTAGTCAGTGCGTCAGTTTGTCAGTCTGCAGTGTGTGTCCCAATGTCCGCGTAAAGTTCTTTTATTACCAACTCAGGGGGGTTACCAGGTCGATCTTCTGTTGCTGTGCCTCAGGTTCGATAAAATTCGCGTTGCTATTATTCGATCATTTTCGGTGCCGTGATATTTGTCAAGTGCTTAATATATAATAATTATAAATAATTGTATAAAAATAATAATATACATGTAAACGTTAACACATATTTGTATAAGTTATATAAGGCCCAAAACCGGTTTAATGGCCGAAACAAAAATAAATTAGTTGAAGAGTGCCAAAGTAATAAACACAAAAGTTGATTTCTCGCTGGATTTAACTGCAATTTTGGATCGTAACCGAATCTACTTACATACATACATATGTATATATCCGATACTTAAACGGTATGTCTGAACACAAAATGTCATACGACATTAACAACAACAACAACAACTACAACAACGGCCACAACACCTACAATATTTGAGTTACATTCTCGTCGATGACTCGAAAACTGGAGACTCCAATAAACCGACTATACTCCGCTCGAATGCGAAAACGAGTTTTTGTATGGAAACCAAAAACAATATATATTGTATATATCAAATTTGCATACAATTCTTGGATTCTTGGTTCTGTTTGTTGTTGTCGCTGTGGTTGTTGTTGTTGTCGTTGTTGTTGTCGTTGAGTACAGGTTTTCAGTTCGTATACAACAAGATTTAATTCCTGAATTTGTTGCATACGAATTTAGTTATTTTGCATTGTTGAATTTGAATTAACTTTCAGACAGAGTTTCGACGTTTCTGATATGCATACCTGAAACAACTGAGACTAAATTCATAGAAAGAACGTAAAGGAAACTAAAATTAAAGGAATTCTAGATAAGCAGCTCTTTTTCACACTGGAGTATTTTTTTACTTTTGTAACTACGTTAACTGACTGACAACATAGATATGGCTTCATTCTTCTTCTTGCTTCTTTCAATACAGCTGTCAGCTGTCTAAACTTTTTGAATATATTGCTATATTTGACATGGTTTAGTTTTGAGAAGCTAAAGGCAACAAATTTTCTTTAATTTCAATACTTTAGAGTAAATAATAAGAGATAAAATCCCAAATCAGCTGTTAAGTTAGGAATTGGGATTTTTTACGACTTTTTAAAATTAGAAACAAAAAAATATTAAGACAGTATAGTATTTAAGTCGATGCTTTTATTTAGATTTGTCTACATATAAATTTAGTTCTTGGTCTAAGAATTTCGGGATTGTAAATTCGTCATTTTAATGATTAATATTTTAAAATCTTAGAAACTTTGTCAGAAACTCATTTCAACTCATTTCATTATATCGTAAATTAACAATGCCCAATTCAGCGTACTTGAGAATAGCAATTATCGCACAGTAAACAACATTTGCAATTAGCAGACTGTCGGGCTTAAAGCTAACACGTATCTACAAGTCCCATACGTATCTTTCTATCTGTATCTGTATCTGTCGCTCTCACGTACTAATTTATTATTTGAATGATTCATTGTGGATTGTATATGACTAAAGCTGACTTTGATTTTTTCTATTGTTTGTTTTGCAAAAAGTAAACAAATCAATGAATTTTATTTTTATTGATAATGCAAATTTGCCTAGTCGGTTATACCCAATAACAAATGCTAATGTATAGAGTATACCACTAACCAGCTGATTTTATTTTAATTTATGCTTTTGAACTCAAATAATTTAATGCGCTTGCATAAATTAGACAGAAAGTTTCTAACCGAATGCAAAAATGTTGTGTGAACATTTTATTTGTGGTCTGGGCAAATGACTAATGCAAATCATTGGAGTGTGTGTGTGTGTGTGTGTGTGTATGAAAATATAATAATTTTAAAATAATTAAATAAGTTAGCAGTGAAAGCAAATCATAGTTAGAGAGTTTGAGGCAATTTTCATAACAATGCAAAGTTCTCAGCGGCTCAACATAATTTTCTACATTTTCCCCATATTTATTATATTCAAATTTACAATTTTCACTTCTTTCAGGTCACAAAGAGAGTGTTGTTTATGTTAATTATACAAAATTGTCAATTTCAAATCATTAGTTGCAGTAAAATTCCCAAGTTATCGCCGCAGCTTCAGCTTCTTTGTTAGGCTCCAATTTTCAATTGTTGTTACTTTTTAGCCACTGTTAGACCCTTGGAAAAGTCCGCTTATTAACTGCCAAGAGTAGAGCATAAATCTCAGCAGGCTACCAGCTCAATCTCCTCAAAGTTGCAACTGGGGAATGTGGCAGCAACAGCCGCCAAATAAAAAAAAAATTTCAGCCAGAATTCCATGCCAAGAAAAGCAAGCAGCTAAACTGGTAACAAGCCATGGCAAAAAGTAAGAACAAAAACTGTTTGTGGCCAGTGCAGTTGGTGTGGTGGAAACCAGTTTTCAGTTTTTTTTTTTCAATTTCTTGTTAGCCACTTTTCTCACTTGCCTTTCGATTATGCCAAACTGCATTCTTGGAGTCGCGGCTCCAGGAGCTCCAATAGCTTCAGCTTCAGCTTCAACTTCAGCTGCTTTTTGGCTTTCGCTGCACAAGTTCAACAAACATCAGCTCGACTTGGACTTGGACTTGGCTGTAGACTTGGCTCGATGTCTGTTGTTTGTTGTTGTTGTTGTTGTTTGTTGGCCTGCTGCTGCGTTATGAGCATACATAAAACTTTAATTTCATGGAATTTCCTTTCTATTTTTATGCAGTTGATTAACAACCGCCAACAGTTGATGACGACGAAGAAGATGATCATGATCGTGATAATGATCATGTTCATGATGTAGCTGTTGGCCAAGAACATCGTCATCGTCTGGGCCATGTTGTAACTTCTTATGCTTTGCCCAAGCAATACAGAAAAAACTGAAAATGAAGGGTATCTTGTGGTCTATTAAGCCATCTTACTGGCCAACTCATTAACTTGGCTAAGTCTCTTTATCATCGTTTTGCTTTCTTGTTCTTATGTTCTATGCGCTGTCTTGGCAGGAAATTAAACTTGGCTAATTGTGTATGTAAACGTTTAGCCATTAGCTTGACTCCTTAATGCTGCTGTGATTACTAAGCGCATTTTAATCGTGCTGTTTTTATGCTCTCAGAAATGCATTCCGAGTACACTTTGAGTTCATAGACCCGTCAGAAGGACTTAAGGTTCTATTTGCTTAACTAAATTGGATGCAGGCAAGTTTTCATTGGCAAATTACAATACCATTAGCTTTAACCTTTGTGGGAATTTTCATAAAATCGAATTAATATCGACTTAAAAGCACAATTTACAACAACTACATCCAACTTTGCAGCTCGAATCGCTTGAATTCCTCGAATTTCAGAAGCTCAACTGCCCTTTCTACTTTTGTTGTCCTTGAATTTAGCTGCGGTAATTTAACTGAATGGCTATATATATATATATATATATGTATATAGTCAGTGGCTTCGAGGGGTTGACCGTGCTGTAAACCGTTTTAAATGTCAAAGGCAAAAGTTTAACCACTCAAAACCCTGTTAAATTTGCATGCGATGGCTTCTTGATTAAAATTTAATTGATATTTGATATTATGTGATACTCGTGGCTCATCCATAAAGCATATACAAAGTTTTGTACTGATTGTTGACTGGCGTAGTTACTTAAAATAAACTTAAAACTTGCTCGTAAAATCGAAAAAAACTTAAAAATGTAATATAAATGCTATAGGTATTAAAGGAAAAATCTTTAACAGATATCCCCATTTTTAAATTTAATTAAATATTGATTCCGCATTAAGCCAACAATTTGTGTCACCAAGTCAGAATATTGAAATTGAAACGATTTCTTTTGATCGTTTTAAATTGATGGAATTAATTGCTTAATTGATAGCGAACTTTTTGAATATTGCAATTGATAAGATTATCGTAAGAGTGGGAAGGAAGTTGAATAGTTTATTGCACCTGTCAAATGTCCCAATGTGAACTCTGTTTGTTCTCTTTTCCGCCCAGCCTGTTGAGGGGCTTCTTTCCGTAAATAGTTTTCGGTTTTGCTTACTTGCCACGCCGTTTTATCGATTCGTTTGTTTCTTCCGTATTCTCCCCCAGCTGACAACTACCACTATATAATGTTTGGCATATTTTTTGGGACATCGGTGCTCCACTAAGTGGCTTTATAATGGCAACAGCTGTTGGGGAGTAGCTGAAATTTGTTGTTTGCACCAAACAAACAAATTGTTAACGCGCCCAAAAGCGAGCGAACGAATTTCAAACGGCAACAACTTTTTGTCACACTCTCGCGCACAATTAAATTGATTTGAACCTAAAAAGCTACCACGCCCCTCCACCTCCACCTCCACCTCCGCCTCCGTTCGTCTGTCCTGTTAACAATGACAATCAGAGCAGAGAATGGGGCAGCTGGAAAAAACGTTAGTGGAAATTGTCAAGCCTCGTTGGCCAAGAGAATCGCATCGCATAGTCTGAATAACTCTCGGGAAGTGTATCTCAAATGATAATTTGCATATAGAGTATCTGCTTTTATCTAACACTCCTTGTGGCAGCTGTTAACTGTAGATGTTTTGGGACTTTTACATAACTGAATTTATTTGTCGTTTTGTTGTCGCTTGTCTCTTATCAGAATGAGGAAGAACAATATTTAAAATTTCAGTATTTCTGTTTGATATGCCAGATAAAAAAGCTTGCTCACGACAACTTTGTTTGTCCATGTCAGCGCAAAATATATACGTATTTAAATGCACTTGTATATATGTATACATACGTAATATGTGGATTACTTTAATTACATACTTTTATCATTTCATAGTTCTTGATGGAGCGCTGAAATCTGACAAGCTCAGCGAGTTCGGGGCAACTTGAAGTGGAAAGCTAAAAAAACCTATTATAAATTTGCAGTGTATTACAATTTTAGATATTTACTTAATTAGCACAGCTTGAACAATAGTAAAAATATCTGAAATATATCGTAAAAATTGTTGCAATCGAATGATAGGAAGCTACACAAATGTTTTTGAATTTTTTTAAAATTAATTATTTTAAATATAATATTGGAAAAATACTCTACAAAAATATCAAGAAATTCGCAGATGTTATTCATTTAAATCTTAACTTTTACACAGACTAGACACAAAGTCAATAAAAATACTATAACTCCATTATCAAACCGACTTCTATAATAATTTCAAAGCTTTAGAATAAAATTGCTATCAAAATATTGATCATAATAAAGAACCCAACTTGAATGAATGCCATGAAATTTGAGCTGACTAGAATATTAATTTCAGTCTCTGTGCACCCTTGAGAAAGTTACATAAATATGGCTTTTTTATGCCTTTTTGCATAACTTAGCACACCTCTTTTAGGTATTTATTCTTTTTTGCTTTTCAACTTTCCAAATTCCTTGGCATGTGATTACTTATCGATTCCGGGGAATTCTCTAAGTTCTGAGTTGTTGTTGACTGATTTGTCTGGTTTTGCATTGACAATTTGTTGTCTGGCATAAATTATGATCCGTTCAGTGTTGGAAAACGAGTTCTATGGAAACAGGTTATCGGCAGTGGTTGAGTCATTATATCATTTGCATTAGGAATGCGAAAAACACCGAGATACTCAGCACAACAGCTTTGATGATGCCTTTAATAATTTAATTGGAGCTTAGCAAAAAGGTAGAACAAAGCAGATGCAGATAAAGATACAAGTGCAGATGCAGATACATATGCTTTGGCAGCTGCCAACTGTTGTAGATACACACATCGTTTTAGCCAGTGCTCGAAGATTTGTTGTTGTCTACCTGAAACGTGCCAAAGGCAAATCAAATGACTCACAAGAGTCCACAGACAACATGTGGCTGGTGCTTGATTCCAAGTGGAACCCCAGACTCGTTCCACGTGCAACAAACATATGTCAGCGGCGTTATTATCGGAGCGTGCCTCAGGATCCACAGCGCCGGCAGATGCCACCAATTCCAAATGGCCGCCGTGTGGTTTTGTTTTGTTTCGTTTCGTTTTGTTTTGTTTTGTAATACCCTGTGATGGCTTAACTTGAAAAGAAAGGTATATTGCCAATGTGTAAATATTCGAAAAAGAAACGAACATTGAGACAGACAGTAGAAATAGAGCAAAAGGAAAGGATTGAAAAAAGGCAGAAGCTGGACAGCAAGAAAAGATAGGAAAATGTTTAGCGAAAAGAAAAGAATAAATATTAGAATATTGATAAGATCTTGTTTGTTATCTCAAAGATACCTGGATAAATAACAAAATCCTTACAAATGATTAGCCTTACTCAAAAACTATAACTTAACTGATAATTTTAGATTTACTTGAACTTAATTATTCTTTAACACAGAGAGTATCTAACAGTCGAGCATGCTCAGCTGGAGTAATTTCTGAGTTCCCATCTGCGTGTAGACAGGACATGCTGTACTATGTGTGTACTCAAGAAATTACCCAAGTGTATGCTTATATGGGTATACGAGGATTTTATATCGCATTTTCTTTTGTTTCGTCGTCTTCTTTTACTTCCGTTTGCATTTCTGAACTTCTTTCAAGTGGTTTCGTTCTCTTTTTTTTTTAGGTTTTTCTTTTATTTGTTTTGTTAAAGGATATGTTTAAGGCAGCCACAGACGGGGGAGGATATAGTTAAGAGAGTTAAAGTCAATCCTAACTGCGACTAGATTTGGCAGATATTGCATAAAAGAAATATGTGAGAAAGATTGAAGAGGAGAAAGAAAAGGATTTCATGAAATATTTTAAGAGATGCCAATCTATAGCTTTATTGGAGAAAAACTGACTTGTATAAACTAAAAGAATATACATAGTTTGTACTATAAACAATAGGAGTTTGTCAATAGATTGTGTAGATTTTCAATCCAAGCTTAAGTCTAGTCTTAGAGCTTCCAAATTTGCATGGAAGTTTGTCTAAAAGATTCAGAAATCATAAAGCAAACTTTAAGCATATCATAGAGTTCTCATAGTGCATTCCTCGATTCTTTGTATTTTATATATTCGCCTGGGAAATAATTAGCATCGACAGCTGCTGATGGTCATCTCATTGCACGCAATCCAAGGATGCAGAGAATTAATTTTCTCACAGCTCACGTGTTGCCATTGCTGGAATAATGCAGTTCCCATATTGGGATGTAGTTTCCATCCAGGTAAACTCCATGCTGACCGGATCAACGCCCAATTGACAGCTAATAATTACGCACTTCAACAGTACAAACTACTGCAATGCTACCCCTGCCCCTCTTTTGCAACCCCCGGACTGCAATGGGTGCATTGGAATGTCTACCCTCTGGCCCCTACTCCCTACTCTCTACTCCCTACTCCCTTCTCCTCTCGTTGTCCTTACCCCCTGCCCTAGCCTATGGCCTCCCAGGTAGTTAAGGGTGCGTTTAACGCCGCGGCGTGTGAATTTTTGTCTATGTTTGTGAATCTTCTTCTTGAATCTCTCTCATCCTTTCGTTGACTATTCAAATCCCACGGAGTTCAAGAATTTGCGAATTTCTCCAATTGTCTGCGAATTATTTAGCAAGCTACCCTTTCAGCCTCAGTTCTGAAGATCAAATGAACAATACCTTTGCATGCTGTGAGAATTTTGTGAGAAATTCGATTTATTATTGCCATGAGAAATTTTTTTATATTTTTCATATTTAACAAATAATTTCTTATCGAATTTATAGAATAGTTCCTTTTTGACGCAAGATAATACTTAAATTTTAAGGAAAAAATGTTGTCGAATTTATTAGATTAAGAGCTTCAGCCATTAATATTAATTAATAAAAATTAAAGTGTTATTGTTCATTAAAAAATAGATAAAATGAAAATTGGAAAATGCGAGATAATTAAATACAGATAAATAAAGTGAAATGAAGTGAAATGTTTTATTAAATGTTGAATTTGCTCAATTTTATTTAAGTACTAAATTCTTAAAGTAAGACTTCTTATAGAGAACAAACTACCATGTTAAGATACGGAAATGCTTAGATTAGATTCTGAAGATGACTTTTGTCCTGCTTTAGGCATCTCAGGAAGTGACTGCAAATCCTTCTGTTGACCTTTTCCTTTATGGAGCTTGTAAACTAATTGAGTCCATTATTACTGGGAGCACACACACTTAATTACCCAACTAAACATCCGCTAAGCTGTTCGTATATTTTACTATATAGAAAAATTGTGTGCTACATTTATTTGACATTCATTTTTTATGAAAATTCCCACGACCACCGACTCAAACTTCAAGCGATAAAAAATTATAAATTCCGACACTGCGACAAGCAACCCTCCCTCCAAAAGGACGACGAGAAGCAGGGCGGGGAAGAAGAAGAGGACATGGTGGTTGATAGACTTCACACCGCATACCCCCCTCCAGGACCATCAGACAAAGCGCAGGGCGGCATAATTATAATCGCATATTAAGTACTATACATACGAGTATGAGTATATAATAAAAAAGAAAAGAGAAAAAGAAAAAGAAAGAAGCCCTAAAATGTATATCCTTTTTCTCTTTACGGTTCCTTCTGCCAACAAAGCGTGTGAACTCTGCGAATGCAGCCAGAAATGCAGCAGAGCAACCATTGTGACATTGCCTCGACCTGAGCTGAGCTGTAGATAAAATGGATTCGAATAGATAAGGATTCGTTAAATCTGCTTCCTTTTCATACTCTAATCTCGAGGCCTAAGCAAGATGTAAGCGGTGTGTGTGTAAACTTAATCCCACAAGCCACATTATTGTCTCGTTATTTTGCTTAAATGGTAACATCTGTTTGGTGTTAACCAGTTGGGAATTCCCACTCATAAGCTGGTCAGCCAACCGCAACGGCGATGAGCGTCATCATTCAGACTACATCTGGTCAGAACTCGGATCTAGTTGGTGGACAATTGACTGGGCCTATGGGGCGGGTCAAAATATGTGCAACAAGTGTCGTTGGCCTTTTGGGGGCATCAAATTAATTGCAGACTACATGAGCAGGCAGCTGGTGGGTGCCAGCTTGATTGTCGTTATGCAATAACTAATATATATCAGAGAAACTGCTCGATCAGCAGATGCTCTTTATAAAAATCTAGATAAATTCATCCTTCCAATATAAAATTATGAGTTTCATTTAAGGGCATAGTAGTTTATCTTTTATCGCAAAAAAAGTCGATGACTCACAAATATAGTTTACAAAGATGATACATAGTCTATATGTAGATGCTTCATCTTCGATATATACTTCAAGCTTAGTGTCAACGACTGCGCTCATTTAAGGGTTAATTGTTGAATGCTGTCTGTGAAAACGAAGCACACAAATTGCCATTTTCTGGCACGCTAATTTACAATTGTTAATTATTTCATTGTATCATAGATTGTCAAGTGTTATAAGATCAGCGCCATATGATTTATATATGTATTCAGATGTCTGTGTTCAGTTTGTGATGTAATGAATTAATTACTAGAATATCTCGTTGAAAGTGGTAGCTCTACAGATATTAGTTTTTTCAAGGGTTATATCAATATAATATATCCAAATATAATACTTCAACAATGCATGGATTCATTTGACTTTTCTTTGATTGATTGATTGCATTTGATTTGATTTGATGTCCCCACTGACCTGTCGTGCATTGTTTGCATATAATATACGTAAAAAGGATTGATTAATTAACGAATCGAGCAAATATAAAGAAATTATACGAATTGATTAAGTCAACAGCAGGTTTTTATCAACGTCCGCTGTCGCTCTATCTTTTTATCGTTTGTACATACTTGTAAGTAAATACCCATGTATGACTATAAAACTCGACCACACCATCCGATTTGTATTTTGATTTTCCTCTTGGTCGAGTGGAACCAGTTTCGTGTTTGGCTTATTGGTTGAATGAACCCTTCCGGTTATGCTTTGGACCCAACTGTTGTCACTCATGATATCATATTTGCTTTCAATGCGTGACTTAATAGGCTTTTCCCCACTTTCGTAAAACGTGCAACGGATTTGCTCTTTCGAACTATGAATCATGCGAGATGAATGCTCTTTTTCTCGGATTTTCCCATTTCGAGCCAACTGAAACTTGTCTGTATTTTGACCAGAGTTAGCGTATTTGCATCAGATTGTTTATAGACTGAAGTAGAAACGTACTTTTTGGGAGAGCAAGAGATTTGGGACGTTCTTTTGAAGTTGCAGCTTCAGAAATAATAAAAATAGGCGTGATCGTGTTTAGGACAATGATTTATTACACGTTGAGGTCACGACCAATTTCATGTGTCCAGTGATAAGCAAAACCTTCTTTTATATCTGAAAACGGAACAAAATACATTATGCATGACCCACATTCAAAGGAGAGAAAATAGAAGGCAGCTAATCTCACGCTTTTGGGCCCGCAATTTGATTAGCCAACTGACCCTTTACGACACGCCCAGACCCCAAACAGACCAAATTAGAAAATGCAGTCAAACAGCATCCAACAACTGAGTTTGTTGTACTCAGGGCTCTTAGTCTCGTGTTGAAACCAAAGCTACAAATTGTCGAGTGCCCTTGTCGAAGCGACAACGCCAACACCACCACCATCATGACCAGCACCACCTCAGACTGGCCAACAGTAAATAAAAGTTCAAACCTGTTTTGTAACATTTACCGTTAGGTGGTTCCTAGCACCAAGCCAAAGAAGAAGAAGAAAGCGGCTTAAACATTCTTACCAGTTTGAAGCTGCAACCGCATTCGAAAGATACTTTTTTCTTTCCTTCTAGATTTATTTGTGGATGGCGTTGAACTCGGATTTAGTGCACTCAAATCCAACCAACCACAAATAGACAAATATACTTGCTATGGGCTAAACAAACACTTTAACTAGCCAACAGTGCGATAGTCTTGTTGGCCGGGTCAATTAACGGCCCTGAGCTAATGGGCGACGTCAGAGTTTTCGAATATGTGTAGAACTGCAATGTAAAGTCGGTGGGTTCGTGGAATCCAGAAAACAACAACACCACCACCAGCACCACCATTGCACCACACTGCAGTGGCTAGCAAACATTGTAGATAAAAACTTATGTCCGATAAGTCGTATCTGTTGTATTTTGTTTTTCTTGTGATTGCGAGTTTATAAAGCTACAATTTAAATTCAGTTTAACTACCTAGTCTGTTAACTGCTTTTACTTTGTACAGGAATATTTTTAATATTTTTATTAGAGTTCAATTTTATTTTTTTATTCAGTGTGTCTGTTTAATGAATTTAGTATGTCTTTTTATATTAATTTCTTCGCTGTTCAAGCGACTTTTGACACTTTATTATCTCTTAATCTGATGAATATTTAGCATCATAATAATAATTTTTATCTTGAAGAATTTGTTTGAGGTCTTTCGGATTTACTAAAAGATTTTCTGTTCTCAGTATATAAGAAATTCATTAGTTTTCTTAGAATAGAATTAGTCTTCCTGTTAATTTAATTACTTGTATTGATTAGTCTTATTATGTTTTGTGATTTTGGGCTTCTGTTTTTATTTCATCTTCAGACTCTTTTAAAAATTAAACTTCTCAAATAACTTTCAGCTTTAATCTTGCTGAAAATCAAATGGGGCGCTTCATTTGCACTTTTCGCTTGGGACACAATGGGTTCTTGGGTTGGTTTTGCCGGGGTAGGGTTCCGGATGAGGGTGTATTAGTTGCTTATAAATTAAAGTACACATAGTCGCAGCAGAGTGAGTAGAGTTTACCGCAATATGAGACATGTGATAAAGTCACAAAAACGTCAGCGTACGTCGCCGCAGCGCAAAGAAAACAAAAGCCCCACAAAGTATAAATAAATAATAAAAATGCAAAAAAGAACAACAAAAAAAACCAAATGAGGAGAAATAAATAAATTAAAAGTACGAAACAAAATAAAAAAAAAGAAGTATATAATTAAATGTGTGTAAACAATTACGTGAGACGGCCGACCGCACGGTACGATAAGCGAATTGTGAGCATTTTTTGTATACCTTTTAATAGTTGGAGATTATACGGCCACTCTCGTGGTTAGGTAGGTTTCTTAGCCGCCAAATGGGTGCTTAGGTGGCCAGTAACTCCACAGATTTGGCCAACGTCAGACCAGAGATATCAACAATAATTATGGATACATTTCGATAGGGAATTTGGTGGAGCGTGAATTCCGGGGGCGTAACCCCACGATAAGAAGCCTAGACACACAGTTGACTCATTCGAATGGTAATCAATGATGAGTGTGCGTATGAGTATTTATGAATGTGAGTGTGTGAGTGTGCTGCATATCAGAAACGTCAAAATGCTGCCCGATGGTTATTAGATAACGTATCACCGACTGCTTAAATCAACAGTATTCACTCGCTTTACAGATCGCCAGCAGCAAGTCATCAATTAATTTAATCAAAATCTATAACTCAAATTCAATGAACAAATAAATTTGCGCACTCAACAAGCCAATAAATCGATCAACACAATTAAATATCATAAAAATACCAAACAATACACATAATAACAACAACTATCAGTTACAAAAGTGAACTGTATTGAAATAGAGCGGGAGAGAGAGAGAGTGCGTGAGAGAGCGATCGCAGTAATAACAAACTGAACTGTTTGAGCATCTGGCAACGCTCTTTACAACAAGAGCGTGAGCGAGAAAACGAGCGCAGGAGGAATTAAAACTGCAAGCAGCTGGCAACGCTCTGTCGTGCAGTTTCAAGCTGTAACGGTTATTGGTCGCGTTTTACTCACGCCAAACCGGATAGAACAAGAGAGTGAAAGGGTGTGCGAGCGAGAGCGAGAGAGAGCGCACAGACCACAGCCATGGGAAACTCATCGTCACACACGCACGAACCACTCGAGCGCGGCTTCACACGCGGAAAATTCGGCGATGTTAAGAATGGGGTAGGTTACAACGAGGGTTGATCGAGCACAAAGCCCAAGCACTTGTTTCTCTCTGCCATCTGCCAAATGCCAATTGCCAAACTGGCATAGATACTGAACTCGACTTTAGGCCATGATTAATTTAAACAATTTGCCACCCACAGAAATCGGCGTCGTTTCGGTTTAGCAAAAAGTCACCCAAGAAAATGGATCGCCTGCGACGCTCGTTTCGAGACTCGTTTCGTCGTCGCAAGGATCGTGTGCCGGAATCCTCGAAGCCGCATCAATGGCAGGCCGATGAGGAGGCAGTGCGTTCAGCCACCTGCTCCTTCTCTGTCAAGTATCTGGGCTGCGTCGAGGTCTTTGAGTCGCGCGGCATGCAGGTCTGCGAGGAGGCGCTTAAGGTGCTGAGGGTAAGTTGAATGTCCTTTGATCAGGGATCAGGGCATGCCAAAGCAAATATTGTAGTCGTGACTTCGTCGGATCCCTTACCAATTACTTATCTGATCTTTCATTTCTTTAGCAATCTCGACGTCGTCCTGTGCGCGGTTT
Source organism: Drosophila rellima (assembly GCA_035043635.1). Classification (NCBI taxonomy): domain Eukaryota; kingdom Metazoa; phylum Arthropoda; class Insecta; order Diptera; family Drosophilidae; genus Drosophila; species Drosophila rellima. The sequence continues at coordinate 18,999,931 of JAWNMV010000890.1, forward strand.
GCTGCATGTCAGCGGCGATGGATTGCGCGTGGTCGATGATGAGACAAAGGGACTCATTGTGGACCAGACCATTGAGAAGGTGAGCTTCTGTGCGCCCGATCGAAACCACGAGCGTGGCTTCAGCTACATCTGTCGGGATGGCACCACACGGCGTTGGATGTGCCATGGCTTCCTCGCCTGCAAGGACTCCGGCGAGAGATTGTCGCATGCCGTGGGCTGTGCTTTTGCCGTGTGTCTGGAGAGGAAGCAGCGCAGGGATAAGGAGTGCGGCGTCACAATGACCTTTGACACTAAGAACTCGACCTTTACGCGCACGGGGTCGTTCCGGCAACAGACGCTGACCGAGAGATTTTCCATGGCCACCGTGGGCAGCAATGAGCGCTGTGTGGATGGACCAGCGTTGCCAGGACCTCCGGCTGCGACGGTGAAGCCTTTCAATCCGTTCGCCATCGAGCGGCCGCATGCCACGCCCAATATGCTGGAGAGGCAGAGCTCGTTCCGGCTGAGCACCATCGGCAGCCAGTCGCCGTTCAAGCGTCAGATGTCGCTGCGTGTCAACGATCTTCCGTCCAATGCGGATCGGCAGAAGGCATTCCTGGCCGCTGCCGCCGGCAATCCGAATCCACATTCGTTGCATACACCGCTGCGGAGTGTCTCGCCCATTGCGGAGGTGTCGCCCGCCAAGTCGGGCAATGAGGCGGCCCTGATGGCCGCCGACACCGTTAGTCAGTTGTGCCAGGAGCTCAGCCAGGGCCTGTCACTGCTCAGCCAGACGGATACGATGCTCGCCGGCGATGATCTGAATTTCAACAACAATCGCAGCATCAATCAGAACATCGTTGCCGCCGAGAAGCAGCATCACCAGGTAATCTCGTACAGCGCCAGCGGAAGCGGAAGTGCCAGTGGCAGCGGAAGTGGCACGCCCACCGCCCAAGTGACACCTGTGGCGCGTGTGGCGTCCTTGCCATCTCCTACACGCTCCGATACGGCTGCAGATCCCGCCGAGCTGCCCAATGCCGATCAGTGGCTGGGTCAAGTGGTGCGCAGCACCTCACCCGCCGCCCCACCCAAGAGACCCAGCTATTTGGCCAATGTGGGACGTGCTCAGACCTTGGCGGCAAATGCCACTGCTTCGGGCACAACTGATCCTGATCCCTTCGATGCCGAATGGGCGGCCAATGTGGCGGCGGCCAAGAAAATGTCACCGGATCTGCCGGGAACCGGAACCGTAACCGGAACCGGAAGCGGAAACAGCAACAGGCACAGCACGAATCCGTTTATATCACCGCCCAAGGCGCCAGCGCAGACATTCCAGGTGCAACTGTAGGCTGTTAACTGTCTCAGGGTTCAGGCAGGGGGGCGGGGCAAAGGGACGAGGGACGAGGGACGAGGGATGGTCCAAAGTGTGGTTCACTTGAAAAACGTAACTTAGTGTAATGGGGCAGCCAGCGCAGAGATCGATAGTTAGTTTAAAGATACATACATACATATATAGCAACAGATTCCGGATACTTAACGCAAACATAAAGTGTTGAATTATATACATACATAAACATATAAATATATCTATGTAATACAATGAAAATGCATAAGCAAAGAAGTATATCAACGGTAATTACCGTTACGCTACGCATAAAGTACAGTTAACTACGCATATAAGCAAAACACACACATACAGTTAGCCAAGTAATTGTTTTGAACAAATGTTAAATTCACACATTTTATTTTGACTTATTCTATTTTCATTTCTGTTATAATTAAAATAAATAAATAATATGATTTATTGACTCTAATGTTAAAAATAAAAAATATAGTTGTGAATTTTTGTCAGTACAATTATTTGACTAACTGCACATAGGCACGCTAAGGATTAAGGACTTGCACTGCTTAAAACACTGTACAAACTGCTTTCCAAAATAAACAAGCAGTTTGCGCACACACTCATTCACTGTATAAACTGCTTGCCAAGTTCAACAAGCAGCACGCCAAATTTGACCAAGCTACCAAGTTACCCGCCAGACCCAATTTAGCAACAACAACAAATACTGTTACTACTACAACAATAACAACGAGTAGACTTTTACTTTACAGTATCTTATATAAGTATGCACATGCCTACCATATGATTTCAATCTATGTTTACCTATCTAGATACTATGTACATACCATTATATTATTATATTTTTGGATGCAGACTTCCACAACTTGTTGATCAATCCCATACTAAATACGTATCCATATTTGGTTAAATATATGTAAGTACGTTTGTACCTACCCTACCTACAGTACTATATATCATATAATATACAATATTTGATGTCTAGGACCAATATTTTGTCTTTTACTTTTGATTTATGTCCATTTGATTAATTTAATTTAATTTTAAATTTGTACAAAATGTATTATACTTAAATTATAATCATAATTTAACGAAAATAAACTTCAAGTTAATGCAAAAAAAAAAAAAAACAATTTCTATTAAAAATATTGAGCAATCAATGCAAATAAATAATATATACTAATTATAATAAAGAATATACTTGAAATTAAATACATTTTTATATTTTGTTTTATATAATTTAGTTGATTTGTTGTTTTCTCTGCAGAGAATATTATCATATAATATCATATTATATCTCATAGACAAAAAACTGATTATCTCATTCAGGATGTGGTCCAATTCATGCTCACGATAAATTTCACGATAGTTATCCTGAAGTTAGATATAAATATGCGTTTCGTTGAGAAGGTAATCTATATATTACAATTGTTTGTCTCTCAAAATCTGTGTTTTCAACAATTTTGAATGTGTATTGGGAATTATCATACAAATAAAAACACATTTATAACTAACTGAAAACATTTCTAGATAGCATCATTATAAAAATGTATACTTCAGATTGTGCACCTAGTACTCAACATCATCAAGTCTGCAATTGACTCTTACATTTTCTTTTATTCCACTTGAGTTTCACAAGTTGTTTTTTATTCTACCAAAATGATATTAAAAAATATTTAATACATATATAGTACCATTGAATATCCCATACTTGGTACCTAAGAATTAGCGCCATAATTGATGGAGTTACAATAATTCAACGTTCTTCAGTTCAGCAAATACAAAATTAATGTTGGAATATTTCTTGAGACGTTCACGTTCATTCAATTAATGAGCTAAACAAACCGATATTTCAACATGAAACTACAGAAAACATTGCAAACAACATACATTTTTTTTGCAAATTAGATAAAAGTCCAAGAAAAAAATTATATTATTTAAATAATTGCTTTCCATTCAATATACGATATGAATATATAAATGTACTTAATGGACCACTTTTAAAAGCACGTCTTCTGAGAGACTTAAGCTAATTAATATTATAATCTACTTTGCCATAATTTCCTATGACAGCTCATCGTTGTCATGTTGAAAGACAAAATATCGTAACTAAGATGTTTTCTATACAAGTATACTGTCTATATGTTTATATTTATTCCTTTTCGATAAAGTTTTCTTCCTTATTTGCTTTTAAAAATGGCTACTTTTCATCGTATTTCTTTTTATACACTGAAATTTTCTAAATATGTATTTACATGAGCACTTTTTAAAGATATACATATACATACTATATACATATATGATATGAAATAAAGAAAAATCCAACTGCTTTGGCCCGCAGCATTTTTGCGATATCTATACTTAACGATATGAAAAGTTAAGAATATATTTACATTGGAAAGGAAATTCGCATTTGAAATGCAAGAAAAAGTTATTGATAAATTTGAATGTTATTTTCCATTCAAAAACCAAATCAAACTGAAAATAAGCATATCGTTTCGTTTGACGTTTAGTAAAATTTAAATAGTGAATAAAATTAATGCAAATATGCAAATTCATTATAAATAATGAGCAAAACAAAGTCGAATATCATTGTGGAAAGTTATCGCGCCCATACCAGGGCATCAAATATTTGTGAAATATGTAGCATTAATTTGATCGTTAAATAAATTCAAATTGAGCAAACATTAACCAATTCTAGTTCCATTGATTTATTTTAGCATTCACATATTTGAAATGTACTGGTTGTTCTTTTGTAAACTGCTTGTTGGTCTTGTGCAAACTGCTTGCTGATATCAAGCAGGTCATGGCGAGCTTACTACAATAAGCAAGTCTACTTTCGGGATGCTCTCACGAAAATGATTTAATAGCGTGACTGATTTTGATTTTGTGGACATTTTAATTTTTTTTTTATTCTACATTATTATTTTGTCATTGTTAAAATTTGTAAACTACTCATTCCTCATTATAATTGATTTCCCAGCTTATTGAAGTCCTCAACAGCCACAGCAATAGGAGCCCTGCAAATATGCTGGAGTACAAGGTGAAAAACACATCTCAACACAGCAAGCTTTGCAACAAGGTCCTCCGCAGGGAGGTCCACAGGATGGGCAACAACCAGCCGGTCCACAGCACATTTTCTGAAAATGAATTTGTCAGTTTTTTATAAATAATTTTAAATAAAATTTGTTTTATCACTTACTATAGTTTGAGTAAAACCCGTAAATATTTATAAAGCGTTTCTTTCAATTTAGAAAATCACAGAACAAATTCTATAAATTCTGCAACTTTGAAAATGGGCAAATTAAATTTGGAAAAATGAGAACAAAATAATAATGTAAAAACTTGTAACACTGTGATAACTACACAAATTTTAAACCATAAATGAAAATTTCTAAACGAGCAGCCTTAAACTTGGCGACGAAAGCTTTCATGGCCTACTTTAATAAACAATTTTTACCTTTTTCGAAAGCAATAAATGATGGTCGAACTTGTCATTGAAAGGAACATCCTGTTGTCCTCCGATCTGATAATAATAGAATTAATATTCGGTATAACTGAGTGTGACTTTATTGGAGCGTAGCTCTGTCAGATCCTTGCAAATTAGAATTGGCCTCTTCGTCTTGTAAATAAGTTGTTCATAGGTTGTCTAAATCGTTCTACTGCTTTTCACATTATTATATATAATCGACTGCAGTGAGAATTGGACTAGAATCCTTTTCTTACAATGGGAAATTACTATAATGTTATATATGTAGTTTTACAAACGATTTGCAGTCTATATTTCATCCAACTATAATTTAAGTATTAAAAATATTTAGAATTTATTGCATCATTTATTGGCGAATACTTTAAGTACTTTAGAAACTGCGGGTAATTTAATGAACGAAGATTTTAATGCTAAATCTGGATACCACTAAAAAATCCATATACTTGGACGGTTTGTTGGAACCCTTCAGCGAGATGTTGAGCGAAATTGAAGAGCTGATGGATGAGAAAGGAGATTCATAGAATTGCCATGAATGCCAGACATCAATACAAAAACTCACCAAACACGGGAATAACTAAGATGTTAATGATAATAAGGCATTATAGAAGTAGAAATACATATATGGAAAGGCACAGCCTATTCCGCAGAATCGAAAGGAAAATCGGTTGAAGTTATATGCCGTTAGCAATCGGACTCCAGTTCCTGTAGTCCATCTGGGTAGCTGCATCGTATTCCTGTATCAAGCAGTCAACAGTGTCTCGCGCCGCATCCAGCTCTCTGAGATCCTCCTGGAACATGGGTTCGCGCCTAAATTGATCCAAGAAGGCATTACGCTTCCTCAGCCTGTCGTACTGGGTCAGAGCACGATTAAAGAGAACACTGATACCCGTGTTATTGGCCATCATAAGACCAGACACCTTGTGCGCGGACTGCACATAGGGCGAACTCCGGGACAGAGCCACCTGAATGCTAGCCGGACCCCAGGGTATAAACTGGGCCAGCTTCCGCTCTCGTATACGCTGCAGTGACTTGTGCACCTGCGTTGGATCCACCTCGCCCTGAATTATGTTCAGAATGGATATAAAACAATGCCGCTTGTCGGCAGTCGAGGAGACCATCATATTCTTCGGCTGCAGCAGGCGACGCATCACATCCAAAACGGTTGTCTTGCGCACATTGACCTTCGTCTAGAAATGAATATATTTTTAATGATTATGATGAGACTAACACTGCTCTTAATACCCACCTCGTGATCCGTAATCAACGGAGTGTAGCCAGTCATAAGAAAGTGTAGCTGAGGTGTTGGAATCAATGGTGCCGTCAATCCAATCAGATTGTTGTTCATGTACGAGGGATATCTCAAAGTGCTGGTGCTCACGCTCATGATAGTCGACACCAGGTTGTTGATCTGTGTGAATGTGGGCTTTTGTATATGAAGACGCTCGGTGGCAATGCGATTCAAGGCTGTGTTATCCAGAACGACGACACTATCAGCACACTTGGTCAGTCGCTTGAGGGTAAGAATCGAATTGTAGGGCTGCACCACGACATCGCTGATCTCGTCCTGATTGGGAAACACACTGTACGTTTGTATAAGCTTCTTGGGAAAGCGGTCTGACAGACGTTCAAGCAGGTAGGAGCCCATACCGGAGCCAGTGCCTCCAGCTATCGAATGGCAGAGCACAAACCCCTCAAGGGAATCGCTGCCATCGGCCTCACGATCAATTATATCAAAGACCTCCTCTTGCACCTTTTCACCTTGGCTAAAACCCGAGGCCCAGTTGTTGCCAGCGCCGCCGCCGTGCTGGGACAAGTAAACATTCTCCGGATTATAGAGCTGCAAATTGAAGTAGATTCATCAATAATATACCAACGATTACTCGACTTCATTGTGTGTACCTTGGCGTAAGGTGAGCTCATAATGTTGTGTATAACGCGCGGCTCCAAATCGATTAGAACAGCACGTGGTATATAATGATTGTCGTCCGCCTGGTAGAAGAAGACATCCTTGCGGTCGTGTCCGTCGGCCGCGAAGTCCTCCAGGACGCCGTCAGGTGAAATGCCATGCTCCAGGCACAGTCGCTTCCAAAACTCAAAGCCAACTAACACAATGGCATGCTTAATTAGAGTTTTCTTATAAAAGTTGCTTAATTTACTCACTCTGATTGCCGCATTGGCCCAATTGCAGAGAAATTATTTCACTTGGCATTTTTTGTGCTGTTTCTTTTCCACTGTGAATATAACGGTGCTCTCCGGCATGTTTAAAAGCATACAGCTAGTCAAGTTATTGTTTTGACAAAAAGAAAATGCTTGGCGTGTTGCAATAAATAAAATAATACATGTAAAATTCCAATAAAAGGTGTTTTTGTTAGTAAAATTTGTGAATATATAATATATTTTCTAATATTTCAAAGCCAAATTTATAGGCGGCTTATTTTGATAACTATCTGGCCACTCTGCGCTATCGATTTCAATATCTAAACGATATTTTAATCGTTACGATGAAAAATAATTTTGAACAGCTGTTTGGCGCTGCCAACTTAATTGTCGTACTTATCGATTTTTCGAGCGGCTTTGGTTATTTTGCAATGCAGCAACGGCAATTCGGTGTCCTTAATAAATAAATTAAAAGGAACATGCTGCGTCAGGAGAACTTGGCTGCCAATTTCTGCGGTCTGCTCGCCACCCAGGGCTACAAAGGCAAGTGTTGTGGGGTGTTTAAAGAGCGAGATGGTTAAGTAAATTCAGTTTATGTTTATCCTGTGCAGAGAAGGCCAACGAGTGGAGGATTTTGGGCCAGGAACAGGACGGTTCATTGCTGACATCGTGGATATTCGAGTTCTTGGATGAGGCCGACAAGCAAGAGACATGCGTTGGTCATTTTCATGCAACAAAAAAGCAACTGCGCGTCCTATGGACACTGCCCGGCTGCGTGGAAATAATTCAGGCGAGCATCAACAGCAGCATTACTTTGCTGTCGTATGTGGTCAAGACAGCGCAGCGCTATGAGGCTTTCATCGTCGAGGTGCGCAGCAGCGAGGGCGGCACCCCGACGCCCCTAACTGCGGAGCCTTCGCCTCGACAGATAATGACACAGTTTCTGTGGCGTGTGGAGAGCGCAACTCGCACCTGCTGGCAGGACAAGTTATTGGTGCTCACACACGAGGATTGTAAGGGTTTTATAGTATATACAGCTATTCAAATTCAAATCATGCTTCCTTCCTTGTTAGCCATCAAACAGTACAGCTGCACTGTCAAGCAGAGCTCGACGACGACACAAACGGGGAGTGCGGAAGGCAGCGCCTGGCACTTGGATACGAGTATTTTAACGCATGAGACGCTGGCGAAAAATTTCAGCTGGGCACAGTGGGATGCCGAGTGTCAGGCACTCTATTACATCCATCTAAAGCCCAAGGCGGTGAGCCTCAGTTTGTTGGATGAACGGGAGCAGATCAGTGAACAGACGGCGCCGACTCTCAGTCCCACCTTGTCGGCATTTCAGTTTAACGAGAAGCAACCCACGGAAACGGTGGTCAGTAGAAGCGAGTAGATCTTTAGTTAATCATCGATTAAGCAATTCCTTTATTGCAGCTCAACATTCCCCTGAATCTGCCCAAGTTGCCAACAAATAGCAGCGAGGAGCCGCCCAGCTATGACGATGATGCAGTGCCTCTGCGTGTGCACGACAGTTCCCTGAATCTGATCATTTTGGCCGACAGCTCGGGCATGTTCTTTGTGTGCCATTATTATCTGTATCAGCCCATGCAGCCGCAGCATGCGCAGGAATCCTCGAAGCGGCAGCAGGATGTGCATTTTGCCTACTCCGTTTCGTTGTTGCATCATGGCTGTGTGGTGCACTGCGTCATGCCGGGTGTGCCCTGGCAAAAGGCACGTTTGCTACGTCCCACATTTGCTATGCAGGGCTCCCATCATCTACTGGTGTCATCCGGCCTCTTTGTGCATCTGCTGGACGTGGGATTGCAGCACGAGCCCACGTGCCACATTGTGTGTCCAGCTGTCAACAATCGAAGTCCTGACGTCACACACCTCGTGCCGTTGCGCAAATGGGGAGCTTTGGCATACGATGCCGCCACCTTGGATCTGGTGTCACTGAATGTGCCGAGATCGCATCTAATTGAAACCTTCCGCAGTGACAACTCGCTGGATAATCGAATCAGCATTATTCACTACTTTCTGATACATTCCACGGATATGGATGTGCTGGCCGAGCTGCTGAGCAGCATTCTGGAGCGGCCGCTGTCCCTGGACACGGTGGCGTTGCTTAAGGAGGCGCTCATTGCTGGAAGCTATGCTGCCGCAGTGCGTGGATTACCCGAGGATGCGAAGACGTTGCTGCGACTACTTCCTCTGACCACAGCGGTGGCCACTCGTCCCATCCAGGCCCGTGTGGCCGATATAAACGTGGGCATCTCGCACGAATCCCTACACAATACGAGCATGATGTTGTTGTCACCTCAGCAGCGTCTCTCACCTTATCGCACCGATATCTGGACACGACTGTGGGAGCTGCTCAATGAGTCCGCCAAGCAGGAGCAGCCTCGCTTCACAGCTGAGCAGGTGACGGAGAAACTAATCTTTAGTCTGGCCTGCTACCAGCCGGAGGCATTGTCCCCTTGCACCACGCCAATGACACCGGATACGGGCAGCGGCGGCTTTGGCGATTACAGCAGTGGCAGCGCTTTTCCCTTCAGCAACGAGGTGTTGCCCTTTATTGAACAGGAAGGTTGCACGGCCAGCAAACAGGAGCATGTAATCTCCGTGGTGAGTGAAATTAATACTTGTTGAACCGATTGAGTTTCTTTGGGTTATTCCCAATTAATGACACAAATTTTGAATAAGTTAGATTTAAATTAAAAATCAATTTTAAATATTTGTTTGTCTCTGTTAAAAAAATAAATTTAATTATTTGATAAATTCTTATATATCCATCTATTTATATTTTTCTTTGTAGTATCTGCGGGAGCTGAGCGTGCATCTGGTTAAGCATTCATCCAAGCCACATTCGGGTTTCCGCTGGCTCAAGGAGACCTTCTTTGAGCGCTCCCAGGCGCCAGCTCATGTCCATGCAGTTGCCTCCCAGTTTGTCTCCGCCCAGTTGGAATTGTCCCGGGCTCTGTGCTCGCTAGTCTGCCGCGCTGCAGGATTGGATGCGCGTCTGGAAACGCTGCGTGGCTTTCAGCTGATGTGGGTTCACACTCATATAAATATAATAATTATGATGTATTTCTTATAATTTGTATTTATTTATTTTAGAGATCAGATGCCCAGCAGTCAACAGCACTCGTTGTTTCTCATCTTGGAACGCTATTGCTTGGCCGTGGAAACTATTGCTTTTCCTTTGCCCGAAGGTTTTTCCTCATTCTTCACTTATTTGGGCTATCGCGCCTTGGACTATGACATGTTTCTGCAGTACGTGGAGAATCATGTATTTGAGCTGCAAGTGGATGTCATGAAGAGCATTGTTTATGGTTTGTTTGTAACTTAATATCATAATCATATTATAAATATCAAAATTGTTTCTCCTTTGCAGATATTGAGGATTCCCCTCTGGGCACTGAGCGTAAGCTCTCGTTACTTTCAGCTCTGCCTAAACAGCGTGCTCAACGTTTGCTCAAGTGTTGGCAACACCCGGACAGTCTCATGATACGGGGAAGGGAACACGCTGCCAATATACTGTCGGGTCAGCATCAGGAGCCGCCTCAAAGACGCGGCTCTGGCAACGTTTCGCAGTCCCGCATGCATGCGAGAAGCGGTAAGAAGGAGAAAAGGATTTAAGGACTTTATATACATTTCATTTAATCACACTTTTTATTTGCACATTGTCATCCAAGCACTTGGTAAACCCACAACGCTCGTTTGTCACTCGTTGCTTTTGGTTTTGCTATTTATAATTTTAACCACAGCAGCTTTAAGCATTTTACGCTTTGTTTGTATGCAGCGATCAACCTCTTGGTGATCTGGAGTTCCATATGATCCCACTCCGATCTCTTGGTTGGTAAGCAGCGCTTCTGTGTGTCTGTTTCTCGACGTCTTTGTCTTTAATCTTGTCTTGAGTTGTAGTAATTGTTTATTTACCAGTTTAAATTACCTTTCTCATACTTTGTCTGTTTTCTTTTTCATGATTTTTAGATCTCACTGCGGAAACTTTATCCCCTCTAAACTCATTTTTGGATTTGCTAACAGCCAAAGCGAGCCTAAACGAATTGGACTACAATTTGTTAATCGAAACGACGCTAAGTTCCATGGAGCTGCTAAATGTCAACGATTAAACTAATTAGTTAATTAGTTAATCAACTTATTTAAATGTCCTTCCAATGTTCAGTGGCCAGTGTAATTGTATTATTTATATTTTGTGTAGCTCAAACTTGTGTGTCAAATGTCTATAACATAAACAAGTATTTATAATGCCTTGAGACTAATTCTATATTAATGTACATGTCTTAACCAAACATCAAAAGAGTTATCTTCGTCGTATGTGATATGTTTTCATATATTTACCTATGTATATTCTTTCCTACATCAATATCCTTAGTCTCTGTGTCTATATGAATTTCAAACTGCAGCTATTGATTATAAAATATAGGATTTAAATATATTGGAATGTGAATTTTATAGTTTTTAGTGGGGGTTTCCAAATTATTAATTTGTTATTGGGGTATTTCTCACTCCCACTACAAACTAGTTTTGATCATTACCACATCTGTGGATCTTATTGCTAGACTCCCCTCACATTTCCAATGGCTTTGCTTCCCCACGTATATCCCCTTCCACAAACAACTGTTATAATGTTATACACGTAGTACATAAAACTAACGACAGATGGCGCAGCAGCAGCCTCAAGCAAATTAACAGCGAGTTAGCAGTGAATGCTGCTACTCTTAATATTTAACTTGCTTAAATTAATAATACATTAGCTGGAATTATACTTAACAATTAAGGAAAATTTCTATACATAAGTATTTCTACATATATTTATGAAAACAAATAAAAACCATTATGTTCAAGAATAACATAAGCATAACAGTATCTTAACAGAATGTTTAAATAATTTAAAAACAGCTGTGAAACAGACGCCTGTTTTACAGTCCACAGTCCACAACAGCAACAGTCGGTGTGGAAGATATGCTATTTTAACATTAACATAACAGCGAGTGTGCTTAACAGGGGGCTGCTAAAAATTATCTATCAGATACTTTTGCATTAGCATTGTTTTGTTTATCCAGTTGACAGTTTGTGGAAAATCGTCACGGTGCGCGCATCAACGATAATTCGTTGCGGAAAAATCCAAGAAAAAAAGCCCAACGGGAAAAAATATTTGTCTTGGTGTCTGGGTGCTTGGTGCTTGGGCTCCTTAGACTGAGCTATAGATTTACTAAGTGTAGCGTAACGTAATAATTCCAATTGGAATATGCGCGTCTGAATCTTAGCGAGGCAAAATGCCAAATGCACTGTGAAATAATTCAAAGCAAAATGCGCGCCATTTGATCAAGTTTCAAAATTTCAAAATTTCAAAACCAAAAGTGTATTATTTGCCAGTGGCAGAAAAATAAATCAAATAAAACAAAAGCCAATTGAAAAACAATTAACACAGCATCATTTAAAATATAAATTAAACAAGTGCCAGATACTGAGCTGCCACAATGGAGAAGAACTTTAGAGGCATCTTCACAATCGGATTATTTCTGGCGCTTCTCAGCAGCGGGAAGACGCATTTGAATATATTTCTGAATTTGCACGAGGTGCTGAGACTAATCGGTGAGTTGCCCCTCCACACAGACACACTCACACACACACACTTCCTCCAAATGTGTGCATAAATTATTTGAATAATGAATCAACATCAATTAGGAGCCATCATTAGGATTCTTTTTTGTTCAAAGCGAGATTAAAATTAAACACAATTTGATTTCAATTGGAAACGTGCTTTTTTCTGGTGACGACAAATTAAATAGCCACAAGTTGAATTTAATAATATCAGTTGAAGTTTAGTTTGTGTGTGATTAATTGTGTGTAATTAATCAGCAAATTGTAAATTAATAATTGATAGTCAGGGATTATCCTGGCTAGGGCCAAGCTTATGGTAAGAGAATATACTAATTACAGCAAGTATCTTGTTCTCTCTGAGGCTGACGCATCTTTTGGCTGCTATCAATTGATTAGCTGGCCATAACATTGCTTAACTTTGGTAACAACTTTATGGACCCCTTAAAGCTGTCTAGGAGTATTTACTAACTTAATTTAATAGATGCTTTGATTAAAGTCCTTCAAGTCTTAAACTTTGAAACAAAGAGCCAAGATTTAATCACTTTATCAAAATAAATATGTTAATCATTAAAATGTAATTAAATGATTTTATATACATATATTTACTTAATTCTGCGCACAATTTAATTCATTATTATATTGTCAATAAATCAGTTTTGAAAGTGGACTTCTTTATAGTCAAATAAAATAGAGAGAAGAGCTGTTATCGAGCTGCTTGATGTCAAGGGGATTACTGTGCTTGTTCAGCATGGTACAGTGAACTCTTTGTTAATGAGTACTTACAGTTTGTCTACAAGATCAAGAATTTATCTTTTTGCGCAGTTATTTTGTGTTAAAAACTTGGTATCGAAAGTACGGAAATTAAAAATTATTTCATTCTTTTTTTTTAATAAGCTTAAAATAATTTATTTGCTTCTCATTTGTATATATACATATATATATTTATAAAATGCAAAATATGTGCATCTAAGCGAATTTGGCTTGTTTGCTTTCAATGTTTACTTAATTGTGCTCATCATAATTTTACTTTAAAATTAAAATAGTATTTAATTGAATGGAAATTTATTCAATTGTTAGGATATTTATTGATTTCAATGCTCTTTTCATTTTAATTTTGTTAATATAATTTCAATAAAATGCGTTTGATTAAAATTTCTGAACATAAAATATGAAGCCAATATTAATTTATTTTTATTATTAGTCTACATCTGAACTTTAATATTTATTGAATTCTTTTTATTCAGACACATATTATAAATTTCATTAGGCTATTTATCTGCCCCAAATGCGAGCCCATATCATCAGCTTTATAAAGCTCGTCCCCAAGCCATAAAAAACCAAAGTGTTTTATGAGGTGCTGCCAAAAAAAAAGTATTAAAAAAGCCCTTTGCTGTTGTCGCTTTAGTTGTTGTTGTTGTTGTTGTCGGTGTTGGTGTTGGTGTTGTTTTGAGAGGTAGTTGAGGATGGGGCAGAGAATGTATAAAAAATAAATCTATGTCGAATATCATAAAACACATGCAAAGTGCTTGCCACTGTTGGTCGCAGCGTTGAAGTGTTTGCCCTGAACGTGGCAGATACGGAAAAATTATCAGAAATTATGTTGTAAAATTTACAACTCTCAACGGCACTGGCGGTGCGACGGGTTGGCGGTGCGACGGGTTGGCGGTGCAGTGGTGCAGTGGTTCAGTGGTGCAGTGGTGCAGTGGTGCAGCGGTTGCCTGTGCAAACAGGCCAAGTGATTGATGGGCACAGGGAGCAAAGGTGGAGGGGGAGCTGTTGGTGTTGGTGTTGCATATAGCGAAGGGGACTTCAAATCGCGTCACTTGTGAATAACTGAGTCAATATTTGGACTCGTTGGACTGCTAATCAGGCGCTTATCGTACAGCTATCGATGCAGTACTCATCGTAATTCATGTTTATGTTTATGTTACTGTTTCTTCTTTTTTTGTGGCACCTCGTCGGCTTATCGGAGCGCCGGAGTATCAATCAGTGTGTGTCTGCCCCATACAGGGTGATCCATCAAATGCCTGTGGAAATTTATTAGTTGTGTCAGCCGCGTGTCAAACAATATCAAAGTTAAAGCCATTAATCGGTGACGTTCCATTGTGGCGGTCTTACGAGTACTCTACCAATTTGCGTTGCAATTGCAACTTGCCCCAATGATGAGTGGATGGTGTCTCCCTCTCCACTCCTCTCCTCTCCTCTCCTCTCCTCTCCTCTCCTCTCCCCTCCTCTTCACTCCTCTTCAATTAACCAGCGTTGACAGCAGGTTGCATGCCTGACCTACTTTCGACTACCTTTTTTGGGCACCAAACTCTTTCCCTCTCTCTCTCTCTCTCTCTCTCTCTCTGATTGTAGTAGGTGTCATCTTTTAGCGGTTTGTTCAAAAGGTTGTCGCCAACCTTTCTCTCTCGCTTTTTCTCTCTGTGTATTTGACCTGTCTTTGTGTGCATGCGTGTACATCAATTAAATTGTCAGACCACAGCACAAAAAAATATATATACCTATATATATGTATGTATGTGTATGTACTTATACATACAAGAGACAACATTGCTGCAGCTCTGGCATTTGCCGCTCGTTAGGTTACTCTACTGGCGAGAGGCGAAGAAGGGTTGGGAGAAGAGTGAGGAGGAGTAGGGAGGGTCAGACCATAGCGGGTTGCATAGCCAGCTGTGAAGTGGGCCAAAGGACGCTCCAAATTGCAGTACTGGCCAGGAGACTACACATGAACATATGTGTACATACTCGCTTTCGAGTATAAACCGTGTCAGGGACTGAAATACAGCTCGTTAGCAAAAATGAGAGTTACGTGGGAATCGTTAATGGGTTTCCAGTCGGAATAAGTGAAATACCACTAAGTAGAGCGTGTCGAAGGAGTCGGGCATAGAGCTAAGAGCAGCGAAAAGTTCCAGAAGATCGTTTCAGAAAAACATTTTGTGTTTCCTTTGAGCCGACCAAGCTGCATAAAAGACCAAAATGATCCTAACTAACTATATATTAAAGAAACTAGCCGAAATTGAGTGCAAAAGTACTTTTTTACCCTAATTTTATCACCTGGAGTCGATTTAAAAAAGAAATTTAAGATTTAAATTTTTTGAAAATTTTCGAAAAATGTAAAGGGGTAACTATGTAAAATTTCCGAAAAAAATGAATTTTTCCAAATCATCCAATTTTGATGCCAAATCAATATTTGTATAATAAAGTGGTCAGAAAAACATCCCTTTTGAAAATCTATCAAGATTTGACAAATCTATTCAAATTAAAAGAATACCATGTAAATACTATAAATAAGGGAACATTTTGCACTTTTTGGCATAAATCTTAAGGAAACTAGCCGAAATTGAGTGCAAAAGTACTTTTTTACCCTTATTTTATCACCTGGAGTCGATTTAAAAAAGAAATTTAAGATTTAAAATTTTTGAAAATTTTCGAAAAATGTAAAGGGGTAACACTGTAAAATTTCCGAAAAAAATGAATTTTTCAAAATCATCCAATTTTGATACGAAATCAATATTTGTATTATAAAATGGTCAAAAAACATCCCTTTTGAAAATCTATCAAGATTTGACAAATCTATTCAAATTTAAAGAATACCATGTAAATACTATAAGTAAGGGAACATTTTGCAGTTTTTGGCATAAATCTTAAAGCAACTAACCGAAATATAGAGCAAAAGTACTTTTTTACCCTAATTTTATCACCTAGAGTCGATTTAAAAAAGAAATTTAAGATTTAAAATTTTTGAAAATTTTCGAAAAATGTAAAGGGGTAACTATGTAAAATTTCCGAAAAAAATGAATTTTTCCAAATCATCCAATTTTGATGCCAAATCAATTTTTGTATAATAAAGTGGTCAGAAAAACATCCCTTTTGAAAATATATCAAGATTTGACAAATCTATTCAAATTAAAAGAATACCATGTAAATACTATAAATAGGGGAACATTTTGCAGTTTTTGGCATATATCTTAAATAAACTAACCGAAATATAGTGCAAAAGTACTTTTTTACCCTAATTTTATCACCTGGAGTCGATATAAAGCATAAAATTAAGATTTAAAATTTTTGAAAATTTTCGAAAAATGTAAAGGGGTAACTATGTAAAATTTCCGAAAAAAATGAATTTTTCCAAATCATCCAATTTTGATGCCAAATCAATATTTGTATAATAAAGTGGTCAGAAAAACATCCCTTTTGAAAATATATCAAGATTTGACAAATCTATTCAAATTAAAAGAATACCATGTAAATACTATAAATAGGGGAACATTTTGCAGTTTTTGGCATATATCTTAAATAAACTAACCGAAATATAGTGCAAAAGTACTTTTTTACCCTAATTTTATCACCTGGAGTCGATATAAAGCATAAAATTAAGATTTAAAATTTTTGAAAATTTTCGAAAAATGTAAAGGGGTAACTATGTAAAATTTCCGAAAAAAATTAATTTTTCAAAATCATCCAATTTTGATACGAAATCGAAATTTGTATTATAAAATGGTCAAAAAACATCCCGGAGCCCCGTTGTTATTGATATCTTTGATAGTTTAGCCGCAGTAACGATTTAAAATTTCAGTTGTTTCAGTATATGATAATAAAATTATGATGTAAACTAGATAGATATAGAAACAGCGAAAGGTTTCCGAAAAACACGTTGTGATTAATATTAAAAAAATAATAATCTACCAGTTAACTCTTAAATTAAATACATACAATTGAGGATAATACTTAAACTAAACACGGCTAACAAAATGGATTGGATAATATGCGAAACAGAAATTGATTGTAATAAAAGTTACTCAAGTAAAAATGCAAAATAGAAAAGTAAAGCAATAAAAATTAACGAAATTGGAACAAAAAGAGAATAAAGCTAAGCAAAGCAAACAAGCGAAAGATAAGAGAAGAGTGGATAAGAGAAGAGCAGAGCAGAGCAGAAAAGATAAATAAATGGAAAAGGGCAAAAGCTAAAATCAGCATTAGTTTCCACATGATGGCAGCACTTAAATAATAAGATATTCTTGAACAGGTGGCAAACAGAATGATTTTTAAATGTAAAATAAACTGAGTGTTCAAATTGGAAGCATCTGAAACAATTCAACTAAAAGAGATTACAACTTTGTTTTTAATATATTTTGTCAATATTTAAAAGTAATTTAAAACTATAAGGAAAATACTTAACAATAATCTGATATACTCGTTATTACTACTCTACTGTCTCTTAGCCTTAATATGTAGATGAGAAAGCATTAATGACCTGAGCTTAAGCAGCTCGGCAGCTCCTGATCCACATCCTCCACATCCTGCGATGGGTCACTTAATATCCAGAGTGCAGAGTGCTGACTCCTGCTGATTGCGTTTGATCCTTGAACACGTTCGATATGGCCATAATACTGCCTTGTCATGTTCGATGCGTATCAACTAACGGTAATCTTAACCCATCTCAACCCAAGGCTTGGCAGTGGAGTGTGGCGGAGAGGGGGGGGGGGGGTCGATTGACACTTTCAACTAGGCTGCAACAATGGGAATCTTTACAGACTCTCTGCAAGATTTATGCCAAATAATATATAGTTGCCAACTCACGTTTGGCTAATAAAACGGCAACATTTGGCTAAAAATACACGCAGCTGATATTGTGCCAAGTAATGTGAACTCAATTAGTGAAAAGCGGCGGCAACAACAACAAATCTAAAATAATATTATTATAATAATAAGAGTAATAGAAAATCCTTTTAAACCCAATTGTGCAATGTGCGTGCCGAATTTTAGGTTGAGACGACTTTGCCACACGGAATAATTAATAATAAATAGATGGCAACGGGGAGGAGAAAGGCGTGGGGAAGGGTAGGAATCTGTAGAATTGCAGTTGAAATTGGAGGCATTAAGAGACGCCGTGTGGCATGTTAAAGCGCAACGCGTGCTGTTGCCAAGTTGTTGCCGGGTTGACAACATTATAAACAAGCCCGTTGTTGTTGTTGCTGTTGTTGTTGTTGGCCATGTCTGCTGCAAGTTGCTGGCACATTGGGCTTGGATTGGAGTTTTGGGGGCACAGTGCGTAATTGGCAAATGAATGAGACGATGACGATGACGATGACGACAACAACGACACAACGAGTTGACGATGACGCGGCAGAAGAGCAGGCGAATGGCAACATGTAGCATGTACCATGTAGCAAGTTGCATGTTCGAGTGGCATGCAGCATGAAGCGAAATCTCAGTTGCATTTCAATGCGCTTAATTACGAGGGTGGTTCGACGAGGTTGACTGAATGCCAACAGACCAGGCACTTGGCAGCTGCATCTTTCCCTCTCTCTCCCTCTCTCTCGCTCTCTCACTCGGCAACTGTTTGTAGCTGCCACTTATCCCTGGCTGACACACGTGTCAACGTCAGCATTGCTTGCAACATTCACTCTGATAAAAAAGGAAACTCACCTACTCCCCCTCCTCCACTGAACAGTGTGTGCTGCAAGTCATTGGCCCTTCATTGCATAAACAGTTTGCACTTCAGCCAACGGTCATGGGTTGACGGCCACGCCCACCCATTGACGCCTTCCATAAACCTCGGTGACAACAATCGACGCCCACTTGCGTTTAATTAAATCACTAAATGCTTTGCGGATGTTGTTCTTGTTTTTGTCGTTTTTGTTGTTTTTGTTGTTGCCAGCGCTTGTGACGTGTGTCAAACACAACATAAAACCAACAGCAACAACAACAATAACAACACGCTTGCATAAACAACAAAAGTTGGTAACAACCATAATTATGACTATGCCAGATCACATTGTTGATCTAACAATTAAAGCGAAAGCTCTAATTAAGCCCAAATTTATTGAGCCAAGATATCAAATTAATTGAGTGGAAATAGGTGAAAGTTTCGACTTGTATTCAAATTTATAAATAGTACAAATAAATAGATAAATAACCAAATTCGTAGGATCTACCATATTATTTATCTTTTAAACTGTTAAACAAATTTAACAATTAAAGTGGCAGAAAAAATTTCGAATTAATTTTAGAATTATTAAATAATTTTTGAACATCCAGTTATTTTGTATATATTTAATATTGATTAATTAAATCTGGCTTAGTATGTAGCTTAACTATTAAATATTCGAATATGAGTCTTAGAGGTGTATTATTTTCTAATATTAGTATTGTTCATCATTTATTTTTTTCCGTCTGTCAATATAATAACTCATTTATTCTATTAAAATTAATAAAACGATCGAAACTTCGGACCAAAGTTGGTATATCAAATATTTTCTTTAGCTTTATTTTGGAATTTAAATAAAATTTAAGTGGCAGAAAATGCATTTACGTAAAATAAGAAAGATACAAAATTATAAAAAACATACTTCACAGAACGAACCAGCAATGAATAAATGTGTTTCAACACGCACTCACACACATATTCATATTCATTCGTATTCGTAACTGAGTTCGTATGCGATACTGACCCCCGTCGGCTAGAGAACTGAGAGCTGAGAACTGTGTTGCATATATGCCACCCCCAAGAGGCAACTGCTCCCATATCTCAAGTGGCAATCCCCAGACTCGTTATCAAATGAATTTAATCAGTTTCAATTGTTTGTGTTTCAGTATTCGCTGGCTAAGAGGGGGGCGGTGGGTGGACGGCTTGTCTTTTGGCATGATTGGTGGCTCCTAGACACGAACCGGAAACCAGGCAAAAAAAAGTGGAAGATAAAAAATGGGTGAAGGAATAAGTTGACCCAGCCCCATTTTTTAGGCCCCCATTTTCAATTGACTTGTTGTATAGTCTTTATTACTCGATTGCTGAAATACTCGTATTTAAAGCGATTTAATGGTCAGCAGCTACTTGACAATGATGTGGCAACTGGCCATCGAATCGAATTGAAAATAAGAAAAATGAGCTGCAAAACGAAAGATAAATTACCGCAGCTGCCTCAGCATAAATTCATGATCCAAAAGCGTTTATAATCAGCTTTCATTGCGGCATAATTCAGGAAAGTGGAAATGGTAGTGGAAATGCTTCAATTATGATAATTCCACAGAGGCGGAGATAGAATAAAGTACACGATATTTGCATTAGGAATGAAGCTTAGAACAATATGCGCATTAAGGGATCTGCTCGCTTATTCAAGGATATTCCAGGATGTTCGCCATTTAGCGTAATTAACTTGTGCTTAGCCAGCGCAAAAACGCTTCCCACAAATGCTGAGCGATTAGCAAAGGGTCGGGACGGGAAAGCGGCTAAGGGGACAGAGAGAGAGGGGAAGAGGCTGTAGGTGTTGCAACTGCAGCTTAGCTGCAGCAGTACTTCTAAATAAACAAAGCCACTGACGCGTGTTGGCCCTGAACAAAGCACAGCAATTGTATCTTGTGGATACATTTGTTGCCTGCGTATCTGCGTATCTCCTTCCAGTCGCGCTGGCAAAGTGAGAAAAGTCGCACACAGCAATGACAAACGCTGCCAGCCAGCGAGGGTAGCTACCTTTATATCTAAAGCAACAACAACAAACAACAACAATAACAACGCTACTTAATGGACCTGAAATGCGCTGTACAAACACAGTCCCAATCCCAGTCCCAATTCCATTCTCAGTTCCATTCCCAGCAACTTCTGCCCTGTCTCCTGAGCCCGCTTCTGGCTGGTACTGCTGCCCTCCACTTCCTCCTGTTCTGCTCCTGCTTCAGCTCCTCCTCCTCCTTCTTCTCCTTCCCTGCTCCCTGCTGCGTATGCAAACAAACGTTGCCCGGAAGCGAAATGCGAAGCGACAGAGAAACGCACGAGTCCTGCCGCCAGCACTTGAGCACGCCGCACCGCAATGCCATCCCGGCCACTCCCCTAGTCCTGCCCCTGCCCCTGCCCCTGCCCTCCCTGCTTGCCACCACCAGGTTGCTGAGGGCTTCATTTGATATGGCCTGCCAAAATGAGGGTGGACCGCTGCACAGCCCCTTGAGCCACTGCGTCTGTCGACGCTTTCCAAACATTTTTTGTTCTTCTTTCTGGATTTTTATTGCTGCGCGAATTTCAAGCGGGCGCCCCTCCCAATACCCCCCCCCTCTCCCTCTTTTTCTCTCTCTATGACTCTTAATGAGCCCGTAAATTATTTTTTATTATTTTGTATTTAATTTTTTCATTGCTGTCGGTACGACTTCTCTCACAAAAAAGAAAAGAAAACCCAAAAACCGACGCGTGTGTGGCGACCATTTGATTCACAATTGATTGTGGGAATTGAATATTATTTTGAAAGGGATGTGCATCCCATAATGGCTTAACTGAAGTTATGTTTTTATACATATTTACTAAAATAAACAAAAGTACTATAATCTGTCGAAAGCATCATTTAAATGGAGTGAAAGGAATATTAAAGTGTTTTGTGGGAAAGCATTCCTGAAATAATTGTAACTGTCAATAAAACCAGAATAAAGAAATCGATAAAAATCTCTAGCTTACAGTTACATCTGAAATCGATTAAAATATTTTATTCAAATTCCTATTTATTTTTCATATTTATTTAATATTTCTTGATGAAAGAGAGCTATGAATATTGATAGATAAAAGATTAAAGATGAAATTTTTATCGACAATTAATTCTTTTAAGAATGATTTAATTACAAGACAAATGAGTTCAGTTAAGTACCATCATCGCTGTTATCGATAGCATGAGAAAGTTTTCCAGCTCTATTAAATGGATATTTGAGTTTAATTTGAAAAGATATCAGTATTTAGTTATCCCCTTTAATTTCTCGTTGATAATTTTACAAACTGTTGGTTTCTCAAGGAGCAATGCGCCCCACTTATTCGGTAGTTTTGTTCCCATTTTGTGGGCCATTTCCAACTTGAAATTTATGTAAAATGTTAATTACTTTCCGCACAATTATGAGGCACACACACACACGCTCACACACGCACTTGCTGCCCCAAAAGTTGAAAACTCAGTCAAAGAAATACTTTTCTCCCGCCGGCTCCCTGGGCCACATGATGTGTACTTATGTATGTATATGTGTGTAGCAAATGCAACTTATTGGAGAATTTCACACGCCTGCAGACTCAGGGCAGACTTGCAACCCTGTTGCAGCTTCCCACGCAGCCAAAGTGTTTTCCCCAAAGAAAGCAGCCGGAGGAAGGAGGGGGAACTGCTGTCTGGGGGGGCACACGTTCAATGCAGATCGAATATCTAGTAATTAAAATGTGCAGCACTTAAAGATGTTTGAATGTTTCCAAACGCATTACATGCCACATAATGAATTATGATGAGGCGCCACAGCGGGTTAAGAGCTATTTGCCAATTGCCCATTGACAAGTTGACCCACATTTGTCTTTGAGCTGGATAAGAACCAACTGTTTCCAGACAGTCTAATTATGCGCTAATCAAAATATCAAATGGAAATCAATCTGAGGCAAAACCAAAATCGGTTCCCATCGAGCGCAAAGCGCTGACGCAAAGATTGTGGTGTGTATAATTTGTGCCTTCAATCAAACCAAATAGCTGACTGACTGACTGAGCGACTTAACAAAAAGAGAGGGGGAGCGGACCAGACCAGGGAGCCTAGGGGCCGCTCTGTCTGCGGCAATTTCCCTGTCATGCGTGATTAAACGCGCACATGGCACGTGAAGAAAGAGGCGGACGGATCGGAGCTGGAACTGGAGCTGGAACTGGAACTGGAGTTGGAGTAGGGGCAGTGGTAGGAGCTGCGAGCTAAATGGGAGATGCAATCCTGAGTATACTGCTCTTTATCGTTACTTTAATTAGGCGATCATTATCCAAGCCCACTGAAAAGATTACGAGTATCATGTGAAAAATAAAAAACAAATATGATATCTTTATTTTTATCGCATCTCTAACTTAATCTTGATAGAGTATCAAAAGAGAATCGCTAAAGATATTGATATCATTTTACTTTGAACATACAACACACTTTAAGGCTATGTTTTATTTATTAACAGATTAAATGTGGAATATATACATATGTATCAGCTCCAGACTTATTAAAATAAATTAAATTTGATTTATGTGTTATAGCCAAAATATTCACATAATCGAAATACTTGAACTTTTGTTTTTAATATCTCTAAAATATATTGATTTTTATTTCTTAGATGATAAGTTAATGTGTAACTCTCTTGTCTTCTTCTCTCGCTCTTCTATTCCCATTAATTCAGTTACATATCAGATTATTATATTTTATTTATTTTCATGTTTCAACTTTGTTTTCAACTGTAATTAATTGCTCTTTAAAAAACATATTCACATCAATTTGATTCGCTTTGCACCCCAAGTGAAAATATTGTCTGTTGTCTGTTTTAAGCTGGATTCGTTTCGTTGCGAATGCGATTCGTTCCGGGTACTTTGGCCATTGAGTGTTCACTGTACCCTCGACATTCATTTGCCGCCGTGCATTAGTCGCGGCTATTATCGTGTCTGCCCGCTCTTTATTATCAATTCTCATCTTTTGTGAGCCTGTTCAGACCGCCAAATGGCCTGAATTTGGTATGTGAGGAAGTGTGAACGTGTGTGAGTCTGTCGAATGTATTCATATATGTATTTCTATTTGGACAGTCTAATGGCGCTGAGTGGTTCTTTGAGTTGGGCATGAGAATATTAGCAACATTATCATTAGCATATTTAAATACAGACGGGCAGGTTGAATAAATATATTATGCTATTTATAGAGAGAATAAAGAAATCTAATCAAAGTCTTTAATAGACATTTAAGTATTTATGTTATAATTACTTCTTAAATCATTAGATACATTTTTAAATTATTCGAAAAGTTTCATTAAGATAGCTCAATAAATAAATAAGATATACTGAAGTTTTGTGAAGCACATGATTAGCTCCTCCTGAAGTAGTCGAGTTATTATCTCAATGATAAGCTGTTAATTATGCTCAGATCTTAACTGTTTCTTGCCTCTTTTAATTACTCACACCAAATATAGCACATGTCGAGAAATGAAACCACAACACAACCGACTACATTGACACCCAGTCGTCTATGACGTGTGTGTGTGTGTGTGTGTGTGGTCCTCTTAAAAAAGTTTTTGCATCGTCACGTTTACAAGATGATAAACCCTTAACTACTTTTCAACGCAAACACCCGAAAAACAAGACCCAAATATATATACATAAATATTGTTTTTGGTGTGTGTGTTTCTTTTCTGTCGACCCAAAAGCAAAAAACGTTGCCCATAAACAAAGCCAAAAACTTTTCAACAAACAGAAGGAGATGGCGAGGGGAGGATTGGAGGTCAGTTGGCGTTGGCGTCCACTTCACACACACAGACACACACACACACACCCACACACACCATGCTAATCTCTCTTAGGGTCTGAGACCTGGAGCTGAGAGCCATTGTGACTGCAACTGAAATTGGGTAGTGGGTACTTTCAGTAGGATCGGAACTCATCAGTGCTGTCAATTCAGTTTTTCAAACTATTTCAAAAATATTAAACAGGATTTATCTGGAAAAACATATATCCGGTTTTAGGTTTGATTTTGTTATTTTAGGAAATTAAATATTATTGATATAAATTATTTATAAATAATACAAAACATACGAAAGATGCTGATGATTGATTGTAATTGTCTTTAAAATTTTGTTATTCATCTTATATTTGAACGATCTTCCTGCTCAGCTTGTCCTCTTTATGTAGCGAGTGGTTGGCATCACTGATACGCTCGGTTCCCTCAATTCTCAATTCTCAATTCTCAAATTCCGGGTAGCCCGGCAGCTGGCCAAAAAGTCAATACGAGAGTACGAGGCGTCTGCTCAGTCGGTCAGAGTCATAAATTACGCCATCCCGGGGGTGCTATTGAAAAGTATATATGTATGTGTAGTGTGTGTGTGTGTGTGTGTGTGTGTGTGTGTGTGTGTGTGTGTGTGTTCTATATGTCGTTGTTTGTTTGTATTGCCGACTGGCCCCGAGGTGTTGGGCTTCCCTCCCTTTTGCCAGCCGCTCGTGTCGTTTACGGTCATCAGAACGTTGTTTGGCCATGTCAAAAGTGTTCATAAATTTCACCTCTCGAGCCCCAAAAAAAGTTCGGCACAGGAAGTTGCTGTTTACTTGAGAGCAACCTACGACTTTGCGGCTCTTGCCACAGAATGTCTTTTTGTGGTAATCTCTGTGTATGTTGCCTGATGGTCTAATCCCTCAGGCCACCCAAGGTGGCAGAGAGACGCATGCAAATCAAACCACAGGCCGCACATTACAAGCTGACCCAAACAGCCAAAACCGCAACAAAACTCAACTAACTGGGCCACCTGCCAGCTTGCCAGCTCTCTCTCTCTCTTTAAGTTGCCAGATTGCCAGCTTGCCACCTTGCAACTGGTGCAGCCCGCCCACGCTTTATGGCTATCCATAAATTTGATGGCATCGCCTAGACAGACTGCTCCCGTCTCGGATTGCGTCCAGCCATTGGTGATAAAAATTTCATTAGATCACGCGAAAGCGTTGCCAGAAAATTGAAAGCAAACTTTACAACGCTGCCAAATTAATGGGCCAGTTTCGACTTTGTGGCTAAAATCAGTGCCAGCTCCTGACTGATGGATGTTTCTGGGTGCCTCCCAGTGGTATCTGCCTCATGTCTCACGCAACGTAGCAGGGCCCAGGGTTAATAATCACATTAACTTTTCCAGATAATCACATTAAATTTCTGACTAACTTGATTTCTGTCGCATATACCCTGTAGACATACAAATACAAAGACTGGGTATATTTGTGTCTTTTATTTGGTTGGATAATTACTTGAATTTAGAAGTTATTTAACTTCTATTTTATTTAACTTTATTTATTTAACTTCTATTTTATTCTTGGTATATATACCAATTTTAAATCAGGTCTTTATTGTTAAAGTTATAGACTTGATTCTTGACAGACCATTAGATTGGATAGTTAGCACGGAATTTTAAAAATTTCATGATAATCTAATAACAGTATCGGTTAGTATATAGTGCAAAAGACTCGCAATTAGTAACGAATATACATTATATATGTTACAATCTGAAAAACATTGCTTGCAGTACAGAATATCGGATAGTTTATCACACTCAGCTAGATACTTAAACTGACTTCTTTTGTATGTTGCTGTGATTTTTATGAGTCAATAATTTGCACTTTTGTGCGTGTGTGTTTGAGGGTGGTGAACTGGTCAGAGACATAAGATTGTCGACTGGGCTTGGCCAAATAAAATGCTAGAGTTGGAGATCTACCCGATGAAAGGTACTTAAGAAATCGAGTAGATTAATTACATACTTATCGTGTTGCCTGAGTGCCTTGACCCAAATGGTTCCAACATTGCGCTAATTAGTAATGGCATCAAGGGCGCTTCCAGGAACGCACTTCTCGAGCTCCAGCCAAGTAGGGAACAGGATTGGGAGGGTTGTACTCAGTAGAGGAACAGAAAGGGGGATCAGCTTCGTATTTACATTTTAAATTGAAAACGCAATGTGCAACTCGTTCATGGCAACATCACCATAAAAGTAATGGGTGTTTTTTTATGGGTTTGTCATAGAAATCTACAAGATCATAATTTATGCAACACCCGCTGCATCCGCTCATCTTCGCCTTGAATTTATGGCCGGAGCATGCGGAGCATCATCATCATCATCATCATCATCATCATCATCATCATCATCTTCTTCGATGGAGCTGAAGCCGCCTCGGTGTTGAGGTGATAATATAAGAGAAAATACATAAACTGCAAGACGGCCAAAAGGGTTTAGACCAGGCTGAGGGGCTGGCAGAGGGATGTTGGCTGATTGCGTCTGGCCTGCGGGCAAAAAGCGTCAGCAGAGTGGTCCAGAGAGTCGGGCAAATAAATTGCAGCTGCCCGGGCTGGGGCGATGAAATACAAATAGAAATACTTGGCAGCTACCGTTGGTTGTTGCAACGTTTCACGTTGCACGTTGCACGTTGTATGTTGTATGTTGGCTGGCAATGAAGTTGCCAGAGAATTGCCAGAGAGCATCGTGCACTTCACATGTCCCTTAGCTTGTTTGTCTTTCACTCTGACGCTCGATGCCACAGTGCGCAGTGAAGTTGTTTGGCCAGACGAGACACGAAGCAAACGTCTTGCCACAGACTTGCCAAGACTGCCTGCCACAGACGAGCTTGCCAGTCATGACCATTTGGGCATAAAAATTACCTTACCTTACCTTTTGCTTTAGCCACGGTCTTCGTCTCTTTGTTGACCTTCTATGGCTCGCTTCGCTGGTCAGTGAATCCTTTTTTTTTTTGCCACATGCGCTTTAATCAGTTGCAAGCGCAACATTCCATCATGATTCTTGCCTCTTGACTTTTCAGTTAGCCCAGTTCAAGTTGGAGTTGGAGTCTGAGTTGAAGTCTGATTCTGATTCTGATTCTGATTCTGATTCCGAGTCCCAAGCAAATTGAATCCACTTGAGTTATGCTGCTCCCTTTGCTAAAGACATTAACTCCATTCCGAACTAAAGTCAAACATTTGCAGCACATAAAATGTTTTTGGAGCCACGCAATGAAGAGATATGGGCACAAGCCATTTGACAGTGAAAGGCACAACCCTTGCCGGCCTTCATACGCAGCCCCAAGAGACTCACCCCCAACTCATCGCAGCATTTCCTTCCCCATCCCCATCTCCATCCCCGGCTCCGGCTCCATCAACTTCAACTGCAGAACTCACCAATGTCATCATCAGCCGCGGGCAGAGACACATTTCGCCCTCGACAAAAACTCGTGCATACATTGATAACCATATTATACTATATGTGTTAGTTGAGTGTGCTCGACTTGTAGATACTTCGTTATTAAAAAATTGTATTTTTTTGGAAAATACAATTCTTGATTCTGTATCAAAAGTTCGAGTGTATTTTGTTATTATAATTGGGTTTTTAAATAAAATACTCGGTCTATCGGTACAGGTTTCCGATTGATTGACAATTCGATTTTTTCTTTAACATTTTAAATTCGATTCACAGCGTGGATTTAATATTAAATCGCAAATTTAATTTGAATAATTTCATTGCATGTATCTTTTATAATTCTTATTGTGGTTACAGGGTATTTCGAGGTCTATCGTCTAGTAGACTGGCTAAACTTTGTCTCCAACTTTCTGACTGTGGCCTAGTCTTCCGTCTGCGTTTAATGCACAACATATTCATGTGTCAAAAGACAATTTCGGATTTATGGCCTGCGAAATCCCCAGTCTGACGTCCGGCAGCGTCGACCGACCAAAGTGACGCAATGTGGGCGGGCAGACGGAATGCGTTGCACTAGCACAGGGGAAGAGGGTGGCAAAGGGGGGACAATAGGGGGAGAAAAAATATGTTAAGAGCGCATAAAATGATATCCACTAGCCATGCTGCGAGACATACATTCAAATCTCGCTCAGCTTTTGGTTTGCATAAATTAGAAGCGGGGAAGGAATAAGGGAACAGGACTCCACATCTACGCAGACGAGGGATACATGGGTCTAGCGTATATGGGGCGCAAAAATTGCCATTTTTTTGTATATTTCTTTTCATTTTTCCTTCGGTTTATTTTTTTTTTTGCACATCGAAAGTTTTGGTTTGCGTCTGCTCTGGTATTTTTAGGGTTGTAATTGAAATTAAATAGATGTCGTGCCATGAATTCAAATTGCTTTGCCAGCCTTCATCTTGGGGAATTTGTCGCATCGGAATGGCAAATGGGACTTAAAGAGTTAAAGAAGCAATCAAAAAAAGATATGCGAATATTTATAATATTCTGTGCGAGCCAGAAAAAATCGATAAATTGAGGGTCTCGTATCTTTAAATTATGGTATATTGATAGTCAGCTTTATTCACACCAGTTATCAAGAAAATAATTAAAATATCTTATTTGCTTCAATTATCTACTTGGAATTCAGATTCGAATTATGTAGTTACTAAAAGTGGTAGAAGTAATATAAAATTATTTTATTTGCTAAGTTTTTCTTGTTTCGCAGAATATATTTTTAAAGCTGAAATAGCTTTGGACTTGAAAAGTTCTAGTTGAGTTGGTAAATTATTTATCTGATTTTAATAGTAGCTTGGCGTTTACTGCATACTTTTCTATTTTTATTCACATAATCTAAACTATGTACAGTACATTGATTTTGGAAAATATCTTAAGCGTTACTTGGCTATTTTTGTTGTAAAAGATACTAAGCAGCTTTGCTTTGCTGATTGCCTGTTTTACATTTCACTTTATCAGCTTGTTGCCATACACATAGCTGCTGCCTGTTATCGCTTTACTCCATTCTACCTTTTACTAAAATTTTCATTTTTCCGCCTTTTCCACTTTTCTTTTTACTCTTGTGCAATTTGCGGCGCTTTAAGAATATTTTCACAGCTTCTTTTGTACACTTTTCTTTTGGATAACTTTTCCTTTTTTTTTTTGAAAGTCCAAAATTTATGTCACTGGCACTGGATGAGGTTGAAGGTGGTAGCGGAAGGTGGAAGGCGAAAGGTGGAAGGTGTCTGTTTAATGAAAATCGATTTTCTTCAAAGGTGACAGACAGAAGCAAAACCAAGGGGATGGAACTAGCGGGGGGCAGTCGATTTCGTTTGTAGAGCAATCAGTTCTAATTAGCGAGAGGCTAAAGTGGGGGATGGAGCGAGAGAGAGAGAGAGAGAGAGAGAGAGAGAAATGGGGGTGCGTTGAATAAATTGCTATTATTTGTCTATAATTGAAGTTGCGTTGGGGGCACGGCAAAATTTCTGATGCCTGCGGAATTTTAATTGCGAATGTTTAGCGCGCTGGCAAATAGGCCAACTTGCAACTTGACTTGTCTGCCATTTAAGCGATCAACTTATTCATCGCATTTTGCAGCTTTTCTTGATTTAATGAGCTGCTTTTCGAGCTCACATGTCTGGGGCCCATTAACCCTTTTCGAGTTATCGCAAGTTCTCTATCTACCTTAGTTCATTATGCGACAGTATTCATATCTGCAGAATATCATACTGCATCCCATTCCCTCTCTCTCTCTCTCTCTCTCTCTCTCTCTCTCTCGCTCTCATCATCATGCTCCACCAGCAGCCGCTTTCACTAATTACATTTTCAAAGCGCAAACGAAGCGTGCGATACAAGGCGAAGGGACAGAGGGGGCAGCAGGGGCAACTAGAAGGTGGCTAGTGCTCTGGGTTCGCTCCACTAATTAGTACAATATGCATATATTTTATGCATATACACATACAAACCTATGAGTGGCATAAATTCAAATAAAAATGTACAAGTATAAAATGTAACTGCGACGTTGACTGCGATACAAATCTAAAATAAACAGCGCGCACACTGCGGCCAGCAGTTGAGGCATGCAACATATGTGTATGTGCATGTGCAACAACAACAACAACAACAACAACATGAACATTAATTAAGCATAAACATTTAACCTGCCCCTCGAGACACGCCTCCGCACGTCGCGTGTCCGCAAAAGGGTCCGTTTTCTGTTTTTTTTTTTCTCCACTTCAAAGTCATTTTAGAATTTGATTGATTTATTGTTGCCTCTGGCTTCAAAACTGCATTGTGGCAAGTGCAACCGGATCAGGTAGAATACAGACAAAGCGCCAGCTGTAGCCTCTATATCCCCCCCCCCCCCACAGAGGGGTCCATAATTTTTACGGCTAATTTAATTAAGAGGCATTGGGAGAGTGAGCTTGTCTAAAACCGAACTGTCATAACTATCAGATCAGGTAAACACATATGTATGTAGATAGACAGGTGCATTTCGGGTTGATATTTAAAGGAAATCCACTGTTATCCAGATAACAGAGGCTTTCATTAACATAATAGATTGCTTAATTGCTTAACATGTTAGCAACAGCAGGTACTAATTTTTACATTGTAAAATTTACAGCACTTGAGAAATATGATAGTTAACTCAAGAAAGAGATATATTTCGGACTAACATATTCTAGAATATAATTGAGAATATAATTCTTGAAGTTGTATCTTGTCATCGCCAACCTGTTAACATATCAGACAAATGTTATTGCGAGTGGCAAACTTACAGCTGTTTAACATTTCATGTAATGCAATAAATTTCCTTTAAGAGAAAGTAAACTTTGCATTATTTAATCAACTCTTTAGGTTGTAACTACTTGAGGTCGATATCTTGAAATATCTTGTGTTTCTGTGCAAAGTTATTTGTCACATTTGATTGATTTTGGGTGAGTGCAATAAGAAATTGTCTGACATTAGAAGCTGTTTTTGGGGTTCAGCTATTTAACTCCTTCAATATGTCAACAAAAGTGTCTAAGTGGACAGATATAGCAGGGCAAAAAAAAAGAGTGAGAGAGAGAGAGAGAGTGAGAGAGAGTAAGTTTGGCCAATGCTCGAAGAAGAAAATCAATTTGACAAAGTAAAGAAAACTGTTATCCCTGTTGATTGATTATGCAGCCGTGTCGAGTGACTGGCCAAAAGTTTTCTCGTTTTCGATTGGGTCACCAAGCGAATCATTAATTTCCCAACCAGAGAAGAGTAAGAAGAAGACGAAGCTGCCAGACATTTCGAACATGCATCTTAAATGTTTTCCTTTCCTTTTTTTTTGCCTCGATTGCAGGAGTTTCCGCGGAGTTGTACTATGTGCGGGAGGGAGCCATCAATGATTACGCCCTGAATTTTGCGGTCCCGGTGCCGGCGAACATCAGCGATGTCACATTCACGTGGCAGTCGCTGGTGGATCACCCACTGCCCTACAGCATCAACGTGGCTACTTCGGATGTGGGCGTTCTGCCACGCCCCATGCTAAACATATCCCGCATCGGGGATGTGCCCATGGAGCCGCAGACCTGGGGAGTGAGTCTCAAATGCTCCGGCACAAGGGCTGCCGAGGTGACCGTGACCATTAGCGTGGAAGTCATCCTGGATCGGGCCACTCACAACAATACGAATCTCATCTTCAAGCGCAAGAAAATCTGCTTGAAGGACGAGCCGAACGATGCACGCGAGGAATACGACGACGAGGAGCCGCTGCATCCGGATCTGCGAGCTCACGACGACATCCACTACACGGAACACAACGAGGACACCGCCGAGCAGGTCATTTCCGACGGACGCCTGCCCGCGAACGCCGGAATGGAGCACGGCAAGGGCACGGAGCGACACCGAGTGGTGGTCACGGAGTCGACGGTTGCGGTGGGTCGCGGTGTTGGTAACGTCGGTGGTGCTGGCATGGGCATTGGAGCCAACAATGATTTCGATCCCTTACTGCGGGAGACTTTGGTGCCACCCACGAGTGGACTCATCACCTTGATTGTGGGCGGCATTTTGGCCCTGGTGCTGGTGTCGACCCTCATCCTGATTGCCTACTGCGCCAAGGGTCCCTCGAAGCGTCACCCCTCGAATGGGGTGCATCTGATCAAGACCTCCAGCTTCCAGCGCCTGCCCACGATCTCGTCCACCGCCCACAACTCGATCTACGTCTGCCCCTCGACCATTACACCCACATATGCGACATTGACGCGGCCCTTTCGCGAATATGAGCATGAGCCTGAGGAGTTCAACCGCCGTCTCCAGGAGCTGACAGTCCAGAAGTGCCGCGTCCGCCTCTCCTGTCTCGTCCAAGAGGGCAACTTTGGGCGCATCTATCGCGGCACATATAACGACTGCCAGGAGGTTCTGGTCAAGACTGTGGCACAGCATGCGAGCCAGCTTCAAGTAAATCTCCTGCTCCAGGAATCCATGATGCTCTACGAGGCCACCCATCCCAATGTCCTGGCCGTGCTCGGCATCTCCATCGAGGACTTTGCCACGCCCTTTGTGCTGTATGCCGCCACTGGAAGTGTCCGCAATCTGAAGACCTTCCTGCAGGATCCCTCCTACGCCAGAAGCGTGACCACCATTCAGACAGTCCTAATGGCCTCTCAGCTGGCCATGGCCATGGAGCACTTGCACAACCATGGAGTCATACACAAGGACATTGCGGCCAGGAACTGTGTGTAAGTCGAAGTTTCTTCTTCTTGGCTTATTTGGCATTATTTTCCCTTTTTGTTCCTTTCTACTATCTATGTTCTTGCTATTACTCTCTCCCTTTTGGGAGAATTCTTCTTAAATATTACCGATCTTTCGTTTTTTTCTTTTGAAATCTGCTTTTTCTCTGAGTGTAATTCCTTGGCTCTCCGCCTAATCGATCACTTGCCATGCTCTGCTTCTTCCTCTAGCATCGACGATCAGCTGCGCGTGAAGTTGACGGACAGCGCCCTCAGTCGCGATCTCTTCTCGGGCGATTACAACTGCCTGGGGGATGGCGAGTACCGACCCATCAAGTGGTTGTCCCTCGAGGCCCTGCAGAAGTCGCACTACAATGAGGGCAGCGACGTTTGGTCCTTCGGAGTGCTCATGTGGGAGATGTGCACGCTGGGCAAGCTGCCCTATGCCGAGATCGATCCCTATGAGATGGAGCATTATCTGAAGGATGGCTACAGATTGGCCCAGCCCTTCAACTGCCCCGATGAACTGTAAGTATCGACTGATCGATGTTTATTTCGTTCGACAACTGATTGGAAAAACGGACACTTTGCTCTGATCAATTGCAGCTTCACAATTATGGCCTATTGCTGGGCCTCGATGCCCGCCGAGCGACCCTCGTTTAGTCAGCTGCAGATCTGCCTATCGGAGTTCCACACACAGATTACCAGATATGTTTAACCTGCGGTAATGAAGCACACCAAGACCTGTAAATACAACAAGAGGCGACGTCGCAAGATTTCACAGCAAACGACAACGTCGGCAACTCTGTTTCCAAAGACATATTTAAATTATAGCGCCTGATTGGGCGATTATGTGGGAAGTCGGAGGCTAGAGGCCTTCACCCGATACTGCCCACAATAAATAGTTACTTACTTCTGTATTTATAATGTGGGTACTCGATAGGAGACTACTTTTAATATACATTAAAGACGGTCAAGTTTGATTACCCCCTCTATAATTAGCATCTAGTTATGTATATTTAGGATAGTACGTTCAATGGAAAATAAGGAAAAACAGATGTGACATTTCAATGCAAGCAAAGTAGTAGTTAAAGCCCCACATAAATGTTAAAAGACACACGAGAGAAGACGAACCCAGTAAAAAGAATAAACAAAGCATTTGCATAACATTATATAGATACAGATACTGATACAGATAGAGATATAGATATAGATACAGATACGAATTCAGAAACAGAGATACAGATAGACATGACCCTAGGCTAGGCATTTGTCGTAGTTTGATGAAATCGGTTAATAATATATATCCTCGTACGACTATATATCGAACATATATATATATCTATGTAAATGTATTTATATGTGTATGTATTTGTCTAAGAGAGCGTAGCGCTAGTAAACTCGAATCTATTTAACTAATGCCTAGTGACTTTATGTCGAAATCCAAACGGTGCACTGTCTAAACTTCAATCTACCCGATTGCTAAGGAGGTTGATGGGTGCGGAAAACAGTACTCCCCAGTATTTTGTGTTATACTTATTCTCAACCGTCTCAAGAAAGTTTTTGTAATATACTTAAGTACATATTTCGCATTAGTTCTAAGTTCCCTTTATGATTTCTATTTTTAAGCAATACAAAAAATAAACAAAACGAAACAAACAAAATGATAAAATATAAAGAGAAAAACGATTTCAATAAACGTCCGTGCATAACATTCAAAAACCAAAGAAATGCATTTGTGAATGGCTTGGGAATGGCTTGGATTGCAGGGAGGGAACACGGGCAATGGGAAGGGGAATGGGAAGGGGAAGAGGAAACATTCTTATGTAAGTATATCGCTAACAATTGAACCAGCCACGCCCATCACTTACCCTAAAACAACTTGCACTAAGAGCAATGTGTTGTTTGGGTTTCTCTAGGTTATGACAAGGGAGGTAAGTAGGGGTTGGGCTAGTGGTAGGGGCTTGGGGTTAACCATGAGCCACAACCCACACTCAGACACATGGCAGCCCCGAGCCAATCTCTCTTTGGCAAACCAAGCGTGCTGGCAACACAAAAGGCATGTAATGCCAACTGCCTATTTGAGGAGCAATCCTGAAGCCTCCTCGTCAGCCCCTCTCTCTATCTCTCCTCTCTCTCTCTCTCTCTCTCTCTGTGTGTATCTTGTCCCACACCTGTACGTGGAGAGCCTGTCGAGCGCGTAGAGCTTATGAGGTGGACCATACGATGCCATACCATGGCATGCCCTTTGATGGCTGAGCTGACACTACTTAGTTTTTGGCACGTCATGGCTGGGCACGATGTTGCCTCGCCTTTCCCTTCCCTTCCCTGCCCTTCCCTGCCCTTCCCTTCCCTTCCTTGCCTTGTCTTTCCTTGCCGGTGTCCCTTTTTAATATGCCTGTCACAGCGCCAGCGTCAGACCAAAGACTAGTTTCGTGTTCATCTTCTTTCTGACACCCTATAGTCAAACAAAGATTTATGACGGGCATATTGAGTAGCTGGCAATTTTATGCAACTAAAAAAGCCGAGCTTATTGCCAATTAAATACCAATGGAAAAAAAAACATGATTTGCTTTTAATATTAATAATACCATTTTATCCAAAGACAAATGCCAGAATTTAATTGGAACTTAAACATGTATAAATAAAAAGATTCCAGTTGGATTAAAATATAATTCTTATATTTAACACAACCATAATATGTGATTAACTGCATAATAGTGAATGATTATTAGAATAGTTTTTAAAGAATCTCCGGCCAGTAAAGCAACTTACTGATTATTACTACTAATACTTTTTGATCTGATTGGGTTTTTCTGGGTTTTCCCCAATCCTTGCAGCAAATGCTGGATCATTTATAATTTTTGAATATCCCCAGATTCTTAATTCTTAATCTTTAATTTTACTTTTTTAATATTTCAGTTAATATATAAATATTAATATAATTACTAAATTTTCTTTAAATTGTTTATATTGTTTAAATTTAATTTAATTTTCACTTTAATTTTGGTCAACCGTTCTTAGTTGACATTAAATAAATACATAAATAAGACAATACGGGGTATTTTCAAAACGTCTATCCGCGACTTGAATTTTTCCTAATGCTTTTTTTGGTTGCACGCAGCGTCTTTAAAAAACGTTCAAAGAGCGCAGCTCATGTGGCACGTGCCACAGCTGAAATGCGTAGCATTTAACTAAAGCCACTGCCCAAATCGAAAGTTAATGTGGAAAGCAGTTTCTCTATCCACAACAGATAACAGAAAATTTAATGCGACAATTTTATCATGAAATGGAAGACGGAAATCAAATCTATTTAGCTCAATTATATAAAATTATAAAGATATTATAAAAGTTGGAGTAGAGATTGGCTAGTTAAATTTTTTT
Organism: Drosophila rellima; assembly: GCA_035043635.1. Lineage (NCBI taxonomy): Eukaryota > Metazoa > Arthropoda > Insecta > Diptera > Drosophilidae > Drosophila > Drosophila rellima. The sequence continues at coordinate 19,036,822 of JAWNMV010000890.1, forward strand.
TAGAGTTAACATAATGTTTCACAAATGCTGTTACTTTAATATATATTTGATAGGGAAGTGCTGCAATATTGAGCCACATAAAATGGCCAATCAGACAGCTGCTCTATTGACTCAGTTGTCGTTGGCCTTTCGAGGGCTTTGCGATGGCCATAAGTCAATTGAAAAGCCGAAAGACAAACTTGAAACTGTTTCGATTCAATCAAATTAAAGCGATCCAGCAAATTGACAAAAGATATTAAGTTATTAAAAACAACGCGAGTCGAAGGGGAGTTTTTTGTGGTGATGCCAAAATGGGGGGAGAAATTGCCATAAAAGTCACACAACTAAAACAGAAATTGTGAATGGGAATGGGACGAAACTCATTGAAACTTGAGCTCCATATTCCACATACAGCGAACGAATGGAAATTGGAAGTAAAAAAGTGGAAAAGTGGAAAATTGAAAAACAAAAGGCAACTGGGCAGCTGGGCAACTTTGTTGTTGGTCAACACTCTAAGCCAAAAATCAACAAATATAAAAAATGTCCGAGCACGTGAGGCAGCATTTCAATTTTTCAGTAGCTGTGTTTGCGCGCAAAAAACTTTGACATTCTCACTTCCCCTCGCCCCTTGCAAGCCACGCCCCCACCACACTTCAACAACAAGCCAAACAACAACAAACCAAATGACGACAGGTAGTCATCAGAGCGGAGCCAGAGTTGCTCCCCACGGAGCCGTTGCCAGCCCTGCGGCTGTGCCAGGTGATGTTTGAACTTTCGACGGATGAGCTCGACCAGTGTTGGGTAGGGTATTGGCAAGAACTTTTTGCCAAACTGGGGCAGGCATTGGCTCAAAATTGATTACTTTGCGCGACGCAGTTTTCTGTTTTTCGAGCACCTTTTTTATTATTATTCCGTTTTGCTTTTTTCTTTGGTTTATGGTTGGCATTTTCAAGCTGTTGATTATGGCCAGAAGGCATTAGCTGAAACATAAATATTTACCTTTGAAATTATTAAGTAAAGTTTTCAAATATCGGTGTGGTTAACTCTCTGTGTTACTCTTTCGCTTTCGGGCAATGAATGTTCGAAATTTGGAGAAAAGTTTTAATGCCTTTCTGATTGCAAAACTAATTAAAAAGTTGATTAAACTCATTTGGTATTGCTTTAAAGATTTCATTCCAACCCCAAAAATAAAAAAAAAACAACTTTGGGTTGTCAAGGTGCAGCTGATGCTCTTTTCTATCGGGTTCCATCAACGGCTAATCACATTTTGCTATTGGCAACATTTCAAATTGCTTTCGACTTTAAGAATGCACATAATCGATGTCTAAGTATTTGACTTTAGTCTACTTATCCGATTCTCTTAAGACATTCGCCTTGAAACTTTTCTCTCTCCCTCTGTCTCGCTTTCTCCCACACTCTTCCACTCTTTTCCGCCCGCTGAGAAATGCCAAATGCAAAAATTGTTTCTCAATTTCTTTTCTATTTTGCAATACACAAGTCGAAACAGCAGCAGCAACATTAGCATACAACTTTTCTTATTATTTTTTATGTGAAAAATTTTTGGGAAAATAAAAGAAACGAGCCAAGGGTTGAAGGCGGCCCGGCGTGTGGGCGTGGCCGGTGGAAGGCAACTAACTGCAAAGCTAAGGAAGCGGAAACGGAAAGCATACAACGCAGACAAACGCCAAATTCGATGGCTAAGAGAAATCCGCGAACAGTTATTGCCTTGCGGATACCCTGTAATCTGGGAAAGCACGTTAAAGGGTATTTTATCAAGATTTACTTGCAAGTTAAGTTTACACTCTCTTACGAAGTTCAAAATTTTATATTCTGAAAATGTCATTACGACCTGAAATCTAAAACAAAAGAAATCTAATCCCCAATCGAATGCTGTACATAAGACCGTCTAGTTACGGGATATGTTCAAGTCGATCGGACTCGGCGGCTTCTCGTTATCACTGTTAGCCAAGCACTTGCCACTCGCAAGCTGAGACATAGACGAAGTGGGAATAAAAGTCGAGTTCGCGGCCAAGTCGCACACCAGACAAAAGTGAAAACAGTCGCGACGCGTCGCGGCGAAATACATAATAATGACATGGAAGGAAATCATTTTCATTTGCAAGCCATCGCTTCATTGCTTCCCCATACCCCTCGGCCACTTGTCCTCGACCCCTTGGCCCCTTAGCTTCTTAGCCAACTCAGCGCCAGCTTCAGCTCAGGGCCATCATTGGCTGTCGGTTAGAGTTAGCTGCAACTCCGTGGCGGGTGCTTCATTTGTCGCAAAGTTTTATTGAATTACTCGGGCGTGCCGCGGATCTGCCGTGAGTATCGTTTGATGTGACGCATAGACAGCGCGGAGAGTCAGCGAGGGTGTGGAGAGGGGGCGGGGGAAAGGATGTGCTCCTTGCCGATGCGATAATGGTAGCTTGGCTTGCCTCTTGATTATCACGCCCTGCAAATTCATTAAAACTTTTTCGTTTTTTCCTGTTTCTCTTTCACCATTTTTTGTTTGGCCCTGCCAATCGATTGTTTAGCCGGAATGTGGCACTGTTGAACAGTGGCACCTGCAACCATTTTTCATTTGCCACACAGCCGTTTTGTCGTGTTGCCGTTTTGCGCCTTTGACTCGCCTTTGACTTTCTGCCAGCTGTCATTATTCATCCAAAATGTTTGTCGCTTAGCTAGCCTCCCCTCCTCCCCTCCCCCCCTCAACACGCTCCACAAACTTTCCAAATTTCCCACATATGTCGCCGACTGCGGACTGCGGACTGGACCAAGGCCCCCATGTGTGATTAATTGTTGCAAGTGCTGTTACCAAGGCTAACCATGTTGCAGAAGGAAGGCCCAAAGGGGATTTGGCTCGCTGAGTTATTGGCTGTTGACACAAAACTGTGGTGCAGTGTTCCTCGCAAGCCACTGAAACAGTTCATTGGAGAGACAACTGGTTACGGGCTAGAATAGGTACACCATAGCATAAGATTGTTCAGAATATATGTAGTTCAGAATAAATGTATGTGAATTTTATTGATTTACTTTTTAACGTACAGTTTTGAATTCAAAACTTGTTGTCCTTATTTCCAACTAATGAGATATGTGTAATAGCGGATTTGAAAGGATCTACTTTTTAAACTATCTAAGATTTGCAACTTTTTATAAACAAATATGTATTATTCATTTCATTTAATCATTGAAAATATTATGTCTGTATTTCTATTCCTTCTTTTGAATTTTGAAAATTTGCGACTGCATCGTAGCATCTTTTGTGCTAGGATAACGCCTAGACTGGCCACATCAATTTGTCGAATAAGCAACTTAATCATTTGCCATTGTCAATGGCTCGACTTTTGGCCATAGGCCTCGAGTGGAGACCTCCCACTTTTGTTGAGTCGGAGGAATGTTGCCAAAGCATTCATAGTATTGAAATTAGGCAGACTGGTAAAGGGGGCGGCCCATTGAAGCGACAAATGTGGCCAAGCCACTTGCTGCCAAAATCAGCACACACTCACACACACACACACACACACACACACACAGCAGCATTGAAGCTGACTTGGCTTTGCGCCGGCTTCAGCTGCAGTTGCACAATTTGTCGGCTTACATTTTTGGCTATCCGCTTGCTGTTGCCGTATCGCCAAGTTGCCATATTGCCGTATTGCCACTTGCCACTTGCCACTTGCTTTTATGCAACAAATCATTGGCATAATTTAAAGCTTCGCTCCTCCACTGAGTGCTCAGTTCGCAGCTCTCCGCTCTCCGCTCTCAGTTCTCAGTCTCTCTCTACATTCGTTGCGAGCTTCACGTTGTCTCTTGTATTATTTTTGCTGCTGCACAATTTGTGGCGTGGGCATTGTGGGGTTAAGTGTGCACAGCATGCATGCCACACTGTCAGACACTGAGACAGTCAGACAGCCAGACTGCCAGACTGCCAGAGAGCCATACAGTATGGCAACCAGATATTCAACCCGTCTGGTTGCTCGACTATCTGCTCTCTACGTATGATTATTGAATGTGGTCGAAGATTAATGATGCCTCTCTGTATCTGTATCTGTATCTGTATCTGTATCCGTGTCTGCTCCTGCTTTTGCCTCCGTTTCGCTGTGTCGACTCCTCCATCTGGCTCCAGTTGTGCCATTTGCTATTTTCTAATATTGTCTGCCCGACTGCAAATGGTAATCCTTAGCCCATCTTTTCAAGATGCTAACCTAAAGCTGATTACTTCTAAAGTAGAACGTGTGCTGTTCCATCTTAAAGTTCTATAGCTTTTAGGCTGGCAGTTTAGTTAAATTGTCATTTGGAAAAGTTTAATGTAGAGCTGTAATTTAATTTAAGTAAAATTAAGATGTCTTGGGATTTTACATCACATTTGTCTTTGTATTAATTCAATGAACCAATATGCAGAAACTTTACCTAAAAATCAAAATAATAATGCTCTGATCTTTTAGGAACCACCAAAATATAACTGGAACTCATTTTGAATATGTTACATTTATTAATTAAAATTAAAGTCTCATATGGAATACAATTTCTGTCTTTTGCACTGCACTTGGAATTATTTTCTCTCCGGTTTGCCCTCCTTCAGAACAGATGCCGACCATTTAAAAGACTCGATGCTGCCAACTTGTTTATTATTTTGGCACTTGCATCGCCTCGAGTGTGGAAAACTGGAATCGGTGCCAGCAGCAGAGACAGAACCTGGCCCAAGACAACAATAATAAGCGCAACAGTCGCACATGAATTCATATAATAATACTAATAATATTAGCACTCGTGCAGTGTGCAATTTAATTAAATTTTTGGCCACGGCCAGTCGAGGAGCCTACGTGAGTGCCCAGAGGAACTAGGAGCACCAGAGAAGTAGACTCGTACCTGGACTTTGTCAGTCGAGGCGGGTCTCTGTCTCCACTTGGCTGGTGACATATGCGGCGCATAAATTAAACACTCCATTCGGGCGAGACGAGTCCACATGTCCTCGTGTCCTCGTGTCCTCATGCACTCACGTACTCACGTACTCACGCTCTGGAGGAGCGTCAGGTTGACTTTTCGCCGTAAACGTTAAACGTTTAACGGCAAATGCTCATTAGTTTTTCCGCAACGATGCATGAGTTGGGACTGCTTGAGACCAACGTCTGGCGCTATAGATTTCGTGTACCCTGTAACTATAAAATATCCCAAAGAAGGGAGACATAATATATGGGAACTATAAAATATCGTAGAGAAGGGCAGATATGCAGTTGTGTACAGTACATAGAAGTAAGTATACAATAAAATTAAATAATCCAAATATTTATTCTTTTTTTTTATAATTTCCAGTCTACTTTAATTCTACATTCTACAACTACTGGGTATCTTTTAGTCGAGGACACTCCAATAATGCAGTCGTACTCAATTTATATTGATTTTAATTCATTTTTCTTCTGCAGTTCGAGCAGCTCCCCAACTGAGTCAACATTTTTCATGTTCCCCCTCAGCCCCTCAGCCCCTCAGTCGGATCACATGTGCGTACTGGTTAATCATTCCGAGCAGGGGGACTATAGAATTGTTTCGCGCTGTCTCGATTTTCAAAAGGTGTTGTCCGACTTCAATTTCGACCTGTTAGTCCAAAGACCTTCTGTGACTAGTTGAAAGTTAAAAGTCTCTGGGTACTTATTGAAAAAATATTTACCGAGGCTTTCTTGGACAGCGACAACTGGATTTTGATTGCAGCCGATAGGGCCAAGAGGCGGAGGGGAAAAATGATGATAAAAATTGAAGCTTCTATTGGAAAAGTCATGCACGAAGTGCAGATGGCTTTGGTCTTTTTGTGTGCCATGCTCATTGCTCATTGGACTGTGGTCCTTTTTGGTCCTCGTACAAGGAGCATGGTAGAAGTTTATCAATAAAATGCTGTGGCATACAAAAGTACACGAGTTATTTCTTTTGCATGAATGCTTTGAGGCCAGGCAACAGGATGTGCTTGACTTGACTTATAACCACGGAAACTTTTTGTACGATATTGGAGGACAATATTTATGTGGTTCCCAGTTGGTTCAAACGACATTTGTCCGTGATAAAAGTAAGGTTTACGAAATCGAAAATAAATCCACATTTACGAGTATGAATGGAACGAAACTAGATCAAGTAATAAATCACACTCAATTATGAATACTATCGATAGCTCAGCTGTCAGCGAACATTTTCTGAAATTGAAATTCTATCCTTTCCCTGAGATTTCATCCTGCCGGAAAGCGACACTCGAAAACCATTGTAGCTGTAATGAAGCAAGCTCGAAGAAAGATCTATTGTCAGACATGTTCTGGTAACGAGCCACGAGATGATCTTGTAGGTGAGTTGCATCCATTGATAACTCAATTAACATCTTACTTCCACGAAATTATTATAGATTTTGCGCTTGAACGGACCGGGGCGTATCTTGTATCTCGAAATAAGTATCTGAGCAAGCGACACTGGAGTGAAGAATTACTCATGCTCGAATTTCAGACAACGTGTAATTCAAAACCCTCGACACGAAGACTGAGATTGCAGTCTGCCCGTGTGAACAATTGATTGAAGAGAGGAAAAAAAGGATTCGGCTCGGTCTGGGATCAGGCTTTGTTGCCGTCGTTGTTGTTTATGCATCGATTCAATTGAGTTTTTAAATGAATTCCCATTGAAGCGTTAATCCATTTATAACCATATGAACCCTGAGGGTCACAAACGGTGGCACGCACATCTAATCCGACTTAGGGACCAGTACGAGAACTCGTCCCTACCCTTCCCCTCCCAGTAACTGAAGCCAATTGCTTGTGTCGCCTCAATATTTAGTAACAATGACCAGGTTATACTTTTTCCTCTCTTAGCTCCCCGTTTGGAGCAAATTGTGCATAAATTAAAAAAATATATATGTTTCATAATCTAAACTATAAGCCCATAAAACGGGTGACCAACCACCTTTTCACTTTTATCCTTCGTCCTTCCGCTGTTGTGTATGTTTTCTCAATGGCAAAACCGATGACAATGTGCCTGTCGACGCCTCCTTCGGCTTCAGTCGCTCCTGCTGTTCCTGTTGTTCCTTGCTGCTCCTTGTGCTCCTGCTCTTGACGGGCTTATTGCAACAAAAGATAAAAATTTCATTAAAACCATTATAAACTTCGTAGATGCAAAGAGAAACAGGGTAAACAGGCTGATGATACCTAAGTCAGCTTGCCATAAATAATACTTTGGCAATATTCGCCTATTGAGGGCGGTTCTTTCAGTCTATTAAAATAATGGAATAAGGCATTTAAAGTTACTTCGATGTCATATTAAAGGCCGATGCTGCTTACAACTGTTACAACTATTTTACATTTCGTATTTGATTTTAATTTGATCAAATCTATAATGCAATACAAACACATAATATTTTGTTTTAATAATACATAGCATAAGCATATTTTTAAAGTTTATTATAAATTTATTGTCAACTTATTCTGTAGAGTCAAGAAAATGGTTACTCATAATATTATAATATATTTATAATAATATTATTATATAAATAAGTATGTAGTTTCATTAATTTCGTAATTTAAAATTAAAATTTACAGATCATTTGTATGTCATTAAATTTCCCATTTTCTGCTGAATTTCCAGCAACCGCAAATGCTGCAATCATTTTGCAAGTATTCAATTTCTTTCGATTGCAATTCGATATGCGTATTGTTAATTTTGGGTACTCGTTTCGCTATTCGAAATTGGGATAAACTTAACCAAATGTAGCGCAGCGACAAATCTGAGATATTTTACAATCTGTATCCTTTCCACACTTGCCCAATACAATACAGACAACACACGTATATTGTATCTTTTGCTTTGCTCAAATTATCGCTACAGACACACAGATACAAGCTCGCACACACACAGATGCAGACATGCATACAGAGACGTCTAAGCAAATATTCGCGTTGTGTAAATATCCTGTCGCAACGGCTGTCCTTGTCCCTGTCTCCTGTCCCTGTTCCTTGTTCTCCTGTCATGGACTCGCTTCCATTTTGCATTTTTCAGTTGCTATTCCCCCCTCGGTGCCCCTCCTTGTCTCCTCCCTACTCTCTGGCCAAATACGGGCGCTCTTTAGGCTTTTGTGTGCCACGCGAGCTCAGCGAATGTCGTGCTGTGTGTGTGTGTGTGTGTGTGTGTGTGTGTGTGCGAGAGAGAGTCTATGTGTGTGTGTATGTGTGATAACAACCCAAGGATTATTTCGCATTACTTTATTTTCACAACCGCTTGCAAGTTTGCGGTTCTTTAGCCCCGCCCCGCCCCCTTTTTTGGGCGAGGCCCGCTTATAATTTACACGCTGATTGCGCGTCGGGATTATATATAATTTCTTTTCGGCTTTTTTCCCCTCTGCCCCTTGCAATCGCCATCAACACCCTATGGCCAGGTACCACCTCCCTCTCTTTTTTTTTTTTTTTGCTGCTTTATCTGATTTTTGTAACTCTCTTGCTGCCTGTTTTTTTCCGACTTTTCCATTTTCCCAGCACGTTTTTATGAGCTTATGAAATTAATTGTATATAAATGTGTGTGTGTGTGTGTGTGTGTGTGTGTGTGTGTGTGTGTGAGTGTCCTTAGATGTGATGGATATGACGCATTTGATTATGTTCTTGGCTAAATAATGAAATTATCTGGTAATAAAGCGTAATAGATTCATGGCAGTTGCAATTCTTTTGGTCTTAACTTGATTTTCGGCTTGCCTCGTATGTTGATGGATGAGGCAATAAGAGGATTAGGGCGTAACGCTGACTTAACGCTGTAAAGTAGATAGGACAAATCGGAGAAAGGGCATTGGCGCTGACCTGACACAGTAACCACATTAGATTTTTCCCCGTCCTACCCCAATTATCGAATGTAACTGAGACCCTGGACCACCATGTCGCTTAAGTGGCCAAGTTGGGTAACCACATTAACTCGGCCAGTGACAAATACTGGAGAAAGTATTCAATGTTGTGTGCCTGTCATTATCCGAAACTCGTTGTGCAGTGTAATTAACGAGCAGCGACGGGACAAACGGAAAACGAGAAAAACGCGACATGGGCAACTGAAACATAATACAAATAATTAAAAATAGCCCAGTTACAATGTCACTGAAAGCAGAAGGGAGAGGGCGTAGAGGGGGGAGAGGGTAACACAAAGGTCTAGCCGGCTGGCAAAAACAATTGTGTCAATAGTTCACCCGCATATCGAGTAGGAGATAAACACGGCAGATAATGGAAGAGGAACAGCTGCTGGCGACTGTCAATGAGTGGATGACTCAAAACTAATGTCAGTCGATGGCAGAAGAAGAGGGGCTGAGGAATGAGGGAGGAATCCAACAGGCAGTTGATCTATGCGACACATACTTGAGAATGACAGGGAGGAAGGGGGAAAAGCAGAGGGCAAAGGGAAAGGAAAGCAATTGTAAGACGACACCTACTGGCATCATTTGTTTACACAATATTGGATATTGGATAGGTTCGAGAGCCAAAGGAAATGGGCATTAGCATGAAATTTGTAAGGCACAACACGCACTCAAAAAAAGGAAAGGAAAACGAAAAATGTAAAGGAAAGCAGAAAAAGGATCAGCCGAAGGAAATTTATGCAGGCGACAAATTCAAAACACATGTCCTGGAAGGAGTACGTGGAACTAATCAATTGTTTATTTATTGTCTGTTACTTGTTTGTTTTTCTTTTCTTGACAATTTTCCCTTCTTTTGTCTGGCAGAATCTGGTGTCATCTCCCACTGCGCGAAGGAGACCACACAAATCTAGCCCAGTCACAGTATTAGCATCCCAATCACTGCTACTGCCTCAGTCACGGCTTAGTGAAGTTGTTTTCCCATTGCACATTGCCAGACAAAAGGGACAGGTGTCAAAAGGTAGACCCCGACTGAGCCGAAAGGTTCAACGAACAACTTCATTTTGAGATTGTCTCATTTTACGCGTATTATCCATGCTCATTATCCGGCCATTCCCTCGACGACTGGTCAACGGATTCGCATTGTTTTCCAAGTCTCAGTCCCAATTATGGCATCAGTTACCATTGTCTGTAGCTGGTGATTAGTTTTGCTCATCTTCCAATCGGCCAATCTGCCATTCGGCCATTCGGCCAATCTGCCAGTTTGCCTGCTTCTGTTTCTGTTAACCAAAACCACACAGGGAGAATTTTGTTCGGCTCACTTCACTTGCCAGCACAATGGGTAATGTGAGTTATTCCCTTCGTTTTGGCTGGAAAAACAATATACGAATTAGGGCCCATTGTTTGCGATTCTTTGCTCTTTCGAAATCATTTACAATGGGGTGGCGTAGAATCTATATCCTGGTATTTAATTTCAAAAACCTAGAACTATAATTAATATTTCATTTTGCTTTTTTCAATTATTTCTGTGCTTATTTATTGTTTGAGGAACTGAATGATTGCCTATCAATTAACTGACCAAAAAAAATCTATAATATTACTAAGAAACTAATAAAAATAATGTTTGAAAATTATAACTTTTGTATACTTATTCGAAACGGCTTGAAATGCCAATGCCTTTAAGGTTTTAATGAAAATTATTTGTAGACTTTTTACCTTATCAGTTATACACTTAATTTCAGGGGTATGGATAAAAATAAATGATTTATTAATGATTTTGGAAAGTGAAGCCTAGTGGGTGGGAAACGCGCTATTTAGGAATTTCTGAGGAAAATTCTAATATAGATTTCATTGCAATAATGCCAACTGACTGCTTATTTGATAGATAAATCATTTCAATCTATTCGGGTTCTGAACAACCCCAGTCAAAACATAGCCAGCTCACACATACACAAACACACACACACACACACATACATATAGTCGCTGTGAGAAGTCCTGCGGTCGCGTCTTGTCGTCTTGTCCAACTTAAGCAGAGGCTCAAAAGCGCCTGGATCAAGTCGAGAGCACATGGCACAGTCGAGGCAGGGGGGCAAGGACACGCGTGTGCTCAATGCCAAGTCGCATAAAGCAATATAATCTCTCATTACAACTACAACAAAAGCAGAGCAGCCCTTGAGGCATATGTTGTTGCTTCTTTCCCACTCCCCACTCCCCACTCCCCACTGCCCACTCCCCCCTTGTTGTTGCCACTTCTCGTTGCTGCTGCTGCTGCTGCTGGCGTCACGAATTTATAGCCCCTGCAGTGCGAGCATTGCGAGTGCAACAAGCACAAAAATTTATAACTCAACCATAATGAACTCATATTTTATAACGTTTATTAACCCATTGATAACCGGCCAAGTGCTTAACGGCATCTGAATTTATGCGTCTGGCAGGGCACATCTTGGGAATGGGAGGGAGACCGAATGGAAGGAAAGGGAAGGGGAGTGGAGTGGAGAGGGGGGTCGGTGGGTTCTGCGTCTGTCGGTTTATCGGAATATCCTAAATGGCTGCCGCAGCAAATGCCTTGTGTCAAATAAATGTCATATTAATGTCAGAGTCGCTCAAGTAAAATTGATTCCCTCTCTCTCTTTCTCTCTCTCTCTCGCTCTCTCTTTCTGGCCACCCTGCATTCAAATCTGCAAATCCCTCTCCCTCTCCCTCTCCCTCTCCCTCTCCCTCTCCCTCTCCCTCTCCCTCTCCCTCTCCCTCTCCCTCTCCCTCTCCCTCTCCCTCTCCCTCTCCCTCTCCCTCTCCCTCTCCCTCTCCCTCTCCCTCTCCCTCTCCCTCTCCCTCTCCCTCTCCCTCTCCCTCTCCCTCTCCCTCTCCCTCCCCCTCATCCTCTCCTCTTTCTCCACCACTTTCATGTGCTTTAGTCTCACTTTCCATGTTCCATTTTGGCTTAGCGCCTTATTTTGGAATGGCTGCGATAAGCCTGTATTATGAGAACTGAGAATGGTCATGTGCTCGAGTTCCCAGTTGTGAGTATCCAAAACAAATTGCGAGGTGAGCGCTTTTGGGAACGTTATACTCGTATTGGGCTAACAAGCCTCACATAATTGAGTGTATCTAATCGCAGGTCCTTGTGGTAATTCTGACCACATTTCCATGGCCCTTAAGCCATTTGATACTCGTATGAAATTGCAAGCATATATTGAATGTTTAGTTTTCAATGAATATAATTTGGTTATAGGACTGACATGTATGCATTATATACTTAACTAATTAGTAAACTTTATTAAAATTTAACAACAATATGTGGAGCTTGAGTGTATAATTATTTACAAGAGATGCACGTTGAGAACCGTATTAATTATGATTATTAAATAAAGACTTTTATTATCAAATTCACCTAAATTTCTCGCATTCATGAAATATCAATCAAATTTAAATTAGTTTGATTATTAATATCAATTTTAAGAAATATAAATGAATATTATTGAAAAATTCATCTATTCTTAAATCTTTAATTTTAGTATATAATATAAATCTCCTCAAAGAAAATATAATATAAATTAAATATTAATAAGTTTAATTTAATTATTTTATTATACATTTTATAGATTTTCCCATTTTTATTGATTATTTTTGGTAATTAAATGCATTTCCTTCAAGTGCTATGATTATTAAATGTATTTTTAAATTATTGGTAATACATATAAAGTAGATTATTCCACTCAAGTTGATTCCATTTGGTAAAGATTAAACGAGATATGTATCTAATTTTTCTATCGATAGTTTTGATTTTGAATGCCTCTGTTCTCCCTTTAATCCCGGTTGCCCCAAGCAGTTTCCCATGTGCCACAAAGGGTTGCATTTGCTGCCCTGCGAGCTATTTGCTTTGCTTACCACTTCACACTTGCAACGTGCGTTCGGCAGTGAGTATTTCACATTTCACATTACGCATTTAACACATCCCGATGTCCTGCCCTCGAGGCAGGACTCTCTACTCTCCATTGCCATTGCCATTGCCATACCACGTTAGCCGCTTCCGGTAGCAGGATCTGACTCTGCTCCTGCTCCTGCTCCTGGTTCTTCTCTTTCTGTGTTTGTTTGCCCGCACTGCCCAGTTGTCCCCCTCCGCTGTTTACCGAGTTTCCCGAGTTTCCCGAGTTTCCCGAGTTTTTCGTGTGCTTGGCAGTTGCCCTTTTGCCGGGCATCGCATCAACTAAATAGTGCCTTCTGATCCGCCTCGATTTGCAATCAAGCGTTGCTGTTGTTTGCTTTGCGGAACTCTGGTCCATTAAGTGACGTCGCGTCGTTCCAAATGCCGCTGGTGACTTTCGCACTCGATGCGGGCAGCGTTGCGACAGTCACGTGTCGAGAGCCGCGCCGTAATTGTATCTATGAGATACAATTACAATTTTTCAATATTTTCGCACAGCAGGAGGCTGCAGCGAGCTCAGCCTTGGCCGGCTTGCCGCGTTTTCGTGGGCGTTATTATTTATTTATAGTGACACTTTATTGCAGTTGCCAACGGCGGCGCCGGCTGCAGGACATGCACACAGGACACGCTCGAATGTAATTGCGCACTTGCGGCGTCTTGGAAATGCGATGAGACTGAACAAGAAGAGAGGAAAGAGGAGGAAGAGGGAACAGGGGGACAGACAAGCTGAATATGTTGCATCATAGCTCGTTCGTGTGGCCTTAATGTCCTTGCCAGTTGCCAGTTTGCCAGTTGCCAGTTGCGCGTCGCCTGTTTAATGTTGCGTTGCGTCGTGCACGTCCTTCGGAGTCCTTTTCGGTTTAATTTAGTGTGCCCACACAGTTGCGACTTGAAGAGCATTATCATAATTTTTCAATTTATTAACAAAGTCAAAACAGTTTAGCCTCCCTCCTCCCCCTCTAAACATCATTTATTATCTGACTAGAGGAGCCAAGTCCTTAGCCTGATGTCCTGCGGTGTCTGAGCATAAAATGCGCGTTTAAATGCCTTTAATTGTTTCTTATTTATGCTTCCGTTTAAGTTGACTTGCAGCTCAAGTATTCAATTGTTTTTTGATATGATAATGGATCGTGAAATTGCAATTGGAATTGGAATTTGAGTTTCTTGGCTGGGAAACTGAACTTCCCTCTCCCTTTAGCAGCTACTGTCTTTTTTTGTGAGTGCTCTAGAAATTGTGAATTCCCACAAGCCAAATGCTGATTAAGACAAATTTGAGGGTTACACGCTGACCAAATTATTCATTTCCTTCCTCTCATTTTAAACCAAACAGCTTAAATTTAACTATGTCGCGTTCATTTCGAGTGCAGACTCTTCAGACAATTGCAGTTGTTGTGTTTAATTGATTGAGAGCAGGCTTCAGTTTAATTGACCCACAAAATTGTGAGAGATTTAATTTAAAGGCACTAGCAGATGGTGTTGAGACTCGGCTCAAGGTCCCCCTTAATGCGCCCACGGCCACGCCCACCAACAACTTTGAGCACTTGCAAAGTTCTTGGGGTCTCAGGCCCAACTCGAAAACTCAAAAACCAAAATCCAATTTGCAAGTTTTTCGAGTGCACACACGCAAAAATCGCAACCCCCCTTTGCCAGTTCCAAATAGAGTTCCAGTTCAGTTCGCACACTAGTTCCACAGCACAGCGACGTTGACAATCACGCACGATTTCAGGTAAATCTAATTTAAATATGGCTACACATCAGATTGGATCGGGAATGGGAACAGAGTGGGAATGGGAATGGGAACAGAGTGGGAATGGGAATGGGAACGGGAACTCCAGGAACTTGAGGCAACCTTTGATGGCGACTGGTTCGAGAGCTGAGAACTGCCGACTTGCCAGTTACTTTAGTTAGTTAACTGTTTATGAACCAAAGGCTGCCAAATGGGGGCGTGGCCGGGCACTTTACACTTTTGTGCGTCAGCTCTTCTAAAGTAATTAAGTGTTTTTCCACATGATGGCTTCATAGACGCCAGAGAAACAGGAGCCGGAGCAGGAGCCGGAGCAGGAGCAGGAGCAGGAACAGGAGCGGATCAGAGTGAGAAGGGGGTGTTGCCAGGCAGTCAGCTCGTGTTTCTGCATACTCTTATAATTGGTTTAAAAAACGTGAAGGAAACGTGGAAAGCAAAGTGTTTGGGGGCTGGTTTGATAGTTTCAGATAGTTTTCCCGGTCGCCAAGTGGCAGCAGGAGCAGCAAGAAGAGGAGCGAAAGCAGAGGGAAGGGAGGGTAAGAGCCGCTTACACTTTTAATAAACTTTCTATACCCAACAAGGGCAACAACAAAATCATTAATAAACTATTAAGGTATTTCTTCCAAGTGCTTCACTTTTGCCAATGGGGCAGCAATCGAAGGAAGAAGATGAGAAGGAGACCAACAAGGATGATGAACAGGAGGAGGAGAACGAGGAGCTGTGCTTCAGAAACTTTGACAGACAATGAAACTTGATCTGGGTAAAGCCACAAAGTCGTTGTACAGCAAAAACTGAAATTATGTATAAACTGCTTAAGCAAATGGGATAAGGAACTTAAAAAGCAGATCCGAGAAAATGATTAAAGTTAGCTGAATAGCAAAATTTAAAGAGGAAATTAATAAGTACATACTTGTATAAAGCTTAATCTTTCTTAATCGTTGATTACAGAAAGGACTGGTATTAAAATGAAGCAATTATTATTTTATCTTGTCTTTTAAAATGCATCATATGAAGTTTAAGAATTGATGGATCTTCAGGAAAATTATTTATATAACAACACCTTTACATTACATTACAGGAAGGACTGGTATTAAAATTAAGCAATTATTATTTTATCTTATCTTTTTAAAGGCATCAAAACTTCAGTTTAAGAATTAATGGATCTTCAGGAAAATTATTTATATAACAACACCTTTACATTACATTACAGGAGGGACTGGTATTAAAATTAAGCAATTATTATTTTATCTTATCTTTTTAAAGGCGTCAAAACTTCAGTTTAAGAATTGATGGATCATCAGGAAAATTATTTATATAACAACACCTTTTTTCTATTATTTTCAAATTCTATTGAAGAGATTTTTAAATAGATACTAAACAATATATTAAATATTTGTATAGCTCTGAGATGTACTTCTCTTTTTAATTTCCCTTCTGCAAATGCACTTTTAGCCCATAAAATATGATTGAAAGGAATCACAGTTTCCATTCTTTATACTATGTATCTTTCACGGAAGTGTCAACTAAAAAAAGAAAAGAAGAAAACTGTTAGGGAAGACTTGTTTATGTCAGACATTATCACTTTTTAGCATTAATAGATCCAAATGCATATTTTACGAATACGAATAGGAATACGAATGTGAATACGAATGTGAATCCGAATGGAGCGCCAAGTTGCATTGCTTTGGCCGTACAAAATACATTTGTAATCAGGTCCAATTAATCTCATGCATGGAACGTATTCCTCGAGTCCATCGAGAGTCTCTGATCTCAACAGTCGTAGTTGTGTTCCTTGTTGTTGTTGCTGCTGTTGTTGCTGTTAAAAATAATTTCTGTTGACACAAAGATTGAATGCCTCGGGTTGAGTGCCGGGGTCTTGCGATCTGTGATCTGGTCGTGTGCATAATTTATGCCTTCGATCACATGAAGACATGAAAAATGTCGCCACAAGACGCCTCAACGATGATGACGATGACTCGCGGACTGGGAGTCGTTGGTTTCGATGGATTCGTGTGTCCATAGTTGAGCAGTCTTGCCAAATGTGGCAAGACCGGTGAATGGGGCCGAGAGGGGCGACGAGCAGAAGGCCGGAATCGAGCATAAATTAAGTTGACAAGAGTTTGCTTCTCTCTCCCTGTCTCTCTCTCTCGTTCTTTGCAGTGTTGTGAGAGAACGTGTTCCGCCCCAAAGCAAACGAGCTACAAAGTCTCCCAGCGCAAACCCAGCGTCAATTTAATGTGTGGACATAATTTTCCTGTCGCATTCAATTCATGGCGACCCGAAGCGAACCCAACTGAGTCTAAAAACAACACACAGAAAAACACTTGCACGTGGACTGCATCTCTGATGATGCTCCTGCTCCTGCTCCTGCTCCATCTCCTCTCGCTGCCCCCCTTTTGGCCCTCCTCCTCGTCCTGCTCTTTGGAGAGTGTCGTTGTAGTTCGAGTTGCATTTGTTATTGTGATGACGCTGATGTCGCCGATAATGACGATGGCAATGTGCACACGTTATATGCACATTTGTGAGTACTTATACGGGCATGAGTACGAGTATGAGTGTGAGTGTGAGTGTGAGTGTGAGTGTGAGTGTGAGTGTGAGTGTGAGTGTGAGTGTGAGTGTGAGTGTGAGTGTGAGTGTGAGTGTGAGTGTGAGTGTGAGTGTGAGTGTGAGTGTGAGTGTGAGTGTGAGTGTGAGTGTGAGTACGAGTATGAGTGTGAGTGTGAGTGTGAGTGTGAGTATGAGTATGAGTATGAGTGTGAGTGTGAGTATGAGTGTGAGTGTGAGTGTGAGTGTAAGTGTAAGTGTAAATATAAATATAAATATAAATATAAATATAAATATAAATATAAATATAAATATAAATATAAATATAAATATAAATATAAATATAAATATAAATATAAATATAAATATAAATATAAATATAAATATAAATATAAAATATAAATATAAATATAAATATAAATATAAATATAAATATAAATATAAATATAAATATAAATATAAATATAAATATAAATATAAATATAAATATAAATATAAATATAAATATAAATATAAATATAAATATAAATATAAATATAAATATAAATATAAATAAGATAATAAATAAATATAAATATAAATATAAATATAAATATAAATATAAATATAAATATAAATATAAATATAAATATAAATATAAATATAAATATAAATATAAATATAAATATAAATATAAATATAAATATAAATATAAATATAAATATAATATAAATAAATATAAATATAAATATAAATATAAATATACAAATATAAATATAAATATAAATATAAATATAAATATAAATATAAATATAAATATAAATATAAATATAAATATAAATATAAATATAAATATAAATATAAATATAAATATAAATATAAATATAAATATAAATATAAATATAAATATAAATATAAATATAAATATAAATATAAATATAAATATAAATATAAATATAAATATAAATATAAATATAAATATAAATATAAATATAAATATAAATATAAATATAAATATAAATATAAATATAAATATAAATATAAATATAAATATAAATATAAATATAAATATAAATATAAATATAAATATAAATATAAATATAAATATAAATATAAATATAAATATAAATATAAATATAAATATAAATATAAATATAAATATAAATATAAATATAAATATAAATATAAATATAAATATAAATATAAATATAAATATAAATATAAATATAAATATAAATATAAATATAAATATAAATATAAATATAAATATAATATAAATATAAATATAAATATAAATATAAATATAAATATAAAATATATATATATAATATAAATATAAATATAAATATAAATATAAATATAAATATAAATATAAATATAAATATAAATATAAATATAAATATAAATATAAATATAAATATAAATATAAATATAAATATAAATATAAATATAAATATAAATATAAATATAAATATAAATATAAATATAAATATAAATATAAATATAAATATAAATATAAATATAAATATAAATATAAATATAAATATAAATATAATACAAATATAAATAAATATATAAATATAAATATAAATATAAATATAAATATAAATATAAATATAAATATAAATATAAATATAAATATAAATATAAATATAAATATAAATATAAATATAAATATAAATATAAATATAAATATAAATATAAATATAAATATAAATATAAATATAAATATAAATATAAATATAAATATAAATATGAGTATAAGTATAAATATAAATATAAATATAAGTATAAGTATAAATATAAATATAAGTGTGAGTGTGAGTGTGAGTGTGAGTGTGAGTGTGAGTGTGAGTGTGAGTGTGAGTGTGAGTGTGAGTGTGAGTGTGAGTGTGAGTGTGAGTGTGAGTGTGAGTGTGAGTACGAGTGTGAGTATGAGTATGAGTATAGTGTAGTGTGAGTGTGAGTGTGAGTACTCCTGCGAGTACTCCTGCGAGTACTTGTACTCGTATTTGGGCATTCAACTGACGCTGGTTGAGGGGGAACATTGGTATATATTATTCTGACAGGCAACTCTGATCTACAGGGTCAATTGGGTAGGCTCTAGGCTACGATAAATATTACAGATTATTTAAAGTGAGGTCAGCTGCCCAAAAGCCTAACTCTTCTAGTCCTAGCCGAAATTACAGACTCGATTTATTCTCTGTTTAGTGTACTCAGTTTGAATTATAAACGAATTCCTAGGAGACTAAAAGCTGGAAGGATTTCTATAAAGAAAGAGATATGTAATTCCAATTTTATTTAGACATACAATTGCTTTAAACACATTATAAATTTATGAAAAATTCAATAGTAAATAAAAGCTTCATATATTGGAATAAGTGAATCTGTAAATATATAAATCATGTTGTAAATAAAAGCTTCTTCTATTGGGAAATATTTAAAATTTTATTCTCAAAGACGAATAGTAAGCAACAAATGTCACAGATCGATTAGTAATGGGTTCAACTTGTTAATCTTTTGGAATCTGTTAAATACAATTCAGTTTATGTCAATACAAATATATTCCAGATACTGTACCAACTTCTTTAAGTAGCTACAGTTTAAAGTAGTCACCAACTAATTATGGTAATGTTCTCTGTTTGGCAATTAATTGGCAAGAGAATTAGTCGAAACTTTGAATATATTGAAGCTTAGCACGTGATTCTTGAGTGTTTTGAATTTTGTACTTGGCATTATGCTGTATTTCCCATATTTGTCATGACACACCTAATTCACAACTGGCCACTTCCTGTGCTGTCCCTTCTTTCACCTCTTTCCCCCACTATTCCCCTCTCTCTCTGTTTTACTCTTTCTCTCTTTCGCCTTTCATCTATTTTGGATTCTTTAAGCTGTCATTGTTCTGTTCATTCTTAAAAGGTTAGTTAATGAAGTCATGTTGTAGTTGCTGCTTCCGTTTAATTGTGGGTCGTCTTTCGTTCTCGGGTGCATGCCACCTGCACCCCCCCCCCCCCTCCGCTGACCATTGCCGGGATGACGACCCACGTTGCATGTCAATTGCTGATGAGCTTTTAATAATGTTTTCGCTTTGCCATCGTAATTCTTGTTGCCGCCACTTGCCGCATAATTCGATTACCGCCGCGGCGACTTTCAACTGACGTTGCTACGTTTTGTGGCTGTTGCAAAAGCCGGAGGAACTGCCTCTGCCTCTGTCTCTGTCTCTGTCTCTGTCTCTGTCTCTGTCTCTGCCTCCAATGCCAAGTGCGGCACATCCGTGAAGCGGCGCTGCGTTGCAATTTAATTAAGTGAAGTGCAACTTGGCGAGAGGGAGGAGGAAGGAGGCGGCAGGAGCATCTGTGGCAAGTGGCAGCAGGATGAGTTCAAGTTGTTGCAGTTGCGAATAAAAAAGCCGCCGCCGATCAGCCGCGATTATCGGCGGTGGTTGTTGTGGCACGTTGTTTGCACCCACGCTGCGACAACGGCAACGACAACGACAACGACGACGACAACGGCAACGACAACGACGACGACGCCTCCGCCACGTGCGGCATTTTGCGTTTGATGCACAAGCAGAGAACGAGCGAGAGAACGAGAGAGAGAATGAAGAGAAAGATAGATATATAGAGACAGGGACTGGGAGCAGGAGCAGCAGGTCGTCGCCGACTTGGCAGACACGCCCACGTAATTATCGCTATCAATGCGAGTTGCACGCGTTGCACGCGCTGATTCTGTGCCCCGTTGGCGCTGCCTCTGCCGCCTTTTTGACGTTGTCATCCTTGCGGGAAATCCGTTCGGTTGTTTATGACTCCTTCTCCCGCTGCCAGCCGCTGCCTCTTTTTGCGTGCCACAAATGCCTGCGGCATGCCACCGACAGCCCCGTTGGCCATCAATGAAATCGCACGACGCGTTGCGTCGCCTCGTGGCAAACACTTTAACCTGAGCTAACATTTATTCCAATTGTTGCACTTGCTGCCGTTTTATACAATTGCCATTTTAGTTTGCCGCCTCTTCAATTTGTTTATCTCACTTGCTGCAGCTCCTCCTTGATGCCCCTCAATCTACGGCTTTCCTTAATGGACTTGTTATGTTGCACTTAAACGGATGCAACTTAATTATGTACATTGTAAATTTGTTGGCTTACATCAAACTTTTGTTAAAATGCGATTAAGACGATGGAATCAAGGAAGCTCAGTCCTCAATTCCATCCCACAATTGTAGTCTTAGGTATAAACTAAAAACAATAAAGTTATTCATTTATCTAGGATGTTAAGCTACTTGAAACAATTTTACGAGCATACTGTTTCTATGTTGTAAATAAATTGAATATTCTTAAAATTATTTCCTAACTGGATATCAATATGTTAGTTATAATTTCTTTAAATCATTTATTTTCAGTTTTCGTTCAATTCATATTAAATCTTAATGCAGAAAATATAAATTTAGATTGCTCACATAAATGATTAAGATTTCTAAATTCAAGAGTTTTATTAATACATCTTTTTAACCCATTGATTTTAATAATAACTGAACTGTGTCTTCCTGATATTTTCTATAATTTTAAATATGTAATTTCGATTAAAAGCTTCTGATCACTGTTTGAGCATTTTGTTGCTCAAAATAAGCTGATGTGCATTTTGTTTTCAAAGGAAACCTTTTCGCTGAGTGTAGAGGAAAATGCTTTGCGCTTTTCATTTGGGTCGAATTAGTCGCTTGCTTTGTGTTGACAGATTTTATCGGTTGCCTTGCGCTTGACTCTCTCTCTCTTTCTCTCTCTCGCACTTGATCATTATCGGTGTTGAGCCATCTCACTCCGTCTCTCAATCGGTCTATTCACTTTAAGTCCTAAATCAATTGAGAGCTGAGAGGGGGCCCCTATCGCGTTCGTCCTTTTGCTGCCACTTTGCATTCTCGATAGGGCGGTTGGCCTATTGACATTCCCATTGCGATTTGCGATTTGTTTTCAACTCACTTGACAGGTAATGGCAGTACCACGTTCTCTCTCTCTCTCTCTCCCTCTCTCTCTCTCTCTCTCTATTTTTCTCACTCTTTCTCTCTCTGTTGATGTAGACAATGGCGCTTTGTCCTGCCGCTGTGGCGAGTGGCAACCCCTTCGTGGCATCCCCGCCCCGCCCTCTCCGCGACTGCCGCTTTCATTGTCACCATGCGGCGGCCGTGACAAATTGCTTTAACATTGATTTAAAGACAAAAACGGCAGCGAAGAGAGGCCAACATTTCACACAACTGCCACGAAACGTCACTCAGACGACGCCCTAATCCCAATTCCTGAGTCCCCGTCGGAGCAATCATTCCCTGCCATTCCCAATCTCGGGGTAACCCTCCCCCCCGCCGCGGAGGCACTGTTCAATCGATTTGCCCGGATGAGGACGACCTTGTTGCCGTCGACTGAATAAATTGAATGCGTTTTCAATTTTTAATAAAGCCAAAAGAAAAATGAAAAATGAAAAGAAAAAAAAATGAAGTCCGAAGTGAACGACTAGTAGATACTTATTTAAGGAAACATTTAAACAATTAAATAAAATAATTTAAAAGATGAACTGAATTTTATAATAAGCAAAAATAGAAAAGATATTGAGACAAAAGTGAACGACTGGCAAATACTCATTAGAGAAGTCCTTTTGTTTTGAAGACGCTGAAACTTTGAAAAGTCTAAGACTAAATTTAAAGAAATGTATTTAGAAGACTCAGAAAAATTAAATTAAATTATAATTCTAAGAGATCAAATATCACTCTAAGTATAAAAATATCGATTAGCAGCTGTCGCTCATAGAGATTTATAATATAACTACTTTCAAGCATTTGCTATTCTAACATACCTCACTCGAGCATTTCGTTATTTACTGAGTATATAGAAAAAAAATCGAAAATTAAAAGCAAAAACCGAGCAAATGCAAAAGCATCGAATTACGAATTTTAACCGCACGACGCGACGGCAATGGCGACTCGACGACGCTGCCCATTATCCTTGATTTATGTGTATCCTGCTGCTGCTGCTGCTGTTCCTGCTCACTCTGATTCTCGTGCTTCTGCTCCTGCTCCTGCTGGTTGGTTCATCCGCTCTCCTGTGCGTCGTCCTGTTCTCGCTGGGCTTTGCCATAAACAATTACAGGCAGCCAGGCAGCTGCGGCTTTTTCGCATGTCCTGCCAAAGTCAATGTTGGTCCTGCTGATGCTGTGCCGCTCTACCTCTCTCTCTCTCTCCCCCTGCCATTCTCTCACCCTCTCTCTGGCCTTTGCATTTTAAAAGCAATTAGCAGCGCATTTTTTGGCCGCATTGTTTTTGCTTTTCTTTCTTCATCGTTTTCGCTTTTTTTATTTTAGGCACTGGCTATTTTCAATAATAAAAAGAAAGCAAAAGTTGTTGTTGTTGCCCATTTTCGGCCTGTTTGTCGTAGCTGTTGCTGTGTTGTCAGTGTGTGTGTATGTGTGTGTGTGTGTGTTTGGGCAAAAAAATGTGCTGCCAAAGCTAACAACAAAATGGCGCGGTCACGTGACGAACAACAAGCCACCGACCTCTCGACTGACCCTCTCCCTCCCTCCCTTCCTCTATCTGTCTCCCTCTCTTCTCTCTCCATCTCTGCCTACTTCATTTGCGCTTTTGCTTTTGTTGCTGTCCCAAGCGAGGCACATCAAATAATATACAAAAAGCCCCATTCCCCATTGTCCTTCATCGCATCTCGCTTATTAAAAGTTGTACCAACAACAAAATACAAGTGCAAAGTATAGAGAGAGACAGCTAGTGTATGAGAGAGAGAGGGAGATGAACTGGTGTGTTATTTACATGTCAATGCATTTTGTTTCATGATTAGTTTTGCAAGCTTTTGTCTCAATTAGTTACAGCAATTTAATTACAGCACAGCTTTGAGCTGTAGCCTGTCGAAAGCTGTCAGCTACAGAGCTTCACTGAAATCCATACAGCAAAGTTTCAAAGAGAACTCTGTAATTTGCCAGATTTTTGCACTTTGATATTGATGTCGAAAATATGAAAGATTGATTTTTAAAACGATTGACTAAAATTATAAATAAGTATTTTATTAAAACAGTTTTACATACGAAAAAGCATTTAAAAAAAAAACAATTTTTTACCAGTTAGTAAAGAACACTTAAAGAAAAGTTTTTAGTTAGAATAACACTAAGAGAAATCTGATAATGTAAAGAAAAATTTGAATTTTAGGAATATTAAATAATTAAGGTTGTTGGCTTCATGAAAACAGAAGACTTAGACTCATCAGAAGCTGCATTAATCATTATGATAATGATAAAGTCATTCACCATGCCAGACATCAGAAGAACAGCAACAAATTAAATTGAAGTAGTATTTCGAATTCAACTCGAAGTTGAATTCAACTGCTGCTCTGCAGGCGGTCGCTTTCTCCTCGAATCTTGAATCTTGAATCTTAGACAGGCATCGGTTGGTGGTGGAACAGACAACTTTCTGTTATACTTAGTTGTGTCCAAACAGGTGCCAGCAATGTCCAATGTCCAATGGAAGCCACCCACACACATCGGGAACATCCTTCAAGCTGTGGCAACGTGGCGTCAATCAAATGATTGATCACATGAATGCACAAAAACTGCCGCTTCCCTCGCTGGAGAGGGAGAGGGAGAGGCAGAGAGGGTGACAGGCAGTCGGATTTTAATCTACCACAGTCGCAATAATAAAACAAAAACAAGAAAAAGTGAGAGAAGCGAAAGAGAGAGAGAGAGAGAGAGAAAGAAAGACAGAGAAATCAGTCAATTAGTAGTCATTTGGTTTTGGCCACAGCAATGACTTCACTTCGGCTGCCGGACTCTGCGATAAGACAACCAAATTTATGCTAGAAATATTTTGTAAATAGATAATAAATTGTGGAGCTGGAGACAAGTTGGAGGAAGAGGCGTAGAAGAGAGAAGCAAGTCAATTTCGGACTGCCATCAATCAAGTTGCAACTATCGGAGGCAAATGTAAATAGTTCATTCCTCGTCTTTATTTTTCGGGGGCATCAATTATGCGCCTGTCTTAATATTTATGAAAATTGATTTCGACATCTACCCCGAAAACACTCAAATGTCAATGTCAATTAGAGACAGTTGCGACTGAACTCAAATTGGACTGATGGATCAAGTGCGTGGACTTTCGTTAAGGAGAACCCCTATAGAGTAAATAGAACATCTCTTATCTATGCACTGATTGTGCCCAATGCCGGGAAATCTCATTTGGCTCAACAATGGGAAACCACAAAGCGCAGCTGTAAACAATTTGGCGTGGAAATCTCTTTAATTGATTCTTAAGCGTTCCATAATATGCAGTTGTAGCTGTCGAGCTCTCGGGCTCTCGAGTTGTCCCTCATTATGTAGCACAAAGGAAAAGGTGACAAAGCAAATGGAAATCAAGGTGGAAAATGGAAAATGCAACTGCGCACCGAAAATGAAATTCAAGCAAGCCGCTCAGCTGACATCGAATTTTTCTTTCTTTTTTAATCCGCGTTGTGCTGAAAGGTGCTAAAATCCAAGCACAATAGGGACAGCTACTCTATGGAGGGCAGAGGGCAGAGGGCAAAGGGTCGGGGACATTGGACCGGGGAAAATTCAATCAATGCGACAGCTTAGAAATGCGTTTGTCATAATTTCAACGAATGATTGCAAAATATTTCTCATTTCTCAATTTGATGGGTCTCCTCGCTCAGTGTACTTCATTCTGTGTATTCTTATTATTATTTTTTCTTTACTCCGCTTTTTCCCTGGAAATGAAATGAAATGAATTTCGAGATGCGATTTGCAGTGGCATTGCATTCAACCGATAGCCAAGGGCGTGAGCAAAAGGGAAGCCAAGAAAATGAGGTAAGCAATCGAGAGAGTGAGAGAGAGAGGGAGAGATAGAAGAGAGGGACAAGACGTTACGACCATGTTGACAGCAGCTCAGTGCCGTGTTGGCCAGTGTTATTGACATACATTTGATGTGTTGAGCACAGTGTGCATTGTCTGGCAATGAAGTGCGTCGTCTCAGCAGCTCATCGAAGGCTTAGAAACTGATGTCTGCAGAGACTCGCTGAATGTGACAGCCTCACATCCCATTCAAGAGGATTACCATCAAGCTATCATCATCACAGTCATCATCATCGATAGCTTGAGCGATTTTGTATTTCTCTGTGCTCGTGTATTTTCAGCTCTAAACTCGCTTGTGAAGATTGTGAAACTACATGGGATTTTCGTATTTCTGTTTCACAGTAAATGGGTTATTTTCATTTTGAAATCAATTTTTAAAATTTAATTTTAAATAAATGCATTTCATGTTTTCTTTTCTTAGCCTACTCGAAAATAAATCAAGTGAAAATCTGGGAAGATCTTTGGAACAAAAAATAAATCTGCATTAAAATGGAAAATAAAATAGAAATAAATTAATTTAATATTATTGATATTATTTATATCAGAGTTGAAATTTCAAAAATATCTTAGCAATTGTACATTTTATTACATAGTAGTGTCTCAGAAATAAAGATAAAATTCCATCGAACCTTAACTCTGTAATTGGTTTACTGAGAAAGTCTCTATCAATCGCAAAATTATGGGGATAAGTTAGATGTAACTTATTGTCAGACATTGGCAGTCCTTACTGTAACTGAGAGACGTGACGAGACAGCAGTGGAAAAATACTTATAGATCATTGATTCTTGATAATAAAACTATCAGCGTTGACTTCAGACTTTGCAGCGTACCGCAGAGCGGAGAGAACGGGAAATGTCGGGAAAAGAAAGCGAATAAAAAACAATAAAAACTCAATAAAAGCAAACGCTTATGGCTTTTAAACGCTGCAAGGACGACGATGAGGTTGACGGGAGTGACACTCCGACAAAGTGCTGAGGCTCAGGCCCAGGAGCAGGACCAAGTCTAAGGCCAGGACCACGACCAGGACGAACCTAGACGTAGCTGGCAAAATGACAATAGATTTGATTTTTCAAGGCAGGAAGCGGAATGGGATTGGAAATGGCAAAGGCAGAGCGAAGGGCAAAGGGATTGGGATTGCGATTGGCAGGCAGCAAAGGCCAAGACACAAAAGCAAACAATAAAAAAAAAAATGAAATAAAATAAAATGAAAGAAAAGAAAAGAATAGAAACGAAACGAAACGAAACGAAACGAAACGAAACGAAAAGAAATAGAAACACGAGAGAAGTATAACAAAAATTGAAGAAGCCAGGCAGCAAATAGTTGAACAGACAAAAGGAACGACCATTTGATGGAAGGGAGCAAAAGGGAGGGCCGCGGAGGAGTCGACCGGGGAGGGGGGCAGTCACAATAAGCGCACATTTAAAAGTGTCAAATATCCTTTTTATGCGCTTTGGCCCCCGACCAACAAACACTTTATTTTTTGTCACGAAGCTGAGCAGAAAATTGTAAAGAAATGTTAATGCGATTTGATTTAAAGAATGAAAAGGCAAAAACCGAGAAGCAAAAGAAAGGGACAGGGACAGGGACAGGAACAGGGAGGAGAGCGAGTAGAGTTCCCCGAGGGCAATCTACGACCCTGAGCATACATTTCCATATTTAAAGGTTACACAGCTGCCAGTTCTTTATGACTTCATCTCAGTGACAGTAGCAGGTACCGCAGCTCACCTTTTGATCCCTGACCCTCAACCTGACCCTGTCCCAGTCGCTTGGCCAAACAATTAAGCGTTAATATTGCAGAGTCGCCTACAGTTCCTACTCCTCCTCCCGAGAGAGTCCATTGTCCACTTGCTGTGACATTAATTTAATCCTTGAATGCATCTTTGACAGGCTTCTCGCTAAAACTCAGCTCAACTCACTCTCGTTAAGCCCAGTTCCCAGCTCCCAGTTCCCAGTTCCCAGTTCCCATTCTTAGTCTCATTTCCATTCCCACTTTCATCAGCATTCCCCATTCGGACTGTTTTGTGGCTGGTGCCGGCGTGTGGCATTGTCAAAGGAATTAGTTTTGTGTTTTTGATTTGCACAAGGAGCAGCCCAGAGAGATGAGACTCCATTCCGAGCCCAGCAGCGGTCTGTTGATTGCTTAAATAAATATGAGTCCAGTTTTTGGGGCGTGCATTAGACAATGCCTTTGAGTTCCTCAGTCCATCAGTCCATCAGCCTCCGAGTCCTTCAGTCTTTTGCATTTGACATTCCCCTCCAAAGAAGTCCTATTTGCTAGAGTGTAATTTGTGTTTTTGTCACTGACAGTTTTCGGCACTTTATTAAAATATTTCTGGGCCTGAGCATTATTATGATTGTTTTCTAAGGGGCATTCCAAATACGAAGTTGCATTATGAGGGGTCTGATGTGTGTGCCCAAGACATTTGTCGATTTAAATGGAGCTCTATCTCGTAATGCATACAAATCCCAGAAACTTACCAAAGGCGATTAGCCCAGCTGCGAGATTTAAGATGCGCTTACACGAGGGGGAAGAGAACGGAAACTAAGAGAAACTGGGAAAAGCTTAAAGTGGTATTAATAATACAGTAAAAGGTCTCAGAATGCAGGGTTGAAATATGCGTAATGGGCAAAACAATTTAAAGCATTCTTTCTTATGAAGATAATGGAATTAAATCATGATTTAGATAATTTCTTGACATGTGCTGTCCACTTGTCGTTGTGGCACTGCCAACTTGTCAACTCAGCGTTGCCATATATAATGCAGTGATATCAAAACAACTTTAACAATTATATCTATAACTCTATTCATAACTTGGACCTACATCTCTAATACAATGGGTAATTATTTCTAAGTTCAGATCAACTTCAACTTGTAAGATGTAATAATAGAATGATTGTATCTATAAATACACAAATACAATCCGCAATTGTTGCGGTTGTTGTTGTGGTTTAAGTAACTGTAACACAGCCTTGTTATAATCTGTGACATTTATATAGAATATCTTAGCTGTCAGCCGTTTCAACACCTTATTGTAACTTGGTCTGGCAGTGGCAATTGTAACCGGTTTGATTGATCATCTGTCGCATTTTCATTGCAGCAATCATATTTCAATTGGACTCTAATGAGTTACAACAGCTCCGGAGCTGCGAAAGTAAATATAGTGCGAGAGGGGGGAAGAGCAAAGAGAACGGCGAGCAGGGACAACTTCTCGAATCTGTGTTCACTTCTGACCACTTGTCTACTTGTTGCCACAGAGGCAGTGGAAATCGCTATGCAAAATGTCAGACAGACAGTCAGATATGCAGTCAAACAGGCTGCATGAAAATACTGTGAAAGAGAGAGGGAGATAGGGGGGAGTGGGAGAGAAAAGGGGGTAGTCACAGTTATTAATTAATTAACGAACGCTCAAATTAATTGCAGTCATTTGCTGCACAGTCAGCCGCTTGCCGACCCGATCGATCATAAGGAGGCGTTGTTGCCCCACCACTTTCCTGATTTTGTTACTGAGTGGTGTAGTGTTGTGTTATGTAGTGTAGTGTTGGGTGGGTTGAGTTGCTTGCACCGTCGCGACGGTCGCTTTGTATCGGCGGCGTTGAAGTGCCACTCAACGGCCTGTGCCACTTACAGTGGAGCAGTGCACACACACACACACACACACACACACACACACACACACACACACACACAATGTCGGCTGATTGGCGGAGACAAACTAACCAAATGCCCCATCCAACCACTGCTCCACTTTGCCCACAATGAAAACTTAATTAAGTTGTCAGTGCGGCGACCCCTTCTCCTTCTCCAGTTCCAGTTCCAGTTCCAGTTCCAGCTCCAGTTCCAGCTCCTCTTCCTCCTTCCCCGCCATTAATGTTGTTGTCCTCTTCAGGATGGTTAGAAGCATCCTTATAAAATGCTCATTAACGCGCCAAACCGAAGCAAATCAAATGGCAAATGGCAAATGGCAACTGTCGCACAGGCTCAAGGTCCTGTGTGTGTTTGTCACCCCTTTTTGTCCTGGCAGACAATAAAAACAGTTACTGTACCATGGTGTCGTTGTTTGCTGTGTCCTTTGACTGTGTTTGTGTTTGTGTTTGTGTTGCCTACTAATTTGAATATAAACAAGTTCTGCTTTTGATTTTCCAAATGAAAATGTTGCGTATGTCCTTCGCCTCGGATAATTTATGCATATGAACATACAGACGACCCCGTCCTCTTCTTCTTCTTCCTTCCTGCCAAGCAACCCCCGTTCCCTGCTCCTCTTCCTGTCAGCCTTAGCCCTGGTCTGTTGTCAGCCCGCTAATGCAAATTTATTTAGACATCGTGACTCCTTTATTTTTATTTTTTTTTTTGTTATCCTGGTAGGCGTTAACTGACATTTGTCGCATTTATTCATGGCACTGCGCGGTTGGGGAATTCAGCTTGGATTTGGGTGAGGATTCAACTACGGACTTGGTTCCGAGGGGATGTCGTAAGCTGTGATTCCATGTGGGCTGATCTGACTCACATATGACTCATTTTTGGCTCGAGCTGAGGAAGGGTTGAAATTCAGGAAAAATTGCTTCATTACAAAATGATTTAATGCAGTTGCCTAATAGTTGGAAAATATAATATACTTTTTATATTATTTTCTGAAGGGAAGTAAATTATATATGTATAATTTGTCTGAGTTTCATCGTAGCAAAAAAAGCTTAGCCAATTTATAAAATTTCTAACAATTTATTAAAATTAAATAATCCTACAATTTTCTTTCATAATTAACTGATTATTTATTGACAGAATAGAAGGCAAACAATTTCCGTGTGAGCAAAGCTGAAAAAGTATTTAAAATAGTGAGATTTCTACTTAAAATCGAGCTTAATCTCAGGTCGTGATTGCGCAAAATGTGACCCAAATTTGGCAACTTGCACAATCCAAAAAAGAAGAAATCAGTTAACAATG
The DNA here is from genome assembly GCA_035043635.1 of Drosophila rellima. Taxonomy (NCBI): domain Eukaryota; kingdom Metazoa; phylum Arthropoda; class Insecta; order Diptera; family Drosophilidae; genus Drosophila; species Drosophila rellima. The sequence goes on from JAWNMV010000890.1 coordinate 19,067,660, forward strand.
CCAGCGATGCGAGGGAAAATCAGTTACCTAATGAACTCAAGGCTTTCCGTTTATATACTTACTTACTCCGACTAACTTACAGCAAGTTCAACTTTGGTGGACCTGCAAAAAAATTGGAAAATGTGGAAGAAGAAGAAGTAAATAACCCTTCACAGCTATTTCCAAATTATTGGAGCATTAAAATTGAAATGATTATTGTGTGTTTTGTTGAAGAAAAAAGAAGTGGTAGAAAAACGGATAGAAAGGGAGAATAAGGGAAAAACGAGAAGCGAGAAGCGAGAAGCCGAAAGGAAGCCAAGTGAAAGTACTGCACAAAATTGAGAAGAATTACCCAACTGTGTGGGTGGAAGGGTGGGTGGTTGAGTAAAAGAAAACACGTTCACACCTCCACACAGCAAGGGAGGGAGGCAGCGAGTGGATGATGAGAGAGGGGTGTACAAAATGAAGGTGGGGTGCGGGAATGGTGGGCTCAGGGACATCCTCAACCATTTGTGGGCTGCTCGAACTGCTGCTGTTGGATTCGTGGTGCGAATATAAAGTAAATAAAAATATAAACATAAAAAGCAAATTCGCATTCGCAAATAAATCAGAGGGAAATCAGTTGCTGACAGGGGAAGTATTTATGGTTCAATGTGGTGTCGGAACGATTGGACCCCTTCAGGCTGTCTCCAGGGTAGAGCTTCCTCATTCTCACCCTTCGACTCTGTCGTCTCTGTGTTTGCTCAAGTCCAAGAGCATAGAACAAATTCGTAAAAATTAAGAAACAAATCGAAAATCAAGCGTCAGGCTGATGTTGAAAATGGCAAGAAAATTGTATAGAGCTTGTTTGTCCAGCTTCCTTTTCCCCCCATCCATCCTCTCTCCCTCTCTGTCTCTCTCTTTTTTTCTTGCCACCCCTCGCAGGGTGGGAATGCTGCTTCGGGTTTTTTGTATGCATTTTTATGGCACATTTTCAAATAAATTTGCCAAGAGATTAATTCGGACCGTTTGGCAGCGTGTAAATAAAATTTTCATGAACTTCTTATTTGGGCTTTTCGTGGGTGTTTTGTAGTTTCTTCATTTCAAGGCTTTTGTTCCGGCTTCGTCCCCGTCTCCGTCTCCGTCTCCGTCTCCAGCTCTGGGTCTGCTTCTGGTTGCGGCTCAGACTCTGGGTTACGCTAGATTTGGCAATGTGTTAAATGTTCTTGAAATTTCAGTTATTCGCTTTTGGGGTCGCTCGAGGAGAAGTGGCCACGCTGCTTGCCCCCTTGAGTGGCATGAAGCAGCTGCCAAGTTGGTTAATTAAGATGTCAAGGTTGATGTTCTTGCGGGCCTGATATTTCGCTGCGGCAAATATATTGGGATGCTGTTTAATACTGTATAGTTGGGGACAATTGACAGACATTTCTATGATGTGATAATAGATAACAATATGTTGCAATTACTAATTGAATAAGCTTCAACTTGTACTTCATCAAATAAAGGTGTACTTCTACCCATGACTTTTCTCTTGTCCAAGTATATTTACCATTACTAACAAATTCTCTTAGTTCCTTGTCAGCTACAAATTCGAAACTGTTATTTTAGTAACATTCTATTAAAAGCGCTTTAAGCTTATGTAAAGCTCCATAACAAAATTGGCAACTGTTACTCTTACAGTTGTTTAACATGCAAACCGAGTAAATGAAGTAGGAAGTAAAAACTTGGTAATCTCAATAATTAAGGAAATATCCAGCAAAAGAGAATTTTTTTTTCATTTTCCGTACGCCTCATTAGACATTTATAAAGCTATTCAAGTAGTCCCATTGAAATGCAAATATCTGGCAAAACCACATGGCTCCAACCCGGCCCAACCCACAGACTGTTCATTATCTTCTAATGCGGCAACGTTTTGGGGATAAACACAATTTCAAATTCACACAAAAATAATGCGTCAAAATTATGAATTCAACATTTGGCAAATCAATGAAAATTAATTTCATAACCAGAAACAACAAGCGGGGAGAAAAGCAAACAATTGGGCAAATGGATGGGATTGCCATTCAAGGGGGGTGGGGACGGATGGGGAGGGGACGATTGAGTGAATTGGTGAATCCGTGAATTGTCCGGCAATGAAATTACATTTTCATTATTTTTGGCTCTGCTCGTATTTTGCAATGCAGATAAAACGATGTCCATCTCTTCCTCTTTCTCTTTCTCTTTCTCTGTGATTGGTATTCAAAATGTTGAAACAATTATAAATGCGCATCAATTTGTGTTGTTGTTGTTGTTGTTAGTGTTTTTGTTGCAGTCGCTGGACATTGGCGAATTGTGTGGGAATCAAATGATTCCCGGCCCACATATCAAATCGTTGCGTAAGCGGACAAAGGTGAGGGTGAATAGGGTTACCACCTTCTCTTTATTTGGTTATTTGGCATTGCCAATGAAATTTCATGCAAATCAAATGAGTTTTAAATTTTTCAATGTGCAAACGAACCAACTATGCAAAGTGGTCAAATAAATAAACAGGCCAACAAACAGCAGATAGCCAAACAAATAAACGCACATATTTACAACTGCATTTGGCAACGCGTTGTTGGAAAATGAGGAATAAAACAGGAGTATCATAGAACTGAATTAGAGATGGGCCTGCACTAAAAATTCACAACACGAACAGAAAGCTAGAAACAACAAAAATATTTACAGAGCCACGTAATTAAAGTAAACCGATTTGAATTAAATTTGGTCGGGATGCATAGGACCATGAGTTGAAATAAGCACAGTTCACTTGATGAAAGCTTAGAATATCAGATAGTTAGCTGGTGACGAAATGATATAGTCGAACTTCTATAACTCGAATTTGATCAAACTCTAACTCTACTAACCATAGGTCAAAGTCTTTATGATTCTAACTTTATCTTTGGATATTGGAGATTCAAGTTAAAGAAGTTCGACTGTGTATTTGTTCGATTATTGTCGAAGAGAAACCCGTATGAATTTTAAGAAAAATACATTTTTTTTGTAATTTGCAAGTAGAATAGAAACAAATAGATTAAGTGATACTAAAGAAATCGAGTAATATAAGCCTTGATCTTTTTTGGAATATTTCAATCATACTCACAGTTTGATTTGCATTTCTGATTTTATTCAGGTTATTAGTATCATAGAGTGAAGTATTATATAACTTTCCTCCTTTCGCCAGCAATCGTGTCACGACACGCATCCAACTCGAAGGTGAACTGAATACGAATCAACTTGCATTGTTGCTTTGCTGTTTTTTTGCTTGTTCTCTTTTGTTGCACTTTGCGCATAATTATTTTTGCATTTTTTCTAGATAGTGAGAAAGAGAGTTGAACAAATTACGAGCATAGAATGATAAAAGCTGAGTTTGAATTATGGCAATAAATAAAACAAAAAACAGGGGGAAAACAAGAGCTTGATAAAAACTCAGACTGAGTTGTCTGTCCATTCTTGTTCTCGTTCTTCCTTTTGCTGTTGTGATTCTCGTAGTTGTAGTAATTTGTTTTGATAGTAATTTATGTCAATTTGAACTCCGTGGGCGACAAATGCAACTGTGTCAATGTGAGAATATTGATGTTCTTCAATTGAGCAAACGATGCGTCGTTGGTGGCCATCAAGTTGAAGTTAATTAGCCGAGACTATTGAAATGTCTGGAGTCTCTAAGTTCAATTTAGCCTGCATACATCAAAAGAGAAATATAGTGGTACTAATTATGTCGAGAAGTAATTTGAATATGAACATTAGTAAATATTCATGTGATTTATCTGGAAATTCTTAATTATGCAGTGCGAAAATCTGGTCTCAATACATTTAGTTTCCTAAGATTTACTTACAGACCATAATCTATTATAAATCCATTTTACCCCCCTCAGTAGCAAATCAAAACAAAAACTTATCATGTCAACACTTCTGCCAATAGTTTTGAAAATATGGTATTTTTATTTGACTTGATTAACTTCAGTCATCTGTTCAGCTTTTCTGCTGCTCTGCTATTTTGTTATTTAATTCTGCAGCGACTTTTGCCAACCATTGGAAGCAGAGTTTAAGATGCCACCCAAATGCAATTCGAATGCAAAGTTGGTGCCAAGTTAACAGACATATATTTAATGCACTTCCGTTATATTCCGAGGGTGCATTTTCGAACCGAAATGCAAATGCGGAAAAGTGAAAAAGGAGTTCAATGTTCAATTTCGTATTTCGTATTTACGTTATTTGAACTCGCCCAAGATTTATGAGTATCTACTCAATTTCTATGGGAAAGCAATGGCTGCAATGAAATGGAAATTTATGTGCGCCACATAAGCCAAAGCTAACGGAACTTCGGTAGAAGCTCAAGTTTTCCACGCCAATCTCCCTCACTCCCCGTCTTTGGCCTCCCGCGCTCGATTTACAGCCACTTTCACCGCATAAAACGTCGTAAAGTTTACGCCGTAGAATCCAAGAGAAACACCAAGTGAAATGTAAAAATTTATAAACCGCAAAAATATATAAACATATAAATAAGTGCAACATCGAGGCAGGTGGCAGGTGGCAGGTGGCAAGCACGCGTTTTGTATGCGCTTTACTCATACAATCAAATTCATTCTTATTCACATTCACATTCACACTCACATTCATATGAACATTTGCATTTCTTTTTAACCGCTGTTGCCGCCATGTTGTTGCCTTTACAAAATGGCGCTTGCGGCGCGCCAACAAAATGGCGGAGGCGTCAACGGAAGTTGCTTTTCGCAACACACCAAATAAATTGCAAGTTATTTGAGCAAAAGTTGCAGCAGTTGCAGCAGCTCACAGCTTGTACCTGGTACCTGGTACCTTGTGCCTCGTACCTGAGACCGCGGTGAAGACGTCCTCATCGCTGCAGTTGCTACGTGTGCTGCATACGACCTCCCTTCCAGCACTCTCAGCCCCTAGATGTCCTGAAGTCCTGTGGCGTAGCACTGCTAAATTTATGGCAACATTTATGTGTCGTGTCGCGTGCGCGGTAAATACCGGAAATGCCGGAAAGAAGTGCATAATAAACGACGTTATTAACCCACATGCACACACCCGCACACCCGCACACACACACACACACTGACTCACACCCACACACACAGGTGGACTGAGTTGGGTTCATACTGCGACAGCTATTAGGTATTCAACTGTCCAACTGCATAATACTTCAAGCTCGTTTCCTCATAAGGAAGCGTGTTCCCAATTCATATAACTGTTAGAGATGTGCCTACAAATACAAGTACTTGTTATCGATAATGTTTACCAACCAATATGCCCATTTCTTAGCAATTCCTCGATTACGTAAATAATAATGGAGTTAAATTCTGCTTCCGTCAATTGTAGATGAAATTCTAAGAATTAACATATCGGTTTCATCAATAGATTTATCGATCATTTTAGTAGCTTCTCTGAGAACTTCTCTAATCAACGATTCTCTATTTAATAATTATAAGTATTATATAATACTTACTTTATTAATAATAATAATATTAAAATATCAATCAAGCACTTTATTAAATCCTAAACTAATACACATTTTCTTGAAATTCATAAGCTTTCCGATTTTTTAACTCAACAACAATCCTTTCGTATCTTTCTTAAACGATATGTTTGTTATCGACAGCTTTTTAAGCTGTTTGCTTGTTTGGCTCTCCGCTTAGTCCACTCTATGCTTTATGTCTACAACCTGCAGTGTGTGTGTTTCTATTTGCCCCCGCAAAATAGGCCCAACGGCTTTGGCAATTTGGCTGAAGGAGTCGACATCGTTTCGGTAACGCAACGTTTAAAATGAAATCAGCTTTTGGCCACTTCTCTTACCCACTTCTGGCAACAAGTTCTACTTCTATGCTCTGTGTTCCTCCACACTTCGTAGATGCCTGCAGCGCCGTCAGCTTTAATTAAATTTTTCCTACTTCCGTTTGTGCTCGCCTGGAGACGCCTTCTTCAGCTTCTTCGTCTTCTACTACTTCTTCAACTTCTTCTTAGAAGAAGCAGCAGCTTCGAGTGCCTTTTGCCTGGTTCCTTTCACTTTTCATTACGGCCGCCGCAAGCCGCCTCCTTTGGTAGCATTTTCACTCTGTGCACTCTTTGGGTCTTGCTTACAAATTTTCTCAAGAGGCGCATAATGAGCGCCACGCGGCGTATGATTAATATTTGCGTCCTCTTTAATTCCCGCTGCATTATGATTACATATTACACATTATGGTCGCGACTCGACTATCGCTTTAAAATGCAAATCACGTGCCAGTCTAACAATTTACATATGTTGTGCCTACTCCTCCTTTTACTCCTTCCCCTTTCTGCAGCTCCGTCTGCACATCGTCGCCGCCGGAACAGCCATCGGTCTTATTTACTTTTGACCGAAATTTGAGCGCAGCTGCCAAAAACATTTCAATATTTACGTTATAGCGAGGATCCGACCAATTCGATATCCATCTGTGCCCTCGTCCTGTCTGCGTGTAAAATGTGCAAATTACCTAAAAGAACCGCAGACGAACACAACGAGACCACAAAACAAATTTAAATAGACATATTTTTTCTCGTCGGCCAGCTCGTTTGCCATTTCCCTCGCCAGTTTTTTATGGTTTCGTTTTTCCAGTTGTTGTTTTGGTTTTGTTTTTTATATTGGGGAGTTGGGCCCTACCAAAAATGTACAATATCTAACATAAACTGTTGGCTGCCGCTGCAAATTGGTACGGGGTTTTATGTGGTGGCTAGGGGAAACCCCTCGCCACGCTCTACAGATGAGCATCAGAGTATTTTATTTGTATTTTTAGCGCTAAAACAAATTGAGGCGAGGCTCTACACTATAGCGGTTGTCCCTATAAATTGCTGTCCTTTGAATGCCCTACAGCCTTTGGGTCTATACGATTTTTGTGTAATTAGCAGCTTTGCTGTTATTAACATTTGCTGTTAAGCATATGTTCTATTACTAACATGAGACTGTTAAGAAGATGTGATTCTTCTTTTAGTTATGATTTCATTATTTGTAAAAATGCCAAATAGTAAATGTCATGATACTTAAAGTAGATAACTTCCCTTTTCATCATTCATATTTAGAACAATCTGTTGTAGTAATACTGTAAAGATGTTACTTACTAAGTATGAATTCAATATATACAGCATTATTACAGTTTCGAGTCATATTTACAATTAGAATTATTTTAAAAGCGTAAAACGTAAACCATAAGCAGAATCCTCTTTCGTTTTTCAATAATCTATTCTGCAATAAAATTCAGAATTATTTGATAGTTATGCTGTTTGCAATCTTATGTGCTACGATAAGTGAATACAAATATAGCTAACTAAGAACTCATCCACAATACTGATTGATACTCCAGCTGGACATAAATCTTTCACATAACTCTGAGCCAAAGTGAAGCCATCCTCTTTGTTATCTTAGATTGATCAATTAAAGCTGCAAGTTGATAAACTCTTTTTCATGCTCTTTCCTATTTTACCACTTCAGTGAATTGACCACTTTTATTTTTGTGGACTTTTATTTAGTTTTATTGCCGGCATTGTAGCGCAACATAAACAAGAACCAAACCAAACACAAGGACAGAACAGTTGGCATCTTTGCTAGACTGCGTATCTCCCTCTCTTTTTATTTTCCTTTCTCTCTCCCTCTCTCTCTCTTCATTCTCCCTTCTCCCTTGTCCCTTCGCCCATTTGGGTTGTAGTTATTGTTTGGTTATTTAAGAGCAATTCAGCCATGTTTAGATATTGATAACAACCATCTAGTCAGACAGGCGGACAGAGAGAGACAGAGAGACAGACGGTCGGTCTGCCATTGAAACGAGGATAACAATTTCAGTTGATGCAATTTTTGCCATTTCTGCATATCGCTAACTATTTGGCACTGGTCAGTTCTAAGCCATGGGAAATTGTTTTTAGTATTAAATAAAATAAACGTTGACGTATAAATTGTGTAAATGTGAGTGGTGAATGTAAAATGTAAATGTTCAGCCAACAATAAAAATGCATGTGGGTCTCCACACACACACACACACACACACACACACACACACACACACACATACTCCAGACCTCAATTTAACAACGAGTGGCAAAAATAATTGCATCACTGCACATACTCTAAAGTTTGCTAAACAAATTTTGAGGCAGGTCCTGAGTTAAGTGCCATCATTTGTTGCTTCCGCAATAAAGACAAGGATGGAATCAAACAAGACAATGAAGTTAACTAGCGGATGGGAAGAGTTGACAGCAATAAATCTGAAGAGAAGATGTAAAGTTAGTTATCTGTTGACAATTAACACGAAACATTAGCGATAAATATTAATATTTATAAAATTTAATATTATATTAAATGTGCAGTACAGTGAAATAAAGTTGCATTCTATTTTAATAATAGATAAGCACAAATAGCACAAATGGAGTTAAACAGTTTACTTTAAGTCCCCTCAACATTTAATAGCAATTTATAAAAAAGCATTTGTGTTAAAAGTCTATAAAAACAAGCTAATCGTAATCAAAACGAAATATCATCAATTATTTACAGATATTTATTAATTTGATAAGCACAGAATTAAAGCTAAAAGCCAAGGCTACGGTATTACATTTAACACAGCTTTATTAATTCAAGTTCTCATATAATTATAATGTAGTTTTTAAATATTATAAAATCAAAATCTTTTAGATAAATATTAATTTTATCTATATATCTTCTGGTTTTAATAACATAATTTTAGTTTTTCAATTATACTAAAAACATCTGCAATATTTTATATATATGTATGTACATACATCAATTTGAATCTCTGCATCAACTGTACGCGTGTCGCATTATTTTTTTACCATAACTGCAGTAGTTTGCACTGCCCATAAATTTCCATAGACCTAGAAACCACTTAACTCTAATAGCACATCGAAACTTTTGCTTTCCATTACAAACAAAAAAGAGTAAAACAGTTGAAATAAAAAAGAGAAAGAACTCTGGTCTGTTCAGTTGTGCTTAGCAGGCACTTAGCCACATCCTCTGGCCAATTTTCATCTTTGACCAGTCGAAATGAAAATTTACATAAATTCAAATACATTTATACATTCGGCTTTATAGTACTCGGTACTTGGTTATGCTATATATAAAGTTTATACATATATATAGGAAAACCACTCAGTGACATTTATGACAGAGTCGACGTTGCCGAATTTGTGTCAGGGAAATGTTGTTGGACCTGGAACTGAAGTTGGGCGCTGAAGGGGCCTCGGTTCCGGGCTGTTCATCATAAATTCATGCACTCTCTGCAGGCTGCAGTGACCAAAATTACAATTATGACAACCGCAAAAAGGTTTTCTGGTGCACCAACAGAAAGGGCCAACAGCGAGCTTGAATGGGAAGTGGAATGGGAAGCGTTCATAAAATGTTTAACACGATTAAACGTGCTGCAGAGAATGGCAACAAGGCAAGGAAACGGAAGGTAGACAGAAACAGAGACAGAGAGAGACAGAGAGAGAGAGAGGGGGAGAGATTGAGAAAGATGTGAAAAATGTTAAATATTTAACAACTTGATGAACTTGATGAACACAAACTGAGCTACCTCCAAGTGAATCCCCCTCTTCTTCTTCCTCTTCCTCTTCGTCCTTGTCCCTCCTCTCGCTCCACAAGGCCGAGCAGCCAACGAAGCGTGGCCCAGTTGGATTCCAAGCGAAATTCCAGTCAGACTCACTCGCTTGTGAATTCTGGCAAATTGTCAGCAATTCAGCTGCGATTGAGTTACATCAAGTGGTGCCAGCACCACACACCCACAGACACACACACAACCACACACACACACATACACACACACTGCATTGCAACATGGCATAATTGCATGTCGAAGGAGTAAAAGAAAGAATAGCAAAAGAGCCAAGGACAGAGCAGAGCAGAACAGAACAGAACCCAATCGAAAACTCAATACCGAACCAGAGCGCAGAACCATCAACGATAGTGACAATTAACCATGGCTAACTCAGTCGCGGTGGCGTCTTTTGCCGTTGCCGTTTTCCCCGGCAACTGTCAGCTGCTGTCGATGGTAATTCGAAACGTGAAACCGCAAAATCCAATTCCCAGACTGAATTTTTTGTATTTTTTTTTAATACTCTCTGCACATTGTAAAAGCTATAAAAATGGGTATATGTGTGTTGAAAGTTTAACATGTCTGCTATTTATATTCGAAATTCCACAAAGATTGCTTAATATGCATAGAAGTTATGCTAGCTGAGGGACAGGGTATTTATTCTCTAATAAGTCTGTTGAATTTAATCCCTAGTTGGTCTATTCAAAGAATACTCAAATCAAGACGACTCTCCTTTCTATCCTAAAAGCTACTTTACGATTGCTTATTAAATTTTAGAATTTAATGCGATAATATCAAAGAAATCTAATCTATTTGCAGGGTATTCTACAGTCGTGCTCTGTTATACATTAGTTCTTTCCTTTTTAGTTACCTTCTCCACTTCATTCGTTGCTCGTCACTGGATGCCGTCATGATGTGTGGGCGTGGCAGGTTAGTCGGAACTGTTGAACATTGTTTGCAGCTTTGACTTGTTTTCCACACTTCATTGATTTGTCGAGTTGCTTACAAGTGCATTTAGACAATCAATTAATTGACTGCAGATCCGACTTACTGCATTTCGCAAAGGCTGAGGGAGGGAGCTTAGCTTAACTGAAGTGTCCAACTTGATTTATGGTATTGAGTTACGTTCGCACATATCTGAAATACCACCCAAAGTATTACCTGCTAGTCGGACATCATCTTGTAATGTCTTTAAATTGGTTTTAAGAAGCCCCTCAGCTGCACGGAGCAAGGGGACAAGGAGCAAGGGGACACTAATCCCACCAGCTGAGCATATTTTGTATCTTTTGGATTGCCGTGGTGTCTGTTTGCCGTCAATCCAAATTCGAAATGCGATTATCCTGCTTGGGTATATAAATGATTCGACTCCTAAGCACATCTAGTGCTTCTCCTTTGTCTCCTGCCAGTTTTTGACTATCGAAATATTTTGTGGTCAGTTTTGTGACAGGGTATATGATTACAAGTGTGAGGATTAAAACTAATCCAAGCATATATATTGTGTTATAATTTAAATAATTTATGAGTTACTATTAAAATATTAAAACAAATTTGGAAGTTAAGACAAGTAGTTAATAGGAATTTCTGATATACGAATAAACAAACCGAATTTAAAATACAATTTAAGTCGCTCAACTGAATCTGAAATTAAGAGGGAGAAAAAGGTGAGTTTGTAAATATAATTAGAAAGTTGGTTAAGTCATTGTTTTTCTATGTGATCCTTAGGATATTCGAAATTGCAGGTATTATATAAAAACAGGGATTAGTTAGTTTAAGTACGAGTATGTACCACTCTAATTAAATAAGTAAGAAACACCTGCTTTGTCGAATCTACTTACAAACCAGTGACTTTTCACACGAAACTCAGCACTCGGTGACTTTTCACACTTGCCTCTTCAGTTCAGTTCAGGGCTCCAGCAAATCCGTCGGAGTGTTTGCCCAGACACATCTTACACCTCATTTCAGATGATGTGTGCAGCCACAAATAAATTAAATGCAACATTTATTGCTTCATCGGAGTGTCGATAGGAAGGGAGGGAGATTGGGAGGGGGACGGGGCAGACACCGAAGCCAAAATGCAGCTGCTTTTGCCTTTGCCACAAGCAGGCAAAAAATGTGCTTGCATTTTATGTTGTTTGGCCAAGCAACTGGTGGCAGACTGGCTGGTTGCATGCGGCAAGGGGCAAGGGGCATGAGGCATGAGGCATGGGGCATGAGGCATCCCTAGGCAGCTTGCCACCTTGCCACAATGCCACCTGGCACCTACCTGGCGGCGGCAACTTGGGACGCATTTACCATAAAAGTTCACAACATTAAATTTCACAGCGTCAGCGGTTTCTGCGTCGCAGTCAGCGTCGCTGTCGACGTCGCTGTTGACGCTGCGTTGCTATTGAAACCGCAGAAGCCATTTTGCATTTTGTAGCACATTTTATGGGGTCCCATTGTGTGGCCATTGCCAAAGCCATTGTTGTTGCTCCTCGTTGCTGTTGTTGTTGTTGTTGCTGCTATTGCCAAGGCATATTTACCTTTTAGCCAGTCATGGGTATGGGCACACTTTTTTAACACACACACAGTGACACACACACACACACATACATATCTACAGACAAAAAACTTTTTGCAGTGCACAAATTTGCAGCGACCGAAAAGCGAAAAACTTTCCACAATTCACTTAACTTTTTGGGTTGCCGCCGCCGCACAGTGGGAATTGCAATTTGTTTTTTCTGATCAACAAATTTAGCTCATAAAACAATTGAAGTATTGAAAAACACTGGGAGCTTGGCCTTTTTATTTAATTGTTATAAACTTCACTCAAATGTATTCGAATATAAATAAATAACTTTGAAATGAACTGAATGTTTTCATATTTTTATTGGGTGAGTATTAAAACGCAGTACGATTCGTATAACATAGTTAAAACTAAATATTTTTTAAAAGAATTTCATAAAATGAACTAAAAAATAATAATAATTTGTACCTAATATACAAGCTCTGACGTTTAGTCGCATAATACTTTCAAAGGCAATTCAAGTTAATATTTTTACCCTGTACTTATATTCGTTTATATGATTATATAGATCAATGCATAAAAGAGAAGACATTAAGAGAGACACTAGTCAAAACATAATTATTTTTAATGATATCAAAATATTGCTAAATATATTTATAATAATTATTAAATATAATTGTATTAAATTGTCAAATTAAAGCAACTGTTGTATTAATTGTACATAAGTGATGGGTATTTTATTTAAATTATCTAATGATTAAAAACATTATTTAAAAATTAGTTATGTATATATATATGTATGTATATGAAGACCAGTAACAATCAGCGTTTTTCGTCCCCACTGTGCAGCGTCGAGACGCCGCCAACCGGGGCAAGTTTCAGTCCACATCCTTGTCGAATGGGCTACGGGTGTTACCCATTTATTGCGCATTCACTTTGCAAATGCTCTGATAGCAGCAGCCACGCCCATCTTACCCTACCCGCCCACAAGCACAATAGATCATTTCACGTCGCGCGCTTCTGGGCCAAAAATATGCAGAAAGTTCAACAAAACTTGAAGCGAAACGACGTGAAATTATTTTCAGCTCGAACGCGAGCTCTACTTAGGCAGTATTTACTGTAATGCATTAAGCTAACATATTTGTTAGCGAGCTTTAAGCCATTAAAGACTTCTCTGTTATATTGAAAGCTCTATAAGAAATCCGAGCAAATACTTAAGAGGCTTCTGAAGCGAGTGAAAAAATGCACAATTGCCCAATTGAAATGACAGAAATGCAATCCAGAATTGTGACAAATCATGCGCTTCATTTGGCTAATGGTTTGAAACGACTCTTCCCCTGCTCTCTTCCTCTCCCTCTCCCTTGGTAGCGCATTAGTCTGCCCTTTTCCGCTCCCCGCTGCTGACAATTAAACATTTTGACAGCCTCGCTTTTATTTCTTGTATGCTTTTTTCGGCGCAAACTTCATTAAAGAGACAAAGCGATGAAGAAGATGAAATTTGAGTTCTCGACTTGAAAATACCCAGTACTCTGCTGATATAAACTACATACATAGCTTTATAAGTGCTCCTAGCTTTTACATTCGCTTTCATCACTGAAGTACTCTTTACATTCAATTGATGGTTACAGGGTACAAACTATAAAGAGGAATATTATTAATGTTCCGAACACAAAAACACTTTCCGGCCCAGCCCCCGCCAAGCGTTGAGCGCATTATTTCAATTAAACTCATCAGCGGCGGCCTCCGCCGCAATTAACCGAACGTTGACGGCGACTTTGCACTTGACTCCGACTCAAAGCAGAGACGGAGACAGAGACGGAGACAGAGACGGAGACAGTGATGGAGGGGGTGAAGTGGTCGAACCCCCTCAGTCAGTGCGGGTGTGGAGGGACCTCCATGAGCATAAATATGATATGTGCTCGTTATATCTTATAATAATGCAGGCGGCATTCAGCTAAGTGCATTCGGAATGCATTGAACCCTCCTCCATCTCCATCTCCATCTCCTTCGCCTCCTCCATCTCATTGGGTAAAAGTTTCAACTATTTTCGGGTTTCGCTTATCAGCGAAGAAAAAGCTAAATATAATATTTATCACTGTGGGGGGTTTCTTTCCCCCTGGGCAAAGCAAATAATGTGACACTTGACGATGGCCAAAAGATTAATTCAAAACATAGTTATGGCGTGGAAATATGTAATGTATATACTGAAGATCAGTTTAAAAAAAAGTCAAAGGAATAGTTAAATTTAAAAACTTAATAAATACAAAATTTATTAGTTTCTTAATTAATACACCAATAATATAGAACAAAATGAATTTATAGTAAATAAGAAACAAACAAATAAAAAGGTATATTTTCAGATATTAATTCTAAATTCAAAAGAAATAGGAAATAATAATAAAGAGATCTGCTTAAAATCAGGAACTTCAATTTCATACAAGTGCGAATAAAAATATTCTTCAGAGCTCTCCCTTGCGATAATAATAAACCAAATCCCTTGTGTCCTCCGTCAGACATGGAATATGCAAGACATATGGATGAAGCTTTTCGGCAAAACGGAAAGTGTTTGCAAAACTGAGCCGGAACACGAAGGTTCCGCCGCAAAAGATTAGCAGTAAAATATTTTATATTTCGCATACTCTAAAATGTCGGAGATAAAGTGTAAAATGCACGGGCGACTTTAAAGACTTAACAATACAGTGCGCACTCGTAGTGTGTATTTGAGTTGTTATTCTCTTGTAGCGTAATTGAATTTAGTTAGCTAGTATTATTTTTAAAAATAGTTATTTGGATTGGATTCAATAATTATTCTATAATAAAATGATAGTAAATATGAAATAGGTTATTCCAATGGATATTAATTATTTTTTAAAAATAAGCCATTGTTATTATATGAGTTATTTTCTTGACTTTTTAAAAAATATTTTATCATTTATCAGTAGGCAATCACATTTAGCGAGCGTGCACTGCGGTCGTCCTTCGGCTAGTTGGCAACAATGCCAGCGACAATACAGTCAACAATTACGAATATGAATTTTTGAAAGCGACAGCAGCCGCGTTTCCTCCGCTGCCCCTCGTGCCACACGTTGCCATTGGCTCGTCTCCAGGCAGCCAAATGGCGGAGAGAGAAGGAGAAGAAGAAAGAGAGAGGCGGCTCGGTGAGGGAGAGGTAGAAGTGTGGCTGGTCGCTGGTCAGCACAGCTGATGTCATCGTTAGATGGGAGGACGGTGCTGCTGCCACTGCGACTTCCGTTTCCGTACAGTTTCCGCACTTTTTCCGGGCAGCAGCTGCGTTGACTTTGAAGTGCCGCAAAAAAAAGAGACAACACAAATGCAGTTATAGTCCACAGAGGGCATGGTCAACTCCCACGACAACTCAACTCAACTCAGCTCGGATCTGACTATGACTTTGACTCTGACTCTGACTCTGACTCGACTCACAGCCCAAATGTCAATTGAGTGAAATTTACACAAAAATGCTGCAAATGGTCCGCCTGCAGCCTCGCCTTGCCCCTGATTCCCCTGCAGCCGCCACCCCGCAACCAGTGGGAATCCTTAACCCATTTGCCATTTGGCTTTGCGAGTGCAGGACTAAAATTTATGGCAAGTTTCTGGGTTTCTGGGTGTCGTACACTCTCGATATGCCCGGTCGCATAATATGTGGCACATTCCCCGCCAGGGGCAGCCAAAGGGAGGGCAGTCGAGGGGGGAATTGAGGCAGCGTGGCGTCCGGACGCGGGAAGGTCGTTCAACTTGTTGACTTCCGGTTTTTGGGCCGCCATTTTGTAGCTGTAGCGCAAGTTTAAACAATAAATTTTATAATTAAATTGGCGCGAAACGAAAACAATGAAAATGGCCGCCGTTTGGTGGGCGTGGCACGAAAAAGCCGAAAGTTAATTGAAACGTTGTGTAAATAAATATTTAATCTTTATTATGCAATAAATTTAAATACATTTATTGTGCGTCACATGCGACAGAACTAACGAGCCGGCGAGGACCCGGAAAGTGCCACATGCCACATGCCTCACTTTTATATGTACATATGTACAATCATGCATAACATCACACAACATATATACTTATATTTACATTAAATAATTAATAATTACATCAACTTTTATGTAATTGCTTATTACGGTCGGAGTTGTGTTCCATTAATTACAAGCAATCAATGGCAAACAGTCACATTTTGGGGCACCGCAATGTAAAGCTGGCAAAATAAGTGATGAGATAGGAAAATGTGGCAACTTGTGGAAGATGAAAAGATAACTTCTTAGAAAAATATATGGGAAATTTATGGTGAAGAATACGGCAGCCCATTGAAATTTTGATATTTCGGAAATGCTCCAAAAATGAATTTTAGAGAAACTGAAATGTGGGGATAAATTACTGATTTTTATTATTTTATTCCATTTGTATATTAATTTGTTTCGTTGGTTACTGTTAAGATATATATATAATAAAAATATTAAATGAATATTATAGTTGTGTTATCAACTGTGCGAACACTTAACAGTCATTAACAAAGTTTAAAAATTACAGGATGCTTAATAAAATGTTCAGATAATGTTGTAAAACTAAAGTTCAGAATATTTGATTGACATTGTTAATCAATGTAAACAACATTTTTAAAAATAGACTTTTGTATCGTGGAATGCTAAGTAGATGTATATAAATGAGAGCTCTGCTGTTATTAAAATATCTTGTCAAGAAATACTTATTTTCACGTTCACTTATTATGTTATGTTAATAGTACCAGCTTACATTTGCAGCTTATGTTAAACAACTGTAAGCAGTCACTGTCTGTCGACTTACACGAGTAATAAGTTGGCAACAAGACAGTTGATAAGCTGACAATCGCAACAATCTTCTTTTGATACGCTATCTAATGTCAACTTACCTGGCTGATAAGTGTGAGATACTTAAGATTGCATTGGCTCGAGTATGGAATGCAGTTGGTAGCGGGGGGTGGATAGTTGGATAGTTGGTAGTTGGATAGTTGGCGGTTGGCAGTTGAAAGAAGATGCGAGTTGATGCCTTTGACTCACTCCCAAGTGGCGCCACTTGAGTCTTGGTTCTTTAATATGCAGCAAGAGGCGCCATGTGTCAGCTGTCGCCTCCAAGTTGCCCCCGAGTTGCCCCCGAGTTGCCACCGAGTTGCCACCGAGTGCTGCCATGTCAATGGCGGCGAGCTGCTTTGAGATGTTGCCTTAAGTGTCGGGAGCGCGTGTCAAAGCGCGTCCAATTCCTCCCGCCTCCCTCCGTATTCCCCACTCGATTAATGCATTTCAGTTGATGCAAAAATGGGTTGTCAGTTGCAAAAACTTATCAGGCACAGAAACCAGCAGAGAAAGATGAAGAGAAAGAGAAAGAGAGGGAGAGGCTAGGGAGGGAGACACAATCCTTTGATGCCATCGCCTCGACACTTGACATAATTCCAAAGTGTTTGCTGGTTTAATGCGTTATGTTAATTAGTTTGTAGTTTGCAGGCGTCGCTGTCGAGTGTTGTTGGCAAACACCGAAAACCAGTTAATGGGTCAATAGCTTTTGATAAGCGAAGCAGCAGCCGCACAACCAGTCAGCATCCTGGCAGCATTCTGGCCAAGTGTCCTTATGCATAATTCATGACGAAAGCTCAAAAAACAAAAGTTTCTGTTGTGGGCCCAAAAGTCATTTCAGTGGAAATTTGATTTCACGCGAGGCAACAGTCAATAGCAGTTGGCAATAACAATGAAAAGGGATCATCCCAAAAAACGCAGCCAGGACGGTGCCAGGACCAAGTCGGGCCAAGCCAGGCCGCCTGCCAGCCACATAAAAACGTATTAAGCATATTATCTAGGCAGGCACTGTAGACGCCAGACAGACGACAACGACGACGACAAGGCGATGAGCAGAATCTGTTTTGGTTTTTGCCGGCTTTTTGACATGGCCAAAAATGAAAGCACAAACATGCCACAGTAGATGTGGATGTGGATGCAACAGCAGCGGGAACAGGAGCAGGAGCAGGAGCAGGAGCAGAAGTAGGAGCAGCGCATCCTTTTGCCTGTAATGAAACTTCAGATTTCTGGCATTGCCTTGTTTTGTTTTGTTTCTCATGTGTGTGAAAGAGTGTTGACATTTTGGCTTATTAATGGCTAGTTCTGGCACATCAAATATATTTTACTGAATGCACAAAGAAGTTATAAAATAAACTACAGCTCGCTCTGTTTTTAAAAGTTATTGTGTTGTTGTCTTTTAAATTATGAATTGCCATCTAAGTTAATTTTTTTATTTACTGCTTAAAAATACTCCAATGAAGAAAAGCATAAAAATATCGATGACATTATTAGCTCATCGCTCTTTTCATTTTTAAAAGTTACAAAAACGTAATAAATACATTTTCTGTATGTTTTTTATTCGTATTTATATTATTATTTATTTTTTATATTTGACATAACAAATCAGTTTTTGTACATCTAGCATTTTTGGACTGTCTTATTCTGGCAACACTGATGTGTGTGTCTATTTGTGTGCGATATGGAAATGAGGCAGTGACAAGGACTAGACCCAAGCCAGACCAAACTAGAAGCCAGTCAGTGAAACAATGTTGTCAACAGCAGCAACTACAAAATGCAGCATTGGGTGGAGCGGTGGTGCAGTCCAGATTGAAAGGCAACAGTGCGTATGAGTGTCATCATCAGCGATGATTTGGGTTATGTGTCGGTTTAGTTGGCAACTTTATTTAAAGCTCTTTTCTCCTGCTGCTTTATCTGCTCTTACTCCTCTTTTGGCTCTTCTATTCGTTACTTATCCCTGCAGTCCTGCTCCCTTTCCTTTTCTTTTGATCCTGTTCCTCCTGCGTTAAGTTCTCGTACATCATCTACTTTTAGCTTCTGTCCATTCTAGTCCTGCTATACATTATCACCCTCATCCAGGTCTGACTCATCCTGATTCTACCTCCTCTTTCTCCTGCTTCCTTTAAATTCTTTCTTATTATTTCCCCTTGCTCCCTCTACGAACACTGTTCCTTCTCATTCCTGCTCCTGCTCTACTCCATATCATCTATTCTATTATAGCTGCATCACCTCATCCTATTATTTATGCCTCGATTATTGATCTAACTGAAATTTGAAGCACAACGCCAAGTATCAAATGCTTTATGGCTGTGTCTATAATATACATATCTGAGAATATTGTGCATTTAATTGGTTGAAAATCTCTCTCTAATTGATACATACATATTGCGCAAACAGAAATGGAGAACAAACATGTGGCTGGCCAGGACAGGTCCGAACAGGACGGGAGAGACCAGGACTCGCCTGTGAGAGGTGCGAAACAAATCCCAGAGTAAACCTAATTAGCGACAGATTAAATCGGATTAATTTTCATTTAACGCATGAATCAAAAACAGGCTGACAGCCGCTGTGTTCTGTCAGGCACAGGAAATGGGCACCACCCGGAAAGCACCACCACACACACACACACACACACACACACGCACACACTCCGCCTGGACACTTTTGGCATTTTTTCAGCATTTCCATTTTTGTTTTATATTCCATTTCAGCAGCTTCTCCTTCTGTTTCCGCTCTTCCTCCCTGCCACCCTAGTCAGCTTTGCAACGTGCTCCCTTTCAAGTGGCGCCACTCGGGAGAGCGGCTTTAAATACACACACCAAACAAATAAAATATGCATGGAAAATTGAATTTGTTGTGTTTGGGGAAAAATGTGTAACTGCGTCCTTCGAACGGTGTGAACAATTTGATTTATGCGCATTTGAAGCAATTTGTTGAGCAAATAGCAAAGAAAGCAGCATTTTAATTAATTTTCTCTCTCGCTCTGTCCCTCTCTAGCCAATTAGTTGGAAAAAATTGCTGCGATTTTGTAGATTGCCTGCACCAGACACTTGCCACATTGCCACGCCCGCCGCCTCCCTCTAACCTCCTCCGCATTGACCAAACTAATTGCCAACAAAGTGTCAACAGTTGCGGAAGACATCGCTTGGCTTTTACTTGTACTTGACCATCCAGTCTAATTGCCAGCATTTATGATTAAGTTAAATAACAATTAGATGCAGTTGTTGCTCCTTCCCAATGGAAAGAAATGGAGATAGTTGTATCTGTAGTGGGGGAAGAAGATACCAATAACTGAATTCGGTTTCTGATTGGGCAGTGTCAATTATTGACAAAGAAAGTTATTCAAAAGTATTATTCCATGTCCATATTTGTCCTTTGCGACTTCATCATTGATTCTAATTTCTTTTCATTCAAGTTTTGTATGAACTTAAAGCTGTTGTAATCTATATTCTCAAAAGCTTATCAAACGTTCTTTGAGAATTTGTAGTATTTTTATCTTTCCATCTTTGGTCTCGAGTAAAAAGTAAAAATTATGAACTTTTCATAAAAGATACAGCCTCACATAAAATCCTTAAATTGTTGGTATGTGTGTGCTTTATTTATAGAGCAATTCCTTTGCTGTTGCCCTCCATTATCTGGGCAGACTTTCTCGCCGACTCAGACTCAGACTGGAGCCTAATCCTTTGCTCCTACATATAAATGTAGGCGCATGCATATGCAACAGCTCGGAGAATGCATAGCCAAGAGATTGAGATGCTTCGAGGAGGGAAACAAGGGGTAATGGGACTGGTTCCTGGGGAGCAGCTTCAATTTGCCACAAAAACACATTGGCAACATTTTAATGAATGTTGCATCAGGCGAAGCCTCTGCCTCCCCGGAAAAAGACAAACAATAAAATGGGCTGCACACACACACACACACACACACGAACACACGAACACACAGTTGCGAACGGGCCAAAAACGCTCGACAAACATTTGGCCGAGGATAAAAGTAAGTAAAAAGGATGTGGCAAGGATGTGGAAAGGCGCCAGGCAACTCAGTTTAGCTCAGCTCAACTCGGCATCGTACAGTTTGATGCAATTTGTGCAAATGCTGTGGCAACCAGGCAGCAGGCTCTCCCTGTCCTAGTCCTAGTCCTAGCCGTAGTCCTGGCCCTGGTTGCCTGTGTGGCATAGGCATTTTTGCATGCACCGCATGGTTGCATTTTTTGGGCTTACCCGAGGAGATGAGTTGACTCTGAGTTCGAGGCTGAGTCGGAGTTGGAGTTGGAGTCAGAGTCAGAGTCATAGTTGTAGTTGTAGTCGGAGTAGACGGCATGATAAACGTGCTGCCAATAAATTACACTGCGTCAAGGAGCAACCAGCTAGCTTCTGGCCAAAATCGTTGGTTGGTGAGTGAGTGGGGCAAAAGGCGAAGGGGGAGACGTTGCACATTTTTGCTGCCGTGCCATTTAAAATTTACTACAATTTTCTTTGGCTTTCACGTGCGCGTCGCTCATACGGTAAACAATTTGAATGCTTTCGCAGGCAGGACACGTAGAGCAGGAGGAGGATTCGCCAGGATGCACTCTATCCAGCCGCCACTGCTCTCATGCCCATCCTTTGAGCTTCACTATCTGCCGCTGTGTGGCAGCAACAGGGCAAATGCAGCATAAAAAGTTTGTGCCCCTTTATTGTCGCCTCCCCCTCGCCCCTTTGGTTGCAAATGCAAACACAACGTGAGGCAAAGTCGAACCAAACTGGTGGGAAGCATTACAGTCAAGCAAACTCGAGTCTGAGAGACCCTGTACTTATTATGTAAAAAAAAGTATAAATTACAATACAAATAACAAAAATATTATTTAAAATCAAATATGAAAACTTCGTATAATACCTTTGCTTTGTGATCAACTGCATACAGTCTTTATACTTATTAAGCACAGGGTCTAAAAACTTCGTTGGCTGTGTTTTGTGGGTCTCCTCCATTGAGCCAGGCACGCATCGCATTGTGTAATATGCTCTGCGATTTATGCTAGCACAACTTGCACCCAGAGAGAGAGAGCGAGAGAGAGAGAGAGAGAGAGAGAGAGAGAGAAGGAAGTGACAACCGGAAGGCGGGGGCGTGGCATCTGCATGTAACTGGCATATTGAACAGGCCAACGAATGAGCATAAATTGAAATGTGCTCGCAAAAAGAATTGAAATCTTATTTGGAGCAAACTCTGGAATCGGTTTACTTTTAACTAATCCCAAGAGCAATGCGATGCACTGCGATTTGTATTCCTTTTTCTTAGACAATCAATCAGATTTTTCGTATTGATTTCCTCAAAGAGAGAGTCTCCATCTCTCAAATAGCTAGCTTATTTATATTGACTGAACACTCTAAATTTGAATTACAGCTGAAAGCTTAATAAATTGCTTACCATGGTAGACGACAATATCGCTACCTCCCTCTATTTGTATCTATCTCTATCTCTATCGTTTCGTTTAAAATTAAACTCATGGTTGAGTGAATTTTAGTTAAAGAAAAATTAATTTAAATTTTACTTTCTAAAAAAATCTGAAGGTTTTCTAAACGCTTCTTCTATTTTATATCGTTATAAGCTGACACTTTAGGACTCACTTTTATTTCATTTTTAACACAGAGCTATCAACACCAAAAATAGCTTTATTAAGTGGCTTCTTCACTTTCTTTAACGGCCTGTAATCAGTTTTAATCACTTCTTCTTTACTGAGAATTTCTCTCCTCGAAATTAGTCTAATTTGAGCGCTTTCCTTGGGGAGAGAGGAGCGTATAAAGTAATTTGTGTGCTTGACAACAGTGTTGTCAAAATGCGAATTGAATTGCGTTGACCGCAAATAAAATATGTACTTTATGTGCGTTAAGAGGTGCTCTCGTATATGTATGTGTATGTGGCACAGTTTTATGACTTAATATAATTTTTATGTGCGGCCATTTTGAGAGAGTCAACACCGGAACGAATGTGCCACCCCAGCCCACCTGCCACATGCCCCATGCCCCATGCCACATGCCCCACGACTCGCATCAATGCCACCTGGCCGCGTGTGTGCGTTGCAATCATTGAAAGACCAAAACCTTGCTGAAAACAAGAACAAAATTCGGTTGCCAGATGAGAATCCGCCTCTCACCTGTTTATGGGCGTCCATAAAACGGTTTTATGCCGTCCCCCTTCCCCTTGCTCCCACCGTCTGCGAACTTTAATGCTAATCGTCATCGCCAGACTCGTAAAGACTCCTAAATAAACTACCCGAATGCTCTGCATGTTTTTTTATTCGCATATTTTCTCAGGCGATTCTTATGATTAGCGTTGCTTAAACAGCAGGAGAAAGGAGAGGTGAGAGTGAGAAAGAGAGAGAGAGAGAGAAAGAGAGAGAGAGAGAGAGAGAGCTACGCTTTAGGGCGCTCGTTTTAATAAAATCAAATTGGTTGTAAGCGATTTTTGATAATGTTTTGCGGACGAGATGCTCATAAAATATTGTGAATGTGGCATGCGATGGCGACAAGGAAAAGGGGAAGCTGCCACGCTTTATGTTATCAAATTTGATAGTCCATAGAAATAAGTGGCAAAGATGGAAGTGTGCACTGAGAAGTAACTGCCCATCTTGGGTGAAATTACATTCTTCTTTTATACTGAAAATCGATCTAAGCTAACACGTAAACTATGGAAAATTATCGAAAGATAATTGTTGCATTCTCTAATTCATCGGAAAAATCGATTAAGATTAAGAATATGTAATAAATCATTGGTTTTTGATTGTAATACTTTAATTAGATTTTCTTACATGTTTTTACAAACTTGAATATTTAAATTATTGATCAACTTTAAATTAAGAAATAAAATAGTTAAAAAAATACTTATAATAAAGTTGAATTACAAAATTTGTAAACCTATTGAAATTTTGTTAAAAGATCTTTCGCATTAAGGTATTCAAGTAAATGATATCTCAACTGCAAGCTTTTCTTTTACCCCCCTCGTTACCAAATTCTATATTCAAAATTGATACATAAATTATTAATTGTTCGAGCCCTTGGCTGTTGTTATCTATAATTATATAAAACACACATCGGAAGGGGAATTGTTGCGATTGTGATGTTAAATAGTTTGGACATATTTGATTTTGTATCTTTCTAGCATTTGGCATTTGGAATATCAAATTGGCAGCAATTGAATTTGCCTGCTTGTGTTTATTAGCCATCAAGTTGCCAGACAGATGTGAATTTTGTAATTACATTAACATTAATGTACAAAATAGTCTGGTCTAGGCAAGGGGGAAATTATGACAATTGACTATGGTTAAATACAATAAATGATAAATCTATCCATGTTCATTATGGACTCATGCATTGTATTCGATTTTGCATTTAATGCGAAGGCGGCGGCGGGCAGCAGGTGGCATGTGGCATGTGGCAGGTTGCAGGTTGCAGGTTGCAGATTGCCGGTTGCAGTGGCATGTTCTCTATAGCTTAGTTTGGTTTTGTCCCCCTCGGGCCAAATCATTGCAACAGGAAATTAATGTAGCTTCAGAAGAAGAGAGCGAAGGGAAGTGGTGAGTAGATGGTGGGGGGGGGGGAGGTGGTCGATTAGCTATACTTCGACAAGAGCATTAGTTGTTCATTAGTTGCACAGTAAGCTATAGAAATTTGTTACTGCATAATGAGAGCAACAACAAGACGCATTAAGAATGAAACTTGAACGGGGCGTATGCGTAATCTGTTTAATGGATCAAGCGTATTCATTGGCCAGCAGCTTAGTCCGGTTGTGTTAACTATTTTGCTATCCATAACATAAATTAATGGGATTTAACATCCTGTGTAGGCGCACAATAGGCAGGGCGTGGCAGTAGGTAGGCGCAGTGAACAGTTAACTGAGCATACAAATCCAATTCATAAAACGGACAGCAAGTAAATGTTATGCATATTTACGACAATATTTATGCGAGTGAGTGTGTGTGTGTGTATAAGTTAAGTTAAATTTATGAGCTTGGAATTAGGGCGATGCTTAGTTAAACTAATCCCAGTCTATCGCATTAGAGAGAGACAGGACACAGTGGAAAAGTCAAGAAATATAAGTAAAAATCCTTCATTAAGATGTTGTCAAAAGACAACCAATACATAGAGAAGCTTACATAATAATGATGGAACTCACATTTAGTATATGCATCACATGACATGTTGTGTCAGCTGAATGAGAAACTTGACATCAGGAATTACTGTCATTCGGCAAGTCAGCAACTGCCACCTTTTGATAGATTTCTCTCTCTCTTCCTCTTCGTTTGGATATGTCGACTACCTTGTAGGCTCCAGCACATTTACATATTACATACTTAATTGTTTTCACATTACAAGCCCTGGTCGGATGCCTTGGCCTTGTCCTGAGCCTGTTTTGTGAAATCCACACACGTGCTGCCTCTTCCCGTTGTTGTTCGCTAAAAGTCAAGGCGATTAATGTCAACTTGGTTAATGGCATTCCAGGTTTCTGCTGCCAAAACTTAAAGCGCACTTAACAACAACAATAACAACAACAACAACAGCAACAGCAAGAGCCACAGTAATTTTCTGTTCCCTTCTCACTCCTTTTCAATGCCCACTCAAATGCAGGCTCAACATGTCAAGTCAGTTGTTGGACGGGGGAATGAGTAGAAGAGGCTGTGGTTGTTCGCGTGATGAATTACACACTCGCCGAAGGACACGATGATGAAGTGCCTGTCATTCGAAAGCCAAAAGAATGTCCATCTGTCGCTCCGCTCACTCGCTTGGCTCCCAGCTGAAGCTTGTAAGTTGTAAGCCATTTGCATAGCAGCCACTACCCGACTTCAGACTTCCATCTACCGTCTCACCGTCTCACCATCTCACCATCTGCATACCATCTTCCGCATAATTTATCGACACTTGTGCTAAACTTTAATTACACGACAAGACGAGGGTATTTCGTCTAGTAAAACGCCGCAAGCGAAAAGCTTCGTTGCAAATGGAAATGGGAAATGAGTCGAGTATGTGAATTCCTGCATATGGAAATTTTGAATGCCTTGGTCTTTTGTCTGCGTAATTCAATGCGTCTTGTATATCCTTTGGCCATACACACACACACACACACAACAGGACAGGGGGCGGGGAGGGAGGGAGCAAGCATTTTTCCGATATTCAGCTAATGGCCTTTAATTGAGCTATGGGAACATTTTCAAGTGGTTGCGGCTGCTGTTTGGCCAAGTTTTTGGGAAATTTGATATTGAAAATGAAGTGGCTTTTATGATATGCGCATGTGTGTATATGTGTGGCAAATGTGGCATAAGATTTGAGTGCTTTAGCTGTTGGCTAACAACTTGGATAACATGGCCAGCAACCGAAATTGAATGGCTAAATAAAATGAGCCAAGTGGGAAATAAGGCTAGAAACATTGCTCGACACTCATCAAAATCTACTTTAATTAATGCGAAGCACTTTAATTTGCTGCTCCAGTTTCAAACCACCGTTACTTCCCCTCGCTCTTCGCTCCTCTCTCCCCCCACCCTCACCTACTCCCACTCATTCCCCTTTATTGCCACACAATTTCCTGCCCATTGCCATATAAATTCGCTCACACAAGAGCGGCTGCCATGGCGGTGCTATTTATGGACCAGTTCCTGTTCCATACACCATAAAAAAACCATATATATACATATTTATATACGAGTAAACGTGTATATGAAAGAAAAACGAAACTCAGCCACTTTTATAGGTCCTTTGCCGACTGGAAAAATAAAAAACGAAAAAATTATATATAAGAGGAAAAAAGCACAAACATAAATCCAAAATTGTCGTTTGTCGCATAAATATTTTAGTCTCAGACTCCAAAGCGAACGTCGAGTCTTCCCTCTTCCTCTCCTGCCCGTAGCCAGGACATAGACAATAGGCCAAAGGAATTCGAAGTACACACAGAATGACATTATTTCTTATTATTCGAGCAGCGCAAATAAATGAGAGACGACTTCTTCTTCCTTTCCCTTTATCACAATGGAAACGGAAGTGTGAAGAAGGCTCGGCAAGAGTCTAAGACTTTCGGAGTGAGTTTACTGCGTGTACGAGTACTCACTTTGTTTGCTCCTCTGTCAGCCAGACATTACAGCCAGTAATTCCCACATGTCTGTCTTCATAAATGCTTTATCTCTGGCCAACACACGCCGCAACTGACAGTTTGTTGGCTTTTGTAATTATGTGCATATAATACAGTTGACCTAAATAAGTAAAAAATAACATATAGATGGGAAGACTCAATTTCATAAATCTTAACTAACAAATACCCTTAACATACGTTTGCTCTATAGAATATTTCTAGACTAAAGCATAAAAAGACTTTAATATAACCTGAAATATAAATAATTTATATATTCTTTAAATCATTCCTTAATAACTATAATAGTATACTTACTAGCACATACATACCCTATGTCAGCCAAGTAAGTATAAATATGATATAAAGCACAACACTCATATTCATTTGGTTGTTCTTGTTTTTTTTCTGTTCTTTTCATAGCTATTGTTGTTATTGTTCTTTATGTGCAGTTCATTAAATGATAAAATGAATGAAAAGCTGGAAAAGTTTAAAAGAGACAAAATGAGCCTGTTGCCAAAAACAATAAAAAGAAAGCAACACACTTTTGTTGCCAACTGTTTTGTCAAGGTCAAGGAAAAGAGAAAAAGTTGCCATCAAATCATATTTTATAATAAATGAAAAATGAGTACAGCTTTCGCATATGCTTAGAGTGTTTTTACTGTCATTTCCCATCTACGTTTCTCGTTCTCTCTCTCTGATGTATGTTTTATTCTGAATTATGTTTTATTCTGAATATGCGAGCAGTATCCATTAAATGCGATGAATCAACTGTTGGCCACCATAAACAATCTTCGGCTCAGTCGCATGCTCATAAAATACTGTCGGATGGGCGGACCGGAAATTTATGTGCGCCATTTTGTTTAACTCCGCATGTGCTTGTGTGTGTTTGCATTCGCAAGCCATTTGACTTCCTGTTGACATAATTAAGTGTGTGTGCGAAAAACAAAAACGCTCTGCGATAGAAAATCAAACCTGGAAAATGCAACTCGATACAAGCATTAAAAAGTGCTTGCGATTGTAGGAAAAATTTGTGGAAAATGTTGCTAATATAGTAAAGATTTAAGATACTCAAAGAGTTTTACGTGTTAATTATTAAGTCACGGAAAATGTACAACAGGTGAAAAAAGTAACATATTTGAATTGAGATTCCCATTTAAATTTATATTGCATTTACAATTTAATTAAAATTCTTTTTAATGATTACTAAATTTGCCTTCGTTCATGACAATATTTACTTTGAATTCCTATGATTTATACCGCTACTAACTGAATGTCATGTGTCATCAATTTATCATACAGTGAAGGCTAATATCTAAGATAAAATAACACCAGATCCACGGGTTCTTTAGCAAAATACATATATAAATATACTTTTTTTGTTATCGCAATCAATTTCCTCACCACAAAATATTTGCGAGAAGAGAAAACTTTTGCAAATTTGTCGCTCATCCGAAATTTTCTTGACATTTTTACTGATTTATTTTCTTTGTTGCTGCGATGTTCCGCCTGCAGTCATTACCTTTGCCATTTTGGATGTCGCTTTGCCACTTTGTCAGCTTGACAAAAATGTGGCCAATAAAATTTGCAAAACGGGCTGCAAACAACATGGCAAAAACGAGAGAAGAAGACAAGATAATTGATTGTTTGATTCAATCGGAAAATCAAATGTTGCTCTCAGGCTCTCAGATTCAGATTCAGAGACAGAGACAGAGTCAGAGTCAGATTGCAGCATTTGGATGGATGTCCTTACTGCCTGACTGACTGTCTGACTGCCTTTCTGGCTGATTGTGAGAGCGTCAAAGGAAATGGAAGCAAATGTACGCAGCACCCAAAAATTGGTTACAAATTCTGATTAGAAGCACCAACAACAAACAGGCCAAAAGTAAAAAACCCAAAAGGCAAAAAGCAAAAGAGAGAGGCCGGTTCAGTAGGTGTGGCAACATGGCAAATTGAATTGTATTTGATATTTGGTAGCAAGGGGCAGGGCATGGCAGGGGCCACATGATAAGACAAAGCAATCAGTCAGTCGACCAACTAATAGCAGTTGGCAATTGGCAGCAGAAAACAGGCAACAGGCAAATGGGAACAGGCAAGTGGCAATAGCAAAGGCAATGCAAAGGACTCACAGGCTCTTATAATTGGCAGTTGGAGAAGTTAAAGGCTCAGCATGATCGATTCAATTACGTGTCAGTAAAATTGATGATTCAAACTGATCCTCTTAAAGTCATTAATTATATTAGAACATTTCAAACCCATAGAATAACCAAAGAATCCAAAATTAAGGTATGGAATAAATATAAATGCCTGTCTATTATTTGTAGTGATTGTTTTAGAACTCTTTTCTATTGTTATCATCAGCTCTTATTAAATTTAACAAAACGTGATAATTTGCTTTCCTTAAATTAATTAACACGTTTTTTCCTGCAAAATTTAAAATTTATATTTTCGTATATTCAAATCGATTGAATATATACATACCTTAAATTGTGCAAATATCTGGCTATAAATTGACAGTCAAGTTATTTTTTTACAGTAAAAACATATATTTCTGTGCTAAACTATTTAAATTCATTTGATTAATTTAATTGTATTCACTATTTAAAAGAATAGAGCAAAAATTAATTTAATTAATAAAATTCAATAGAGTAGCTTGTCGTTCGATACAGTTTCACTCGGTAAATCGGTCAATTTTGATAGCTAAACCACAGTTATATTGTAAAGCGTTATTTTGCCAATTTCCGATTTCAATCAATTGCCGCAAATAGTGTACATACATTCGATTATTTCATTCTTTCGTTGGCTATTTTACATTCTGTCAATTACAATACTGCTGATTGGATTGTTGCTTTTTTTCCATGTAGATCTCGTCATATCTTCCCCACACTTTACCCAAAACATTCCTGCGACTCAATTAAATCGAGCTGCAATCATATTCAGATGTTTCATGTCTCATCGTTCGCCATTTTCTGCATTTTTACCTGACATACCTGACAGAAATATGTATCTGCATCTTTAAAATTCGAATACGAATTCATATTATAGATTACAAATTACAAATTCGCAGCATGTTTGTCATTCCACATTTGCTTTTTGTTTACATCTGTGTTATGCCCTTGAAGGAAATAATAAGTGCAAATGGGTATACCAAACTAGAGATTCAAGGCAGGCTTGAACATCTGGAGATAAAAAGTCATTTTATATAATTTCGTTATTTTTGATCAACTAGTACCTTTCAGATCTCAGATACCTTTCAGATAAGCCAATATATATTTTGATTTAATACGTAGAGAAATTTTTGACTAGTTCGTTAATTTTATCTTTTAATTTATCTTTAACTTAATTTTTTCATAATTTATCTCAGTAGTATTATAGTAAAAATTAGAAAATTCAGGGTACATTCTTAATTTTTTTAATTTTTCTCTGATTCTTTATTTTCTGTAAGAAAGCTATAATTTGCCACCTACAGGGTATCATTTCGTCGTTCACTCTTCTCTTGAACAATGTTCCTTGCTCCTTCTCCAATTATCTCCTGTTCGTCATGCTCTTTACACAGCCATTTTTAATTGCATTGCATTGTTGTTGCTTTTGTTCTCGTGTATGTGTATCTGTATCTGTATTTGTATTTGTGTCTATAGCTGTTTCTGTAGTGAATCTGAAGCTAGAGCTGTCGATCTGTGTGTAAGTGTGTGTGTATCTCTGGGCTGTCCTTTATTTGATTTCAGTTTCATTTCGAAAATTTGTAATGCGCCGCATGTAGCATCAGGTCCGTGCCGCGTCCTTGTTCCTTTGCCCCAACGAGCCGAAGGATAATGAAACTATGTGCTCTCATTTTGTTTGCTTTACACGCTCACCGCAACACTGTCCCCCCTCTCCCCGCTCTTCCTTCCGCACTCTTTGCTCTTCTTTTGGCTCCGCCGCAGCGCGTATAGATTGTTGCGGTGGCGTATGAGTGATTTCATGGACACACAGTGAACCCAGCAATTTAAAGTGCTATCCCTTTTGAAGCAACAGTTTCGAGTGTGTCTGCGTGTGGAATGTTCACTGTACTCATTTTTCGGCGACGACTCAGCGACAACATCCGCAGACATCTGTCAGTTCCTCTATCCACCTGTCCCTTTGCCTGTTCGAGTGTCCCTGCGGTCTGCGGCATTTCAATTTCAATTTCATTTTAATGCAAGCAGCAAATAAACAAATAAAATGCATGAACGCGTCATATGAATATGAGAATATGACTTAAATTCCAAAAGTTAAATGACCAAATCACAGCTTAGCCCAACAAGCAGGGGAATTACAGTTGCCACTCGTTAAGACGGACCTATCTAGTCTATCTAGTTTGAAATATTATATCCATGCGATCTAAGTGAGTAAATAGCTCTGAAAATAAGTATTATATCTATCGATTCAGTTTGTTGTGTCCATTTCATTGACTGCATAGCCGAACATACTTCATTAAAATTCTAAACCCAATAACAAAATGTTATCGGCATTGTTCGAGTCAATCGAGGGATTGTTTAATATGTAGTTTTTAGTATTAATATTGCGCATACGCCGTGTGGTATGTGGCAATGTTTTCAAGTGCGTTGACAATTCGATTAAGTTGCATAATTGTTGTGGCAATTATCAGAATATTAAATCTGTTTTTATCGTTCGCCAACTATCAGCGCATTAAAATGTCAATTATGTTGAACATAATCTTGCCGCATTTCCTCACCCCTTTCCGCTCTACACTTCACCCTTCCCTGACTTGTCCCATCGACTGACACTCTTTAAATTAACATTTTGTGATTTATTTTTGTGAATTTATATTCGCTTTGTTTATAGAGAGAGAGTAAACATAAAAATTATATTAAATTTGCACTCGATATGTGACATTATCTAAAGCACAATATCAGCTAGTTGTTGTTTTATAGTCAGTTTAAAACTCATTTAAATTGGTATAAAAACGCTAGCGATACGGCAATCAAAAGCAAACTTAACTGCAATTTGTGATTATTTCACAGCGAATATTTGCAAAAATCAACAAAGCACATTGTGGCAGGAATAGCAGCGCCAGGAACCGCAAAATCAATTTCAATTGTCAACACAAAGTCACAAACAGGCAAAAAGTTCTCTAAAAAAGGCAGCGAAATCATAATAAAACTTTCAGCAACATTCCAAGTACAACAACAACAACAACAAAAAATAAACAGAAAAAAAAAATCAAACCAACAACAAGAAAAATTGTTGAGCTAAAAAGTTTGCCAGTTTCTTCACTTTTTTTCGGTGTGTGACTTAAGGCACTGAGTCCTGCGAGCTGTCCAGACAGGATCAGGACTCGTCGTCAACTGTTGAGATTGCTATGAGGATTGAAAGGAGGGGGCAATGCGTGCCTTAAAGTTTTGTGGTTTTTCCGATGACCTCAAAGACTGCGTGCTGGGCAACTAATGAAGCTGTTTCCCTCCAGTAAAATCCCTAACTTATCCTCATCCCCATCCCTCTGGAGGAAGCTTACACCTGAGGGTGAGATTTTCCCCCAGGTGGCTGACCGATTTTCAATTAAATTAAATATTTATTATAAGCGCTGGCGTTAATTTAATTTGATTCATAGAATTAATTAAAAATGTAAGTAACTGAAATACAGGTAAATACTTGCATTATTTATAAATAACATAAATATTTGCGGATAAATGGTTCACAGCATAAAACGAATTGAAACTACGTGACATACATTTGAATCATTTTATTGAATATTTAATTTGCAATGTTAATAATCAAGTTGAATTGTTATTTGATCAGGGCTCACTTTTCAAATGACCAGCTGGCAATTTTTGTCACGATAGCACGAAAGGAGGACTCAGATATTTAAATTAAATCTATCAAATCAGATACTGCTGACAGTATTTAAAGGTTTACTATTATAAGTAATAGAAATCATATATTGAATAGTTATTAAAAATACACAAAATTTGTGAATCACAAAAAATAAATAATTGAAAAACAGTTAAATACTCGTACATTTATTCTAGCGCTATGAGAACTTTAAAAATTGATATTCCTGAGCTGCAACTTGACAAAAATTTAAAATGTATGTTGAAAGTTAGTTTTGGGATTCGAGGTAAAAGACATCTGTTGGTTTGCTTGGGAAACGCGATTGTGACCCAAGCATCCGGTGCAAAATATTTATTTGTGCAACAGGAAGAAACTTGTGCCCAAGGAAGAGGACGAAGCCAGTTCTATAACGGAAATTGATTTCGCTTTGAGGCGGCAGAGCAGCTAGCAAGGACTCAACGCCCAGTCGAGCAACTGGCACCTACCCAGAGGACTTGGCAACCTCCTCAACTTCCCAGATACCCAGTTTCTGAGTGAGCAATATACGCACATTTCCTGCGACAAATTTGCCAATCTTTGAGTGGAGAGGGGAGATGTAACATAACAGAAGGAGATGGAGGCTGGAGTAAGGCACAAGTGGACAAACTGTTGAGACTCTGCCTGGCCTTTTAAGCGAACTTTGACTTCATGTTTGCCACTCAATTTATGGGTCTATGAGTTTGTTAACTAAAAGTGCACATAAACAAGACTTTTTGCGTCAATTTTAATGGCAAACAATAAATTTGTGGTGCTTCCCCGGAAACCGAATGCCGTATACCACTTAACAGGCAACTCAATCGATCGATCTATCGACATCTTTAATAACAACATAATGAAATAAAGAATTTTATACGACCTGTATGGACAAATTTTATTTGGAGAGGACAAATTTTATACGCTCTTGCATTTATCGATTAAGTCGTTAGTCAATTAAAGATAATTAATATGACTTACCAAATCAGTGTCAAATTATCATGAAGCTTAACTTTAATTCAAATTGTCTATTTAAATATTTATCTATTACTTGTATTTATCCTGGGGAGCTTTTAGAGTTAAGTGAATCAATTGTCAATTCAATTTCAACATTGATTTTGGAACATCAAGTGTTTCGTTGTGAAAATCAAAGAAGAAACATACTGGAGTTGACCACATAATTTCCACCTGCCAATATTATTCTTTTAAATTATAATTGATAACTTTTGTTTAAGGCTTAAGCTCATTGTTGATTGTCAATCACTAAGTCATTCCATCAGTCAAGATGTTGCATATTCCCTAAATAAATAATAATACCCTCCGATAGAGTGAATTTCAATCTGACAAATAAATAGAAAATTGGCGAGAAATATACAAAATTTTAAAATGTCAGACAGCCTTTTATTTATATTGAAATTTATGCGCAGGTTAAGTCTACACACACACACTCACATACACAGCTCTCTCATACACTTACACACACAGAAGCTGGAAATCTGCTGGTCATGTCCTGCTGTTGCTGTTGCTGTTTTTGCTGTCTAAATATTTATATTCATTGTGTCAGAGTGTTAAAGCGATAAAATGCAGTGTAAATATAAAGCAGGACTTCTTCCCCTTCCTTCCTTGAACCGCCTCCAGACTCTTACCCCGATTAGCTGCGGCCCTCTGCAAGCTGTGAGCCAATTCGGGCTGTTCAGACCACAGCAACCATTCGAATTATTCATGCATTTAATTTTCGTGTAATTTGTAGCACAAATTTCATGTACCGACAGAGAAACTCTGAAGCCAACCGAGCAACAAACCAAATGTTCGACGTTCCTTCACAATCATTTGCTTAGAGGTTGTTGATGTTGATGTTGTTGTTGTTGTTGTTGTTGATTTTGTTGTTGTTTTTGAAGATTTTGTTGGTGTTGATTGCAGCATCTTTTGGGTGGCAAAGTGTTTGGAATCTGTGTCGTGGTTTTTGTGGGCTAGTGAAAGTGTTGGATGCCGTGCGGCGACACATTGGTCAGAGTGCCTTCAAAAAAGCATCTGATATTGACAGAGGTTTCGGTTTCCAATTCAACTGCATTCGGTTTTATCATGTGTGTGTCATTTTAGTGTATTATATTTAAGGTATTTAGATTTCACAATCAAGTGTGAATCAATGTATCCAATAATATATGTATATATAAAATATAAATACAAAATTATTCGACAGTCCTTTATTTTCGTAATCAAACAAACTTCAGATTATTTATAAATTAATAAGACAATTGATATTCAGGGAT
Source organism: Drosophila rellima (assembly GCA_035043635.1). Classification (NCBI taxonomy): domain Eukaryota; kingdom Metazoa; phylum Arthropoda; class Insecta; order Diptera; family Drosophilidae; genus Drosophila; species Drosophila rellima. The sequence goes on from JAWNMV010000890.1 coordinate 19,102,734, forward strand.
ATATTTTTAATTCATATTTTGACTTGAAAAGTTGCTAGGTGAAAGGACTTTAAACTTGCATAGCTCTGTCAAAACTGATCCGATTTCTAAGCGGATCATGATGTGGTCTCTTAATTCATTCTGCATTTAGAATTTAGTAATTTTATTCAAATAATTGTTGCCTTAAGGTATGGGCATTTAAGCAAAATAAATGAATACATTTAAGCAAAATAAATGAATACTATTTCTTAAGTCTAATCCGAAATAATCGTGTTCCCTTACTCTAGTTTCTGCAATCCCAATCATCACTAGTTTGTTAATCGCAGCACTCGCAACAACGAGTATAAAATCCTTCCCACGTCTGTCTGTTTATCTGGCGGTGCTAATCAGGGTAACAACTATGGCAAATAGCTTAATTTGTAAGCCTTCTTGCCAGATTGCCAGCTTCGGGCTCAGTGAGCAGTGAGCAGTAAGAAGTGAGTGCGAGTACGTGCAGTCAACTAATTAGGCTACCCACGTTAAGACTCTGGTAACACGGTAAAGCGGTAACAGGGCTAAGTCGAAGTCGAAGTGGCAGCTGCTGGTTGGCAAGCCAACTGAGTGAATGCAAAAGCAGAGCTTAAGCTTCGCACATTAATTATTTCTGCATCTAAAATATTGAGTATGGGCCACAGTTATGATAATTTCCCAGTCTCGGCCTGGTTCGAAGCTCAGTTTGATGGTGGCCAGTTCTGGTAGGAGTTGAGTAAGTACCTGATGTACCTGGTGTATTACAAGTAATTTCCTTAATGATGTTGCACCGCAGTGGCATTATCTTGTTTGCCCCTGCCACATGGATGCATCTCCCTCTCCTTCTCATCATTCGCCTGCCTCTCCTGTGGCCAGAGAGGTCTCTGATAATAATTTATGCAAAATATATATGCGAGTTTCGAGACTCTGCCTCGAGTCTCGCTCGATTCTCTCGATTCACATGCAACTTGAATGTATGCAGAACTTTCCCACTTTTGGAGGTGGTGCTGTGGTGCTGTGGTGCGACTTGCTTGTATCTGGTTAGCTTGTTTTGGTCGCACTCTGTCTGTTTATGTATAAATGTGTGTGTGTGAGTGTGTGTGTGTGTGGTCCAATTTACACGATTTCACTTTGGTAACTGGTAGTTGATAGCTGCGTCTAATGTTTCCCCCTCACGAACTTCGCCCCGGTCGGACTTCTCCATAAACTGCTCGCATTTATGGTTAGTCGGTTAGTTAGTTGTCTGTGCAGTGAATTAACTAATGACCAACTTTGCACACAAACACATCAGTCAGTCAGACAGTCAGACAGACAGACAGACAGACTGTCCTCATAGAGTAATCACTTGAGTGTGTGCAACACGAACCATATATGTTATTAAATTAGTTAATTTCAATGTAGGCATTGTTTAAAAATTATGTAAACAACCAGCCAAAGTGGCCAATTGGTCTGGCCATTAGTTGAGCCTTTTAAGCCTCGTCAGTATCAGATATTCCCGTTGTCAAGTCGATTGCATTCGCATTACTCAAACCTTAAACTCACTCGCATCCATCCATTATCCTTGAGTATTTTACAAGTGTTTAACGTCTAATTAAGTGCCTGGCGTAGAAGTATCTACAAGTTTGTTTTCCCACCACTTTCAAGTGCTCCAAGTAGTCGGAGAAGTCGAAGAAGTTGAGGCAACCGCAGTTTCTGCTCAGCCAACGCGTTTTTAATTAAGTTTTTGACACTTGCAGTCAGCGTTGCAAACTTGTCACAAGTACCAGTGCCGATAACGAAAGCGATAATGATAAGGTTACTAAAACTGTTTGCCCTCAGCTCAATAATACTCCATTAGCAGGCACTGTTCTTGACGAAGAGCAAAGAAACAAGGATAATTCCAAGCAACGTCGCACTTGAGTTGCACTTCAAGAGTTCCAATTGATAGATAATAATTTGGGGTCTGATTGGACTAGAGATTGCAGTTGATAATTAAAGAATAATATTTCTCTATGGGATGCACTCCAATGACAACGAGAGATACACTTTAATAATTGTATTATTTGAAAATATTTGTAATTAGGAAAGATTTCCAACTTGCTTAATAATATCAAATATTTCCAATTAAAATTATATGAATAGTTTGAGCAAATTCATAGCTGCTTATAAAAAATGTATAAAACTTCCTTAGATTTTATCAATTCATAATCTAAAAAAAAATAAATATATACGAATAAAATAAGCAAAAATTGTATTAAAGATTAAACTTAACGTCTTAATTATTAATTAATATTAATCTGAATATGAAGAGACTAACAAAAATTTGATTTGAATGCTTTCTTTCTTAAATTTGTTTAAATTAATTTATTTGTTTTTAATTATATATAATATAAATTACTTTAATATTTTAAGATCATACCTCTAATTTTATTTTATGTCATTCTCGAATTTGGAACACTTTATGTGCATAAATCATAATCAGATACTCGGAAACTTACCTTTAATTATCGCTTCTTTAAGCCGACTCTTTGTTTGCCCGTGCCTCAAAAGAAGGGTCTGTCAAGTGGCAAGTGGCAAGGGGCAAGGGGCACGGCCCCACCCCCCTCTCTCTCACGACCTCGGCAAAGAGCTTCTTTTTGAGAATTTGTCGTTGTCGGTGGAAAATACATTGTGATTGCGCTCGGAGACGCCTTTGACATTTTAGCAAGTTGCATAAAATAAATGAAAAACTGCTTTACGGAAAACACTTAGCATTTGCATTTTGCCTTTGTCGTGTCACTTTTGGCACCGGCTAAATGAGAGAGGGGGGGGTGGCTTTGGCGGAGGGAGTGGGGCTAACAAAAAGAAGCCCGTTCTCTAGCGAAGTGGTTGTTGCTCTTTGTCACCAGCGACTTTCACCTGGGAATTGCCTTTGATGTGCTCCTAAATGGTATAGGCAAAATGTAGTCCAGAGGTTTTTGCGGGCTTGTCATTTTTTTGATATTTTCCATAAACATAATATAAGCTCAAGCCAGGTGACAGCTGAAGCAGTTTTGTGGCAGTCACTGACGTGTGAGTCACCGACTCTCCAGGGAGAGGGACGGCGGTTCTACAAAAGGGTTCAAAATGCTCTTTGGGGGATTTCACTTGTATCCTGGCATCAAGCTCCCCACGTGGTCTGCCTGTCATTGGGTTTAATTTCCGCTGCCGCTGGTAATGGCAACATGAGCCAACGAGCCAACGAGCCAACGAGGAAACGAGGCGGAGTGGCAGTGAGGGAGTCGGACAGCTGAGACATGTAGACATGTAGACATCCCGCCGGTTGAAATTGAAATTCCTGTGACCTCGCCCAACCCCCTCTTCGACACTGAACTGGGTCACAGTCGATATGCCCAAAAACTACACGCCCTGGACGGGAGTTCGTCTTGGCATTTGCGTATTTATTGTGACATTTTTATAGCAAGCACACGCACACACATACATACTCCCGCCACACACTCACACACGCACACACACGCACACACACACACACACACACACACAAACACACATAATATCCCCTCCCGTTGCCCGCATTGAACGTACTTCGATGTCGGGAACAAATAAATGTTTCGGGCTGCATTTGGTGATTTCCTGTCCCAGTCGCTTGTCTGACATTTTTATGTTTTATTGTTTGAATTTTGTCTCTGTCTGTTTCCCTCTGCATCGAATGTTGTTGTTGAAATTTTGGAATATTAAAGTGATTTAGCGCTCGCCGTGCGCCAAGTTGAAAAATTGTGAAAAATCATTGTCTCTAGGTGGAAAACACAGCCAGACATAGAGGATGTGTTATACGCTCGCCTGGCCATGTAATCCATAAAACGTTTTAATTAATGACAACAATATGCGGCATTCTTTTAAGAAGACCCAGACCCTACGAGGGGGAGGCAGAAAGTCGGAAAATTGGTGTAGAATTTGACGTTCGTTGGAGATTTGTGTGAAAATGGTTTAGTCGCTGGTCCGCTGCTGTCATCGTTTATCGTTTATAATGCGGATGAATTACGACTCGGTTGTGATTCCTATGCGTGGGTGTTGAAAACCAAAGCCAGAGACATCACATAGAACTGAGAGGAGCAGTAAATTAAGTTAAGCGGAGAGTTCGATACAATCAGATGACATATCTATTTGCCAATATCATATTAAATTAAGGAATTGATTTGCATGATTTGCATAGTTTAAAATAAAATAAAATATATATCTAACTTGCAAATACCTGGTAAATAAATGGAGACTTAAATGTTGTATCTAATGGAAGAATATTTATATTTCATATGTCAACAGATCTTTTTAAAGTTTTCTTAGCTTTTTAAAGCATCTTTTCATTTAACTTAATTTTATATCGTACTCTCTACTTTTATTTAAATTTAAATTTTTGCTCGACATAGTTCTCAAATTTCGTAGAAACAGCTCTTAGACATTTTATGTACACTGAGTTGTGTGTGTACCTTCAGAGCTCTCCGGACAGCTGAGCAGCAGTCAAAAAGGGTTCGCTTTCCTTCTCTCATCTCTCCCCATCTTCAGCTCCTTCTCCTGTTACTGTCCCTCAACTAGATGATCAATTTCAATCAATCAACTACTGGATGGCTGCCCGCCTAGTCCCATATCAAAGTCATGCTCGATTCCCCCCACTGCTAAAGGCCTTGGTCAGGCACTTAGGCAACGCAACAAACCTTTATTCATCTCCAGGAGAGGAGTGGGGAATTGTGGAACAGGGATGGGAGCTGATTGCTAGATCTGCGCAAAGTTTACACAAATAATTTGTGTTTATTTTAACAGCTATTGCGACGCTTAATGTCCCAAGGCTCCAGCAGCTGTGACGCTTCCCACGCGGCACTTAATGTCCTCCAGCTGAAGGCTGAAGGACTAAAGCACTGTCAGCGCCACTGGAACCAAATCCACTCTCTGATTATGCAAAGAAACGTTTCGCATATCAGACTGAAAGGCAAACGGACAGACAGACAGACAGACAAAGAGCAGAGAAAGACGGATTCATGTCCTGTTACACGTTGCAGCCACGCGGCGTATGCGTGATGTCCAGCATTAAGGACTTGAATACCAGCCAATTAGGCCAGCTTCAGTTCAAGTATAACACTTGGAGTATCAAGCACAACACAATTCTGCGTTTAACCCCAGGCAGCCGCTGCATCCGAGCAACGCTGCCCCGCTTGCGGCCTGTGGTTGTCACACCACCCCCACCAGACTCACCCCCCCGTGCCACAGATGCCCAGACCACAACATGTCCGGCTCATCGATATCAAGTTATTAATAGCTAATGAAGATAGAGAAAGAGCGAAACATGGGAGGGGCTGAGAATGGGAGGAGGAGCAGAGAAAAAGTTACCAGCAGCTCAAGTAGCGACTTAATTTGGTAAACAATTTGCGATTACATAAGCAAGCAGAGACATTAGCTACACTTTTGTGGGTTTCACAAGCTTTGGATACCCTGTAATTTACATAGATTAAATATTTAGTTGTAACTCTAAATTAAATAAATGATAAGTTGATAAATTAATGACTTTTATTTAAGTAACTTGATTTTTAATAATGGTAACATAACTGATTGTCAGAAAGGTAATGAATCGAATAAATCAGATGTAATAGATAAACAAAGTTAAAACCAATTTATTGTATGAAAAATATTTAATAAAAACTTAGAATAAAGCAATTTACTTTTAAACACCTTTGAAATGAAGTAATAAATCACAAATAAATATGATAGCAGCCTAAACAAATTTATCTGATTGATTAACTATGGTTAATATACTTGAATGTTAAATTTCAGCTATTTTCTCTTAAACTTAATGTATAAGAGGGTATCAGATCAACTACCTCAATGTTAAATGAAAGTTGATTTATTATCAACTTTTGTTTAATACACCCCAGAAATGTTTCTTCTTTTAATATAGGGCATCCAAATGTAGCACAATCGGGTTGCTAAGCAGCATTTAGTTCATCATATGCTCACCCCGCCATTTGCCCCCTTGCCAAGTTACGAGTGAACTCCCGGGCAATCATCCGCAGAGAAAGCAACTGCCAGGCCAGGCAACAACGTTGTTGTTGTTATTGTCGTTGTTATCGTTGTCCTTGTCATTGTTGTTGCTGCTGCTGTTGTCGTTTCTTCTGCTCATTTTGCCACGGGATTTAAATGCAAATTTCTGTCGACATCGACGACGCACTAAATGCGACTTGCAAATTAATGAAATGAACCTTTAACTTGAGTTTAACTTGGCGCCTTTTTCCAAAGAGATAAGGCGCCAGCAGCAACAGCAACAGCAACAAGAACAACAATGAAGCCAACTGGCAATTGGAGCATAAACAGCAACAACAACAACAGCAACAACAGCAACAACAGCAACAACAGCAACAACAGCAACAACAGCAACAACAGCAACAACCACAACAACAACAACTATGAAAATGGCGCCCAAGTTTAAACAAAGTTGATTATGCATGCATTTGGTTTCAACACAGCACTGAGAATTTTTGGCAACGCTCATTTTATAGCCACGCCTCCAGCCCAAACGCCCTTACGTCCCAACGCCCTCTGCCTCTCCCTCTCCCTCTCCTTCCACCCGACCCACTTCCTACCCCTCCAGAGGCAACACAGCATTTTGACTTTTGCATTTTGCTGCGCAATTTCGAGACGAAAGTTCAACTTGTTTCCGTATTCAGCTCGGTTCACTTGTGTTTAGTTCTGTTCTGTTCTGTTTTGGGGCTTTTGTTCGTGTTGTTCTTGTTGTTGGCTTGATGGGTTTGGTCTAATTTGTTAGCCTGGCATAAAGCAAATGCTTTATGGTCATGAAGTGCGAAAGTGGAAAATATGAAACAGTTTTTATCTTGTAGCTTAAAATTTGCTTCAAATTCGTGAACGTCAAAAGAAATATATTCATACATAAATATTTTGTTGCAAATATAAGTATTCCAAGTTAATCTCCAGACAGCATTTCAGCTTTCACAAGTAGCCTAAGAGATTGCCAACATAATGGATGAGTAATGGAATCTGTAAGCAGATTAGATGAAAAATTCGTTTAGATGTGATTTATATTTTATCAAAAACAAATTCAAGCAATACTCTGAGGTGGGATTGGTAGAATTTTAAAATTGTTTTACAAAGAGTGTCTGGATTTTGATTTCTGTATTTGCTTAGGTTGACAGAAAACAATTACCTACTTACCTTGACTTATTTTACATTTCTTTATCTGTTTTATGGTAATTTAATTTAAGCCTGTATAAAGGACTTGAGTTAAGAAACTTGCAACCATTTTAGCGTACATTTTTTTAAATATTATTTTCTAATTCTTTTTTTTAAATATCACTTTATGATTTTTTCTTTTCTAGTTAAATTTAGACTTCAGACTTGACCCTCAGATACATCTTGTCATTTGAGCTTTGCAAATTTCTAACGAACCTATTCCAACCCAGTGCAAAGTCTGCTGCCAATACCCAGCATTAATTAACGGATTTCGGCTTAGTTTCGTTTTTCTTTTGGGTAGAAAAAATCGTCCCGCTCTATTTTTCATCTATTAGAAGCTTAACGAATCTCGAAAACGTAATGCAAATTTCTGCCAGCTAAAATAATTGCTTTGGCACACACACTCCAACCGCAGAGCCGCCCCCGCCTGCCCCCTCTCTGACCCTTTAGCATTTCCGGGGGACTCGTCGTGACCCCTAAAAGTGTACCCAAAAAGTTGGACGTTGCCAAATGTCTAAATGGCAAAGCATTTAAATTTGCTCAACTTGTGCGCTCCGATGCTTTAACTTTTGACACCTACAAGTGTGCGAGTGTGGGAGCGTGTGTGTGTGTGTGTGTGTGTGTGTGTGTGTTTGTGGGGCAAACAGCCCCAGGGCAGAGACCGAGTGCCGGGGGGCCAAGGGAAATCCCCGACTGCCGCAGGAAGCAATGAATTCATTCATTTGTTTACTCGCTCAAGTGGCAACTTCATTTTGTAAACACTTTCGTTTACATGCAACTTTTTTCGTGCACCCAAAAAAAAAACCCAAAAACAGCAATCAGAATCTAGGAAGTGGGGGTGGTGGTAAGAGGGAAGGGGGATGGGGGCGAGGAAAAGGGTGGAGCAGAGGGAAGGAGGGCAGCCCACAAGTTACATATCCTTTTACACACAGTCGACCGCTGAAGGACAAAACGCGACTCTGGCGATGCTGCAACCTCCTTTGCCATCTTCCCGCCCTTCTTCCTCTTTCCTCATTGCCACATTGCTCTTTGAGTTCCTCTTTAGTTGCTGTTCTTGTTCTTGTTGTTGTTGTTGCTGATGTTGTTGTTTCACAGCTTCGCTCGGGAGGTTTTTGGCAAAGTTTCGTGTTTTACTTTCAGTTTGTGGCTTTCCTGGTTTTATCTTCAACTTAATAAAATGCCGTCAACAGTTTTAAATGCAAATTTTCAGCTGCTGTCGCTCTGTGTTGCAACTACCACTGCCACAGCGTGCGGTTGCAATCCCTGAAGCTACCCCTCCCCGCCCACTCCACCACATACTCCGCCATCCTCCTCTGTCCTCCTTCCCAACTTAACACAAATGAGACTTGCAAATGATTATGCGCTTTGCTTGCGTAAATCTTTAAGTCCTCTATGCGTGTGTGTGTGTGTGTGTGTGTATGTCCGTGTGTTGAGGTCCCTGATCCTTTGGTATGTGTTGTCCTGGGATAACTTTAAGATATTTTATCAATTTTGCGGCAAGTTTGTGCAGCTTAGAAAGTTCGTAAAGTGTCGTGTCTCCCAGCTTTTGAGGCACACGCACTTAGTTTCAAGCGAGTTGGCAGCCCTGCCTAAAATCCGAGCATACGTGTGTGTGTGTGTGTGTGTGTGTTTAGTTTGCAATGTGAGAAGGTCAAGCATGTGCGGCTAGGGAGCATTTAAGTTGATAGCTCTCCTCCTTGGGAATGTTTGCAGTTTGTTCCACTTAATGAGTTGGAAATGCAAAGTTTTCTATGCCCGAAACGAAAATGAGCAGCTAAAAGAGTAGAAGTACTCCCGAATGGAGTTGTTGCCTCTGCAACTTCTACAAACATTTGAGCTAAAAGTATTTTCAAATATTTTAAAATGCTTCAGAAACAGCTTAAATAGTCCACAACTTTGCCCACTCCATACTGAACTTTTTCCGTATCTTCAAGCTATTCTGTGGCAGTCAAGGAAAATGTTTTCTCGGCTTTGTCAAGGACTCCACAGAGAACACAATGGCTGGCAATCATATCCATGCTTCATTTTATTAAACAATTCAATTGAATTGCGAAAACAACAATAAAGGAACAAACAAAAATATAATATATATGGCTTATCAAAAGTGTCAAAGCAATCAACGGAGAAAAGCTGAAAAAGTTGCTGGAAAAACTTCTCGACACGTACGCAGGGGGCGTCAGAGTGCCACGCCCCCACTGAACAACACTTCTAATTAGTAGGAAAAACAAAAATAGAACTCGGCGCGGAAACCGGGGCTGAGGCCCATACAAATTTATGATAATAATTCAACAACAAGAAACAAGTGAAAAAAGAAACAAATACGGAAAAAACACAATTGAAAATTTATTTAAATCAACAATAAAATGAAAATGTTCGCATATAAAGTAATTAAAAACTTTGCCACGCTCTTATGGCTTTTGTTTTGACCCCAAAACAAAGAAGAACAAAATGAAAGTTGAAGGACAAAAGGAACCAGTTGGAAATTCAATTAAAATAAAAATTTTTTTTTGGGTTTAAGTAATCAACAAGAACATTTTCAGGATTTCAGAATTTTTGAATTGACTTAGAGGTCTAAAGTATTAAAGTTAACATTTTAAAGATTTTCATACCAAAATAGAAAACAAAATGCAGTTATATAATTAAGTAATCAAGTGAACTATTTAAAAAGGAAGTGTATAAACGTTTATTTAAATTAAACAAAAAAAAAAAAATAGAGCGCTTAATCGAAAGAAATTTTTCTATAAATAAAGATTCGCCAATCATGGTAGTTTAAACTTGTACCTTAGCTTAAAGCAATTCACATAGAACGGATAACGAAACATGTGAGTAGAGAGAATGAGAGCAATGGAGAGAGACAGAGCTGACTCTTTGTTGGGAAAGTTTAATTAGCTGGTACATCTGCGGCGAATGCGGCGTATGCTTAATTTCGCTAAAAGCGCGCGCTTAGCGTTTTCACTTAAATCATTCACATTTGCATTAGCCTCCTTTGCCACGTGCCACGCCCCTAATGCAAATCGTTGGCCACTTTGTTGCCAACTAACGAATCTGTACAACAGCAACAAAAAGAGAGTTGAAATAGCTCTAAAAAAGGAAATCCTGAAATAAATGCAAACTCCGGACTGCCGACTCTCCAAATACTCTTATTAAAGTCCTTTATTAAAATAAGAGAAACTATTACTTTACTTTATACTATAATGCATACATTATTTAACAATAATTTTAAAATCTACAATCATTTCTATTCCTGCTTCTTTAAAGATAGTAAGGTAACCTTTTTTAGATTCCAGAGTATACAAAGAAAAGTCGAGCACATGGAGTGAAACGTGTGTTAGTCGTGGAAAAATCTTTTAGGAAAAACAATACAACAACTTCTGCTGGAAACGAGCTAAAAACTAGCTAAAAGCTGAATTTCCGCTTGGCTTGACTTGGACGGCTCCTTCGAATGTCTGGTTAGCCTGGATGGTCTAGATGCTCTGAATGGTTGTTCCATTGTGGGCCAAAACTGCAATTGCGAGGAGCTCAAACAATGAGGTAAAGAAAAGTGGGCTATGGAAAGGGGAAATGAGTCAAAGCACCTCAAAGCTTTTGCTTGTTGCATTAAGAGCTTTCAAATGAGGTTTACTTTATGGATAATGAGTTAATTCGCTTGTAAATAAGTTGGCCAAAGACAGAAAGAGGCTGAAAGGCAGACAAAAAGAGACAGTAATACATTTAATTTGAGTAGGAAATTTAAACTTTAATCAGAATTCAACCAAATCATTTCCACTACCCGCAGATAAAGCTGTGTTTATCCAATGAGCTCAGCTCTCAGTCTCTATCTGGTTATTAGCATTGCAAAAGCATAATTCGAAATTTAAATTGCAATAATATTAATGGATGGTGCCGAGTGCTTAGTTAAAAGCCAAATGCAGCCGCATTTCCATTGCATAATTTGCCGCGCTGCATGTTTATTTATGAAAGTGTCGCGGCGCCACAAGATGAGCCTCAACTTTGATAGCCAAATCGCTCAGGGGAAGGGAAAGAGAAAGGGAAAGATTGGGGGTTTGGTTCTAATGCATATTCAAATTATGAGTGTTAAAACTGAATGCAAATTAACAACTGTTTAAACAACAGAGCGATTTTGGCGACTGTCAATGAATTTACCCCATCCGATTGAAAATGTCGTCAACTTTTGTACAAAAATTGTATAATCGAAATTTGTGTTAAATTTGGTTGGTATTTAAAGCAAATACTTGTTGCTAATTAATTTAATTATAAATATTGCATATTCCACAGAAAACTGTTGGCTATAAATATTTATGCATATCGAAATTGCAATTAAATGACACTTTAATCTTAAATTCATAAACGAATATATGTATAGCTTCAATTATTTCACAAAATGGGAAAAAGTTTTCCCCATGCACATGCCACGCCCACAAGCCCTACACAGCCCGAGGGAGGAGCAGTAGAAGCTGGGACATCCAACAATTCTATAGATGCGCATAAATATAATGAAATTAAATTAAATGCATACGTTGCGCATACGCCATGTTAACTGTTGCTCCTTCGTGTGGCAAGCGTGGCAAGTGGATCGCAGCCAGTTGAAGGGAGGGCGTCAGAAGAGGCGGAAGGGGGCTTCACGTGGTAAACGTGTTAACGACCTCCATGGCAAAAGTTTCGCCTCCTTTTGGCAGCTTTTGGTTGCGTTGCAATTTCATAAAAATTAAATAGAAGCTGCAAAGCGATAAAAACGAAGGAGGCCAGCCCTGAATATGTGTTTGTGTGGGCGTGGCACGCCTGTAAAAATTATGTACTTAATAACAGCTTCAGCAACTTTACTTAATGTTATGGCATTTATGAAAATGCAAAACTTGTGTTCCTGCCACGTCTTTGTGCAACGGCACTTCGATAGCGCCAGCTTTCCACCTTCCCCTCATTTGAAGTAAGGGAGGCAGGGAAAGTGTGAATTAACGCCGCCCCTCCACGAATAAGGGGTACAAGTTTTGAATATGCTAAGTTCAACAAATGTTATTCAACTTGCTGGCTTCAGTGCGACGAGTGTGAAACTTTACAGATAAGAGAACAACAAGAGCTACTTGCTATACTTTCTTTTGATAAGGCTTGTGATGTTCGCACTGGTAAAAGATAAAGATCACTGTTTACACAATGTAGTAGGATTTATAACATGTGTTTAATTAATTTCCCTATTCCTCATGCACTCATATGTCTTAGGTTGTATATATTACTCGCATCTTAATCTGAATATATCTGTCTGAGATCCTTTAAATTGTTGTAATATTTTTAAATTTGTTGCTTATTTAGGGGTAATTAGCTACCAATCAAGACATTAATTTGCATTGTTTGCTGTAAAGGAACAAGGAACTCGTTAAAAGACAGTTGGATCACCCCTTCCAGAGCAGACAGACCCCAGCATTTAGCCAGGACCTCTGGTATGCTCTCAACGCCGCACAAAGCAGCTTCCTCAGCCGGATTCACAGCTCACGTCCAGAACTCAATGAGCCGCAAACTTATTGGAAATTGTTTGTACGTCAAACGATTAGAGGGCCAACTGTTTATCTGCTTGTCTACTTGTACGTTTGACTGCTTGTCTGTTTGTCTGTTTGACTGGATGCTAATGCTGATGTTTGGCACATTAAGTTGATTGGCCGCAATCGAAGCAAAAATCTTCAATTGTTGAACGGATAATTACGAAGCGAACGTGAGAAAAGGCCAAGAAATTCAACTAAATACCAAACAATTTAACAGGGCCAAGGGAAAGTGCAGTCGATTTGTCAAGAGAATGTGGACAACCCTTCAGTTTTTGTCTCATCTCGTCTCGTCTTGTCGCTCGAGACAAAATCCAGCGATTTCCTGCGGATTTCCTGCAAACAAATTCAGGAGTTTGGTTTTGGTGTTGAGCTGGTTTATTTTTTTTCCCCCGCCCTCCTTCCCTGTCTATAAGGATTTTCCCCAGTTTTTACTTCCTGCCCCTGCAAAGTTTTCACAATCTAGTCCCAAGACTTGCAGACTTCTTTCATCTTCGAGTGTCTGGAGCTGAACGAAATTTCTTGTTTACGAGCAAATAGTTGTTGTTATTTTAAGTTTCATTTTGTTGTTCCAAGGACTCGAATGCACCATAAACTTCACCCAAGCCCCCACAGCCAAGGCGGAAATTAAGTTTCAAGGGAGCCATCTCATCCTTTTCATTCGCCCCATTGCTGTCCTCGTCAGGGACTTTTTCACTTGGCGGCGATAAGTGCGATTTTTGACGATTTTCTTGCTTTGATGAAGGCCGGAGATAGAAGAATCCTCTGCTCCACCCTCCTCTCCACTCCTCTTCTCGCCTCACCATTCCATTCCATCTATCTATTCTTCTTGCCTATGCTCAAGTCGCGTTGCCTTTTTGTGGCATTTATTGTGAGAACTGGCGAACTGCTTGAGACCGCGAGAAGAAGTATCTACAATACAACGCTGCTTGAGACTTGAGTTTACTCCGATTGAGCTGCTTGTCGGAGAATACGTTAAAGTTTCCTCCTCTCTGATTTTGTTTTTGTTTTTCTTTTTTAGCCGCAACTTTAATGAGTTGAACTTGAAACTGGCAAGTTCTGGACTTGAGCACTTCTTAACTGTCCTGCAAGTCCTTCGGAAGTCCGGCAATTGCAGTTGTAAATACAATTTGTAGTGCAGATGATGAAAAGTATATGAAGTAAGGCAACTGCCTTTGTATGTGCTTAATCAGCAGCAGCTTTGACTGCATCAGCTTTGCAGTGAGGCAAAAGTTACGAAAAAGGGGCTTTGACTACAGTGAAACAAAAGCGAAACTCTTTTCAAATTATAGAAAAGTTTTTGATACTGATTATAGTTACCATCGAGTTCAGCGTTTCTTACTTTTCTTTGCAAGTTTTATGGCTTACATTATATATTCAATTAATTCTCAAGGTATTTCGACTTATTTCAAAGCTTAGTGCAAACCACAACAAGTATTTTGTTGATATTCCCAATCAAACTCATCTTTTGCCACTTAAAAACGATGTAGGTATATAATATTTAATTATTTATATTTTTGTTGTATTTGGTTTTAGTTTGCACTTGCAAATGCTTTCATTATCTAGAGTCCTTGCACAGTTTAATCCAGGACACCTTAAGTAATGCTCCTTTATTGCTTTAATCTTTTGAGCTGCCTACTTCAAGGCGTCTTTAAGCACCAACAAATACAATATAATAATGAACAAACTGTACCTGCACCTCTCCCACTTTAACAGTCTTCCTCTCTCTTTCTCTCAAATTCTTTCTCTTTCGCTGTTTTCATTTCCCAAAGCCCATAACTTTTGGGCTAAAACGTGACCTGGTCATTTCCCTAATGTGGGCCTTAATGTAGTTACCAGAGAGACTGTGAGGTGAAGACATCACACCGCACAATTCCTGGTAGCCGTCATTAATTACGCATATTTCTGCTCATCTCAAGGGTATCAGAAAATATAGCAGTTGGTATTCAGCTGAGGCCCCGGGAGCATTACAAATTGGCCTCCTGGTTCTGGCAATTGCATTAAATGCGCAAATATTTTCTGTTTTTCAGCTCGCGATTTTTATTCAATTTAACAATTTTATTTGATTCTGCCATTTGACTGTCTTTTTTCTCCGTTTGTCGCAGCGCTGCTGGTGCTGCTTCTTCTTTTCACTCTTTTTTTGTGACAGTCGCATGTGTCAGCAGTTTGTGTGGGGGGCAGGGGAGAGAGGGAGCGAAGCAAAGCGATGATATTGCATAACCAGCAGGAATCGGGAAACTGAAAACTAGAAAGCGGGAACGGGAGCGGGAGGAAGGGGCGAGAAATTCGGAATACGGAGAGCACCACTGTCAACGGCTACACGCGTCAACAAGAATTTGGCAGCTGATTTGTTGATAGATCGAATTCCCCCACTGTATCCCCCACCGACTGTTCCACCACCATTTTTGCGCTTCGCTGGGCTTGAGTAGGGTGAAGGGTGTAGGGTGTAGGGTGTGGGGGGGTGTCTGGCTGTATGTGTGTGGGGGACAGCCTAGGAAAAAACTTTTGCACAAAGCTAAAATTCTATCTGTCGACTGCCTGAGAATGCAAAAAAAAGGAAAATAAAACGGAAACAAAACTACGACCAGCCACAGGACACGCATGTGGACCGCCAACTGATAGATAGATAGATAGATAGATAGACAAACTAAAGACAAAGTAAAAGTAAAAAAAAATACCAAAACTAAAATAGAAAAAACCGACAAAAAGTGGCTCTGTAGATGGCAGGCAAATCGTCGTTACGTATTTTATGATACGAGTATTTCTCCTTTGCCAACAAACGCATCTCACGGCCTCCAAGAGAAATGATTTTATTTTGCTGACTGTCGTTACTAAAATTGCCTATTGCCTATTGCCACTGCGGCAGCCGCAGCAGCAAAGTGGAGGCAGCCAACCCAGTAGGAAATTTAGTGCATTTCAAAAAGAATCTTAAAGTTACATTGTTGGGCTATCGAAATTTAAAAAAAAACAACGATTTGTCGGCAGAAAAATTATAATTTTATTGATTTATTTTTTGCGAGACATCTAATGATTTAGAATAAATAAGATAAATAATATAGTTTAATTTTTGCTTAGGAAATTTTTAAGAAATGCGTCTTTTTAAATAATTTTATATTTTATATTTAGGCAAATGAATGCATTAATGTAGAAGTTATGCCACCATACAGCCAATTTTCCACTGGGGTTCCACATCGAGCATGCCAAGAAACACTTAGAAAAGGAACAACCTCCTCTACTGCAGGTTCATCATCCGAACACGCCCAAGTTTATGTGGCCCTACTACATTTTATTAGATCTATTGCCGTGTTTTTCTATTTACTCGTACTTTCATCAACGAACCGCAGTCAACATCATGAAAATAATGACATAAGTGGCGTAAGACCCGAAAACAATCCCCAGGAAAAATGTATAATAAAATGTGCGAGGGAGATTTATATATTTTGCTTTTCAATTTCTCAGGCAATTTTGCATAAAATTGGCTTAGCTCGGTCTGTCTAAGGGAACATTGAGCCTAGACAATGTCCAGACGTGGAACCCCCGTGATTTCTGAGGTAGATAAAGGGGGAGTGGGGGGTCTGAGGATCTGATATATAACTATGACGGTTTTCGGTTGCGGCAAATTCAATTTGTTTTGGGCATATCAAAATGTTGTCAGCCAAACGATTGATTCGGGCTGGGACAGCCCATACTTTTCCCTTTTTTTTTTTGCTGCCTTCTCTAAACTCACAAATTGAATTTATTCGCTGCGAATTTTCAATGCACACAAAGTGGAATTTTGCCAGTTGCTAGGATATATATGTATGTATGTGTGCTTATGTATGTGTATGTGTGAGTTGACAGGACCTAGCTGCATTATTTGGTCCACTAGCTGGTTGAAAAATAATTCGATTTGATTTTATTTGCATTGCTTTGACGGATTTAAGCAGAGGAGCAAGGCGAGGGGAAATGCCAAATGGGGGAACTTAATGTGCTGGCAAATTCGATATGAAATGTGATTTGAATGATTTAAAGGTATAGTTATAAATTGATATGGTCAACAACTCTTTGCTCAACTCGTATAGCAGTCAAAATATAATGATAGATTTATTCTAAATTTACACTATTTGGCAAACAACTCAATTCGATCAAAAAGGGTTTGAATTTTAGTGTTTTCTTAGTCAGATTTAAAGTTATTGCTTTACGAACTATTATTTCAATAATTTTATGAATATTTTGCTGATATTGATATACCGTTTTTTCTTTTTATTATCTTGATTAACAAAGATTTGTTTAATTTTTAAAATTAAATAAATGTATGAACTATCTGCTAGTCGAGCATTCTCAGTTTCAATTCTCACTTGTCTATCATGTGCAGGAACATCTGCTTGGCATTACCTATTGCAAGTCAATGTTATTTACGATCGCCTGAGCGTAATTTACGAGCGACTCCAATGACTAAAACGAACTCGGAACCACTCCAGAAACATTTGATGGTCGCATTCGAGTTGGAAATAAAAAGAACAACACAAAACAACTAATTGAAATATATGTTTTATTATTATATACTCTTTTTTATATTTTTACGGTTGAGAAACACGCCCTTAGCAGGGATAACGGTAACGGGTAATGGGGTAATAGTAACGATAATGTGTCGCTAGGGGTAGTCCTGGCAATTCCAAGGAATCCGAGGAACCCGTTACCGAGGGCTTGTTATTTTTTGTTACCTTGCCATATGGTTGTAGATTTTTACGATGCGCCTACCACAGCCCTGGAATCAGACCTCGATCCTGCTCAGAGTCAGCTCATGTTGCTGGAAACCTTTCCCTGGAATGACTTCATTAGTCCACCAGGCGGTTCGGAGGGTTGCTGGGGCTTGGGGGTTGGAAACGGGGTTCGGGATGAGGATACACGCATTTATCAGTTACGCATGTGATGAGAAGGGAAAAAGATTTTTGGCGACCATTTTATGATAAGTTGTCCTGTCGAGCTGAAACGCCAACGATGCCATTTATATCGAGAACCTTTTTCTAAATGACACTTTTTACATTCAACTTTTAATTTCGTGCCCCGTCCGCTGTAGGAGACACCATTAATCAAATCTTCGGACTTTTCATGATGCATTTTTAATTCAATTTCGCACAAGGCCTTTCAAATGGCCCCAAGGCGTGGTACTTAATCGAATTTGCTTGCTAAAAGCGGCCAGCAGGAGAAACAAGCAGTAGAATTACTAGGAAGAAGAGGATGGAGGAGCGGAGGAGAAGTAGAGGAGAAAGTATCCCTCAAGCGGTAACAAAATATTACTTACTTTTGTCAATATTTGATTTAGAATTTCTGCCACTTTTACTGGCAACAGCAATTAAACTGCGGGCTTGATGACTGGCGGAGGGGAGGGAGTGGTAAGTAGGGGAAGTGCCATTTTGACAGCTGCCCCTGATGGATTTACAATGGGTCTTCTTTTGGGGAAGGGCATATCCACCCAGGTATATAAATTCAATTTCATTTCAATTTCAAAGCAATTTTACAAGAAATTTAATATTTAATTTTGGCCCACAAAAGTTGTCTTTAGTTGAACGGGAGAAGCTTAAGTTGCCCCTTCATATGATGATAGTGCTCCCTTATAAAATTTTTAAGGCAAACTCAATTTATTTTGGTAATAAGACAAAATAATGAGGGTCATTTGGCATAAATGATACAGGCAAGCAAGGGAACGAGGGCGGGGATGGGGATGGGGATGGGCGTGTCCATGGGGAGCACTGTGAGTTATGGAGTGTGTTGCGTGTGTCCTTTAAGTTATTTGTTTGCCACGCTTTGACAAATTTGTCTTTGCCACAAATTCAGCTGAGTTATAAATTGAGATGCGGGCAAGATTCGAGTGGCATGTGGGACACCGATTTGGAATTCCAAATATTTTTTGCTGCTTTCGCAATTTTCCAGAAACTTGTTGAGATTTCATAGCAAATACTCAATTTGAATTTAGTTTTATATGTACGTTTATTTAGAAGCATGAAGCTGAGTTGGATTTTATTCGAATGCTCGCAGATCAACAAATTTGTTTTCGCATACTTCATTTACGAGTATGATTCGTAAGTCCTTCGGTTCGCCAGTTTAAATATAATCAGCCACTTGAACAGATGCGCATCCAAGCAAATGTTTATCTCCTTTATTTCATCCTCATTCCCTCGTCTCTTATATTCTCTCCTTCTCCCTACATCCCTTTCGCCACCCAATTCAATATGCACATTGAGAAGACGCCAGCATTATGCGTTCCATCTCGATTCCCACTCTCTGCGCTATCGGTTCGTAAAATATTACGCATACGCTCTGCCACGCCCATATTGCTCCGCCCACACTCCCACGTCTATCATACAATTCGCCAATTTTCATTCAAATAAAATCAGCGCGCAATGGTAAAAATTTCAGCATCGAACAAGCGATGCGAAGGGCAGCAAAGAAAAAACTTTTACAAGTTTTGAGAAGAATGGACAACTTGCCGATACCCTGAAAAAGGTCGCAAGTAATTTTAAAATTATAACGCAAAAGTCTAGCCGAGTCTCTGCTCAATTAACTTTTACAGGGTATTTATATATGTTGCTAATATACAAATTATTTCCAAATTGGTCAAGACTGAAATCGTGATTATATAAATGGATATATATTATATTTCCGTTACTTTATGATACCCCGAATAATAAATTGCATGATTACAGGGTATACAAAATGGGCGAAAATTTCAACATCAATGGAAATGCGCAATAAAAAGCGTCTATAAAAATCGGCTATGCACACACACGATATATGCAATATGAGACTGCCCGCATCCTCATCCTTATCCCTATCCAGTGCCCAGGTCCATCCAGCATCAGCATCAGCACGAGAACCAGCATCAAGTCCAGATCCAGATCCAGTTTCAGTTTCAGCTGCAGGATCGAATGCCGCGTGCAGAAGTAAATGGCGCACTTCGTTTAATTTTTAATTCCGTGCAGCATTATCCTTGATTTATTTTATAGGCAGCCTCCGTGGTAAATTCAACAATTATGACTTTCAATGTGCAATTCGTGTGCAAATAGGGGGTGGGGGTAGGTGCGTCGGGGGAGACGGCAGCAATGGATACAGAAGCCTTTCAGCTGACAGCAGCTGCGTTGCAAAAAAGTGCGCAATGATTCTATC
Source organism: Drosophila rellima (assembly GCA_035043635.1). NCBI lineage: Eukaryota > Metazoa > Arthropoda > Insecta > Diptera > Drosophilidae > Drosophila > Drosophila rellima. Next base: position 19,122,584 of record JAWNMV010000890.1, read on the forward strand.
AATAGGGATATGCCCTCCCTAGGTCCCCCTACGGAATCCCATTCCCCGTCCTCCTCGTTGTGTTACCCATCGTTAGCCAATTTTTATTTCTTTTGCTGTTTGTTTATAGCGCATTTGTGGCCATGTCTGATTAACTGTAAATTTAATTCTTTCCATTTGTTTGAGAGCACGAAGCGGTCTGCCAATAGCCAATAGCCAATAGCCAATTAGTAAATACTCTGTATATATTACAACTATTTTAACTTAAGGTATATTATCAAATTAATATCTATCTGACGCACATTAATTCAAGTCTTACGAACAATACAAAGATCCAACTTTGACCTCAATTAAATTGGCGATTGTGGTTTGACGGGTCAATTGTAAACATAATTTATGCACTAAGCTGACTTCAATGGATTAAATTAAGTCCATTGTAAATATTTGCAATAGAAGATGGCTCTGTGGTATCAGTATTCGAACTTATCCAGACTTATTTGACTAGAGAAACAAAATGTTTACCTCTATACGAAAATGTAAGTTTTTCGTTTTATTTTTTTTATTTTATTGAAAAATTCTTAATCTAAATTAAAACAAGGGGGCTCAGCTCCCTGCTCGCTTCGCTCGCGAGATACAACCAAGTGTGCTCGACTGTAGGATACCTTGTGCCCTGGCAAATCGACTCCAGCTGATAAAATTAGGGTAAAAAAGTACTTTTGCACTAAATTTCGGTTAGTTTCTTTAAGATTTATGCCAAAAACTGCAAAATGTTCCCTTACTTATAGTACTTACATGGTATTCTTTAAATTTGAATGGATTCGTCAAATCTTGATAGATTTTCAAAAGGGATGTTTTTCTGACCACTTTATTATACAAATATTAATTTGGCATCAAAATTGGATGATTTTAGAAAATTCATATTTTTCGGAAATTTTACATAGTTACCCCTTTACATTTTTTGAAAATTTTCAAAAATTTTAAATCTTAAATTTCTTTTTTAAATCGACTCCAGGTGATAAAATTAGGGTAAAAAAGTACTTTTGCACTAAATTTCGGTTAGTTTCTTTAAGATTTATGCCAAAAACTGCAAAATGGTCCCTTACTTATAGTGGTACTCTTTCAATTTGAATGGATTCGTCAAATCTTGATAGATTTTCGAAAGGGATGTTTTTCTGACCACTTTATTATACAAATATTGATTGGATGATTTTGAAAAAATTCATTTTTTCCAGAAATTTTACATAGTTACCCCTTTACATTTTTCGAAAATTTTTCAAAATTTTAAATCTTAAATTTCTTTTTTAAATCGACTCCAGGTGATAAAATTAGGTTAAAAAAGTACTTTTGCACTAAATTTCGGTTAGTTGCTTTAAGAATTATGCCAAAAACTGCAAAATGTTCCCTTACTTATAGTACTCACATGGTATTCTTTTAATTTGAATAGATTTGTCAAGTCCTGATAGATTTTCAAAAGGGATGTTTTTTTGACCATTTTATTATTCAAATATTGATTTGGTATCAAAATTTCCGCATAGCCGCATACGTATTTGCACTCCGTTAGGCATTCCGAAGGTTTGCTGATTAGATTTTCGACTAATTGTTCGCCATACATCTGTATGATCTAGTGAACCGAAAGATTTAAGCCAAATTCCTAATCTGTAAGTTTGGTTGAGTTATCTCTAAAAGCAACAACAAATTTCAACCTAAATCTTCATTTTCGACTGATCGTTCCTACGGCAGCTATATGATATAGTGATAGTGTTCATAACCAAATTGTATGATACCATCCCGAATGCATATTCTGTCAGTTTGGTTGAAATATCTACAAAAACAAAAAAGTGTTTCATACTGAAACTTGATTTTCGACTGATCGTTCTATTGAAATCTCTAGCTTTTATAGTCTCTGAGGTCCTTTAACTCAAACAGACGGACGGACAGACGGACATGGCTCAATCGACTCGGCTGTTGACACTGATCAAGAATATATACATTGTATAGGGTCGGAGATGATTCCTTCTGCCTGTTAAATACATTCCACAAAACCCTTATACCCTTTTTGACCATTTTCAATGGGCACAGGGTATAAAAAATGACTTTAAAAAATACAACAACAGCAATATGAAATTATTGCTGTTAGCCACGAGGATACTTTGCACTGTTAAGCGACCCGGCTTTAAGTTTATGCCAAAGTCCTTAGTATAAACAATATTCCCTGAAAATGAAAAGTTCTCCCACAGCTGCAAATATGGGTAGTTTGGACCTGCCCCAATGCACAACAGATTGCGTCTGTTGCAGTGGCCAGATGCGTTGGGGGAACGCATTATTTCATTAGCCTGGAAATCCATTAATATTGAGAGCTTTATCAAAGTTAATTGAATACTATTCGCTTGTTATTTGATGAAATTAATTTAATGTACAAACTCAAGCATGCACAACTCGAATTAATACCTATTTGGGTGCTTAAGTGCAGCTGGTATTAAATTAAGAAAAACTCTCAAACTTGCAGATAACCTGTTAATTGAGGTGTATACAATTTGTTGGCTGTGTTGTATCCTCGAGGACACATCCTTTTCGAAAGTTTTGTCGAATTCAATAGGTTAATGCGTGACTTAAATAGGACAACTTAACCTTATCTATCCATAGAACCTCCTATCGTTTTATCGACACAATTGCCAAAAGCAATGGCAAGTAAGTAACAACAAAACAAGAAGAAGAGAGCGACAGGGATATGGAAAGCCTACACAATTTCATGGCCGATAAGCGGAAAATGTGGCCCCGAAATAAGGGAAAACCGGAAACTCAAAAATTGCACGCGTCGCCAAAGGCGCTTTGAAATACTTGCGAAGCGCCGATAAGCAGACAATGGAAAACAGAATGGCAGAATGGGAGAATGGGAGAATGAGAGTGGGTAGCGGTCTGGTTAAGGAAAAACGCCTGATAACAGGTGACGCAAAAAGTTAACGCCCCGCGGATGCTTTCACATTTTCAAAAATTGTTTAATAATAATCAATGCAAGTTTGCAATTAAATGCGTTGAATTCAAATTATGATGATGACCATGACGGATACATTCACACAAATACCCAAACACACACACACACACACACATACACACACGGGCATCCGGACGTTGTTCAGGCGCGCACAAACGAGCCAACTGTGCGCATAAGGCAGTGGCGCAGCTGAGGGGGGTTAAAGTAAAATAGCCCATGTCGAAGTGAAGCTTTCGCAAACCATCTTTAAATCAAACTGAACAAATTATAATAAAATAGTATTTTGCACAATATGCACAATATCCGCTAAAAGCGTATCGATTTATAAATATTTTTTTTTAATTGTGTAAGGTTGATTTTATTTGGATCCTCTATGGAAAATGAATCATGCTACGCCTCTGCTTGGTTGCATTATTGGCCAGGGCGTTGAGCGGCAGCTGATGATTTTGCCTTTTGTTTCTATCCAGAAAAGCAACAAGAGCTATAACAACAGCAGGCAACGCATTTGCAGGCACTGTTTGAGTCGACAGCATTTCCTTTTTATGATGGCCGCATTTTAATTGAAACTGTTTTTGCAATTTATGAAGCGCATAACTTTAAATGGCACTAAAGTTAATTTCAATGCGGTTGCCGCAACAGCACTCTGAACAAAAGGCAACTCTATAAAGCGACTCTGCATCCCTCTCACTCGCACTTTCTCTGTCGCTTTTCTGTCGCTGTCTCTCTTTCGCTGCTGTGTCTGACTGTTGCATGCACTGATATTAACAATATAATGGCGGCCATTGAAGAGCGTTGGCAAACAAAAGCTGCCTGCTATGAGAGTCAGCAGCACAACAAGCCTCAAGTGCAACTCTGCGGTGCAATTTCAAGTGAACTCTCTGCTCTGAGTACTCACTGTATGTGTATTTGTGTTTGCACAGTTTTGCAGAGGAAACTTGGATGATGTCGCGGGTATCGAATTCCATTCACAGTTCAATGGCCTGTCATGCTATTAAATCGTTAAATAATTGCCCCGTAAATGTCACTTTAGTTAAAACATGAATTAAGTACCAACAACTACAACTACAACTACAACTACAACAACAACGGTTTTAATAATGAGCAATAAATGGGACACTTTTATGAGGCTGATAAAAGTTTACGAATACGTTTACGAATTCCCATTTAAATGCCATTTTAATCGATGTTAACTCATAATTATAATGTGATTGTCACAAATTAAAGTAAGAGCAGATTATTTACACGAGCATAGTGAATATCCCCTAGCCGAGTGCAATTGACATGAGATTTACTACGCTCCATTGCTACACTGGAAAAAACATCATTTATTTTATTGAAGTAATAAATACTACTAAATTTTTTCATTTTATCTTTTAACAAAAATAAGTCAAGGTATTTTCACAAAAAAAAGTAGTAAAAGTAAATATTACCACAATGCGAAACATCCATTTTATAATTGGCTTTTGTTTTAATTAACAATCAGTGTAATATTTTTATGAGTGTTTATAAAAAATTATTGTCCTGCTGTCTGATTATAAATTATTCAAAATTGAAATTAAGTTTCAATAAATATCAAATATATCTGTGTTCCGGAAAACTCAAACTTAATTTTAATAGGAAAAACAGATTTAAAATATATTTCTAGGAGTGTAATGTGAGTATGTTACATAAGAGCTGGTTAAACAATGTCGGCATACACTATACCCTCCCACCCATCTCCTCTATCTGCTCTCATCCAATTGGCCTAACTGATAGCTATGCTCATTAGGCAACCCTCGGTCGAATTTTGGTCAAAAATCAATTGAAAATATTGGCTATTTCGTTTGCCTCGATGAACCACATGCATTTTGACTATTCTCCCCATCCGGACAATGCCTAATTACCGTAATGAGTTTTTGGATTTGTGCCTTTATTGGCTCAAGTGGTGGAAAAGGGGAAAGTGAGGGGTTTTAAATGCTGCGCCACTTGGAAATTTGGAACTTATGTTTATGCCGAAAATCTGAAATTTATGAGCCAACGCACAAAACTTTTCTGGATAAATTGTGCCAAAAAAGATGGGGAGAGAGTGGCTGGAACTTTGGTAGAAAGTGTAGGGAAAAGTTTGGCAAGGATAAGGCCAGGCAATTAGCTGAAAGGTGGTTTTGCTATAAGTGGAAATTTAAAGAGAAGCATATTAAATTCAATTGGAAATCGTGTGATGCATGCAGAAACCATTGGATCAATTTGGCTGGGCAATAAGCTACTTAATGGAACGTATCGGCAGGCAAACAGATTTTGGTCAACTATTTACCAATTAAGCAGAGCTCGCATTGCCTGGAAACGCCTTGTGGGCAGTCCACCACTAGACCACTGTACCCAATTGCCCACATCAAAGTCCGCCTCAGGTCGAGACTCAGGTTGTCAGCACGATGTCATCGGCAGTAGAAGAGGCTGCAGGAGGTCCCCTACTGCAGGGGGTGTCGTTGAGGTGTTGCTTATGTTGGACAGCGTGTAATTTTGACGAGCTGAAGCCTATCGGCCACGCCCACTGGGCCGACAGTAATCAAGGCAGCCACCAAACGGACGTGCGACTAATTGCTACTTAATGGACACCTGCTGCTGTCAAGGTGTGACATCTGTCAGGGATATTAGTGCATCTTCAGGAGCAGTTAAGAGTTCGCACTCAATGGGGGAGAACTTGATGGAATTATTCAATAATTGTTGAATACGCTTAACTAGGCTGAAAACCGCCACAGGGAGCCAACATTTTTGACTTTAATGCGTTGTCTTTGACCCTGCCCCGGTTCGATGTGGCGATGGGAGGATAGGGATAGGGATAGGGATAGGAATAGAGGAAGTCAGAGATTAGGGCGTGTTGTGTCGTTTGCCCTATTGTTGTCTGCCCCGTATTGTTGTGAAAAGAATGCACAGACACGAAATTAATCTCCTGTGGTTTTGGCACACAGTTCGTTGAGACTTGAGCGACGAGGTGAAACATGGTCGGATAACACTGCGTATGTGTAATGCGCCTCATGTTGCCCATGCCACCTATTCATGGAGCTTGCGAGAGAAACAGAGAACAGTGAACACTGAACAGTGAAAAAAGCAAAAGCTAAATTAAATTTTCGCATTGTGAGCAAAGTACTTTTTTCTTTATCTAGACGGAACATGGCACGGCAAATGGAAGGGGAGAAGAAGTGGAAGGTTGGGAAAAGACACGTAGACAGACAGCTAGACAGGGCCAGGTTGCTAAAGCTGAGCCGTATTAAGCTGATTTGCTTGGCTCTGAGGATGGTTTGGGCTGCCGCATTGCAACTTTCAGACCAACCATTATTGCCCACATTGCGTATACGACGCGTGCAACCCTCGGAATTATTTAGCATTAGCCACCGCAGTAGTTAATTTTAATACAAAATTTTAATTAAGCGCATGTTGAACGAGTCGGAAAATGCCTCATCTAAGTGCATCTGCAAAATGTATTGTGGTCTTTTGCTTTTTGGCCAGGAAAGGGGGACAACAGTTTGCATTAGCCATGTAGCCAAAATACATGCATTCCATGCCAGCCAATTGGCCAAGTTATTAAAACTTTTTTGACCAATACTGGGATCATTGAGAGCATCGAACCTAGTTCAATGGCTGACAGCCGTTGGACCAATAAGTACAAAAGTCACACAACATTAGCTTGAACTATGGCAAACTTTTGACTTTGACGGCGATGCCATGGAATCTTTTAGCCAAAGTCTAGAATCTTCCAGCCGCCCCTTTCCCTCCAAGACCAAAAAATAACTTTTACAAAGCTATTTTTGACTGCGGTCAACTAAACATACACAAAGTGGTACAAAGAGTCCCTCGTCATCAACTTGGTAAGAAGAACTCCAAACAGGACGACAAAACTTCAACTTGATGCGGTCGGATTCAATTAGATGCCCCGTCCGTGACTAGCTTGCAACATGAACTTGCCACCAAGGAAAAGACGAACATTTTTGAGACGAGGCATTTGATTATAGGGCATCTTGAATTCCAGACAGAATTCTAAGACCGAATTTAGTATTCTGCTTAGACGAATGGTCAACTTAAGATTACTTGCCACAGTTTGATGTAGTTGTTGTAGTTGTTGTAGTTGTTGTTGTTGTTGCTGCTGCTGTTTTGCATTTGCGCCCACAAATAGCTGGAGGCAAGCGACGGTTGCTGTTGTTGTTGTTGCTGTTGCACATTATTAAAGATGCATAGTTTGAAATATTCAATCAACTTTGAGGGCAGAAACTGACTGCCTCGAAATTGGCAGCAACGTTGTTGTGTTGATTTATGCAACGTTGACGTTGACGCTGACGTTGACGTTGACGTTGACGCTGTGGCAAGTCGCATTTGGTCTCGATGCCCCGATGCTTGATGGACATTGGACGTTGGCCTTTGGACGGTAATCGGATGGCTGCCCTATTCGACAGTGGGACAGTTGGGTGGTTCGTGGTTCAGCCTGTGGCTGCCTTTAGCCTTTTGCCAGCCAGGCAACAGCGGCATAAGCAAATATTTTGTGGCTATTGCTCTATGATTCGGACTGCCACTGCCACTGCCACTGCCACTGCCACTGCCACTGCCACATCCACATCCACATCCACATCCACAATATTGCTGCAACAGCTCCTGTGCTGCTGCTGCTTTGTCGTGTGTGTCCTGCAGGCATTCAATTATGTTTTGCCGTCAAGTCGAACCCCGTCTGACTGAATGGCAATTTCGAGGCTCACGCCACACAGTCTGAGATGTCACAGAGTGCACTTGTATGTGTGTGCACATGTGTGTGTGTGTGCAAGTTAATTTGTTATTCAAATTTGTGTGTTATATATTGTTATTACCATGAAAATTGTTGTTGCTGTTCCTGCACCCAGGCAGAGTGCATTGGCCGACAGGCAAACGTTGTTGCTAGCAACCAAGTGACATGACAAGGCGATTTTCTCGACTTGCCAACTGAAAGTCAACATTTTCCCAAGATACTCGTACTATTTTCACTGTCTCTGGCATAGAATTTAATATTTTAATATTATTAGTTTTCAGCTTTTATTAACATTTTTGCCAATTTATAAATTATCTTTGTGGCTTTTCAGATATTTCTCTATCTTCAAATATTATATTAGGTACAGAAATAAATATAAAATAATATAAATATATTGATTTAATGGATTAGTTAAAAATATATATGCTTTAAGTGGTTTGCATTAATTTTATTCAAAAGGGAATTATTATCTGTTCGCCTTTGACAGGCAATAGACGAGTTTATTGAGGTGATGAATTTGCAATAGAATATCGCATATCATTAATAGAAATGTAAATAATTTCAAATATATTTTATATTCAATTTCAGCTTTAAGTTTAAGCAAAATCAAAAGACCATTACACATTTTATATATATATATATATATATAATTATACAATATAAGCAATATTGAAAAAATGTCGACTTCAAAATGGTTTCAAATCTCTCAGGGCTAACTCTGCGTACAAATAGGGTTTATTTAAATTTGATATACATTTTTTTAAACAGACTTTAAATCCATCTAATCCATCTAAAACCTTCTTCTTCTTAATTTTCTTTTTTAAATGAAAATCTTAATCATGACGTTTTATAAATACATAATCAACAAATCCTTCTTAACGCAGCCAATTTATGAACAATACTTTAATAAATGAAACCATTAATTAACTTGCTGGCTGACTGTTCTGGACATTCCCCGAGTGGCTCAATCATTCACCTTGACACCTGGCCAACAAGAATAACAAGAACAACAAAGGGAAACCCTAGCAAACGGCTGTCTCCTCTACACACCCCCTCGCCATCATGCTAAACCGAACCCGAGCTAAACTATTAAGGATTAAAGCTTAACTGTCTGGTTATGCGTCTGGGTTCGAGTTCTGGTCCGGGTCTGGGCATTGAGTTCTGGGTCTGGCAGTTGTCTAGCCTGTGTAGTCTGGCAGACCCCAAGGGGGGCAGCACCCACGCAATAAGGTAAAAATGCGAGGCTAAGCGGATTAATTTGTTGATGTGTTGGTCAATGAAAAAACGGAAAAAGCCCGAAGATGAAAAACACAAGACGAGTTGAATTGAAATGAAAACCAGTAGTAAATACAGAACGAAATCCAATAATAATTATCGCGGCACATTCAAGTCGATAGAGAAGAAGAGGGAAAGAGTAAAAGGGTGTGAGGAAAATTAACACAACAAAAGCAACCGCGACTTTTCCAGCTGTCAGCATTAATTAAAATGTTTTCATATATCAACAACAGGCAACGGCAGAGTTCTAACACCTATTGAAAGCCAACTCGAATACGGGACGGAAATGTCTTTAGAAATTGGAATCAAAACACGAACAGAAAAACGACATGGTATAAAAATGTCAAATCCCTCCGCCTCCGCCTCCGCCTCCTATTCCACTCAACTCCCACCGTCACATGCCGAAAGAGTTGGAAGAGATTTCAAATTTATTTTGGGCATTGAATTTGTCGGCATGTCGCAGCGGGATAATTTTTCAATTTCTGCTCCATTGGCTGGAAATCATTTGAATTATTTGAAATTATTTCCCCTAGAAAAAAGTTGGTTTTTCCCCCTTTTTTTAATCGCTGTATTTTGCATTTTGTTTTATTGCGACTAATTCGAATGCAATCAGTTGGATAGTTAGTCAAATTATTAATTATGCAAATACCAAAGACTGAAAGTGAAACGAGAGCAACAGCAAAAGCTGTCACTCGTTTCAAACAATAGTGCATTCAACTTTGCGGCTCAATAAAAGTGTTAAGCCGACGACTTTTGGTGAGAACTTTTTGCCAACCTTTTTATACCCTTCAGAAATCCATTTAACTCAATTGGGCTTGTCCGAAAATGGTGAGAGCTTCAAAAATTATAATATTACATTTTATTTAGTAATCTATTTGTATAAGTAAATGTTTCTGTGTCGGAAAATGTATGAAATTGATTCAGTTTTAGAAAATCACTAAGAGTAATCACAAAAATGGATACATTTAATTAATAATTCAATAATGAAGTCATAGATTTCTCAAACTAAGCTTACCAACATTTTTGTATACTTTAAAATAAATATATTATATTTTAAAAATTTTCTAAATAGTAGAGTATTTTCCAGTCGCTTTCGCTCGCTTTTGAGTTACAATTGGGCAGGTTTTGGGACACAATGTCAAGTGGTCGACAGGTTAAATTGCGGAACGAAAACTGTCAATGAATAATTGAAAATCAGCATTCGACTCTTTTCGGAGGTAATTAAAAAACTTTTTCAATATGCTTTTCGCGCTGACAATACTCTTTTTTTTTTTTAGCTATTGTCAACCGCGCCGCTAATTGTGAGAAAGGTACAGGCGAGAGGCGGACGGAGAAACAGAAAAACAGAGAAGCAGTTGAGAGGAATTCCTTGACTGACGTAATTAAAAAGCCGTCAAGTGCTTGGAGTTTGGAGTTCAGTGGAGTTCGTAATGTGCAATTGATGCGACAGGCCGTTAACTGCACTCGGGAGAAACAAGGGACAGACGCTCCTACTCCGGGTGTCTCCACTTTTCTAATTAAATGAGCCAACGGCCAATGCAGCGTCGCATTTGTCTTGAGTGTCCGACAATTTTGTGACTTATGATAACTGCAGCAAATAAGAGAGACAGAGAGAGACAGAGAGAGACAGAGAGAGAGAGAGCGAGAGAGCGATAAGAGCTCGGACATCGACTCGAACCCCAACCCGAAAATGAAAACGAACCCAAAACGCGTCGCATTCATCTTAAGTTGGAGCTGCAGATGGTTTGGGCCAGTTGGGGGCAAGATTTATGAGGTAAAAGCAATTAGAAAGTGGCACCAACAAGCGATTGCAGTGGGGCACTATTAATAACGTTTAAGAGCTGTTGCAACAATTCCAAACGAGATGCTTCATCTGCAGTCAAAGGGAAGGATTTCAACATAAATAATAGCAGCTCGTTAAAGGATACAAATTAAATCAGCTTTGTGCTTTCTATTTACTTATCTAAAAAATGTATTTAAATAAATACTTTTAATTTTGTTGTGTCACTTAACAGTTGGCCTCCTTTGAGCTTTTTATATTGTTGTCCGATTTCTCAAACTCCCTCAAGAGTTCCTGCAACAAGTCCAGCTCGTTCTTAATAAAGTCCAACTGCCGCTCCATGTCTCGACGTTTTATTTCGGGAGGAATATCTAGAAAGCAAGAAAATTAATTCTCTGATAGGATCTAAAATAAAAAATATAAAGACTTGCCCCTTCGGCGACAAAGCATGTAGTACAAGGAATGCACTGCATCCATGTTGCGTTGCTTTTCCATGTTGTGAGCGGCTATCACATCCTTGGTGGCCGCCAGGATCTTCTCCCATTTAAAGCAGAGAGCTTGGGACTGATTATAAGACCGTTCCACGACAGACAGATCATTCTTCAGGCCAAGGACGGTGAGAGCTGCCTCACTGGTGATCTTTACCATGTGCTGACGCATCTGCTCGATTTCCTGTAGCTTCTTGTTCTCCAGCTCACTGATTTCCACCTGAGCAAGCACTAGAGAAGGAGGATGCCTTAGATAATGTAATGAGAAGAATCTTTCTTAGACTTACTCAGCGCATCGCAACGATCCATGCAGTCCTTGGGAGAGACGAATATGTCCGACACCTTAACGACCTCGTCGAGCACCTTCTCGTAGGGCTGCAGTTCCTCGACAGTGGCCTTGAGGGCTTCGCGAAAGGTCGTCAGTTCGTCAATGGAGGTCTTGAAGTTCTTGATGTCCTTACTGAGCTCCTCGTGCAGCTGCGTCTCATCGTTGATGGCCTTCTCGGCGAGTCGCTTCTTGTCGGAACAGTCCTTGATGAAACTGTTCACATCGATGAATCGTTGTCTCAGCTTCTCCTGCGTCCTGTACATTTCCTTCACTCGCTCGGAATTAACTAGCGACTGCTGCTTGCAATTGTCGAGCATCTCCTGTTGCAGCTTCAACATCTTGTCGTGCTCCCGGGAATTGTGGATGTAGAGCAGCTCGATGGAGTCCCCAGCACTTTCTGGATTCGGCGGTTTCCTTTGGAGAGGCAACTGCTAATTTTGAGTTTCAAAAATACCAGTAACTCTCTCTCACTTACAAAAAGTACTTCTGCTGCGCCTTGGACATCAGATAGTCGCCCACCGCCTCCTCGGGTCGCATGTCCAGATTACCCAGGACATCGAGAGTTGTGGTTGGCTTTATGCGTGGCATTTCGAAAGTTATGGACAAGAACGCAACTCAAGAAAAACAAAATATATCTAACAATAACTCCCGCAACAGTGTTAGCTTTAAAAGTGTTTGCTTAATAACATTTTCAACAAAGTTAACTTTGTTTTTTTGCAGTAAACTTTGGTTGTCTGGGCAATCGTTGGTCTATGGCAACGAATTCTAAGAACTTTCATCAAAGAGTGGCTAGTATTCCAGTACTTAACAGCAAGTTTGTCTTTAACTAACAGCACGAATCTTACAAACAGACTGATATTCCAGTATCTGTATTTTTGTTTACATTTGTTGAACATAGAACTCTAGTGCAAACTTAATATTCCCGAAACCACATTAACTTAAATTTAGTTTAAATATTATTAATCTTTCCTAAAGATCTAAATATATTTTCGCACATTAACAGCCCACTCTTTACTATTTATTCACAGTTGTTTAATTAAACAGAATTTTATTGGAAGTATTTCATTTCAAACTCAGTTCAGCTTTTCGTATTTAATATCAGATTTTCAATGGAAATATCTGAGTATATGTTGTCACAAAGGCAGAATCAGTTGACATTGCTCAGACTACACATTCAGTCAATAACTAAAGGATTCCAGCAACAGCTCATATTATATTTCTTAAAAAAGTACGCTAAATAATTAAATAGAAAAAAGATGCCACGTCGTAAGCCAACCTTTAAGACCGATGTCATCGGCAACTTGGATCTGAATCCCGAGGAGGCAGTGGGCGAGTTTCTGCTCTCTCGCCAGCAGGAGCGTTTCTTCGTGTAAGTTGATGGATTATTGCCGGCTCTCTCTTAAAGATATGGATTATTCAACAGGAAGCCGCCCAACTGGGACTCGGCAGGTGACTCGGTGGAGATGCTTTACATAGAGAATGCTCGGGAGAATGAGGCCATGTTGGTGTTGCAACGCCAGTTGCTTGAGGAGGCACAACGTCAATCGGAACTCAATCATCAGCGAATTGCCCAGATGTATCGGATGCAGGAGCGTCTAAGGAAACGCTTCATCGAGGTGAATGGCTTCATCAAGGACTGTGCCGACAAGAAACGCACCGCCGAGAAGATCATCCGAGAAGAAGAAGGACTCCACGATGAGCTGACCAGGGGAGTTGACGAATACAAGAGATCCATCAGCGAGTTGAACACCTTTCGAGACGATCTCAAGGAAACTGTGCGCCAGTTTCAGCCCTACGAGAGAGTCCTCGACGATGTCGTCAAGATCTCCGACATATTTGTCTCGCCCAAAGATTGCATTGATCGTTGCGATGCATTGAGTAAGATTATAGTGTAATGTTTTGTATTTGTTTTGTATTTTTTGACTAACCAATTCCACCAGTGCTCGCCCAGGTGGAGATCAATGAGCTGAAGAACACAAAGCTGGCGGAGATCGAGGAGATGCGTCAGCGCATGGTGAAGATCACAAGTGAGGCAGCTCTCACTGTGCTGGGTCTCAAGAACGATCTGGCCAAACTGGAGCGATCCTACAATCAAGCACGTGCCCTTGGGCTCAAATGGGAGAAGACTTTGTCCCTTTGCAAGGACACTATAATCAACAATGAGTTGGACAAGGATCGTGCTCTCGATGGCATTCAAATTCTCTATCGCATGTTGTGCAAGCGTCGAGGTGAGCTCAAAGAGTTTTGCTTACGTTTAAGTCAAATACAGATCTTAAGTCTAAACTGTCCTCAATCAGATATCGATGTCAGCTACAGTCGACGCGACGTGGAAAAGACTGTTGACTTTATCAAGCGCGAAGTAGAACTATTGGTTTCAGTTCTACGTGAAATGGAGAGGAGTACCCAGAAGGGCGGCAAGTCTGCTAATCACGAAGGGGCACTCTGCAATTAGTAATTTAGAATTTATTAAGTTATGTGAATAAACTGAAAGCTGATTGACAGTTTCTATCTATGTATGAATTTGAGTGAAATCCGGGCTAACCATGATTCCGCTTGTATTTCAGTTACTTAAGGATTTTCCTACAAATATCTTTCAAATACATTTTGATGGCTAACCCGAGCAAAGCCGGCACTTACCAACTAGCCTGTCATATTAGACTAACCCTTAAGTGACTCCCAAAACATATGTTTCCGTCTCATAAATTTTGGCTTAAGCCCAACCAAATCAAACGAAATTTGATAAAAAAAATAAAATAAAATGAAAAGAAATCAAATCAAACCCACACACATGGAGTGAATTTAGACAAGTTCTCAAGTGGCAGTCATTTGATAGGGGAAAAGGGAAAGGGGATAAGGGAAGTCTTCAAATAGAGTGATGGGGCTGCGACTGGGCAAATAAATTGTATGTACGACAAATCGAATCTATCGAATCTTTCCATTCAATTGCCAATTGGATACTATGACCAGAGATAATCCAACTTAAGCTGAGATAATTCTTTTATGCGAACATTTTGATTTCGATTTCCTTAGTCGCATTTACAAAGGGACGAACTGAACTAGTAACTAATTTCATGGCGAAACTGCCACGCCCACTTGCATAGAACTTCCGAACTAGCAGAGATAGAGATAGAGAGAAAGGAGGGGGCGTGTCGTTTGTCTTTATTCAATTTACTTTATTTGATTTGCGACTTTTGCCGATATCAGCTGGAAAAAAAATAAAAACAAGAAGAGGCAACGGGGCAAGGGCCTAAATATCAAATCAAATTTGCTTGCAGCAAAATAAAGTGCAAGAAATTTATTTAAGTCGAAGAAAAAATATATATGTATATGTATATATTCCAACTCGTAGTTGGCAAAGTCAACGTTATTTTATTTAAATGTCGCCATTTGACCGCCCCCAAGTGCCGCCCAGAAAGAGGATTCGGTTTGCGGTCCTGCTGCGTGTTGCCTACCCAGGGAACTTCTCCTGAGCGGAAAAGGGTAGAAGGGAGGGGGGGCAGCAATTACATTAAGTCTGAAATAGTTTCAATTCTGCCCTCTTTTTATGTTTTTATGTTTGTGTCTCCTGTTGTCGCATTTTGGGCAAATTTGTCTAAGCACTTTAGATTTGTTGCCTGTCATTTAAATAATTGAAAGTGTATCAATTGTCGGAATTGAAGTATGACCCGGCAGACCAAGGAAGTTAACTAGGTGCTTTTTAGTGCCATGCCAGCTTGACTTTACCTACGGCAAATTGTTCGTGTTAAATATTTGACATTTTCACAAGTTGCTACCGTCGCCATGTTGATGTCAATAAAGCCTAATGGCATTCTCACTTAATCCTTTAATTGCATTACATTTCACAGTCTGCAAATTATATAATAAGCTACTCGCACATTGAATTGTAGTTGACAAAGCGTGGGAGAATCATGAGACAGCAATAAGCATGGGTTGACACAGAAGTTGTCGCTTCAAATGCGTCAGTTGATAAAGGTCGCTGTAGGGATATTTATTAGCGGATTCCATTACATCAAAAATTATGCGAGAAATTAGGCATTTGAGATGGCTAAAACTATTAATAAAGAACTCTTTAAGAATTTAATTTGTACATCATCGTGTACTCAGAAGATCTTGCAGCTTTTAAATAAATAAAAAAGAGTCAAAAATACATTTATTGTAAATTTAAACTATCAATTCTACCAGAGCAATTGATGAAGAGATTGCACCCCTAACTATATAAAACATATCTTTTTAAACCGTAGTTATTTTAGCTTTCGATTGCTTTAGTTTGATTAGCTTGACTACTAAATAAAGATCCTTTGATAACTCTTAGACATCTTTCGGCTATTCAATCTTTCCTTGAATACAGAGAGGACTTTTCCTTAATAAGTTGTTTGTAAAACTTTTCTAGCCACACACGATTCGGTTTCCTTTTAATTTTTTGCATAGTAGACGAAACACTTAATTTAACTTTACAAGTTCTTAATGTGCCGTCCAGACAGTTGAGGTGTGGGAAAGGAGGGGGGAAGGCAGAGAGAAAAGCTGACCCTAAGAAGGAGGAGCAACAAATGGCAATTAGAGAAACAATTCAAAGCAAATGTAGAGCTGAAGCATCAGCAAAATAAGGAACAGGTCGCAATATCCAACTGGCAAGAGTGTTAGACTAAGAATGACTCTGTATGGAAATCGAACTTGATAAAATATATCAGATTATATTTTCAGATGGGAAGATAATAAAAATCTGTAGAAAATAAGAACTCAATTCTAGAAAATTGATTATTACCCAAAAGGTAGACTAAATTGACTAATTTATCGTAATATCTACAGGGTATTTAAGAAAAAGGACACTTGAAGTCTAAGTCAACTTAAAGTCAGTTTAAAGTGAAGTCTGATTGAGTGGCAGACGCAGCGGTAACTGTAATAAATGTCATAAGATTACCGCAACAACAACAACAAGATGAGGTAAATGCAACATTTACAAAAAAAATAAACAGAAAAGAACAGGCAAAGGAGCAACAAGAAGGCTTCAACTTGATTAATACTATAACACATGATTTATTATGCCTGTCAATCGGCAGGCAGGCAGTCAGAGAGTCAGAGAGTCAGAGTGTCTGAGAGGAAAAGCACATTATGAAAGCTGATGGAGGCGCTTGAGGCAGAGATTGGAATCAGAATCGTCATCAGAATCGGAATCGGAATCGGAATCGGAATCGCTTTGCCGTGTGCCGTGGCCTGTGATAAGATGGCAAATCGGCTTAAGACCAGGCTCCCGACACCATTTGCCCCCTGCCATCCCCGTCGAGTCCTTTTGCAAGGCAAGAAGACACAGCAACAACAACAATCGTCATCATCAATTCAGTCAGCGACATTAATATCCTCGACGGGGCGGAGTCCAAAGCTGTCGTCTGACATTTGTGACACCTGCATTGATTTGTCTTCCTGCTCTTCCTCCCTTGGCCCCCTGTGTGCCCGGCTTAAAACCGGGCCAAGTTGCTCCTTTAAAAGCCACCTGCCCGTCCATTGACTGAGTGCCTTTCATGTCTTACAAATGCCTTTTTTATGCCCCAATGCGGGTTGTGGCTTTTCGTGTATTTTGCCGAGTTGTGGGGCTCGCAACTTAAACTCCCCCTTTTGGGTTCGGTGGTAGCGAGTGGCCCATTAGAGCCAGGTTCTAATGGCCTAGACGACATGGCGCTGCAATTACTACACCCCAGCCGAAATGTGAGTAGAGTCAGAGCAACTAGTACGAGTACACTCATTCGCACTCATTCTCTACTCATTCTGCTCCGTAAGTACCTTCACATAGTTGATAATTTATTCATTTGCCGGCGACGTCGACAGCAACATTTATGGTCCTCAGTTACCGCAGTTGCTCAAAGTTAACCACACTCAGAGACACACACACATCCGCTTTTCACATCTCTACATATGATGAGAGACAGAGAGAGATGCATGGATAGAGAAAGGGAAAGAGAGATAAGGCTGATGACTTTCAGCTACCCTTAATGACTTCATTAGAGTTTCACTACAGCAACCCCTTCGACTCCTAACAATGCTCGGCAATCAACTCGACTATCTTAAGTCCCCCTGATCCCTCATTCCTCATTCCTCATACCTCATTCCTAATTCCTCCCAGTCTCGTGTGCGTTGAAAAAGTTCTCTAAATTTTTAATTTGATTGCCAGGCGTCAAAAGCAACAGCTCAGACAATTGAGAAATATGTTCGGATACTTCTTATATAATAGTCCAACAGCTGTGCTTCAACTATGGGCTTTTCCCGAGCCCAACCCCTTTTTTCCCGAGATATCCGAGATATTTTCAATTGAATCGCTATACCCTTTGCTGGGCCACAGCCTCGTCGAGTATTTAACGTGGCACTTTGTAAGCCAACGCAATGTTTCCATATCATTGTTAAGCCCTATTTATAGGGCGGGGCGGTGCCTGGAAGGGGGTGGGGCAGTTTAAAGACTCAGCACAACTGTTGTAAAAATTGGAATTGTAAATTTGAACACTTATCAAGAGGCATTTTGTTGCCTTTTATTGAACCGAATTGGCGGGCATATGTGCGTCTTTTGCTGTCTTGATTACGATTTGCATAAAATCATCATTGAGCCCGGGAAATTATGTTCGGTTTTTACGGCTATTGAACCGCGTTTAAAGGAAGTGAAATGTTGCCGTTTATGGTCTCTTTTGTATTTCAGAAAATGGGTTGTTTTTTAAGGGCTTCAAGGATAGAGAAAGAGCGTCACAAAAGGGCTTAGCATAGATGACAACCCGAAATTTATTATACCAAATCATTGGTTGTCAGGTATGTAAATCGGAGTGAGGCTTGACCTTCTGTCTACCTAAGGAAATCTATTAGAAACTAAATGGTACTTAAGAAACTCGGATAATGACACTACGATACACTTATTTTTTATGTGTATAACTGAAAACAAAGTAGAACTCAATTCTGTTGGAAAGCAAGACCTAACTAAACCAATTAATCGATTAAAAAGATTGCGAACTCAAATCTATTTATCTCAGCCGTTAACCCGTTTAATCAGTCACACTAGGCAGGCCACGTATTTGAGCCAGATTAGTTGCCAGACAACAGCTTCTGTGAGCGGATGATAGACTAAAGAGAGACTATCGGGGAAAGGTTCAATGGGTCTTCATCCCTCGCCTTAGGATCTGTTTTGGAGCGTGTAAACATTTATAAATATTGACAACTTAAAGTGAAGTTTATAAGTGACACGAGACATGCCTCAAAAAAGGAAGCATTTTAGGCAAGGCAACAACAGCAACAATAGCAACAATAGCAACAACAACAACAACAACAACAAGGGAAATACTTGTGGTCAAAGTTGAAAGCCTATTTGATGGTTACCTCATGACGGACAGGGCAGGACAACAGTCGAGGGTTGGGTAATAAAGTCCGCTACTTGAAACTGTCAGAAGTAGGAGTAAGTGCGTATGGCAGCAAAGAGAGGGAGAGAGAGAGAGAGAAAGCAGTAAATAGAAATGAACGAGATGACTTGATGAAAATATTGACAAAGCAATTTGCTTGTCAGACAATTAAGTGCCTAATTGGATGAATGCACGGCCACGTGGTAAGTGTATCTAAAATGAGAGAGAGAGGGAGACAGAGCTTAAGAGAGGGAAAAAGAGATGTATAGAGACCGGAAATTGTACTTAAATTTAAACAAGTCTAATGCCTCTTAGCCCCCCACACGAGAGGGCTTAGAATTTATATGCCAAAAGAGAGAGAGACTTAAATATATCTGCAGACAAGTGAAGCAATAATCACAGGGTCATAAATTCCAAGTGCTACCAAAAGAGTCGGCAGATTTTACTAATATATAACTCAGAGAGATATGCCAGAGATATGACAGCTGTATGGCAACGGATCTGGACAGTTTGTTCTGACACTTTGTCATGAAACAGAAACAGATACAGAGACAGAGACAGAAACGACGTTGAGAGAAGATGCAAAAATATACAAATATTTCAAGTGCGTATACTTGATGGCAACAGAAGGGGGTACGAGCAACAGGGGAAAGGATGGGAGAGCAGAGTCCACCAGCTTCAAGGATTGTTCAGATTTGCATGACTGGAGAGGATTTGTAGCCAAAGATAAGTGAAATGTAATTCAAGCAGGCAGTGAAAGTGCCAGCAGGCTGTTTAAACAGTCAACAGAGGGGTTGAGAGGGGGTTGAGAGGGGCATGTGGCACTAAGTGGACTGCATCGCGTTGCAAGATAGCTGCATTAGAGGCTATCAAAACGCCATTCAAGTCGAATCGCATAGAAAACTGTAATCAAGTCGTTGGCTCCACCAAGTGGGTCAGCCAAATAAATGCAATGAGGATGGAATGGTGGATGGGGCGAAAGAGGATGCGGAGGGGGCACGTCATGTATGTGGCATGAACATGAAAGTATTTGCCATGCAACACAGCTTCCATTCAAACTTCAGCTCTCTACATCTTCTTTCACACTTTTTTTTACAAATTGTCACCATTTGCTGAACTCAAGTCGTTTCACTTCAGACTTCAGATTCCCCGCTCCCCCTCCGTGCTCAGTTATCCCCCATCGTTTTCACCCCTAACCCTAGATAAACATACGTACACAACATATGTATGTGGGGTAAATGGAGGACATGCCTCGATGCTTCTCAAAGCGTTTCACATTTACATACATTTCTGAGCTGGTGATTTATGTCCTGCAATTGACATGAAATTTTTCGGTTGTCAAAGTGATGAACTGACAGTTTACCTTTGGAATTACGTATGTGACAGACTCACTTTAAGGCTGCCAATTTGGAAAGTGGCTTAAAGCCACTTGGCATTATTCGCACCGCTAAACCACTGAAACCACACCATCTACGTTATATGTGTATGGATGGATAACAAACATCCAAAAACTTAATTACTCTCTGGTCAGTCGCTGGTTGAGAGCTGTCCCCAACGGGCAGCATTCGCCTCGTGATTGGCCCCTTCACACCTCATAAAGACCACAATAATAAACGCAATTTGGGCAGAAATCCAATTAAATGCCCCAGGCCAAATGAGTGCCACTCACCACAGTCGCCACAGCCTCCACAATCTCCACAGTCTTCAGAGAGTCCACAGTCCGCAGTCCGCAGCACTTAAGATATTTCTTGATTGTTGCAAATAAAACACTAAACCACAACGACAACTTTCGCCGACAACATCATCGATGTCTATGAGGATAATAACCAGCTGGACACATTTCATACACTCGCCAAAATTATGATGACCTTCAAAGGGAACTTTTATAAATGCTAATGCCTAATCTGTGAAGAAAGATAACACCTGAGTTTAGAATCAGAGCCTAAGTTTTAACTTTTATTGAAACCAACGATCCGATGAAATCAAATTTATTATTAGAAAGATTGTTACAAATAAAATTATAAAAAGGTTATATTTTATTTTATTTATTTGCATGTTACATTTTCTGGATGAGATGTAAAATAGTAATAAATTAGATGGGAGGTTCATTTATTAAAAAAATTAGAAATTAACTCCTAGAATGATCAAGAATTTTTTATTTTTCTTTATCTGATTCTTAATTTAAATTTTGCGAAAAATTCTATTGTATCTTTTTTTAAGGAATTTACAAGATTTCATTTGTTGCTCCAAAATATTTTTTTTAACTAATAAAAAGATTTAGAATTGTTTAAGGAAATATTTTCAAGCAGCTTAGAGTATTATATTTTTGCTATTATATTAAAACAGAATTGGATAAAATATTCGATGCAAACTTATTTACTTATTAATTTGATAGGCATTTAAGAGTGGGCTCCTAAGTCTTTTCTCCGAGTGTACGATTTGGGCTGGGAAGATGGGAGACAGTCCTAAGTGACTGCTCGCCTGGCATTTATTGTGCTCTCCGATAAAAATTGCAATTATTTAGCCAAAATGTGCGATGCGATGAAGTGGGCGGTCGTCCTTCTCGTTTTGGCCAAGTTTCAGTTGGAGACAACATGACAAAGTCGTCTGTAATTTATTTCCTGCAGCCTCCGAGTGTTAGCCATGTTATGTTGACTTACCCCCGGCGAGACAAAGCCAAACAGAAGGCCAAGACAACAGGCAGTTGCCAGTTGCCATTGATGTGGCGACTGCCTCCAAACTGCACTTGGCCAGAAGCTTGTTGCCAACGTGGAGGCGTTGAGTGCTGTGGCTAATGAAGTGCATGCAAATCTCAGCTGTGGCAGGAGAGAGACGAGGACTTGGACTTTGATTTTCAGCTGACTCCGCTGGGCATCTAATGAGCTCGACTTGTGGCCGTGGAAGGTGTGGCAGCAACTTTTACACAGCAGCTTCAACTCCATTATGCGAGTTGAACTTTTGCCACTTCACAAGCGTCCAGCTGGCATCCAAGTGCGGCATGTGGCATCCATCCACTTGATGCGGCTGCCGTTTGCCGTTTCCCGTTTCCCGTTTGATGTTGATAAATGATGTTGCATTTTCATTTGGAAAATTTGTTGCTAAAGAAAAGTCACTGATTGACTCACAGAGAACACGAGTCAATGAGGCAATGAGGCAAAGTTGCCAGCAACTCACGAGTTGCAGTTGCACGTTGCACGTTGAAGTTCGAGTTGAAGAGTTGGAGACTTGGATAGTTGGAGACAGGGACAGATGCAGTGACTGGTTGTCAGCAAAACGTTTAGTGGCAACACACACACACACACACACACACATCGGACGGGGCACTGACTGGCGAATCAATTATGCTACAGACACCAGTTGCCATCAGTTGCCAGGCAGTAAAGTTGCCAGCAGAAAGAGAGAAGGAGAGATAGTTAAAGAGAGAGAGAGAGAGAGAGAGAGTCTGCTGCAGACACTGCTGAGTTGGCCAAGTTGCATGCAAGCAGCAGCTAATGCAAAAAGTTTTTTGGCCCTAGCTAAGCGGAATGTTGGCGCCTAGTTCTGTGGCTAAGACTCTCGTAGCAGGCGGGTCAAGGGGCAGGGGCAGCCAGTTTGGTTGTTGTTGTTGTTTTCCCGTCTCAAGAAGGCAACAATTAATCAATTTTTAAAGTGTGCAGAAAACAATTCAAATTATAAAGCCGAACTGCAGTTGCTTGTTTTTTGCCTTATCACTTAATCAGCGCTTCAAATCTCGGCAGGGGAAGGAGGATGTCAACTTGATGGAGACACAGATTATTAGATTGAAGTTTGCAAAACAAAAAGTAAATAGTTTTTGTCATTTTAAAAGATTCAAGTTTGTCATCTTAGCAGTCAATTTTCAGTGAGTAAAGGGAAGTTTTTGAAACAGTCAGAATTTCATATATAATAAATCTAATATTGTTGTTCAATTCTTTTTTATTTCTTTTTAATTGCATTTTAAAAGTTAATATTTTGAAGAGATCTTCCATCAAATGCCATATTTAATCTGATAGATTTGTACATATTTATATGTATCTTGCTGTAATTCCTAAGTATTTCCTTTCAAATCCTGCAGAGTAAAAAAGAAGACGAACCTTCTTCTCTTCCTCCCACATTGGCAATAATTTTGGCATCACAATTACTTCGCAGTCACGACCCTCTATTTTCCTTGAGATTTAATCCTTGTCCATTTAGAAAGCATCCACTGTAGTCTGCAATGTTCTTCCTCCAATTTAGCTGTTAAGTGGGCTATTAACTCGACAATAAGATGGTTTACAACTTACAAGTAAAAAGTTCCTTCAACTTGGTAAAAAAGGACTTTGAACCATTCAAAAGATTTAATTGTCTTTTAAGAATCTTTTAAGAAAGTTTGATTTAATTTTAGTTTAAAGACTCGGGCAAATTATATCTGTATAATAAGATAACTAAATCCTTTTGCACAGGAAATCTTGGCATATTTCTAAAGTATTTGCATTCAGGTTATCAGATGGAAACCTTTTGGTTCGCCGTTTATCCGAGAGCAAATCTTCAAAGTGAGTGACATCAGAGACCTGACGGCCCTGCCAGCTGGTTGGGCAAGGACAAGGACAAGGACACACCTTCTCTCCTCGCAGTGCTGCCACAAAATGTGGCAAGCATCAGTGTGTGTGTGTGTGCACAATGCAGCGCCATGCCGCCTACTTCGCACTCGAAAATGCCATTGCAATTCCGTTGCCATTCTTTAGCCCGAATGCTTGAAGCACTTGCCATTGTAGATCCTTGTGAGTCCCTGCCCCTGAGTCCGTGAGTCCGTGAGTCGTGTGGCATGCCTCGCCGCCCATTGTCAGTGCAACTTTTGTTGCAGGGCGCAATGCTTTAATCTTAAACATGCCAGCGGAACACTTGAGCATTGTCAAGTGGCTGCCAGTTCCAGCCAGTTGCCCCCTTGCCAGGTTGCCAGGTTGCCAGTTGCCAGTTTGCCATATCTGCCAGCCTCAACCGCAAACCAACCGCTAAACAACCCGCGACTGTTGTCGTTCTTCTTATTTTGTACATGCAACATGCAGACAGTTGACTCCAACCTTGCCCCCCCCCCCCCTCAATCTCTTCTACTTCACCCCTCTGCAAGGGTGCAGCCTTGCCTCTAGCTGATTCCCCTATCTTTCCCCGCTCTCAGTCACCGTCTCGCTTCTAGTTAGACTTTAGCTGGATTTTTAAAGCTCTGCTTAATTTCCATTTCATGGGACGCCCCTTTTGGCCACGCCCACGGCGTAGCTTAAAAGCCAAATCCTTTAGTCATTTGAAGTGTTTATCTATATCGTTTACCACAAACTCGATGTTCGGTTCCCTGGTTTCGCTTTTCCACAGTTTCGGCGCTCAATTTGTTGTTGTTGTTTTGGTTTTGGTTTTTCGGTTGTTGTCGCTGGTTGTTCGTTGTTGGTTGTTGGTTGTTGCTGTTGTTTGTTGGCTGCCTCCGTTTTTGGCATGTGCGCATTTAATTGAAATTTCCCAACACGCCCATCAGCCACCCGCTGCCACGCCCACTTTTAACGCACTACGCGCTCTCGTCTTGGGCGAAAATTTTAATTAAAATTTTCGCAACGCTTTGTCGTTTTCTCGTCTTCTTTTTTTTCTCCCCTTTAGCTTTTCTCGTTGGGCTTTAAAGTGTGAAGCTCCAAGACACTTTTCCATCTATGCTTCTAAGGGAGGAGAAAAGCCCCCTAGAAACGGCCGCCTCCCCTCAACCCCGCCCACTGCTCGGCAACCCCTTAACTCCATCTCCCGACTGCCGCTGGTAAAATATTTAACATGCAAATGAGTTTGGCTCTGCATAAAGTTTCGCTTTAAATGTGTTTATTTTAGTTGCCACGCCCAGTCAGCCACCCCTCCCGCCCCTCCTATATACCACGGATTCCTCGTTAAAAAGAGTTACAAAGTTAGTGAATATTTTAACACTTCTTCGTTGCGTTTAATATTTATTTAGCCAGGGCCACTTTCGCGGCTTTCACGTTTAGACACATCTCCTCACTCTCTCTCTATCTCTCCCTCTCTGCTGTCTCTATTCCACCTCTATTGAATGGAATCCTCTCGCTCTACACACTGCCCTTTGGCCTTTGACTTTGCATTTCTGTTTCAGAACGTCGACTTTTTACATGCTAATGACTTTTTGTTCTCCCTATTCATAGGTATTTTCTGCTCATCCAAAATATAGGTGACAGAAAAAAATATCTATATTATGGTAAATAGATTAAAATCATTATAAATACTTTTAAAAGGCTCATCCAATAAAAGTGTCACAGTGTCGGTTACAGATAAGATAATATATTATTAATTTGTTATTATTATTTAAAGTTGTTTTATTGAAAAAATAAAGTCCAGTGAACTTTAAAATATTTGAATAATGAAGTATTTCCAAGTTGTTAATTTTACATAATCCATCTAACGATTACCAAGGTATCTCCTAGTCGAGCAATTCACGCTTTTCGCAACGATTTCTAGCTGTTTATTGACAGCGATTTAAAGTCTTTACACTCTTCTAATCAACACAACACTTGCTACGCGGTGTTGTGTTCCCTCGAACCCCCCTGGGCCACTCTGCAACCGCCCACGTGGCTGCCACATCATCATTAACAACACAATGATCATCATTATCATCACAATCATCAGAATCATCAGCAGAGTGGCAGTTGCAGTCACATGCGAACAAATCTTTGGCACGTTTCAATTCATTAGCTTCGTGACATTTGTCGTTTGATTTCACTGGGGCAATAACTTTACCCCCTCCCCCTTCCATCCGACCAATTCCCCTCCTCCCCACCTCTCCCCCTTCCCCATGCTGCTGTTGCCCCTTTGGCTGCCCATTCGATATGTATGTCCCGTTGCATCGTCGAACTCATTCAAGCATTCATTCACATTCACAATCGCATTCACATTCACATTCACATTCACACACATATGTCCCGACCTATACCCCCCTCGTCCTCTCTCTCCATCTCTCGCTCCCTCCTTCCATCAATTGCCATGCATTGAAAACGCATTGTGGTCGAAATTGTTAACAAAATGTCAAACGGAAACTCGGCGACAACGGCAACAATTGCAGCCGCCGTTGCCCAATAAAACTTCAATAGCCTCGACGACCCGAGGTTGCCCGGTAGCCCCTCTGCCCCCTTCCACCCTCCAC
The DNA here is from genome assembly GCA_035043635.1 of Drosophila rellima. Lineage (NCBI taxonomy): Eukaryota > Metazoa > Arthropoda > Insecta > Diptera > Drosophilidae > Drosophila > Drosophila rellima. The sequence continues at coordinate 19,148,696 of JAWNMV010000890.1, forward strand.
CCTTTGGGACTGATTTTAACGCAGTCGAATTATAGGAAGTACTACCAGGAAAAGAGTGGGTAGGGAAAGGGGTGGCCAGGGGGTAAACGGGTGCCAACTGATTGTGCGGTTGTTGTTACAATTGTTGACATTGTTGTTGCGGATGATGTTGCTGTTGCTGCTGTTGATGTTGCTGCTGCACGTGATGAGCGCGTTGCTCACCAGGGATGGGAAACTTACTGAAAAATGTGATTTCACAAACAAAGGAATTAACGCAATTGCGACTTCAGAATGTGTCACACGATTTTCATTAAAAAGCACTGAAAGGAAAATAATTTGAAAAGAATTAATTTTAATGAAACATTTTATACTCGAATAGCGAGTGATGCTTTCCTTTGGAATTTTAATAAATGGAAATCAATAATATTCTGAAATGAGCTAAATAAAGATAAGATTCTGATTGGATATGACAAGTTTTGCTTATATCTTTTAAGTTTTATTCTATGTACTTTCGAAACAATTTATTGATTTCTTAATTTTGGATTTATTTTGTTCGTTAAATTTGAAATGTTATATTTTCTATCTAAAAATTATGTTTACTTTAGGAGTTATGTATTTTGATCTGGCAGTGATTCATAGAATTTCTTAGTTCATACTTTTTAAATGAGATTTGAAAATAAAAAAAAAACCTGGCATTTTATTAACAGTCTGTGCGCATTCGTTTAACATAGCACACAACATTATCTTAACAGTTCCATCTTTTTCTTCATTACAGCGTGTGAAAGCTTTCTAAGTAGCTAATACTATTTTAGCATTGAATTCTTTTATACTCTTCCTCTTGTCAGTTAGTGATTTGTAGGTATTATTTCAAATAAAAACGCTGTGTTGTCCTGTTGTCCATCCCTAGCACAAGGGACACGCGTCTGTTCAACTATGCAACACCTTTGACCGTTGGCCTTTTCCCTGCGTTTCAGACAAAACTTCATTTTTGGACCAAACTAATGCTCGTGTTTTAATATTGTTGTTGTTTGTGCACTATTATAACTAGTGTGGTTGTTGTTGTTGTTGTCGATGGTGTTGCACTGCTCTTAATTTCGGGTTTCAGTGGCTGTCACGTATTCAGGTCCAACGTAATTATATAGCGCACATGTGTTTGCCTGATTAGGCGATAGGTGGGCGTGGCAGGCAGTTGCTGCTGCTGTTGTTGCTGTTGCTGTTGCTGTTGCTGCTGTGATTTGTATGCAACAGCAACAACACAAGCGGAGCGAGGAGTCCAGGGGACTGAGGAATGAGGAATGATGTGCGTGACCGGCAGTTGTTGCGATGTTTGACTTACAATTAAGAGCGAAATTATGTATAGACATAAATGCAACAAATACGACACACAACGTACAACAGACAAGTCATTATCAAATTTGTCGCGAATTTGTCGCCATGTTGTTATTCGATAGACGACGAGCTGGATGATGAGTAATTGCAGGCACTGTAGTGCACTTGTTGTCGATGGTCAGGTGTGAAAAATGTTGTTTTGTCGTGTGTTTTCGTCGCCTGGCGTAATGCATATTGATTCAAGTGAAGTGCTAAATCTGATCATTTTCATAATAAATATAGAGACAGTAGAGCTGGGTTATAACGAACTGACAGGCACAAGAGACCTCTTCATGACTAAGATATTCAACAAGTAAATATAAACTTGAAGACAATCAGTTAATTACCAAATATTGTTTATTACCTGATAGAAGGAGTGAAGGAATTGATAGGTGAAATCATACATAATACGGATTAATTCTGATTCAGTTTTAAATATATGTCATGGATATATATATATATTCGAACGGAGTCATATTCAAAAATCTTGTCAGTTTTTCGTAGAATAATGAGCAGTTAATAAAAAGTTCAGTGAGCTGCATAAATCAGAATCCGAATAGTCACACATCCATTCACAGAATAGAATTGAGTCTGCTAATGATATTCAGATTTAATTATGGTATCTGTTTGGCCAAAGTGCATTCTAAGCCCGAAACATGCCGCATTAGCCCCAATTACTTGTACATGGAATATGCGCGCTGTCAGCTTGACGACGACTTGTCGTCTTGGCCAGGATACCTTCCGCCTTGCCAGCTTCGTCATCGGATTCAAATTCATTTACAAGTTGCATGCTACCTGATGCATGCCCCTTCCCACTCCCTCTCCCGCTCTCCCGCTCTCTCTCTCTCTCTCGCAGCCCTTTTGGGTTGTCATGTAAACGGCGCAACATGCACAGAATTTGCAACATGCAACGCAACTAACGAACTCCGCCAGCCTCCCTGCGGATGCACTTGGCTGCCCCGAAGCTGGGGCACATGCAAACCAATTTGCGGCAAGTGCCTCGGTTGCCATGACACATGCCGCGGACGTGGCACGGCCTCTGTGGAGCCTGCACCGCCGAATGATGCATTGCTTCCGAATATGATGACGAGGCGTGTTAAATGCTGTACAGAAAAAGGAGCAAAGAAATCAGCAACTAGCGAGAGAAGTAAATCTGAAATCTGCGAGGCCCCCAGTCGCCAGTTGGCAGTTGCCACTTGGTGGCAGAGTGGCAGTGGCAGAGCTGAAAGTTGCAACATGGGCGACGTCGTGTCAGGGGACACGCTTGAAATTTATTGCCGCAGTTGTAAAGTACGAAGTGCGTCGTAATTAGTTGCAACTTGAGTTATTTGTGCAACAATGCAGCATGGCAAAACGCAAACCAATCGGCCAACGAATTGCTGCAGAGTCTTTTAGGGGGTGTGACTGCATCGGGGAGGTGGTTGGACTCATTAGAGCCATGGCCTATTCGCACATTAGACACGTACGCCTTCCATTTGGTCTTTTAAATATTTCGCATACATTTTAAAATCCATAAATTTCGACTGCCACTCGTCACTTTGCATGCCAATGAGTCGAACAGTGAGACAGAGAGACAGAGAGAGAGCGACTCAAGAGAGAGGGAGAGCGGCAGTGGGAAGGGAATGGGTCTTTGTTGATTTATCAGGAAATTGTTTATTATATTGTAGAAGAAGTTTTTTATGTGCGCTCCACTCGACGAGGACATTGCGTCGGGCGTCGTTTGCTTTATGGCCAACGACATGTGTCCCCGCCTCTACCCCCTCTAAACTCCACCCAATAAACTCCTCTTTGTTGGCGACTCGCGTAGCATTTGGGTGGCAAACTTTATGACTCTCTCAGAGACTGTGTGTGCGTGTGTGCAAAAAGCGTGGGAATAGTCGCCACTGTGGCCCATGGTCATACTTGCCACATGGCATTTGCTCATGCTCGCTCGTACTCACACTTCAAGTGTCTAGAACAACTTGAAACTGGGCAATACTTGAGGAAACTTTGCCAGGCAGTAAGTATTAAAAGTATATTAATGAGATTGGTTTATAAATATATAGCTAGATTTCTTATGAAAACTATATATACCATGATGTTTTATATTTATACTCTAGAGATATATTACAGTAGTAACTCTTTGCATTCCTGGAACTTGACTTGAACTTGAGAAATGCTACTAGACATGAATAGGAATTGGTTAGCGGATATGTGAGTCATACAGGAAGCAATATAATTGTCATAATATTTGTATTAAGAAACAAACAACAATCATTTGACGATTCTGACGTTTGAAGAGGATATAGTAAATTTGTAGACAATGTAATTGCCTAGTCTAGAGAAGATCTTTGTTGGAAAAGAGTAAACAGGAAATATGTGCTCCTTACTTATAAGTAGAACAAGCCCGGAGGATAAACTTTTTCCAAACTTTTTGTCGAGCTTTAAAAGGAATATTATTTATTTTATACTAATTCGTAGGATTAATAATTTATAGAATTAAGATGAAGAACGGAAGATGCAAATTATTCAGTCTTCACTAACATTTTATTATCATGTTAAGTAGCTGTTAACGTTATGTTTTGTTAACAGTTGCCTGCTACTGTTACGGATAATTTAAAGCTAAATGTCAGAGGCGCCAAGGTCTGTCAATTCATTTAAAATTGAACAATTTATTAGTAAGGAAAGCAACCGCAAATTAAAATAGACTATTTGAAGGTGTTGCCGTGACAATTTTCCCCATATAGAGAGACATTAGAGAGAAACATGTCAAATGTTTGTTCAGGTATCAGACAATGGAATAAAAATAGCTCCCCCTTTCCGTCAACTGCCTCCCGTTTGGAGGGAAAGTCACTCCCACGTCATCCCCTGCTCTGGTTCGTGGGCCACCCATGGAATTATGGATCCATGGAACCGCAGACACGTCAGAATTGATACTCGTCGCCACACGAGTTTTCAGCCCCCGTTTTTGGATGTGAGATGTTTGTCTATCCATTTCCAACATAACATATGTTGTGTTTTGGGGTCTGTTCCAATTATGCCGTACTCGGATATCAAATTAAGTGCCCGCTGCTATGACAGTTTTAATGTCTTTGGCACCATAAAAACTGTTGTCCCCATAAACGGGTGGAGCGCGCTACGGCCAAAAAAGACAAAAAATCCAAACAATTATGGAAATCCGAGGCGTTCTACACCAACGCGTAGTTGCCTTAATTCCCCCTTTTTCCCCCTCAGGGGAAATGGTAAATATGACACGGAAATTCCTTTGGTTGAAAACGAGAAAAATGCTCACCTAACACTTGAAATAATATTTCATAAATAGGCAAATATGCGGCGAGGATTCTCTACTTAATAATAACTAAGGGAAGGGAAAATAGTGGAAGGGGTAGTCCCCTCCCACTCTCTCTCTTTGGGGAATCTCTTTTAGTCCCCCGCAGCAGCAACAGCTGTTGGTAATTAATGGTTGGCCGCGTTCAATGCACTGGATAATCACGCGGCTGGGAAATGCCAACAACTCTTTCAAAATCTCGGCAAATAAATCTTGGCCACTAAAACGGGGGGGCAACAAACAGCTAAAAAAGGCAAAGAGCAAGAGAGAATAAATGAGAGATAGGGTAGACTGAGATACGAAAAAGTTCTTCATTTCGGAATAAATGATAGCCCTGGGTAAAAGTGCTGCGATTTATTCTAGCCAAGAAAAAGCTACAAAAGGATTCAACTAACGCTAAAATATAATTACTTTAAGCTGGCTAAACTGAGTCGGTTTTGAAAGATAATTTGAAAGATTTTATATCGCTTTAGTGGACAATGAAAATATTTCTTCTCTGTTTGGGATGATAGATGAGCAGAGAAAGGGGTTTATTGTTTAACAAGTTACTGTTTTGTTAAAAGTGCTGAGATAATTAAATAAAATTAAAATAAATAGATATGTGCAATATATATATGATGTAGAGCAAGAGTTTATTCCTTACCAATTACTGTTAAAAAGTATAGTTTCTTAACCAAACTATATTCCAAAAGCATATTAGTTTTCCGAATATAAATATAAATATGTATTACAAATGTTATTACATAAAACGTTTTTAATCAATCTGCAATTGTAGTTCATTTTAATTCTACCTAAATTGGGTCTTCTCTCATTTTGAATCTTCATGTTTGAATATTAAGAGCGCAGTTTGAATATTTTACAGATAGTATTGGCCATGATTGTTACCTGTAGGACACACAAGCGATCTGTGTGATTTTTTTGCAGTGCAACCTTATGTCATGGACACTCAATGCTAATCCCACCTAATCCCTTAGTTGGTGGTGCGTGTTTGGGCCACAACAATGCAACTGCAACGCCAACGGCAATGGCAACTGCAGCTGCAACGACAACGCTGCCCACAGATGTTGTTTGGGGCTTAGCCAAGTTCTTTGTCAGTTTTACTGAACGACCGGCCATTCCATAGGCGTTATGGCAACGGCCACTATTCGCACTAAAGCCACGATACAATAAATATGCCGCACAGCGAGGGAAGAGAAGTGGTAGAAGGAGGAAGGGTGGCAGGAGGAGGAACAGGAGGAGGAGGAGGAGGGGCATATTGAGCAATCAAAGCCAACTGTGTCCAGGCGCATCGCCTCCTCCTTCTCTAATTGCATGTTCTGTTGCTCGTTTGCGTTGCTCCATCAGCTGCGATTTCCCCATTTCCCCACTTCCAGCACCACCCCCTCTCTGCTCCACACCCCCTCCTTGCCCATCTTTAGCGGCTTCCACGCAACTCGCGCTTTAGAGTTGTTTTACATTTTTAATTGAATTTTCGCCATAGTTGGCATTCTTTAGCGTTCTCTTCCTCTCTTCGCTTTTCTGTCACTCCGCCCCACCCTCTTCTATCTATCTCCTTCTTCGCTCGCTCTTGTTGTGACTGTTGTTTCTGTTGCTTTAACGCTTTTTCATTAGAATTTACACTTATTCATTAGTTGCAACATGCAACAGCTGCAGCCATAATAAAATTTTATTTTATTATGCGGACATCCAATTCATTAACCCAGCGAGAGAGGGGGATACAGATAGATACAAAAAGACCAAGAGATTGAGAGGGGGGGAATATTCGAAGTTAACCGTAAAAATGGCAACTCTGCTGGACACAGATGGCAATAGTGTCCACTTTATATGGTTATTGAATGCACTGTTGCAACAAAACTTGCCATAAGTTTCTATGGGTAACATCCCCAATTTTTACGGCACAACCCCGACTCACAATTGGTGTCGCTCTCCTCTCTTCCTCCCCTTCTCTGCAGTCCCGAGAGCCTACTCAGGTAATAAGTGCCCAGGCAGGAATCTTCTCATCGTAAAAAAAATGTTGTGGTAAAAAACTCCCTTGGGGTCAAGGGTAGCACGATGGGGGAGAGGAAAAATATTCCTTTTCTTCGTTTTTCATTTTACATAATTTTAACTGCCACTTGAAGAATACTTGGGGATCCGAAAACGCAGCCCATAAAAACATAAACACAACATCAACGAAAATGTTCAAAACAGCAAAATGAAATTTGAGTTTCGTTCCGTTCGTTTTGAGGCAAGAAAAGGCACATCTGCATATTATTAATGACCGGTAATTACCTATTCTCAAAAAGAGAATAACCGAGCGAAGGAGAGAGAGTGAGAGAAATGGCACAAATCACCGCCAGGGGGCGCTGCACAAACTAATGGCCCACCCCAAACGAGTTTTGGTCTCTTATTCTCCTTCTAGACACAAAAAATTTGCGTTTGACGAGCGATTTATTTGTTTATAAAACGTTGCGAGTAACTCAGCCAACTTTATGATGGAAGAGGAATATATAAAAACTTCAACAAATATAATTTAAAATAAACAAATTACCGCAGATAGTTTTGGGTCTCCTCATTCAAACTCAACTCCCACTTCCACTCCGACTTATCGACAGGCCGTTGATGGTTTTATTGTACAATTAAAGCGCGTGGAAATGGAAAATGGAAAATGGGAAAGTGCGGAGTCAGAGAACTGAAATTAATTTCCTTCCCGTTGTTTGATATATGCCAGCAGCCCCCGAGGGCAACACTCAACAACCCAGTAGAACCTCAACCCGTTCGGGGAACTTCCTCTGACTGGCGCTTCACTTGGCCTACGGTTAAAAATAATATTGATCTTCATTGGAACGAAGTGTTAATAAAATATTATTCTTTGCGCTGCCCCCTTTTTCTCATTTCTTTTCAATGAAATTGTGCATAAAAAACTCCGAGAGCAACGAACAAATGAACGAAAATGAGTTTTAAAATAATCATGACGTTTTTATGATGCCCTAATGTTGAAATTATGGCTCACATAAATATAAGTTTATATATACCCAGCCGACGGGGAAGTTGGCTATAAAAAAATTATGCTTTATATGCCCAATGTGTGTAGAAGATCTGTCTTCAAGTAGCTGTGAATCAGTTGATGATATTAAACTTGGAAGGGGCTGCTTGATAAGAAGAATCAAGTGCAACAGATTTTATTTTAGAATGATTATACCTTGATAACGCATTGCGCTAAGACAGAAGAGTTCACACTTTAAAACAAAAATGTTTGAAAATCTCTCTATAAAAAAAAGAGTATTTGTTTACAGTAAAGATAATTTTTAATCCAATGTAATTTACAGAACGAATAAAAGAAATCTGGGTTAAAGAACAATTTGGAAAAGGTTATTTCCTAAAAAAAAATACCAGATATAAGTGGAATGTATATTACGAAACATTTTATTTTATTGATTATTTGTTTCTATCATTACATTTAAAATCTTAATCTTTAGTAAAAAGATTTAATATAACTGAATCTCTTTAGATGATATAAGTGTAATATCATTAAGGAAAATCTCTAAGAAAATCTACACAGGAGATACAAACCAAAGTTTATCCAAGATAACTCAAGCTCCAGCCATATCTTTAGGGTAAGATGATCTTTTGGCTATCCCGTACAGTTTAAGCAAGCCATAAACCAAATGACAAACGATGCCACATAAATATCTCAACTAGCAAAGCAGAACATGGCCAACAATAGGCGGGCTGGCTTTTGGAAAACTTATCAAAACATTTAGGTAAAATAAACGCCCGGTCGTAAAAAACGAGACAAGCTGGGGAAAAGTTCCGATAATCAGAGGCAACGGGGCGACAACGGTGATAAAAAATGAATGCGGAACAACTTTCTTAATGAGCTGCCAAAGGCGACCAGACCCCTCCCCCCCCCTCCTAACTCCACCTTCCCCTTGACTGACCCATCTATGGAGAATTCAGCTTTTAACTGAACCGAAAATCTAAATCAAATTTGAATAAGAAATGGTCCCGCCCGTTGTTAAAATCGAAATCTATTCGGATAATTCCCATCGATTGGATGACAACCGAACCGAAATGTGATCAAGTGATTTGGAGGCCATTGGGCTATGTTTCGTCGTCGCCGTCGTCGTCGTCGTCGTCTAATCTCGGAGATCTGTAGGCGGCTGCTGTGCGGCCATAAAACGATTACCATGGAGCACATGGAGCCCAGGGAAACGGGGCAGTTGAGGCCCCTTTCAAACTGGGTCGATTGGATAAAGAAATTGTAATTAATTAAATTTATGCGACATGTTTACAGTTTTCTCATTGTTGGACGCACAGATTTACATAATTCTCTCCATGCCACAAAACGCGTTGAGAATCAAAATCACATGTTGTGTTTATTGTGGACATTAAATGAACTTGTTCTCTTTCGCTTTTGGCCACAACAATGCATTTTATGAGCCATTTCGAAGGGTCTATGCTTCAGCTAATGCTGTGAATGAGAACTTTGGCAGGGAGTGAGATATACGATCGATAAGTGAATTATCTTTTATGCGCTTTCGTAATTGCATTTCTTGAAAAAGTTAAGCATTTAATTTAAGGCGAATGAAGCTAAAGCCATGCACTTAAATTGTGCAAGAGAAAATCCAAAATCCAAATGATGACATATTAGACAACTCGTATAACTAGTTTCAACTTATCCTGATTATAAATACCTATCATCACTCGGCTCAAGAAAAAATGAAAACCAAGATTAAATTACTCTTTCCGAAAAGAGTTCATTAAATAAAGTTAGTCAGGATATTTGGTTAAAGCAAAACTGCAAACAGTAAAGCTGTTGACCACAAAGCAAAACTAGAAACAGAAAATCTCTTAAAGCAAAGCCAAATAAGTCTCGATATACTTTTTGCTGCCTTTCTTAAACGAGTACGACTATTGGCTGAAAAGGGAGCAGAACTTGCTGTCAAATTCATTTTGTTGTGGTCAAAAGGAAGGCAATTGGAATTGCTTTGGAAAGTGCAGCTCTGGGATGGTTCGGAATGGAATCTGAACATTGACTGCAGACTGCAGCAGTAAATGAACTTTAAGATCTGTAGTTAATGGTATATTTTGACAGTTTTCAATTATTTTGAGGACACATAGATCTTAAAGGAGGTACTACTCATATTTAAGCAGCTGGCTAAAAATGGTAGCATCAATAACTTAACTTACACTCGCTCGTACCTCTGACATAAGTTCAACATTTCATACTCGTATGCATATGGACTCGGTAAGCCAAAAGAGCCCCCAAGTAACAATGCAAATGCATCATTCAAAATCAGTTCGACGTATTGAGCTGCAGGTAGCCAACAAATGGTGGCACACGAATGGGAAAGGGGGGAAAACAGGTAACACAGAAAAGTTCAGAATATTGTCTGCATTATTGAAACCTTTGCTTGGCTGACTTGGCCCGCACTGCAGGTGATTTGGCTAACAAATCCCGAACAGGGGTCATTGTCAAGAGGACCGACTGACGATGCTACAAAAGAGAGAAAACAAATATTATGGGGTAATAAATTTGAAAACATACATCTGCAAGCGTATTTAAATTCATATACATGAATATATATTTGTATAAGTATTAATATAGATGGAAAGGTTTCTGATTAGCAACATGTTTACGGAATATTTGAAAACTTTAAGAGGAAGAGAACTTTAAGTAAACTGTTTATAACTTTGAGTAACACTTAGTTAGTATTGGTTTGGTCATTCATTCAGGTATATAAAAGTTTTGTTTTATTATGTTGAGGAAATATTTTAGTGTGTTATTGTACCTCGGCTTGGATGTTATTGAAATTAAAACTAATGAAAATTGTTAATAATTGATTATTATAGCTCTTTTAATGTATGTTTTCATGATTTCTTTCCTAAGATTAAATAAATATATATAATTAATATTCTTGAGGATTTGAATTGTTAAATGACTTTATTATCCTCTAGCTAATTTTGAGATTTTCAATCTTTGAATTACACAGAAGATCACTTTTAAAATAAATATTCTGATATCAAATGATATTATATGATGTCAATTTTGTAGGAACTGATATTGCTTGATGGATTTATCGAATGAAATTTAGCTAAACCTCTTGTTTCTTTTCATAATAACATAGATAAGTAACTAAAACTACCTATAGATACTTTCTATAGTTATTATGAAAAAATAAAAAGCATACACTCCACTGATTATATTTATTTAGCGAAGTCAATTGAGATCTCATTCAAAGTCAGAAGTTGCAACGTCGCCCCAGCGAGTGTCAACTGAATTGTGTGGGTTTAGTTTTCAACACACATCTGTGACATGGTGGTCGCCATATGTAACCATGCCAAACGAGACCAGACCAGACCATGACATATACTCACGGCCAGATCCCGACCGCAGTCAAATCAAAAGAAGTGACAAATGAACTGTCAAAATATAATGCAAGTGACGACGGCAATGACAACACATGTGCTGCTGGGTGCGGCCAGTCCTATATCTATCTATCCCTGAATCCGACTCCAACTCCGACTTCGACTGCGACTTCGTCTCTGAAGTTGACTCTGAATGTGGTTGTGGATCTGGTGCTTAACTATCAACTGTTGACAGCTGACTAAGCCGCAGGCAGCGACAGTTTTTAGTGGCAGACGAAGCCACAAGCAATTTGTAGCATAGTTAACTCTGAACTATGAACTTGGCCATGGCTTAAACAAATTACAGAAACACTTAATTACAGGCTTCCTGTAGTTACACAGATCTAGCCACAATCACAATCACAATCACAACTCAGCAATGGTCAATGGTCAATTGGTCCGATTGGAATCGCTCAATCGATAACTGCGTCCAGGTTGTGGCTGAGGCTCAGGTAGAAGCTCGTTAGGCGCTGCCCAAACTAAATACGAGAGCTAACCAAAACGGCAATCTAAACAACGCAGAATGCACCAGCTGAGGGGCTTAGACTAGCAGCTACCCTGGGATTCGATTATCAACTTATGCATATTCAATTAACATTAAAAATGTATCTGGGAGTTGCCAAACAGCTCGATTACTCTTACTGTTAGTTCTTAAAATTTCAGAAACCACTGAATCGTATTTCTAAATAATTTTAATCCTGTTTCTTAAATTATTTTAATTTTAGAAAAATAAATGTCTAGAAAGTATAAAAACTTAAATATAATTCATATTGTATAATATTTCCATTACGTTGATTTGATAAGTTCAAGTTTGTTCGCAGAACTGTTATACTTTCGATCCGTGATCGAAATCCCTTTCTGGTCCATACGAAAACTACAGGGTATAACAAGACGCAGAACAAGAACAAAACGAGATGAAGACTAACGATGGGCACAGGTTTGGGCGATGTTTATCGAGAGGCAAGCCAATGGAAAAGGCAAAGGCAAAGGCAAGACAAGGTAAGAGATGAAGTCAAAGACGGCCTAAAGAAAGGGTTCATTATGGGCTTTATAGCCTAACCTTAAACAGGCAGCGCACGTAGTGGACCCCATTCGAGTGCCCGCTGCGTGTTGTTATTTATCGTGTTTGTGTATGACTGCGTGTGTGTGTGTGTGTATGCGTGTATGCGTGTGTGTGTGTGTGCAGGCTGCGATTGCCTTGTTGTGATAATGCGAGACACTGGACGAGAGCAGAGAGCAATCAATTAAAAAGGCAGCAGCCCGGCAGCACCTTTTTTATGGTATAGTTGAGGAACTGAGGCCTGAGGAACTGAGGAACTGAGGACTGAAGAACGAGGGCCTGGCGAAAACTTCTTTGGAATCCGAGTCGAGTCGAGCTGTAATGAAGCAATTTTTACGTGAGATTTCAAGGCAGCGATTACAACTCGATATAAATGTGTGTGTGCGTGTGTGTGTGTGTGTTTTGTATGTCTTATAAATCGTTTCGGGTTATCGCATCATGTAGGGCACAAACTCGAACGAGTGCAAACAGCCGAGCAGCTGATAAGGCCAACTGCGAGTTGAGAGCTGTGATTTATGGCAAGTGCAACAATTGCGCAGCTATCGATGCGTTTATCGATAATATTTACAAGCTTCACAAAAAAAATATTAAAAAAACATTTAACCCTTCAAGCACTTGTACAGTTGCCTCTGGATTAGTTAGCTGGATAGCGTTGCCAACCCGCTTGAAATGTCAACAAGTCGTGGGAAAAGTGGGAAAAAAGGGAAAAAAGGAAAATGCCCTGACAAGGTCGATTCATATCTGAATTTCCTGAAACAAAACGACACGAATTATGCAAATTACCTTTGAATCGTTTATCAAGAACTCGTAGCATTTACATTAATCATCTATTAGATGGTAACAACGTCATGCATATGTAAGAATCTCTTTAAAAAACAAAATCATGAAGGAAAGAAGTGGAAAATGTTTCTCTGTGTCTTTATGGTGGTTGTTGGCTGGCGCCAAGTGACATTTTTGTAGTTGATTTATTATCTTGGTTTGTGTGGAAAATATTATAGAAATGATTTATAATCCTTATCTGGGTAGTCTGATCATGTGTGTGCTCTTGTCAGGACGCCGATAGCCATGAGAGAGAGACAGAGAGAGAGAGAGAGAGAGAGAGAGAGAAAAAGAGTGCGGCAACAGATACGACAACGAGGGATAAGTCAGCATAAGGTACAGGTACCCAATCCCCTTCTCCCGCCTTCCCTATCTCCCTTTGTCCAATAAACAGAATCGCAAATGGCGGAAAAACCTTTCAGAGCCATGGAGAAACTTTCACGTGGCCTGGCCGAGACCTGGGTCGGGCCGACGCCCCAAAGGCGCAAACGTGGAGCATATTTCAGTCTGGCATGCGATTATCAGCTCAGTCTCAGTCGCATTCGCAGTCTCTGAAAGAGCTAGAGGAACTGCGATTCCAATGCAAAATGTGTGTCAAAGTTCAAGCATTGGAAACGTGAAAGGAAAACGGCCAACTGGTTGATGAAGTGCTGAAGTGCGGGGCATGTGGCATTTACTATGGGGCATGCGGCATGCGGCATGAGGCATGAGGCATGAGGCTGGTGTGATAGCACCCACGTCCACTATGAGTTATGACCGCGGCAAGCAAATAATTGCAAAATTACAACCCAGCTGCGGTTTCCCCTTTGCTCTCCTCTTTCTACTTCTTCAAACTCAAACTGAAACTCTGTTCCGGCCTCAATTGGCGACTAATAACACTAGACAACGTCGATTAAATTTTATATATTAACAACATTAATGTCCAATTTATTATATGCTTCTCATTAAATTTTAAAATAAATTTTATTTTATTTACTTTATTTGAAATTCTTAGTTGTTAAATTTTCGATTTCTTTTTTATTTTCCCGCTTATGTTTAAATGACATAAATATGGAAAACATTACAAGATTAATTATTTCAAAATTTAGAATTCATGAATTCTTCCATATAAATGTTATATTTGTAATCAAATATTTACTAACATTTCTTATGATTATTAACATTAACAGTTAACATAACGGTCATAACAGCGTCACATTAAGATTAGTTAATTCCCTGAATCGCAAATAAAAGTGGTAGAAAGTTGTCTAGTGTAATTCATAAGGTCGTCAGTTCAATATGAAAATGCCTACAAATTGTTGTTGCCTGGTCAACTAGCTGGCCACTCAGATGATTATCGGGAGGTGGAAAGGTGGGAGGGTGGGTGCTGGGGTTGGACGGAATTGCTGGACTTTTAGTTGATGGCATGAGCGAAGACGGAGCATGCTTTCAACATAAATTTCCATTAGATTGCGGCAGCAACAACAACGACAACAGCAACAGCAGCAGCAGCGGCAGCGGCAGCGGCAAGTTGCATGTGGCATGAAAAAGCAGCCGCAGGAAATATCTTTCGGCAGCCGCAAATAATTCTCCACGTTTGCTCACTCGCACTTTGACATCTGGCCGGGGGGCTGGGGAGGGGAAGGGGTAAGTTGTAGAGACGCTGCGACTGACGGGCTATATGGAGTCGAGTTGGGGATATTATAATATTTGTCTCTTTGTTGACATTAAAACGCAATTTATGCAGCGTCATTATTATCAGACGCTGTTGACGTTCGAGACGAGGTTGAAGTTGTTGTTGTTGCTGTTGTTGTTGCTGTTGTTGTTGTTGTTGTTGTTGCTGTTGTTGCATTTGCAGCTGAAGCTGAAGCTTTGCCTTGCTGTGGCATGCAACTTTGTGGATTTTTATGCAGCGGCTTTAGTGGTTTGTCATCTGCAGATTGCATCCAAGATTCGATCAGCGTCTTTACTTAACATTTGACTTTAACGACTCTTCCATTTCATTTAATGACAGATTGTTCCCGAGGCACTGACAGGCGTGGAAAATATTAAAATATATTACAGCTTAAGCTCGGGAATTAATCTTTGAGCTCAAATTGAAATTAGGCTCATGTAGCACATGATATATTAAATTAAATTATATTAATAATAGGATAATACTTCTAAAGTAAAATTTAATGTTAACTTAAAACCGTCAGTTCCCAAAATTAATTTAACTTTAGAAAAATTCGAAAGTTTTTTATAGCAAAGACTCCTGAAAGATTTATTCATAAGTCTTCACATTCATATAATCCTTATCCCGTAGGAAGAAGTCTAAAACAAATCTTAAATGCAATAAAGTTAAGTCTTCCTCATCTCCCAGAAGTACCTACCACACACACGAAATCGAATAATATTTTACTGGGTGTAACCCACACAATGATGACCTCTTGGAATTAGCCTCGAGTTGAACAGTTTTCCGAAAACAAATGCCACAACAAATTCTGAGGGGCATGACTGCATGGAAAATGTCACGCTGTCTTTATGAAGGTTTCCCTCGGTCTTCTCTCTTGTGTTTGATATATTTATATTTACCCATAGTGCAGGTAGTTGATGCCCCTACCCGCCGAGGTGATTAGGTCAAAACAAAGCGTGTGGAAAATGGATTAGATAAGGTCTAATTGAGGTCAAGCGACAGTCAAGCGAGTGTGGAAATTGTGGCTGTCCATAGCGGAAAATTCAAAATTGATTAATATTTCAAGAGCCTCTCTCTCTCTTCCAGGCAAAACAAGAACACGAATATGCCAGGGGACATAATTGACAGTAGTTGCATTGAAATAATTGTGGGGATAAATGGAACATTTTTTATAGCTTTCTTTAGTGAGACGAGTTGTGAGAGGGGGGCTGTTAAGAAGAAAAGATTACTAAACTGGGTTTACTTGAACTCAAAGAACAGATAAGATTTCACAATTATTTTCAGAAACTTGAGAATACGAATAAATGGGGTATTTCTCACAGTTCTTTTAAGAAAGTTGCTTACATCACTTGGAGATTTATGGAGATCTTGAATGGTCAAAAGGAATTTCTCTCAGCTGGCTTCGAAATAAATATGTATTTATTTTTAATGTAAATATGATGAAAAACGTATATGGAAATAGGAATACTTTGTAAAAATCGAGTTGGGCAATTGTTCAACATTATGTTGTGTGGCATCTGCAGTTCATGTTGCTGCTAACCTTTTGAACCAATCTCGGCCGTATTCCCATGCAGAACATGCAGCAGCAATCAAAAGTTTTAATGTAACTGCAGTCAGGCTTGAAATTGAAGGCAAAACAATGCAACGGGACAGCAAACGAGAAGCTACGAGTGCGATGATAAAAGAAAGAGAGAGAGAAAAAGAAATTCAGCTGAATGAGACTGCAAAAATGTTAGCCACAAAATTGCACCAATTGCAGTTGATTAAGCCGAGCCCGAGACAGGGAGCGAGAAGGAGAAGGAGAAAGAGAAGGAGAAAGAGAAAGAGAAGGAGATGGAAAACGATAGGGAGCTTCAGGCCGAGACAGAGGCCGAGCACTCGGTTGTATGGCCAGGTCGGTGCTGCAATGTGCGGAATACACCACAAACAATAAATTGTGGGCATGAGAAGGCAGTCCGGATGCGAAGGAGGAGGGGAGGCTAAGCGCCACAAAAGTTTAGCCAACAATAATTTCGAGTTAACTTTGACACTTGCAAAACGGGGCAGGCAACAGGCGGACACAGAACAGGCAACAGGACCTCCTGCCATGCTGAGGATGCTCTCTGTGTAAAGGAAGAGCAGACAGAGGAAGAGACAGAGACAGTGGAAGAGACAGAGGTAGAGGCAGTTGCTGCGTTGGCTTACTGCAAATGCAGTTGTCATAATTTTGCATTTCCCTGGTAGCTGCCCGCATCCTCCTCTTCCTGTTCCTCTTCCTCTTCCTCCACCTCCTCATCATTGTCCTGGGACAATTTGTACGGCCGACGGCGGCCTGCTGTGACTTGTGCCAAGTTGTTTGGCTTTTGTTGTAGTTTTGGCTCTGAGTAAATGCAGAAATGCAGCCAAGTTATTGCTGGGTGACAGGCGACCAGTTTAGTGACTGCTCCCCGCAGGTGCCACTGCTCTGGGGACCAGAGAGACCAGGGACTGTTGCAGGTGCCACTGCAACAAAGAGCTGACCACTTGCACCCAAAGACCATTACGTGCCAGCTTATAAACCCCATCAGTAATTCCTATTCCCATGATAGCCCCCCGTTGAAAAGTGGGTCAAATCATAGCATGGCAGCTGCTGCATTCACTAAATAGCCATTGCCATGGGCACCACAACCCGGCCTCTGTCCACAGTCCAGTCAGTCCAGGCAGCTCAGTCAGTTCCGTCTTTTTGGACATAAATCCTGACGCTGCAGCTAAAAACAATTTTCTACGGGTATGTTAAACATCTCGTTGGGGACATGAGCTGACAACGACACCCAACGAGCCAACTCAAAACCAAACCCAACCCGATTCCGATTCCGAATCCAAGTCCGAACCCAACCCATTCAGACCAGACCTGACCCTGTCCTTCTCTCCCCACTCCACTCTTCTCTGCTTTAACCGTCTGTCCACATTCAGAGGCGACTCAGCCAAAAACCAAGAGCAACGACATGTATGCCACGCAGCTGGGCGCGGCGCATCTTCAATACACTGTAAGAAATTAGAATAGAAAACTTTAAACTTACAATTTTAGTATGATATGTTACAAGTTTTCAAATGGCAGAAGACATAAATGTTTTCCAAATTTATTTAAATGATTTTTTACCTAAGACCTTAAAGACATAAAATGTTCTCTGTTTTTTTCAATTTAAATTTTATTTTTCAGTTACAATTAAATATATACTGAATATTATGATGTGTATAGACGTCTTTCAAATTGTACCAATTCACGATCCATTTGATATTGAGTTTCAAGAATATGTTAAACTCCTTTGATCTTAATAAGTGATACATAGTTAAGTGTAATTAATTATTGCACATTTATTTCTCGCAGTGCACACTCAACACAACAGAAATGACGTAGCACATTTCAGACGCCAACAGCAGCAGCAACAAAACTGTTGCTGTTGGCGTTGATATTGTTGTTGTTGTTGTTGCTGATGCTGCTTGAGGTTGAAGCAGCAACTGTGAATGCGAATGCGACAAGCTGATGCTGATGCAGCAACAACTGCAACGGCAGCAACAGCAACAACAACGTCAACGGCAACGGCAACAGCAGCGGCAGCAAAATGCAAACAAGTATGTCAAAAATCTGCATGTCTGCCACCACTTGCAGCTCCAGCAGCAACAGCAACAACAAAAGCAACAACAACAACAACAACAACAACAGCAACATGAACAGCTACAACAACGGCGACACGAAATCGCCTTTTTAATTTATTGCACAAGTGCTTTAAAAGCCACAGCAACAGCAACAAGAACAACAACAACAACAACAACAGCCCACGCCTTTGCCACACCCACAGCCCAACGCTACAGTGGAACCTCGGGGTTAGCAGCAGGAGGCAAAATATGACTTGCTTGGTTATTAAATTACAACAACAGCCGCACAAAAGTGAAAAAGACACAAAATTATATTACTGACAAGAAAGAGTAGCGAACAGAGACAGAGAGAGGAGAGAGGGGAGAAAGAGGCACAAAGAGGACGAGGAGTTAGGGGCAAAGCACAACAGATTTCTCGACTCCTCAATTCCACTGAAATTATTTGCATAAGTAACGCGATACGCAGCCTACAGCCTGGCCAACGGTTTGGCCAGATGATAATGATGATGATGATGATGTTGATGATGTTGATGATGTTGATGATGACGATGATGATGATGCCTCCCAAACACGATCGCTTGGGCCATTATGGCCATTACAGCCAACGAGGCAATGCGTCATGCACGCACAGCGTGCCTTATGCCCCTTGCCCCTTGCCCCTTGCCTCATGTCCCTTGCCTCATGCCTCATGCCGCATCACATCCAAACTGAGGCTGCCCAACGAGATTCGGCTGAAGGAGGAGCTGCCACTGAGGCGGACAGCCCACGCAACCAAATGGCAAACATGACTGATCCGTAGAAAAAGCCATTCGAGTGGTTCGAGTATTTTGTGGCTCACTGTCAACCCTCTTCGTCAGTAGTCGCCATTTTGGGCATAACTTAAAGCGCTTTTGTGGCGTCTGAGAGGCTCTAATAGTGGGCGTAACCCAGACTTAAATGATTCATTGTTGTCTTTGAAGATGCAAATCTATTTACAGCAGCTTAGCATCAGCTGTACTTGTTGGTAACAGCCCGTATTTAATTACAACGATACAACACAAGATAAAAATAAATTCTAAACAAATTAAATAATTTGAAAGAACACTAAAATACACTAAATTAAATATTAAATAAATATTTTAAACCAACGAACAAATAAATATGAATCACAAAAAAGTTGAGTTTTACAATCTGTCATAATTTAAATTGTTTTAAAAAAAAAAAAATAGAAGAGCTTACTTCTCATTCTCATTTCAAAATTCTATTTTAATTCAAATAAATTTATTTATTCTCCATCGACTCTTTTCAGTCGACGGTAAATAAATAAATAAATCAATTCAATAATGTTTTAAATAAAGAAATAAATAAATCAATTAATTAATGTTATGCAACTTTAAGCATCCGCTCAGTTCACTTTTGTGAGTCCCTACTGTACTTCTCAAATCAGATTATACTTGCTTTATTCTCATACTGTGTTACGTATTCATGTGTAGCACGATCAAATTGCATCAGCAATCCATCACAGTATCCCACTTTATATACACTTTACCCATTTTTCATTTGAGCCCCCTTTTTGATACATTTTCTGGTACAGCTTCCAATCAAAAGAGAGTTGAACAAACCCAAAAACTAACTCATTGGGTCAGTGGCATCGGCCGGGACATACGGGCCAATTTCCCCAGCTGTGCAGTCATCAAATGCTCTTCAAAGTTGCTCACACAAATACGGAAAACATTTTCCACTTTGACAACAATTTGCTTTAGATTTTAATCGCGCTGGCGGAAATGCTCCTCCCGGTTTCCTTGCCCATTTTTCTGTGTCCTGCGACTCGTCCTTGTCAATGGGTCATGAAATTTTGTGCTGCACTTGCGACTTATCATAATTAAAAATCAGCGCTAGCAACTGGCATCAAGTTCATGTTGTGCAGTGTACGGTGTTTTGTCGGACAGTGTCAGCATTTTCCATCTCTCACTCTTTTTGTGGACCTTTGAAATCTTTTAAATCTATGCGCATAATTTGCCATCCAGGCTGCAACTCGCACAGTTCAGGCAGCTCGGAAAACTGAGGCTGTTGCCTGATTTCCTCTGACAGCCAACTGACAGAAATTGATTAAAAAACCATTGCAAGGCGTTTGCACTAACTCATACTCGTAGTAGGCCGGCAAATCTACCCAAAGAATACAAATGCGACATGCATAGATTTTGCTCTGCAAAAGGTTTTTCCAATGCAAATGAAGCTGCGTGGGCCCCAAAGATTTCCATTAGAGACGGGCATTCGAGTACGACTTTCGGACGTGAGTGTCGTGAAAAGAAATGCGTAGTTTCAAACAGTTTTATATAAAGTTAAAATATAAAAAATATTGAATTTGCATTTATAAACTCAGTAAGCGCTCTGATTTAAAATAATTTAAATTTTCCATTGAGAAGAACACACAATTATTACATAAGCGGCATTATAATTGAATATTTGATTGAAGATTTAAAACTAAAAAAAGTGTAAAAGTATTATTATTAAAGTTGTTATTTCTTTTGTAATGAGTACACTTTTAAAATTATTAAAGTCGATAATTTAGTATAATTTTTAAGTAATATTTAAGCTTATCTTAATATTTATCTATATACATTTGTATTTCATTTTTTATTATTTTAAATTGTATCATATTAGTAATACTATTTGCTATTATTATTAAAAGGAGCAGTTTATTTTTTGTTTAATGAAGTTAGTTAGATTGTTATAGATAATCTGAGAATTTGATATCCAGTTTTAAGTCCCCTAAAATATTTTTAATGCTAAAATTAAATTCGACTTGCCAGTGGAATATAGACACCTTGGCTTTGATTTCGCACTTCACACATTTGACCAGTTCGAAAAGATACAAAGATACACAGATACTTAGATACTTAAGCAGGCTGTTCGAGAACAGATTCGAATGACCCCTAAGAGAGGTGCTGTCGAGTGATGAAACTAATTTGCATGCAAATGCGAAACGCGTTGCACCTGCAGCATTAGCATAACAGACCTATAGATACTCGTATCAATGCTGAGGCACATTTACAGCTGGCCACAAAGTGGCAGCATAGATAAGGGAGGGGGAGTGTGTGTGTGTGTGTGGAGTGTGTGTTCTCTAAGCGACATGCTAATCAATAGGCCACACGAGTGCCAATGATTATTTTGCCATAAAATTCAGTTAGTTCTCTCGAGAGCTGCTTCTATCGAGTGTCCCTCTCGAGTTCTTCCCCTCTCTTTCTTGTTCTCATCTCCCTCTATCTCTCTCTGTGTCTCGGTATCATTCTGGTTCTCGTACTGTATACAATTTCCAATGGCTTTTTGGGGGCCAAGTTTGCATACGGAATTAGTTTAGCCATGTTTGGCGCTGTTGCCGTTGCAGTTGCAGTTGCCATTGCCGTTGCAGTTTCAACCAAGTTTATGCTAAATAAGCCAATGCCACGCCCCCATACCAAACCATACCATACCACTTGGCCGCCCACAGTTGAAGTGATTTCCAGCTGAGACGCAGCTGCAAACACTGCAAACTTTTGTGGCCATAAAAGCGACTCTGCGTAGAGCCAAGGGGTTAGGCAAAGGGGGTAGGTTAAAGGAGGGGAAAGAGACAACTTCAACTGCTTTTTTTTATGCTGCGAATATATTTTTCTCTATTTATTTTATTTCACTTGGCGGCACTGCTTCCAATTTTTTACAGTTCCGCTTCGCCTTAGTATATCTTTTTCACTACTTGCCTTTTTTTAATATGTTTAGTAAACTTCATGTTGTGTTCCCTTCTCCCCTCCCTGCCACTCTTCCTACCCCCCTCCATCCACCGCTTTCCCTGCGCTGGCACAGACAATTTTCCGCGCTGCCATAAAAACTCAAAAGTTTGTGCAATGTGCGCAGTTTATTTCCGTTGCAAATACCTTGGATTTGGTTAAAAGGGGATGGAGGAAGTGGGAGGCGGGAAATGGAAGTGGAAGTGGAAGTGGAAAGGAGAACGGGGCTGACTGGTATCCTGGCGAGCTGTCTAAGTCATCTCCTGGCTGCTCCTGGACCACAGCTGCTGACGTCTGATGTTGTCGGCTGCTTTTGTCAACACTTTGCCCGCTGACGTCTGACAGCTGCATATACTCTACTTAGTATACACTTACTTATTTAGTTGGCTATTTCACTCGCCACTGGCCTGGGCCCGAGGCCCAGATAAGCGAGGTCTTTTGTACTACAACTAATGCTCTTGAGCAGTTGCCCAAGATGATAAACTGACTTCGCTGACAGTGAGAATAATAGTTTGAGATTGCAATCGAGCATATCAAGAATGCAATTTATCACATCGTGTACAATTATTAATTACATCTTATTAATATGTAAGTAAGTAATTATATTTACAGTTATTGATAAAACCAATATTTTAAAATTATTTATCTTTCAGATTGTAGGAGAGAAAAGAGCTGTTGGATTGTTGCTCTACTGACATATTTATATGACACGTATTCATATATTTTTAACATAATGACTGATAATTTTTAAACGAAACAAATCAAGAACAGCAACATCTTACTTATAAATATTTTCTTATATTTTTTATAAAATATTTAAATTAAAAGTCTAGTTGGTCTAGTTTTGCTTATAAATAATTTATTTATTATCATTAATCTCATTTATCATTATACTAAATTATGATGAGGTATGTCTCTTATACTTAAACAAACCCTTATATTACTTTTTTATATGTATTTTTCTTCATTCCTTACCAAAGTGTCAACCCCAGATAAAGAGTTTCCACATTAACGCACGATCTGTGCTCTGACCCCTCAAGGGGGTAAGAAAGGCACTTCAATTATTGCATCATTTATCAAATTAAGCAAATAAACAAATGAAAGTCTTAAAGACGAAAGCATTGAACATGGCTGGGTCATTAATTTAAAACCTGCTCCTGCTGTTGCCTCAGCCCTTGAACCCATAATAATAATCGACATTAATCAGTCGGAGATTATCGATAAGTGCGTTTAGGCAACGCTTATCAGGGTTGCCACTGACAGCAGGCAGTTTAGCCGATTTAAAGCTGCGTGTTTACCTTTTGGAGTCGCCTAATTGATTACACCCCAAAGTCAAGTCTCCGTCTTTATCATCATCATCATCATCGGCATCAGCATCAGCATCAGCATCAGCTTCATCTTGAACATCTTCCCAAAAATAAAGAACAGAATCCAAATCACGTGCATTCGGGAAGCTGTTCGGGTTCGTTGTTACCCTTCACCCGGCATGCGATGTCTGGCCCGATAAGAGGTTCCCTCCACTCCCTCCCTGCCCGCCGTCTCTTCAGTCTGGGCTCCCCAGTGATTATTGTGACTCTGATTTTTATCGCTCGTCGGCTTTTGATGTTCTCCATCTTCATCTTCATCTTTTTTTTCTTCTTGTTCAGTGAACATATTTTGTATTCATATTTTATTTATTTAAATTTGAATGTGAATACGAAAATATTCAATGCATATTCGTGTTTGCATTCGATTTGGGAATTGTTTTTTTTTCCAGCACGAAAATGTTGAGATCTTATCGCACTTTATTAAAAGATTCCATATCTGTAATGCAAATGTCATCTAGACTTTGTTGTTTATTCTATTGGGTTTTGGGTTGCTTTAGTTATGGTTGAGTTTATTTATTCAGCAAGCATCCGAAATTTCATTCGTTTTCGAGTCATCTGTTATCCACTCGAAACTCTATCAATGTGCTGGACCAAACAACTAATTCGTGTCCTCGGCTTGACCCACAAATCCATGCTCAGGCCCAAAACAAACAAGCATAAATCACCAGTAAAACACACACTCACAATCACACACACACACACACACACACACATATACACATCCGCAACACGAAATAAAAACTGAAAGGAAGCGGGTCTTAAATTTAAAAGCAATCTGCCAGTTAGAGAGAGTCCTTAGTCCTGTTACTCGTACTGTTCCTTTTCCTCCGAATGCTTCAGCTGCCATTGTTGTTGTGTGTGGCCTTTGGCCAATTTTCTTATTAAAAACAACAGAGTCGAAAATGTTTACCAAACACAATTCCCGTCTCCTCGCTGTTTTGTTTTGGCCTAAACTGTAAATAGAGCGGGCAGTGAAAGTGCCGAAAGCCTGCACTGAATGGATCGGCATGAGCATGAGGTTCACGCAAGGACACAAATCCTTACACCACATGCTGAGTCTGTGTCTGGTCCTGCAACCATTGTCCGACCATCGAAATTGAACCACCCCCCACGAAAGGAAAACGTTTTGTTCGAGGCAAAACCGAAAAAAAAAGAGAAAAGGCAAAAAAAAAATGGTATTGCTAAACCCATTAAATGTGACTCACAAAAGAAATCCGAACACAAAAAAGGAAGATGTGAGAAGTTCTATATTGTAAAGGAAACTAAACGACTAAGAGTTACCCTCTCTTTATAAGACCTTGAATATTCGGCAGTGTAGCTACTTTTTTACCAGAAAACTCGACAGGTTTATAAGACTATTCCTTTTTTAAAAGAAATAACTTAGATGTCCATCTAAACATCAGGCACATATTTTCCTCAATGAAATGAATGAACAAAATAAAAGCTTAAATTTTCGAGCGCTATATAAAAAGTTTTGAAGTAATATTAAGACTTCGTTATTAATTTAAAATTTCAAAAAAATTCTCGTTATACCTATTTTCAGTTTTTATTATAAAATAAAAATGAAAAATAATTTGTATAATAAAAAGGGAAAATAAGACTATAATTTACCATAAATTTCCGAAAAATTCAAAAATCTAAATTCGAATAATACAAAAATTATGAAAACGAGTAATATTTTAATTTTTCAAAAAACAGTAAAATGTAATTTTAAGTCTTTAAAGAACCTTCCATGGCTCGTATCATACCCCATTGGTTTTTAGCGCCGGGTATAAAGAGGAAAAATGTAACAAAACAACATGTTATTTGCTAGTCTTGCACTATTCCTTGCTTATCCTTGGCGCTGACTTTCACTTTCCTTGGAAGCATCTAGTCGTACAATTTGGAGTATTGTTCGCTTGACACTCGCTGGAGCTGGGCATAAATATTTGGACTGTGGCGACTGATTAGTGGCGAGTCCAATGGCATGGAATATAAACGAAACCAATTTGCTGGCAGCTAGCTAAGCCCTGATCGAAAATTGAATGGCATGTTCAGAGTTGAATCCTGAATTGGTTGTCCTGTCTGCAAACAACAACTAAGAGCACAAACATCAATCAGGCCTCAAGTTTTTCTGACTTTCGAGGTGGCAGAGACACCTCCACGACATGCTCATCCTTGTCTCCATCTCCATCTCCATCTCCATCTTGAGCATTCTTTTGGACACACGCCAAGTGCTAGCTTCCATTTCGCAGCTCCCAGCTCCTTCACTTACCTTTGTGCTCCCACATGATTTACTACAACATTTTCACCCATTCCTTCCTCCTGCCACCATTCGTCTTGCCCTTCTCGGTAGCTGTTGCCATGTTTGACTTGATTTCGTCTAAATTGAGTTCAGTATCAACAGAAAATACTTCCGTTTCCTTCCCTGTCTTGTCAGTCTGTCAGTGTCTCGTCTCTTCTCTCTCCTCAGTTTGTCTCTCCTTCCCGCATCTTCACTTGGTTTGTTGTGTACCTTTGCTTGATTTTGCGTTCTATTTTTGAAACTACCAAAGTAACCCCTCCAACAAGTCTCCCTCTCTCTCTACCCCTTTCCCTTTCCCTCCCCCATCCTATCCTGTCCAACTTTCACTCCCACTTTGCTGTTGGACTGTGTGTTTACTTTCCTCGTAACTCATTCCTGATCCTGTGCATCCTTGCTGGAGCTGCTCGACTTCGCCTTCATCGTTGCTGAGGTGTTTGCTTTATTTTGAATGCTTTTTATGTTCAATTTGTTTCAATTTAATGTTGTTTTGCCAGAGATCAGCCAGGACGCGTTATATTTTGCATGCATTTCAGATGTGCGCACCTTCCTCTATGATAAATGGCATTAAAGGATTTGCGTGAATAACCAACTCGGAGACTTACACTGGATAGTTTAGTTCAGTTGCCAAGGCAGAAAGAGTTGGCAAAGTTTTCACAGGCTAAGAGCCAAGTTGCTGCCAGCTTTACTTGTTAGATTATGGCCTGGAAATAATGCTCTTCGCAGTCGATTCTCTGTCAATATTATGTGCACTATTAATCCAAGTCCAAAATTTGCAGAGTTTTTATATTATTATGCACAGTCAATGTTATTAACTTAACCATTTGGTAATACTTTATTATAAGTATTATTTGTTTCTAGTTCTGATAATTACTGAATAGCTCTAACTTGTCCAGACGATAATTAAGTAACTGATTTGCCATGGTTTTATTTAAAATTATTTCAGAAGTTAGGTGTTTTTTTAAATAAGCAAGGGGGATCCGCCCCTGCTCGCTTCCCTCGCGAGTAGTTGTGCCCACAGTCGAGTGTGCTCGATATAGTATTTTTATAGTATTCTTTTAATTTGAATGGATTTGTCAAATCTTGATAAATTTTCAAAAGGAATGTTTTTTCGAACATTTTATTATACAAATATTGGCTTGGCTTCAAAATTGGATGATTTTGAAAAATTCATTTTTTTCGGAAATTTTACATAGTTACCCCTTTACATTTTTCGAAAATTTTCAAAAATTTTAAATCTTAAATTTATTCTTTAAATCGACTCCAGGTGATAAAATTAGGGTAAAAAATAACTTTTGCACTAAATTTCGGGTAGTTTCTTTAAGATTTATGTCAAAAACTGCAAAATGTTCTTTTATTTATAGTATTTACATGGTATTCTTATAATTTGAATGGATTTGTCAAATCTTGATAGATTTTCAAAAGGAATGTTTTTTCGATCATTTTATTATACAAATATTGGCTTGGCTTCAAAATTGGATGATTTTGAAAAATTCATTTTTTTCGGAAATTTTACATAGTTACCCCTTTACATTTTTCGAAAATTTTCAAAAATTTTAAATCTTAAATTTATTCTTTAAATCGACTCCAGGGTATAAAATTAGGGTAATAAAGTACTTTTGCACTAAATTTCGGTTAGTTGCTTTAAGATTTATGCCAAAAACTGCAAAATGTTCCCTTATTAAAAGTATTTACGTGGTATTCTTTTAATTTGAATGGATTTGTCAAATCTTGATAGATTTTCAAAAGGAATGTTTTCTTTACCATTTTATTACACAAATATTGATTTGGTATCAAAATTTTATGATTTTGAAAAATTCATTTTTTTCGGAAATTTTACATAGTTACCCCTTTATATTTTTCTAAAATTTTCAAAAATTTTAAATCCTAAATTTATTCTTTAAATCGACTCCAGGTGATAAAATAAGGGTAAAAAAGTACTTTTGCACTAAATTTCGGGTAGTTTCTTTAAGATTTATGCCAAAAACTGCAAAATGTTCCCTTACTTATAGTACTTACATGGTATTCTTTAAATTTGAATGGATTCGTCAAATCTTGATAGATTTTCAAAAGGGATGTTTTTTTGACCATTTTATTATACAAATATTGATTTGGTATCAAAATTGGATGATTTTAGAAAATTCATATTTTTCGGAAATTTTACATAGTTACCCCTTTACATATTTCGAAAATTTTCAAAAATTGCTTATCTTAAATTTATTCTTTAAATCGACTCCAGGTGATAAAATTGGGGTAAAAAAGTACTTTTGCACTATATTTCGGTTAGTTGCTTTAAGATTTATGCCAAAAACTGCAAAATGTTCCCTTACTTATAGTACTTACATGGTATTCTTTTAATTTGAATGGATTTGTCAAATCTTGATAGATTTTCAAAAGGAATGTTTTTTTTACCATTTTATTACACAAATATTGATTTGGTATCAAAATTTTATGATTTTCAAAAATTCATTATTTTCGGAAATTTTACATAGTTACCCCTTTACATTTTTCGAAAATTTTCAAAAATTTTAAATCCAAAATGTATTCTTTAAATCGACTCCAGGTGATAAAATTATGGTAAAAAAGTACTTTTGCACTAAATTTCGGTTAGTTTCTTTAAGATTTATGCCAAAAACTGCAAAATGTCCCCTTACTTATAGTACTTACATGGTATTCTTTAAATTTGAATGGATTCGTCAAATCTTGATAGATTTTCAAAAGGGATGTTTTTTTGACCATTTTATTATACAAATATTGATTTGGCATCAAAATTGGATGATTTTGAAAAATTCATTTTTTTCGGAAATTTTACATAGTTACCCCTTTACATTTTTCGAAAATTTTCAAAAATTTTAAATCTTAAATTTATTCTTTAAATCGACTCCAGGTTATAAAATTAGGGTAAAAAAGAACTTTTGCACTAAATTTCGGGTAGTTTCTTTAAGATTTATGTCAAAAACTGCAAAATGTTCTTTTATTTATAGTATTTACATGGTATTCTTATAATTTGAATGGATTTGTCAAATCTTGATAGATTTTCAAAAGGAATGTTTTTTCGATCATTTTATTATACAAATATTGGCTTGGCATCAAAATTGGATGATTTTGAAAAATTCATTTTTTTCGGAAATTTTACATAGTTACCCCTTTACATTTTTCGAAAATTTTCAAAAATTTTAAATCTTAAATTTATTCTTTAAATCGACTCCAGGGTATAAAATTAGGGTAATAAAGTACTTTTGCACTAAATTTCGGTTAGTTGCTTTAAGATTTATGCCAAAAACTGCAAAATGTTCCCTTATTAAAAGTATTTACGTGGTATTCTTTTAATTTGAATGGATTTGTCAAATCTTGATAGATTTTCAAAAGGAATGTTTTCTTTACCATTTTATTACACAAATATTGATTTGGTATCAAAATTTTATGATTTTGAAAAATTCATTTTTTTCGGAAATTTTACATAGTTACCCCTTTACATTTTTCGAAAATTTTCAAAAATTTTAAATCTATAATTTGTTCTTTAAATCGACTCCAGGGTATAAAATTAGGGTAAAAAAGTACTTTTGCACTAAATTTCTTAGTAGTTTCTTTAAGATTTATGCCAAAAACTGCAAAATGTTCCCTTACTTATAGTACTTACATGGTATTCTTTAAATTTGAATGGATTCGTCAAATCTTGATAGATTTTCAAAAGGGATGTTTTTCTGACCACTTTATTATACAAATATTGATTTGGTATCAAAATTGGATGATTTTAGAAAATTCATATTTTTCGGAAATTTTACATAGTTACCCCTTTACATTTTTCGAAAATTTTCAAAAATTTTAAATTAGGGTAAAAAAGTACTTTTGCACTTGATTTCGGTTAGTTTCCTTAAGATTTATGACAAAAACTGCAAAATGTTATGTAATACCTACCTGGCAAATATTTGGTACGATAATGCCACTGACACTTGCCGCTGCCTAAGTAATGTTCCAGACTCACATTAGTTTCGAAAATTCCAATGACTTTTACACAGTCAATGTTTGCTTTCAATGAGTTGGCTGCACTCTTTTCAAAGCTCGTTACAAGTTGACTTTTCACATGAATTTTCCATTTCATTTCTTCGGAACAGCGGCGCCAGGTGTTCCCAATAAATAGTTGGCCAACCTTTTCCACATAAAATCAACGAACATTTTCACTTATTAACAACAATGCTCCCCATACATATACACACAAAAAAAGTGGAATATAATACTTGCATTCAATATTTGAATAAAATGAAAATGAATGCGCCGACTGTGACTATTTCAAATGAAACATTAAAATTCCATTAGCGGATGCGTTGTACATAAATTTTGGAGCTCTATCTCGATGGCCCCTCACACCGAGGGGGGTTGGCGGGGGCAGCTTATCGATGGGGGCCTGGGCAAATGACCAGAAATTATGTACTTTGTTTAGCTTTAATTGCAGCGCACTGTATTTATTTAGTTGGGCCCCGTCGAATCGGGGAGGAACTTCACTCTGCTGGCGATAATCGAAAATAATTTATAGAAAATAAATATTTCCACACAATGCGCCGCCCTCGACGATGGGAAAACAACTTGAACATTGCTCCGTTGTTTATTTAAGTTGTCATTAGAACGGCGGCAGCTCCAGCACCAGCTCCAGTTCCAGTTCCAGTTCCATTTCCATTTTCAGTGGCAGCTCCAGCCTCAGTTGCCAGCCAGTCGACGGCATATAAACTTTTTAAATTATCACCGAGGCGCACAGCAAGTGTGTGTGTGAGTGTGTGAGTGTGAGGCAGGGGCATGGGGCAGTGGCGGGGAACAGCCCATTGGGGCGCGTTCAACCGGCTGCCACTTGAGAAGCTGAAGCTGACTGGGGTCGCCAGCGTCATTCGCATGTGTACGTGGAAATCGCACGGCCATGTAAAATGGAAATCCAGTCGTGCACCAGCCCCTGCCCCTTCCACTTCTCCGATTCCTCCACTCCCCTCTCATCGCCGCCCTCGCAGTTCGTCAGTGTGTCGTCAGCGGCCTCTGCATGTTGCACGGAAATAAATGCTGCATTGTAGGAACACATAAATAGGAGTACTCCTAGTTCCTCTAGGGTCTTGGAATAATTCTGTTGGCGCCCCAGCAGCCGGAAATGCAAGACAGTATTTTGCCTAAGGAATTGAACTGTTTACTGAAGAATGTTTGGGAAATGTTGCAAAAATATACAAAGAACTTACTCTATATAAAGTATTGCAACTATAGTAATGAAAGTGTAACAAATACTTGATTAAGAAATCCGGAGTATTTAGTCATATACTTTTATAGGAATCGAATTAGTACAACAACATTATTTTGAAGTTTATTTTTATCTTATAAGTATTAATCGCATGACTATAATATGTAATATAAGATATTTAAATAATTAAAAGTAGCAAAACTGTATCTACCTAAAAATAAAAACAAGTTTAAGATTAATTTTATATAATTTCATTATATTTATTTAAGAAAGACTAACTTTTATTAGAAAATAGTTCACCATGATTTTACGATATTTTTTAATTTACTTATTTATAACACTTTTTCAAGAGCAATCATTCATCGACTTGTATCTCATTTCGTTGGCTTTTAGATTGGTTTACAAGTCAACAAAAGTTTAGCTCACATCGACTCCCAATTATGTGCACTTTATGAGCTGCAGATGTGCATATTGTGAATATGTATGTATGTCTGGTGCAGGAGATTGACATCAATATGCAGTCAGAATATACATATGTATATACACAGACACATACACACACGCACACATACATATTCATGTATATATTTCAGGGAGCATTAGCAAGTAATAAGTATAAACAAACTATGTGCTTAAGCAAACTGCTTACATTGGCTGCTGGCTCGTATATCACCCGAGTCCTTTTGGCTCCTTGGCTCCTTGAGGGCCAAGTCAAAAGCAACAGGCAACAGAAGGCAGCAGCCGGCAACGGTAAATGTAACTTTAAAGCCGCTTAAGGCTATAACCAAATGCCATGGCAAACGAAGCAGGTCAAGTCACAAACACAAGGATTACCGCAGGCAGCAGGTGCCGCCCCCACTCAGGGACACAACAATAACAAGGATTCGACAGGGACAGGGATAGAGAGTGAGAGAGAGAGAGGGGAAGCTGTGAAACACAATGGCCAACACGAAAGGCAATAGCAAAAGCGATTCTGTCAAAATATTTACGATATGACTCTGAGAATGGCTGTTAAAGTGTAAAGACAGACAGACACGCACACACACACACACACACACACACACACACACATGCAAGGACATGTGTTGTCGAATCAGCCACACATGGATACACACACACACACCTACTTAGCGTACTTTTCGCAGTTTGCACATAAGATATATATACGCTCATCTTGCCATTATCCTGTGTGAATGACTCTTGTGCGTGTGTGTGTGTGTGCGGCCAAGGACACAAGCCACAAACAAAATTGATTCGTCTTCTTTGCTTTTGGGCGTAGGCGCTAACCAACCTTATCCTCTTACCGTCTCTCAGTCTAGGCCCAAAAAAACACATTGTCATGTAAAATTAAAATTTATGGCTAATTTGTGTGACCGAAACGTTGTTTTGTCTTTTTCTCACACTCTCTTTATCTCTCTCTCTCTCTCTCTCTCTCTCTTTGTCTCTAGGCATTTGTGTATCTTTGTTAGAAGCAAGGTTACGCCTTTTCCAATTCCCGACAATTTTCCAAGCAACCTCAATAAATTTCCGCACTGCCAGCAGGTTTTTCGCCGAAATGTGATCGGGTTTATCGGTTTGAATATTCTCTTTATAGGAAATCTCTCTAAAGATTGGTAATAAAACTAAAGCATTAAAAACACAATTTCAGTTGAATTTTTTTAGTATTTTTATTTTATTACATGTTTTTTTTATGTTTTTACATTGTTTTTCTTCGTCAAGTCTTTCGATAAATCGATATAAATTTCTATTACCCATAAATATTATTGTGCGGCTGTTGTTCTTTATAAATATGTGTATTATTATCATATGTTTAGGTATACGCTTAAAAAATCTTATTACACTAATATAAACTACGTAATGTATAAATTGTTTAGATAAATATCACTATATTTGATTTCGGTTCAAGGTTCGATTCTTTTGCTAGATTTGTTAGTTCATATGTAAAAAACTCTATTGAAATTGCATTAAAAACTATCTGCAATTTCTCATTAAAGTCGCATATCTCTGCATATGTATGTGTGTGTGAGTGTGTGTGTGTGTGAGTCTTTGAGTTGAACTTAAAATATAAATCGTTTTTTCTATATATACAAATCAAAAAAACTCGACCAATTGAGACTCTAAATATTAGATTTGGCAGTTTAACAATCCGTTTGTAGACCAAACAGACTTCAGCTAACTATGGATAAATTAATATTGAGGAATTCGAGGGCCGTTCGATGAGTTAAATGGACTAGACACGCCGCTTTTCAAGTGCGCGCCTCAAACGTTAAGATAAGTTTTCCTTTCCCTTTTTGATTTCTAGACGTATCTTGTGATCTGTGAATAGAAATCCGAGAGACAGGACTGCAGTTGTGCAAAAGTTGGACGCTCTCCGGGAAGCAGAGCCCAGCAATAGGCCATAATCGTAAAGCTGCAGAGAGAGAGGGAGAGAAAAAATAGATAAAAATAGAAGAAAACAGATGAGTATTATGATATTTATATTCTCCATTGCTTTCTACTCACAGCTCATCGGGGCAATTGAAAGGCTGCGCCAGACGATAGCCATCCTTCAGATAGTGCTCCATCTCGAAGGGATCCACCTCCGCGTAGGGTTGCTTCGCGGATGTGCAGAGTTCCCACATGAGCACGCCAAAGGCCCAGGAATCGCTGGCCTCCGAGAATTGTTTATGCTGCAGTGCCTCGAGGGACATCCACTTGATGGGCCGATTCTCACTGTCCC
This sequence comes from Drosophila rellima, assembly GCA_035043635.1. Taxonomy (NCBI): domain Eukaryota; kingdom Metazoa; phylum Arthropoda; class Insecta; order Diptera; family Drosophilidae; genus Drosophila; species Drosophila rellima. The sequence continues at coordinate 19,182,213 of JAWNMV010000890.1, forward strand.
CCAAGCAATTGTAGTCCGCCGGAAACAGATCTCGGGAGAGCGAGCTGTCGGAGAGCTTCACGCGCAGCTGATCATCAATGCTGAAGGGGAGAAAAGAGTAATTATAAGACATTAGGACTAACAAATAAAACATCACATTGAAATCAAATAATTATACTGTGAATATAAACCTAATATTTAAGTTAAAATTTTATTTTAGTTATAGCCCAAAACTAGTGACTAGTTAAAAATTATAAATTTATTAATCGATATCTTTTGTACTACACATGTGTGAGTCAAAAAGTTGCTTAACATGAGTCTTGATCTATAATGGGATCTGAAAATCTCTTAGAGACTTCACATATTCCTCAACAATATAAAATAGGAGGGAAAACTAAAGATCAGTCCCAATTTTAACTTGAGATTTCTAGTAATTTCTACTCACATGCAGTTCCTGGTGGCAATGTCCTTGTGCACCACTCCGTGACTGTGCAGATGATCCAATGCCATGGACAGCTGGGAGGCCATCATGACAATCTGAATGGTGGTCACCGTGCGGGCACAGGCAGGATCCAAGAGGAAGAGCTTCAGGTTGCGAGTGTTGTTCAGCGCGGGATAGAGAACAAACGGCGTTGTGTGATCCTCGATGGAGACGCCGAGGACCGAGAGAATGCCGGGATGAGAGGCGCCGTAGAGGAGCATGCCCTCCTGCAGCAGGAGCAGCACTTGCATCTGGCTGGCGTGCTGGGCCACCGTCTTGACCAGCACATCCTGGCTGTCGTTGTAGGTGCCGCGGTAGACGCGTCCGAAGGTGCCCTCCTGGAGCAGGCTGGAGAGCCGGACGCGGCAGCGTTCCACGGTCAGCTCGGAGATGCGGCGATGCAGCTCCTCCGGCTGCTGTTGCTCCACGGAGACGGAGACGGGCACCTTGCGGGGCAGGGACGAGGCGTGCACCGGGGCAATCAGCGAGGGCGTCATGTAGGCAGCCGATCCTAAAGAGGACTGGCAAGGCGGCTGAGTGTTCAATCTCTGGAAGCTGGAGGTGCGCATGGGTTGTCCTCCATGCTGATGATGCTGTCGCTTGGCAGCCGCTCCTCGAACACAGTAGGCGATCACCAGGAGGAAGCAGACGGCACTCATCGCCACCGTCACGCCCACCACGAGGGTGATCAGTCCCGTGGGCGGCGGCAGCACCGTCTCCAGCAGCTGTGGATCATCCTGATCCTGGCCCAGCGTCTGCTGCTGCTGCTCCTCCGCGCTCTCGCTCAGCAGACAGATCTTCTTGCGACGGAACACCAAGTGGGTCACGTTGTTCAGCACGCGATTCAGAATCACCTCCAGGCTGATCGTGACGTCCACCTCGGCGGCCCGGACTCCACTGCACCGCAGAGCCACCGCCCAGGTCTGAATGTGTGTGGGAATCTCGCCGATCTGCGACACGTTGACAGCCGGACGCGGCAACACCTCCGGATCCGAGCTGACCACATTCAGACTGTAGGCCAGCGACCTTCCGGCCAGCGATTGCCACGTGAAACTCACGTCCCTCACATTCGCCGGCACCGGAACGATGAAGTTCAGCGCGTAGTTGTTGATGTGACCCTCGCGAACGTAGTAGACCTCGGCTGAGACACCTGGAAATAGGGCAGTTAGAGAGATTATTGAGTAAGTTAAGTACAAACATTATAAGGATGGATAAGAATGACATAAGAGAAATTTCCATCTATTTATTTACCCAATAAATATATGTAATATAAAATAGAAAATATAATTTATATAATATAAAATTAAAAAATATAATTTATGTAATAAATAAAAAATATAATATATATAATATAAAATAAAATGTATAATTTGTATAATATAAAACCAGATTTATATATTTTTAATAAAAAAAGTAAACATTCATTAATTTATATTTCATTCCCACATAATTCACATATTTATATCCTATCTAAGAATCAGAGCCAGTGAATATTTCTAGCTTTGCCTACAACTATCTACAACTTAGTATTAGTATACAAATTTCAATATCTGTTTTCACATTTCAAACTCCTTTTCCTGTGCCAAGTCAACCCCATCTTCTTTTCTTTGTACCCAGCAATATTCAGAGCCCGTCAAACGCTTTCCGTCAATTTCTTATCCTGAAATGCAATCAGCTCTGTTTAGCTCTCGACAAGTTTATTAACCTATTCATAACATGGCTTTAAAAATCAGTCGAGTCACGCGATTTGCAAAACCGCAGAAACCACGTTGAGCTACAATCTGAGTAGTAAAAACATCTACAACAAAATTGTAAGTGGAACAAACTCATGCACTTTACATGTAAATTTATCTAGATGGAATTTCCATCAAGCAAAGTTGAGGTTTGTTTGCCCATCGACTACGTTTTGTGTAAATAAACTTGGGCGACCGAGTTTAGGGAATTCCTTGGAAATATTTCTTCAGTTTATCAGTATTTGTATCTGTAAATGTGTATCTGTATCTGTATCTGCATCTGCATCTGTAACTACAACTGCCACTGCATCTGCAACAAGAAACAAACTCGTGTCGCCTGGCCACGATTCGGTTTCCAAGCAAAAAGGTTTAAAGACAAACAGAAAATGAGCCATGACCAAGTCTGAAGATTTGTTCTTTCAGTTCTCAGTCTGATGGTTATTATTCTCTTCCATCTTGTTGTTTTTTGTTTCGGCTTGTTGTTATTCTTGCATTGAGTTTATTTGCGGTTTGACCCAACCGCCGTGTGTTGGCCAAAAAAAATAAAAAAAATTCAAGTTAATGAAGCGACTGCTCTGCTGCCAAAGATGTCTGGCCCTGATTTGAATTGTTATGGATTGTTGTGTTTATGCTAATGATTATGAAATGTGCAGGTAGTTCTCAATCTAGTACGGCTCACAAGACCACACACAGATACACACACACGCATAGGCCAAGTTAATGGAATTGTGCTTGAATCTATTTTCAATATTATTAAAGGTGTTTTAATTATTATGATCTGTTGTTATGAAAGTTTTTTGGGCTTAAATAATATCTTAATAGTGTTCTTCTTTTAAATTTTTGTAGATGGATAATATTTTCTAAAAACTTCTTAGAATTCAGCCTTCAAATTCATCAAACTCACAAATTCAAATTTTATTCTTAACTATAGAACATCAAATATTATCGAATTCTTAGGAAAAGGATTTAAATATTAAGAGTAGTTTAAGATCTCTAGTATCTAGACGCTAGACTATCCAAATATTCTCAGCATTTTGAAGAAGAGGACATATATTTCCTTACTTCTAATACTTCTAAATGAATATCTTCCCTCCGATGATCAAGTTTAACTCTGCTGTGATTAGCTCGATTATGATTATAAATCGGCAGTCTTAATTCGAAATCATTCACTTCATACATGATTATTCATCTTCCGTTCCTTCCCTTCTCTCTTTTTGTGCTCTCAGCTTGATTTTGTTAAACTTCTGGCCAAAACGAGCTAATATGATGGCTAACAACCTGCACAGCTAAAAAGCCTTCGCTGTGTGGTGCATTCAACTCTTTCGGAACCGCCTGCTGTTGCATGCCGCACTTGGAGACGGCGGAAAAAAGCGCAGGAAATAATTTACGAAAAATGAAAAACCAGAAAGAACGAGAGCCAAACAGAGAGAGAGAAAGAGAGTGAGTGAGAGAGAGAGAGAGAGAGAGAGAGAGAGAGAGAGACGGAAAGAAGCGGGGCGCACTTCCTTTGACAACTGGCAATAACAATAAAAATCAGTGAGCATGTAGGTTGACATAGCCCAGAACTTTGGGGGCATGCAGCCTCCCCTCCCCCTTCCTCCTCACCCCGCCCTTTAGCCTAGACTTGTGGAATGTCTCAACTTGGCGGCAACAAAGTCGCGTATAAATTGTGTCAGAGGCATAGACACGTTGCGCCACAGTTGGAGGCAGAGAGACGAGAGACACCAGACAGAGGGCGACTTCCTCTCTCTCTCTCTCTGTCTCTGTCTCTGAAATGTGCAACATGTTGCACGTTGTGTAGCTGCGACAAATGCCTCGCTATCGTTTTAAAAATAGCGCCCATGTCTTAATCAAATGCAACGCCGCGGGGCAAGTTGTGGATGCAGTTGCCGCACGCTTCCATTGACCCTTTGAGGCTAAGAAGAGACAGATATTGGATTGCCACATGAGTGGGGGGCACATGGGGCAAGGGGCATGGTGAAAGCAGAAGTTGCCGTTCACAGGCTCATGTGAAAGTTGCCGCTTTATTGCACTTTGCAACCAAGTGGGGCAAGAAGAAAGCCAAAGGAGCGCTAGAGTGAGGAAGGGAGTGGGAGTGGGAGTGGGAGGAGCTAAGGCTCCTCTCAAGAGCCGCCGCCCGGCGAGGCTGTCTTCAAGTGGCGCCGCCGTCGTCGTCGTCGTCGTCTACCTTCGACGTCACGAGCAAATGTCACTCTCATGTGCCCAACTCGTCGGCTCTTGAACTTTTTTAACCTTTGTGTGTGCCATGTTCATAACTGGCTGCATGTTTTTTATATGCATTTGTATACCCAAACAGACAGACAGGGAAAGGTAGAGACACATAAGCTCAGAGTATTATCAATTTACTAAGCAATATGTAACGCAAAAAATAATGAATATTTAAGAAAGTCAAATTGCTTTAAAATGTCTACAAGAAATCTAAATATTTAATCATTGTTTATATTACGAAAAATTCATTTACTCTCTTAATCATTATTATTGTTAACTATAAATTTTAGTGGTCTAGTTCATTTAAATATTTTGTAAATCTTTTCATTTGAGTTTCTTTTATTTGATTTACTCTTTCGTTTAAGAAGTAAATTATATTCTATACCAGTAGCTAGCTCACTTTAAAATTTATCTCTCATTTTAACAACTTATTGTTAATATAGTTAATTAAATTAAATATTAGATAATTACTCTATCTACTGTAAGATATTTTTAGAAGAGTATTAAAATTTTTAATATTATTTTTATATTATTAAAATTATTTTTCTTGTTACAACATTTATTACTATCTTTCCAATGATTAATTTTAATTAGATACTTTTCAGTTTAACGAAATAAAATACTATTTGATTGGAAACTGTTGAATTTAAAAATATGCATTTGCTAAACTCAAAAATATTAATTTTTCCTGATACTTTTTAAAAGTTGTTTGAACCTTAACAAACTTGGATTCTTCAGACAGAAGTTGGGTAAAAAACTTTGTTATATAAATGAAACTTAATGGAAATTTGGCGAAATTGAGCCAGCATAATAATAATAATTATAATCTAAATATTTATGCTGTAAATTAGAGCATTTTAACTGTCGGCTTGTTCGTGTTAACTGTTGTGCTTCGTTTGGGGCGTGCCTGGAGCTGCAGTTGTAGCAGGAGCAGCAAAGCAGGACCCATGGGTAAATGTGAATACGAGCATGAGTATGAGTCTGAGTGTGAGTATGAGTATGAGTATGAGTACGAGTACGAATACGAGTACGTGTATCCATATCGTATGTCGAATTTTCAGAGCGTGCAGTCATGATGTTGTCGTTGTCGCTGATGTTATTGTTATTGCAATTGCTGTTGTTGTTGCTGCTGTTGTTGTTGTTGCAGTATTTTTTAATAGCTTGCTACTGAACAGCGAGTCGTGACCATTGTTGCAGGCAGCAGTTGCACAGTGTAGGACTCGCAGGCAAAAGGAGTAAAGTTACAACTAGACAACTGCCAAACTGCCAACTCGTTTTAGACACTCAAAAATGTTTTTGGCTTTTGGCTGTGTCTGTGTCTGTGTCTCTGTCTGTATCTGTATCTGTATCTGTGGCTTTAGCATTATTTCCCATTTTCCAATTTCCATTTTCTTGTAATTAGCGTGGCAGTTCGTGAAGTTTTGTCGATTAACCACGCTGATTTCTAAGGCTGAGGTCAAAGTTTCAAAACTCCCTAGTTGAAAGCCCTTTTCCGAATTGCATGTACCCATACTCGTAATATAACCCGATTCATTTGTCAACTGCCCAAACTAAGCCGGCTGAATACTCAATTTCGACACATTTCAAGAGGGAGAGTTTTGAACCACAGCTTTTCCTGTGAATAACAAAAGGAGGCTTAGTTCTCAGCCCTTAACTTCATTATCATGTACCACATCAAATTGCAATTGATGATTAATGATGTGCCCGCGTTTCCCCAACCCAAAAACACAATCATAAAGGGAGCACACGACTGACAGATACCCATTGCAGGTGAATGAACTAATCCTAGACTTTAGTCACCATGAACTATATACTTTGCAGTTGCTTTCGTAGATACAATACAGTTTACGGAAATACTGCAGTGTTTATTATACAATTGTTAAGAAGTTCTTCATTTTGTAAACATTTAAAAAATATTTAGTTTGAATAATGTAAGGGATATAACTTTTAAATTGTACTTTGTTTTAATTATTAAAGGATAACGACAAAAGATCCAATTTCTAACCCAGTTGTATTAATAAATAATAACTTTAAGTCTTACATAATATATTCCGATATTTATAGAGTGTAGCAGAAAGCTAACAATCTTTAATATACCCATTCTCCTAATAGTTACAGGGCATGACAGCTGCTCATCTGTCCATCTAATGGCAAATGTGTCACTTTGACTGCATTTGCTGCATTTTGTTGCCAAATCGAAAAATAAATAATACAAATGATCAGCTGCCCTTTACGGCAGCTGTTTGACCCCCATACAACACCCTCCCCCCTCCTAGCTCCCTTTTCCAATCTCGGATTTCCCCCTCGGGCGGTTTAATGGGACGAGCCTTATCACGCACAACAACAATATCGCTTAAAAGCTTACACAGCCCCGCCTACAAAACGCCTACCACATGTCAACATTTAACATGTTTTTGAGCTTTGAGCCAAAAGTATCTGTAGCTGTAGATGTATCTCTATCTATGGTCTTTGCATCTGTATCTGCGTCTTTTGTATCCACGTTGCTGTCTCACGTCGTCGTTATGATAAATGATGCGCCTTTTCTTATTGTTGTTGATGTTGTTGTTGTTGTTGCTTTTGCCTAATATTTTCGCTTAGCTTTTACTGTTTTTCTGTGTTTTTCTGTGTTTTTCCCGCTTTTAGAGCCGCAGGCGCAACGTTCTCGTTTCTTGTTACTCGTTTACGGATTTGATTGTAACAAATTTGTGCCAGCTAAATTAGCCATGTTTTTAGGGCCAGCCTCTTCAGCTGTTTGGCAACCATTTGGCACAGATTTTGTTATGTTTTTTTTTTATTTTCTGTTATTTTTCATCTCATCTTTTTGGCTCTTTGCCTTTCGGCTCGATGCCTCGAAAATTGGCTCAAATTAATCATTCACATTTTTCGCTTGACGCTTTTGACTAGCTGGCAAAAGTTTACGGCCAGGCTTGTAATGCCCAAAATCAATAGCAATTAACCTTAATCGCCTTTAGTCCGTTGGTGTTGAGTGTGAAGAGCTGCCAACTTGGACTTTAAGCCATTACTCAGATGCGGGAGGAAGTATCTTTATAGAGAGTCTGCTTTTAAGTAAAGTTGTATTTTACTCTCTAAACTTTAGCTTCGAAATTTAAGGGCACCAGGTAAAGTCCTTAGGCTGATTAACTAACTAGACCAACATATCAAGAGAATTAAATTGTCACAAAGTTTAAGTTGCTATTAGAATTGCATTCTATTTATTATAATAATATTTTAGCACACAATTTCTGTAAATTTTCCGACATATTTATGAAGAACCGAGGGAAATTGAAGTGAACTTTTAACAACAATGCGAAACACATGATTTTATTCACTTACTCAGTGAGTGTAATCATTCTCAAGCTACTTTTCAGATAGTTTACATGTAGCTGCTCTGCAAAGTTGCCATGGTTTGTTGCATGCCTTGTCTGGCGAATTCCCACAGTGCATGGCCCAAATAAACAAACTCGTACAGCTCAATAAACATAACAACCCAACACACACAGACACAGACACAGACACAGATACAGATACAGATGGAGATACAGATACATTTGCAGATCCATGTGCGAGTCGTCGTACATTCATGTGGCTGCCACAGTGAGCAACTTGCAACTTGCAGCTTTTATGCCCCTTTATAGTTGCACTTGTTACTTACGAGCGGATTCGCTGTTGTCAGCTGCCATGCCCCGCCCACCGCCTCCCGTTGCCACCTTTCTTCATGTGGCATGATGGAATTAAACTCGACAGCGATTGATGCCCACAGTGGAGCGAACTATCACAAATACGAATGTTAAGAAACTGAAATGTTTTACCTCAATTACCTCAAATGTTAACAAAATATGTTGTGTTATGTTATAAAATAGATTATTTTTTATAATTATTACACTAATTAATAATTTTAATTTTAATACAGTGAAATCAATATAAACAAAATACAGTTTTAAATTAATTAAATAAATTGAAGCGTAATTTTAAAATTGCTCCACTGTGCGAGGTTGAAATTTCATTCATTGCTCCTCGTCACTGTTTTTGTTTAATGTAAATATGATTATTCCTTTTTGCACAACAAACGTATGCGTCGAGTGTATCGTAACATATATATATATATATATACCGCATGTATATATATATGCATATCGTATATAGAACAGAAAGGCAGGCAAGTCTGGCAAACAATGGAATTTATTTATTATTGACATGGAGCGTATATGGTGCCTGCCCGGCGGGGTTATCAGTTGACAGTTGACAGTAGTAAGTTGCAGCTTCTGTGCAGTGGCATTGATAACCACATCCATCCTCCCCTACTCCTACTCCCTCCGCTTTGCAACTGTTCACAATGAACAGAGTCAATGGAACAGACGGTCGCGTTTTAAGCCTTTGACATAAACGTTACAATCGACAGACAATTTCGCGTTTATTTGATCTGATTTGATTTGTTTTGCATTTGCCGTTGGCCAATCGGTTTATGCGATTTTCATATATATAAATGCCGCTTTAATACCCTGCAACCATAAAGATGGTAAGTCTTAACAAAAATAAATTAATAACAATCGCATTACGAAGTAAAGCTAAAGCCCAGTTTTTCTTTTCAGTCCTTAACAATAAGTAATTAAATCAATTTACAAATGGTATCTAATGGTCTCATACTTTCTTTTTGAATAGTTTTTATGACCGGGCCGAGCATTGAATCAGTTTAAGCCCTGGCTTAGTCAAGTTTATGCCGGTTTACTGCCTGTCACAGGCAACAGACAGAGATGGAAAATGTCCCTCGTCTCATTACAAAATGAGAGATTCCCATGACACACATGATTGTAATACGAGTCTCGAAATAATGACTCTTTATGACCTGTCAAATGCCCATCAGACTGAAATCGATAACGCAGACGAGGCCACATAATGATCGGTGAGCTTTATCAATAGGTTTAACATCAAATCAAACAAAATAATAAACCTCAAATGGACGATGAACAACACCAAAATCTCCATAAGTCACGTTCCAGCTGTCGTAATGAAAACAAAACTGAAGCCGATAACGATTGTCGCATCGATAATCACAAGTCAAGGTGGAAAGGCGAGACGTCAATTAGAATTAATTACTGAGTCTAACCGGATGTGCGAGACTAAAAGCGATCTACAGTTAAGAAGTAAGATTAATGGCGAAGAATTAAGCTAAAGTTAAGATTTGCATATATGCATCTGATTTGAACCTCAATATGATTCAGATATTATTTTGAATCTAAAGTATATATAGAGTACGGAATATTAGCAAGAGAACCTTTCGAAAATATGGAAATAATAGATCATTGATGTTAAATCAAAATAACCTTAAGAAAATGCATTTATTTATTATTTATTTATTTTAAGTAGGATCAAAGAAGCTTTACAATCAGTGCGAATCCTATATACCCTATAGAAACTTTCGGATTTGAATATTCAAGTCCAAGATGATAATAAAAACAGTTCTCCAGTTTTTTGAAAAATTTAGAAATACTATTTAAAAGAGAAGACACATTATAGAAGCTGTTAATTGTCACACGTCGTAAGACGAGGCGTGCTCGTAGTGTGCCACGAGATCCTCATTGTAAATTGGCTGATATGGTAGCACTCGTATTGGCCATATAGCTTCATTAGCTAATGGCCACTTCATTATAGGAGAGCGCACAGCTGCGCCCTGAAAACAGAAACAAGTCGAGATGCTTGCCACAACTGGAGGCAAACTAGCAAACAGGCGACCAATTAAAATATAGATCATGCCACAAGAGCAACAAAAGCAACAACGTCTGCTGATCATATCGTTGGGGCATTGCACAAACCGTTAACACAACTTTGGCCCCCAGAGATCGGTTGGCAGTTCGTGGAAGGCGTTTAGCACGACAAGTATAAGTAGAAGAGGAAGATGGAGTTGGAGAAGAAGTCGGAGACGGAGACGGAGAAAAAGAAGCTGTTGGCGAGTATCAGCTGGAATGATCTTGGCGAGCAGCGCGAAGAACAAGCCATAAACCCGAGACGATAATATTGTGGCTTGCATGCTTGTTATGGCCAGATACGAAAGCGATACGAAGATACTTAAAGGCAACGTGCCAATGCTAGGTGCTAAATGTGGTAGCAACGGCAGCTCATCTTTGTGTATCTTTCAGATACTTTAGGCTTGTTGTTCGCCATCTCAGATACACTAAAAGGCGGCTTAGTCGCGGCTCACTTCAAACTGCCCGCAACGAAACGACGAAAAAACAGTTTCAATATTTATGCAAATCTCATATTTATAGAAATCGGCCAGCAAGACAAAGCCCAAGATGAGGAAAAAGAAGAAGAGCACAAAGCAGAAGAAGCAAAAAAGTGGTATATCTCTAGTCATATTTTAAGCCTCATTGAAGCTGTTTGGGGGGCCTGAGCTTAATTTATTTCACACAGTTGGTGGTAAATTTAACACATTCGTGTTGTTGTTTTGCTACGCTTTGCATTGCGCTGTTATTTAGCAGCTGCGCCAATCGATCACTGTTAAAGCTCAGCGAGAGGCGTTGCCCAGTGGGCGTGTCGCATTTAACAACAGCAGCAAGTGCATGGTGAAAATAATGAGGTGAAGTCAGAGAAGCAAATTATATTTGTCAGTCATTGTTGCAATGAGTGCGAAGAGTAAAGAAAAACCCCTACATCGTTTTGTATTTAAATTCTCTTTTAGCACACTAAAAGCGATCTGGGTCCCTGAAGAGAGATAGCATTCGCTCTTTAGGATTTCAGCTTGTTACTCCCATCTCCCACCATTTACAGCTACTAAGAGAGGGAGAGACACAAAGCTCCGAGCGCTGAACTTTTAAATGCAACTTTAACTTTAACTCTTCATTAGCAGGCAGCAAATGAGCAATAAAATTAAGGCAAAGCACACCGAAATTTAAGAGCGTACAATGGGCCTATAAAAATAATCATTTGAAATAGACAAAATGAAAATTCCAATGCGTCAAAGTCGTAAAAAGCTGTCAAAAGAAAAACACCAACGAAAACTACGAGAATTGTACAAAATAAAATGGTATTAAAATTCAATTTAAATAATAAAATACCCAAAGCGTGTCACAGCAGCAAAATCCACATAAAATTTAAGCAATTGGGTGGGGAAAAAAGTGAGGAACATCAAATGAAATATTTATCAAGTGACAGAAACGATCGATCGTGTTGGCCCTGCCCAAAGCCTGGCTACGATCATTTTTGTATATGCACATACTTGAGGTTATCATATCACATGGCAGCTTTATGACTAAAGGCCTTTTCAAATGAAACCCCAGAAGACTGACAGAGAAACGACTCCCCGTTGGGATGAGTTGTTGCTGTGCTGCTCTCCCGTTGCTTCTATAAAAATGCAATGCAAATAAAAATTTATTCAAGTCTCGGATGTATTTCAAACTTGAATACGGTCCGAAAGTCTAACCCCTTTTGCTAAAAGTCACACAAATCAAATGCAAATTATGCTGCCTAATTGATTTATGGCTTAGCGTATTTCTTTATTGCACGCATATATCAAAGAAAGGAGAAGAAGAAGCAGACAACAATAAAGAGCAGAGATGAGAAAGGGAAGAGTGTGAAAAACTTTTCAGCTTAGTCTTAATTAGTCGTAATGTTTCCACTAAAGTTGTAACGTTGTAAATTTATAGTCGGAATGCGTTTAAGTCGCCCACAGTGGCCCATTGACAATCCAAATCTGAATTCAAATCCAAGCATACGATATTTTGCATATTTGATTTCACGCCCCAAAATTCAAAATGCATACGCAAATTATGCGCATCGTCGTTGGCGGCAAAAAAATAAAAGAGAGAAGCAGAAAACAACTAAGAATTCTGATCCCACACATGGAAATGGGGAAAAAACTCCTATCTAAACTTAACAAGCAGGCAGCATGCCAAAACACAAAAGCAAAAGCAACGACAAACAACAACAACAAAGCAACTACAACTACATCTACAGCAAGCAAAATCACTTGCAGTGGGCGGTGCAAGTTTCTGACTTGCCAAAAAAAATGCGAGTGCCAAACTAACGACAGGCATGGCACAGTGGGCTCCATTGATATGCGTAAAGAAATGTTATTTTTAGTGTGCCAATAATTAATAAAATTCTAATGAATAAAATAATGTGAATAAAATTAATATGAATATGTCTGTTAAAATGCCTGAGCATGTGCATGTCCTTTGACGCCCACTGTGCCCAGTTGCACCCCCACCAAAGCAATGCCAAGGCACACACATACACAGACGCACAGCTGACGACGCGTCGATGCCTGCTTTGCTGTCTTTGCTGCCCTCTCCCGACCATGTCTTGCTCTCTGGCAAACTCTCTTGCTCTTGTCTCTTTTGCCCGCTGCTACGCTCCACGTCTTGCGTTTGCGGCTGCTCCAAGTCACGTTTTGCCTTTGCCTGTTCGTTCCATAGTCGTTGCATTTGTTCTTGTTGTTGCTATTGTTGTTGCTTCCTTTGCGTTGTCATCTCGTTTGCGTGTCTCTTGTGTATGTTTTTTTTTTGGGTAGAGGAATTTCAATTCCAAGAAATATTCAAAAATATTCCCTGGCAGTGAAATAAATTTAATGCTGCTTGTAAATTTGTTGTTGTTGTTGCTGCTTCTTTTTACGAAGCGTAAAATTTCTTAACGAAGCAACTGAAAGTTATGTACATAGAAGAAGAAGAAGAAGAAACGGTATTGTTGTTGTTTCTTTTGCGCGTTGTTTGTTTATTTGTTTAACTGTTTAACAACACCTGCGGCAACAGCATGCGTAAGAGAGCAAGCGAGAACGCGAATTGGGGGTGAGTGGGGAGAGTGAGAGAGCGTCTAAAATTAAGCCAAAGCAAACAAATCAACATAATTTTGAAAAGCATTTTAGTTTTCAATGAAAGAAAAATTGTAAAATTGTAAATTGAAGCTGCCACATAATTGGTTGACACAAATGAAACGTCGCTAATTGCTCAATTGCTTTGCATTGTTGTTGTTGAATTTGTTGGTTGAGGTGGAGAAATCAATAACAAAAGGCGCGACTTATCGGGAAATTAGTTTAAATAAAAGGGGCAGCGGGGTGGAACTTACCAAGCAAACGCATCACCTCCTCGGGATTCAGGAACACATTTAAATGGCCAGCGACGCCGCTCCCATCACGTAGCAGCAGCGCAGTCAGCGTCAGCAGAGAGAGTAACACTGATTTGTTATTATTAAACATGTTTGTTGTTGTTTTCCAGCCTTTCATTGGCATTTTCATTCAACAATTGTAATTTTTCGCTAGTTCTTGCACATTTATGGACACACACACAAATTCGTAAACAATCGAATCAGCGAATATGAAAGCAAAGCACACGCGCAGAGAAAACAGCGAAGAGCGCAGAACAATAACAGTGGCGTCGCTTAGTACATCAAAAAACGCGTAATTGTTAACACACGAGTATTTAAAACATTTTCAGATTTGCCACAAACAATTTATTTTCTATTTAACACAAATATACACGCGACTTTTGCTTGTTTTCTCGTTTTTTCATCTCATTTACCGGCCGCAACAACCACACGCTTCAACAGAAAATTCATGAATAACAGGTCTGTTAATGTAAAATGTTGAGACTAACAGAGGACCTTTATGAAAATGTTATCGCTCTGCTCAGCTACAGTTTGAACAGCTGTTTGTCTGCTTGGCGCGGCGCATTTAAACAGAGTATCTGAATTTCGGTATTTCACTATTAAGTGAAATACTTAAGCTGATATAACATTGCAAATTTAATTTTTTTATTAAGTGACTTTATTCTAGGTAAGCGGCATAATATTTTAGTTCAGACAAATTACAATAAAAATATTGTGGAATGCGGCATGTCTATGTCAACTGTTAACAGAAACGGCTGTTAGCATAACAGCCTGTTATAGAGTATTTTATGTGTATTTATGCGCCATCTGGCGTGCATAATAGCACCAAACAACGTTAAATACACACGCGAGTAGCACAGTTTTTTATAGGCAGGGGAACGACAAAATGTGGATTGTGGATTGTATTGAGTGAAGCGACGTCAACGTAATTGCCCCGCGCAGATCGAAAGAGGGGAAGTTTACGGGATCATAATGGAAATATGGTATTTTCATTATTTCAAGTTAATATATAAACGTTTTGAAAAATGCACTTTTTTACCCAATATGGCAACCGTGATTATTATTTTAGTCTATTATATTAAAAATAGTTAATTTTGAGCTATTTGTATGGCCACAGCTGTACGACATTTGGCTTATCAGTTCTGTTATAGGAAGTACGATAGAGAGAGAGAGAGGGATAGAGACTGTGAGAATTCCTACAAAAATAGAAGAAAACACTTTGAGGGTCGCTCAATTCGCATATGTAAACAAAAACTTGAAAAAAATGAATAAAAAAAGGCGCAGAACAAAAATGATTAGAGAGCTTTTCACAGAGACGTTCTCTTATCAGAGTCGGGGAACTCAGTCGGCTAGTGATAAGGGAACTAGTTTTTTTGCGGTGCAGTTTGTTGGCGGTTACAATGTCAGGCAGCTGGAACTTGGCGTGGATCTGTCTCCGGGTTGGGCTGATGTGGCACGTAGCGTGGGCGGGGATGGGGCTGGGGCGGGGGGTGGGCGTGGCGGCAATGCGCTGCAAGGCGCCCTACGAGAAGGTGCAGGAGAACTACTGTTACCTCATAGACGACGTGGAACCGCTGGTGAGTAGTAGAGACAACCCAACGAATAACTATTTATATATGAAACTGATACTGCAACTGCAACTGCAACTGCAACTGCAACTGACACTTAGCCCACCTCGTTCAGCAACTTTTGCTATGGGGAGAAGCGGACGTCACGCGTGTGCCTCGAGAGCGCGGAGGAGATGCAGGTTCTGGCCAACTATCTGTATGATATTGGATTCCAGAACGGCACCCAGTTCTGGAGTGCCGGCCATCGTTGGCCGGGCGACTTGCAGTTCTATTGGAATTACTTTGGACGCGCCCGTGTCATGAACTACACTAATTGGCTCGAGGATGAGCCCACTCCCCGCATGGGACTCAACTGCATGCTGCTCACTCTCCAATCCGGGCAGCTCTTCATGGGCAGCGCCCCCTGCCACGCCCAGGCCGTGGACATCTGTGAGCAGCTGCTCGTCAACGAGCCGACTATCATGCACTGAACGCTCTCACGGATTGATAAACGACATATATTGCAGATACTTTTGCTGCGGTGCTTTGTTGCAGCAACATGTTGCAATGCGATGTTGCTAACGCAAGATCGCAAGGCGCGAATGCAGACGGCGGTGGAAAAAATAGTAGAAACCACGTTCGGAAAAACATAATTTGATTTAGTTTGATAATTTTTACTTAGAAACTATTTGACAGTGTTTAGAATTAAAACAATCGAGTTCCACAATCATGCGCTGCTTTTTATCATATTATTCAAAATTACATTAAAAGGATTTTCCATCACTGAATGTGTATTTAAATACTTTATTTTTGAAATATGACAATTATAAGAGAAAAATACGAGTGATCAATAAAACTTTGTTTTACATTTTTAAGCATTTCTTTTCAAATATAACAATATTTGTATCTGTATTATATTGTGTATTTCAAAGTGTTTCGCTCTTTATCAATTAATGCACGATAAGACCCTTAACTTTGATGACTATTATTGCTGATAACTCGTTACAAACAAACGTCTTTATATTTTAAGCTCTTGCAAATACTCGTAATTCATCATATAATACAGATAAAGATACTTATAGTGAACTTGAAAGCAATTTTCCCATTTATAAAATTTGATAAGTTTCGATTTATCAGTGTCTATTTATTGGAAGAGAATTTGAAAAGTTTATTATATTATAACATAAATTAAAACACTTTTTTTAATTGAACCAAGTGCACTTCATCTTCTTACATAGATATATAAACATGTTATCAGCGTTAGTCAGAAAACTTTGCCTTTGTTACATGTTCTCAGAACGTGATTCAAAATTGGCAAAGCTTTAAAGCATTTCCCGTTCAGTCATTATATTATATAACATATAAACATTGCATTATCAACACTACTCTACACTACAACACTCTCGATACAAACTTAATGTCCTACGACAAACCCAATTTCCCAGTAAAATTGTCATAAAATCGGCTTGATATTTTTTTTTGCAACTTATTTCGTTTTAAAATAAATAAAATACATATGTGTTTTAAAAGGTTGCGCAATATATTATATGATATTATCACAGATAATTTTTTCGATATCAATTAATAACAGGCTTAACAGTTTGTACTCTGGGTGTAATTACAATCTGTCTAGTTAGTTTATTGTATTATCAGTTAGTTGTATATATATGGCTCAGCTTGCGAATAACATTGTTGTTTTAATGATAACACAAAAACGGACGTTATTGTTTTTAAAGTAGAATCAGTGTAAATATTGTTCTTGAGCAGTTGAGTTGGAAATTGCAAATCAAATGTTGAAAGAATCCTACTGTCGACTTCTATGTCTACTGACGGTAATGCAGGTCAGTCAGTGTAGCCACGACTATGAGAAGATCGGTGAGACCTCTTACTTTATAGGCACCGGATACAGTGTGAGTAATCGATGGCAAGATCGATAACGATACAAGTGCATTTAACCAATATATCGGAAAGTCCAGTTAAGTGAACAAATTTTCGATGTTTTAGGACAAGCACATTTTTGATTGGTTCGATGCGCGCCGAAGTTGTCGGGAGAATGGCGGAGAATTGGTGTCTGTGGTCAATTCCGATCAGATGCTCCAGCTGCAGAATTATATACTGACCAAGGGGTATGCGAATGGCAGTACATTTAGCACATCGGGCCACAGCTACGACAGTGAACATCCCTTCAAGTGGGAGGCTCTGGATCAGAGACTGATCTATTCAAAATGGCTGCCAGGTGAGGAGCCTCCAGCCGATTGCAACTTGAGTCTGCAACTTGTCGACTCGGAACTCTATATGATCCGATCGTGGGGCTATGATCAATTTTATATATGCGAGTACACGACTCCTTGGCGTCGCATTCAGGCGTTTTTTTGCCAATGGAAATTCCATTTAATCATCTTAATCCTAATCCTTACCATCGCCTTAATTCCAATGCACAAGGGCAAAACAAAAGAAGCATCAGATAATTTAAAGTACGTAGAGATCTCGAAGATTGCTCTTTGAACTATATTACAAATTCATTTCATACCAATGAGAAATGCGATTCCCATGACAATAACTTATTTGAGCAAACTGATATTTTGTAAATTCGATATTTTCGTTTTTTTTTTGATATTTTTTACATAAAAAAAGAAAAATATAATTGTGCAATAATTTATACCATTGATAGACGTATTATGTATAGAGCATGGCTTTATACATATTTAAAAGTGAAATAAAATATACACAATAATTTAGGTAAACAAACTTTACTAAAAAATGCGAAAACATAAACACAATGATATCCGGTGACTTCTAGTGAATACAGTCGCTTTTCTGGTATCATATTTAATTGTGGATTTATAAAAGAGACCGAATAGCCCGAATCATGTTTTAGTTAACAGTTGAAGCTCGCCAAAAGAGATGCTCAAAATGGTTAAATCCTGGGAGACAGTGCTACTGGCTCTTTTGCTTCTGGCCAGCTACGTTTGTATCTACATGGAGTTCTGGAGACGTAAGTTCAGTTCGTAAGCACGAAGGTCTAGTTAACCGATCCATAGCTCGTTGTATGAAACCCTTTGTGGAGATTGGCAGTAGCTGTTACTTCTTCTCGACCAACAAAGCTGTAGGTATGAAAAGATCTTTAAGAGTACAAGCTTTTTATTTGTATCCCGACTGACAGCCTACCTATGAGTACTATAAGGTATCGTATAATGGTCGTGTCTTCAGTGTGCCCGCCATGGTGAGTTTTCGTCATCGAATCGAGGAATCTATTTTTGGTCGAGTCCTTTTGTCTTTTCCCCTTTTCCCAGCTTGACTGGCTGCATGCGGGATTCGCTTGTGAGACTCTCGACTCGAATGCCAAGTTGGTCAGCATCGAGTCCGTCGAGGAGATGCGTTTTATGGCCAACTATATGAGACGTTATGCCCATGTCAACACTCATCCCTCTTTCTGGAGCGGCGGACATCGTGGTAATCTGGGAGCAAAGGAATTCGATCAGCACTCCATGGACAATTTCTACTGGCACCACGAGTCGCTTCCCATGAACTACACGAACTTTGACCAGCGAGAACCGGAAGGAAGAAGCAAACGTTATCCAAACGGTTTCTGTGTCTATCTCGAGTTTGTCAAATCTGAGCTATTTATGCGAACTGCGAGCTGCAAACACCAAATGGCATTTGTCTGTGAGCTACCCTGGTTACAATGAGGCTTAATAACGCTTTGTAAATATTATTTTCGATTTGGATTTGGTTGATTTATTTTTATTAAGCAATGTAATACGGCAATTTCCTGAACTCTAGACAGGTTTATAGTCCAGTTTAGTGCAATCATTCAACTTACAGTCTGTATAAATATTTTAGTATACATAGATTAGATTAGAACACATTTCTTTACAAATTCGATAGACATTTCTATAATTTGTAATAAATTTTGATCTAAAATCTAGCATATCATTATATTGTTCCTATCTTTATTTATATTGAAAATGTTGTAACAAATTTGCTAGACCCTTTAAGGGTATCAAACTTTTCTCGTTTTTATTTTTTTTATTTTTGTATATTGTTTGGATTGACTTTGGTTAATCTAACCTTTTCCTAGTTAACGTTTAATTACTTCCACAATAACATGACTAACTTCCACAATAACATGACTACTTGTAACCACCTTTCGATAATTGTAAAGCTCACAAAATTGTAGATAAGCAGAGTATTAAAACAAAGGGAATTTGCGGTTTGAATATCAGTTAACTCAAGTAGACAAAGTTATTTTGTGGAAAGCCGAAGTCCTCTGTTCTATTGTAGAAAAGCCTAACCGCAAGCTATTCTATTATTCTTGGAACCATTGTTTCCCCATTCCATTTGCTTTGCATACTGATGAGCGTTTAAGTAACTTTTTCTTCCCCAAAAATATGAAAGAAAGTGTCATTTGGAGATGCATCTGTCACGATTTTTTCAAATGCCCTCAGAGTTTTTCCCCAGCATTCACATGAAATTCTCCAGTGTATCTGTGACCCCAGTAAGTTGACACATAATTGTTGAGTTCATCACAATATACTCGGGTATTCACATTGCACTTGTCAACAAAGCTGATAAGCATTATATATAAGACTGAGCGTCACAATCTGTATTTCAAAAGCCACAAGTCAACGGTCACGAAAGCTTCTGCAAGAAAACTTTGAAAGCACATATAAAATAATTTTATTTTGCACTTTCTATAAAATAAATCGCAAATGATTAATTTAAAAAAGCGGAATTCCTTACACACTCAGCATCTACAGAGTGATACAAATAAAATTAGACTAAACGCTTTTAAACAGTCGAAGGCAATGTCGTAAGGTTGACAATGCACTGTGGGCACAATGTCTAAAATCGTGGCATAAATCAATAATTAGTAAAATAAAGTAATCGACAGATCCATTTGGTGTCGACTGAATACGTAGTTTTTGTAACAAGTCCATTTCCAATAATTACTCGTATATTGCTAATTAAAAAATTAAATTCAAAAAAAAAATAATAATATAATACTTGGTAATATAAATAATTGTTCAATTCTTACTGCAAATAGAAGTTTTTGAGCTTTAAGCTTTTATCTTAAAGTCAGTAAGGGATTATGTAAAATATGTGAATAATTTTTCCAGCGAAAAGGTCAAATAACACTACTGTGCGGGGCATCGCGACGGTGTCGTCAATTAAGTCAAATTGACAATGACGACTTAAGTTGTAGGTGTCTGGAAAAAGAAAGGAAGAGAGAAAAGAAAGAGGAAGTTAACGAAAAGGAGAAAGCGAGTCAGAGAGAGAGTGAGTGAGAGAGAGAGAGAGAGAGTTGGCTGTGACGTGATTTCATTTGTGCATACAAAATGGCGACACATTTCGGCACGTCCTGCAGCATTATTCGGTTCCCGTTCAGTTCCTCAGGGTTCAGGGATGGGGTTAGGGTTGGGGTTGGGGTTGAGGTTGAGTTGTGTGTGTGCCCTTTGGCATAATTAAAATGAAATAATTTTCGACAAGTTGGCTGTTGTTTTGGGAGCTCTTAACAGCTTTTCGCCAGCTATTTGCATCGAACCGACGCGTCGACAGTTGTTTGCCACCAATTTTCAATTTGTTCTTGTTGTTGTTGCTTTGCTGGCACGTAACGGCAGTTAGACGGTCTGCCATATGATGTAAACTTCTGCTGCTTCTTCTTCCTTATCATTATCTTCTTCTTCTTCTTGTTGAGGGGCAAGTTCAGCTACAGCTACAGCTTCAGCTACAGCTGCCAACTCCTGCTCAATGTCTGCTCTGTTCTGCGTGCTGGAATTTTTATTTAATTTCCTTGGCTGTCATCATAGGCAGCCTCGTTGTTGTCTCTTCTCTCTTCTCTCTTCTCTCTTGTCTCTTGTCTCTTGTCACCCGTCTCTCGTCTGTTGTCTTCTGTTAGCTGCATTGTTTGAAATTAATTTCACTTGTCGTTGGAAGCATCGGAATCATCAGAACCCTATCATACACTGGTAAACAGTTACGTATTCTAGTTGTTAAGCGTTCCCAACATTTCAAGCTTAAACTGTTTAAGCCAAAAATTCATTAAGGATACTGACTTTACATTATTAAATATTTTTTAATAATGTCAAGTCTTCTTTTCTCATTTTATATGTTTTTTGAGTTGAAATTTATATTTATTAATTGCAATTGACATTTTTTTTACTTTATTATTATTTATTTTGTATTTTTAACCAACTATATTTTTATCTTTTCGAAGCTTATTCAATTTTTCATTCAAAAAAATGTAGTATATCTGTTATTATATTCTATTAATAATTATCATAAATGCTTGATTGATGCTAAATAAAAAGAAAATATCTTTTACTTAATTTAAGATATCTGCCATCATAATATCTTTTTTTTTTTGTAATATATTATTTTACAGCTAACTTGAAAAATGTATTTATTAGAATATGGGTATTTAAAAAATTAAAAAAAAGAATTGAGCTCGCAATGGACAGTTTGGACTTTGATATTTTATTTACAAAGGAACCGAATATTTATTTCACGTTACTTATTGATGTTAGACAACATTCGTGTTGACAATAAGCAAGTTAAATTTGTTTGACCAGTGTATTGTAGTCCTACCTCAGTCCTGGGAACGTGCAGCTCGTCATAGCCGGTGTGCGTGCCGTTGTCAATGGCGCTTAATGCTGCATAGTTGAAAGGCCGGAGCCAAGGACAAAGTTGGCATCAAGTCGACTTCGGTTGAGTGTTGCTCCCCTGGCCCTATTCGGATGCCAGCAGCCGCTCATCTGCCTGTTCTCCTGTTTTATCCCAATTTTGAAGTCAATCGTTTGCCAAATCAACGCGCTAATCATTTAGCCAGTTGAGGCAATGCATTTCACTCGACGCACTGACTCGGTGACATTCAAGGATGTCAACGGCTTGGGACCGGGCAAAAGCATCCCAATGCCAAGTACGCATCTTTTTTATTTACCCCATTTTCAGTCTGCTCTGGGCCGGAAGTAGTAAACCCATAAATGTCATTGGCAAAGGAGTCTGAGAGGCGACTGCCAACAACAACGAAAATTACAACTACAACAACAGCAACAGCAACATGCTCGTTGTCAGCGCATTTGCTTGGCTAACTTATGTGGCATCCGCAGAGGCCAACCCCCCGCCCCCCAATCCACCAACTCCCTTCATCTGTTTCGTCATTAATCACTGACAATAATGAACTTCCGTCGTTTGTAGTTGCAAAATGGCGCCGACTTTGGATTTGGTCTTGTGGCGATTGCAACTGCTTCCCCTTTTCCCCTTTTCCTCTTTCCCCCTTCCCACTTCTCGCTCTTCCCCTGTATCTTCATCTCCATCTCCGTCTTCTGTTGTTGTCATTAGCGCAATGTTGCAAAATTTATCGTGTGACTTATGAGACGAACAGCTGGACAGACAAACTCTAGTCGGAGTTGACCAGGCCAAGAGACTACACCACTCGCATTCTGACCATGATGGCGGCCTGGCTCTGTTTTGGTCGTGTGATTTTATCGCTTCGATTTACGACTCATAAAAATGCTAGCGACTTTATATGCGCCAGCATCCAAACTGTTTTTTTCGCTTTTCATACTCTATATTCGAATTGATAATGGGTGGCATATAAACTTAAATAAAGTAAAGTTAAATCATGACTCAAGTTAAATATTCACAACTATCGAAAATTTCCGGAAGTTGACATCCCTTTAAAATAATATTTTCTAATTGTATATCTTTACAATCATAATATTTAGGTGATTCCTATTAAACTTTAAGATTTCGATAAATAACATATTTGATGATTAGAATTATTTTATTTGAATTAATATTTATTTTATGCGAATTTTCAAAGTCTTCTACTTTATAGAGTATCTTTTAAATGAATCTCCCAACTTGTGCATTCATTTTTTTTTCTCTCTCTTTTTTCGATTTCTCAATGCTCTGATATTTCTGGCTGGTTGGAGTTTTTGGGTGGATTTTTTCTGTCTATGCTGAAATTCTCAGTGCTGTTTTTGCGATTTTATGCTTGACTGCGCTTTCCCCCTCCCCCGTCTGCAGGACATTTTGTTGCATGAATGTCTCTATACGAATACATATACTGTTGATTTTTATGGGCATTTAGTGATGCAGAAATTATTTGGATATGTTGCTCTCATGGCCTTCCAATTGAACCAAATAAACCAAAGCAAAAGCCAACTTAAACTATCAAATAGTTGAACTTTGGAGGGGGCGTTGTTCAGTAAATCCGAGTCGAACTCTGATTGACTAAATTTAAAAACAAATATTCAATTACTGCTGTGGAAATGTATAACAATATTTAATAATAAAAATATTTCTAAATAATTAATATGCAATAATAATAATAACAATAAAATAATATGTATAATAATAGTACATCCATAATCAATTAATCTGTATTTTTTTAAATGATAAGCTTAGCGATGTTTTATGATATGTGATAAGAGCAAAATTTTTAATTATTTTTTAAGAAAGACATAATATGAAAGTTTTGTAAAAATGTTAAAAATAAATATTAATTAATAAAAAATATTATTAATAAAAAAATAATAATTGAAAATCTTATATATTTACCCATAATTTTTTAGAGTTCCCTAAAAAAAGTCAAGGTAAAAAATAAAATAATTACACTGCATTCAACGCTCATTTTTAAGCCTTTACTTTGTGTGATATAATTTTTTGAACCGAAAGACAATCAGAAAACCTTCAGAATCTCACACAAAACTCAAAATAAAATAAAAATCTCCATTAAAATTTAATTTAATAACAATTTTTATTATTATATTTTTCTCCTAAAACATAAGTGAACTCTATAATTTACAGCTAACTTATAGCGATGAAATGTTTTTAATATTCTAAATATGTCTCTATCTCCTTCGACATGCTTTGTTTAACCCATGTGGACATCACACATCAATTTGCAGAGCAATTTAGTCTTAACACAAAAGCCATCTGACCAATATGTATCCTTTTTGCCTGGCTTCGCATGAAGTATCGACATGCTGCACTTGACAGTTATTAGATTAACACCTACATGCACTTCGATACTCAGATACTCGGATACTCAGATACTCAGATACTCGGATAGTCGTATACTCGATTACCCGTTTTCTATGATGAGACGGAGGGAGATAGGAAGTGGGGGAAAGAGAGTGAGATATTGTCTGAATTTCAGCAAACAATAAAGCGCTCAAAATGTATGCGAGGATACATAAAATCTCGGCCAGACAACACGAGGATGGCGACAAAACAAAAGCAAAGCCCGATTCTAGATTCGGGGCAGGAGAAGAGCATGATGATGACCGGCAACAAGCGATGTCAATTTCAGACAAACAACCCGACTAAATGCAAACTCGTTAATATATATGTATATGTTTGTGTGTGTATATACTGATATATGTTCACTATATAGATTGATACATATTTATGCTCGTTAGGTATAGCTCAAGATGTGACAGCCGCCCACCGATTTGATCCACTCTCCCCCTGGCACATTTCGAGCAACATAAAAAGACGCTTACGGTGTGGTTGAGGGGTCTCTGAGAGGGAGTTTAAGGAGGTTGAGGAAGCCAGTTGAAAGCTGTCAGTGGCTGTTTAGATTTACGTGCCGCAGTGCAGCAATGTCAGACAGAGGCAGAGGCAGAGACGGAGACGGAGACGGAGACGGACGTATGGCCATCAAGAGGTGTGACAGGCACAACACACACACACCCCCACACACACACCTCAAATGCACTTTGTAACAATGCAAAAACAACTCAAACACACGCACACACACACAGCTTACACACACCAACAAATGACTGATTGTCATCGCTCTCTGACTTTTTGTTAATGAAAGTGTCAGCTAGACAAACGCACCCAAACCAAAGTCCCATCATCGAAAACAGGCCAACCATCCATACCGACCGTACACTGAGAGTAAAAAGTCTTACTAAAACTATGCTTAAATGACCCATAATTATGAAGTTGCTTTTCTTTAAGTCCGTGCTTTATATAGATAAATTCTTTCACGATACACAACAATTTCAATTAAAGTTTGTAAATCGAAATCTTTTTCGGGCTAGCTGGCTTAGAATATTCAAAAACCTCTTACTTAGATTTTCTCTAAAAACTTAATTTAATTAAACAAGAATAATTTCTGCAGTCAACCCAGTGGAGCGAAACTCACTGATTTTGTCGGATCAAAGTAATTTTTCTTGAAATAATCAAGTTCGAATCAAGCAACCAAGTTTGAAATTTGAAAAATTTGGAGTACAAAATACTTGAGTTTTTCGCTCAGTGTACCCAACATGCCAGCCTTATCGACCAAACCTAGCTAACCGACTGGCGCATTGTTTGATTTCGTCCTTTTTACTCGTTGTTTGGGCTCGTTTGAAATGCTTTCCATTTTGGCCAATAAATTATGATCAGGCTGATTTTTAGAGGTCCTTTTGTGAGGCTTCTCCATCCTGGCTGTCATTAAAATGTCCTGGACAGGGCTTTTGTTTAACTT
The DNA here is from genome assembly GCA_035043635.1 of Drosophila rellima. Classification (NCBI taxonomy): domain Eukaryota; kingdom Metazoa; phylum Arthropoda; class Insecta; order Diptera; family Drosophilidae; genus Drosophila; species Drosophila rellima. The sequence goes on from JAWNMV010000890.1 coordinate 19,207,764, forward strand.
TTGGTCCAATGTCCAAAATACGTTGACAAAATGTTGGAAATGTTTTGTTTTGTAATCCACAGGTATGTGGGTGAAATTGTCCACACAATGTGACAGCGTGATCAACTGGCCAGTGCCTCTCGTAAACCTATTTATTCACCATATTAAATGCGATAATGGTTTAGCTTAGCCAAATAAATTAATTTTAATTATGTTAGATACTCATTTAATATATTGTGTTGGCATTTGACGTGTGAATTTATGCTCAATAAATTTTATTATAGTTATTATAGTTATATATAAAACGGAGAAAAATGTATAAATTACTAAATTTCGTTCTATTACGAGTAGACATATGACATATAATTAACCTAAGTTTTTTCGACTTTTCTGATAAGCTTTGACATAATATAAGCGTGTCAATAATATTATATGTACGTTTGGTTTGATTTGGTTTGTTTAATCAACTGAATTCCAACCTAAAACACAATTTCGACATTTTATTTAGCTTTTTGTCATATTATCACAGCAATTTTCACAATTAACGAACATCGCATATCGTCAGTTGGGGATCTTGGGTGCCAGCAGGCTTATGTTCCATTATCTTAAATGCTTCTAACTCAATTTACATACCAAGAGGCGTGGTCGAGGGCGGAGAAAGAGAAAGAGCAAGAGAAAAGGAAGGAAAAGTGGCGGATTATTAAAACGGATAAATCGCGACGTGCAAACGGCGCTGAATGAAAGTGAAAAGCTGTGCGTGGGTAATTAAAAAGTCAACTTCAACATCGCACAGATGAAAACCTGATTCGCAGCTTGAATTTTAATTAATTAGAAGCATATACGACACAGTGAGAGAGAGAGAGAGAGAGAGAAAGAGCGAGAGATAGCTGGATAATAGGAAAGTCACGTGTCTCCTTTTGCAACCGGGGAATAAAGTAGGTTAATGCGCTTAGAGGCGCGACTACGAAATGTGTGTAAAGCGGGGGAAGAGGAGTGAAGAGAGAGGTAAAGTGGGAAGACTCCTCACAGACACCGTAATTGGTGGCGTTACAAAATATTTACAGGAACCGTTACATGGAAATGGAAAAAGATGATAAAGTGCGCAAAATGTTTGCACTTTCCCTTTACGACTCTTTAGAGACATTTAGCTGTTGAGCCGACCTCCATATCCCCCCAAAGGCTATCCCCTCCCCCCTCTCAGCCGGATTCTGTGGGTTTTGTTGGCGTGTCGACGTCTTGATAAGCAAAGGTTGTCTAAATATAAATATATTTCTATATTTATACGAGTAATTTATTTACATAGCCGTACTCAGCTTGGGGTCGCTTCAACTTGTGGGGTAGATTTTCTTATCGAAGCTTACAGCCAATTTTCCCAATGATTTAACTTCAAATATGGTATATTATAAGTAATTCTAAATTTGTATAGATAGATTAAATATGAATATAAATCGATTTTATTTCAAATATGGGACTCCAACATATTCGAATAATAAATATTTTAGTTTACATTTTATTATATTTTCTTTTGTTTTAAATTTAAATTCTTAAGTAAAAAACTTATAAAATGATGAAAATCATGTAAATCGAATTTTTAATAAATACGTGATATACAAATTAAATACGAATATAAATTGATTTCATTTCAAAAGCAGAATTTAAAATATTTAAATAATTAACATTTTAATTTATATTTTATTAAATTACATTTTAATTATATATTTATGGACTTAAGTAAATAACTTTTAAAAATGTCACTTCAATCGTCTGTAAAAATACAAATTAATACAGATAATATTTAATTTGAATACTTTGAATGAAACTTGTTATCTTATTATATTCATAATAATAGTAAATAATAATAGATTTGATACGATTTTAATGTATATTTATTGTATTTTCCTTGGCATTTTCTCCCTGGGTGTAGTAGGCCTTAGAGCTGTGACTATAAGATTCGTTGGCATTTCCACCAAGCAGCCCATTCGAACAATAACATTTCGGTCACAGTCTCATAAAGTCTTGTTCTGTCTCTATAGTCTGTGCTAATTTCCCTGGTCCAATTAATACGATTTTTACCAATTCTTTTATACTAACTATGGATGCCAATCCGAGTAAGTGCCCAGACCTGCACGAGCGCGCCAAGCGCATCCACGAGCCGGGCCGAGTCTGTCGTGAGCTGCTCTATTTGCGATCGAAGAGGGTAAGTAAATTGGAATTCATAAGAAGGAAATATTTTCAACTCACTTTCTGTTGTCCAGACTAAACGTGAGGTGCCAGCATTTACCTATCAAGCTCTTCAGAAGGGCACCGTAGTAAAGCCCCCCACAAAGTAAGTCCAACTAGTTGAGACTCCATTCCACTCTAATGACTCTTTCTCAGAATCGATATATTCAAGCGTCAACCGGTTAAGGAGACCGTCTTTAAGATTTACTTTATGCGTGGCGATATTCCAGTTGCTTTGTCGGGTCGCAGCAACAAACAGGATCCTACCAAGGATCGTCCTCTGCGCTGGCATTGCACTCCCGAGGATCTGGACTATTGCTACTATCTGCCCATCTTCCTGGATGGATTGGCCGACATTGACAGCGATACTCGCCTCCTGGCGGTCAACGCAGCTGTCGATCTGATCATGAGGCAACCACACAAGGTGCTCCCGGTATTGCCCAAGTTAATACTTCCGCTGAAACGCGCATTCCAGACCCGTGACAAGGGCATCATCATCTCGGCCCTGCAGGTCCTGCAGCTGATGGTGCGTCTGGGTAAGTATGAAATTAATCAATCGAATTGAGATGTGTTCTTATACATATATGTTAAACATATTTGGGATCTTAGGCCCCTGTGTGGGACAGGCTTTGGTGCCGTTCTATCGCCAGCTGCTGGCCGTTTGCAATCTCTACAAGAACGTCAATGTCAATCTGGGCGAGGGCATCGATCCCGATCGCAGCAAGCGCATTGGCGATGTCATTGAGGATACTCTGAAGCTACTGGAGTTCTGCGGTGGCCCCAACGCCTTCATCAACATCAAGTACATGGTGCCCACCTATGAGAGCAGTGTCTTCCCTCGCTGCCAGGCTCCGGATGATGCCCATTCGAGGCCTTGATCAGTTGAACAGTTGAAAGTTCGTTCGATATAAACTTGTTTGGTTCGCTTGCTTAGGTTCCAATTATGCCAACAAATTATCATCAGTTAGGTTCGAAATTTTGCGCAATTAAAGCTAAACAGTCTGGTTGAGCCTGCAACCCGTAAAAGATTGATTTATTTACTGGCAATGACCATCTCTATCAGATTTATTATATTGACAGCATCTTGTCGAATAATATACCCTATCCAAGACAAGCATAACTAACCAGAAATTTAAGTATTCTCTATTCAATACATTAACCTCCAATATATTTAGCTTTACATTTCAAAATCACATACAGGAATATAAGGTATAAGGGATATAAGATATATAAAAATATAAAAGTATGACTTCTCCTTGACTGGTTTTAAAAATATAAATTAATGGGCAAAATTACAAAAGGAAAAACCTTCAAACTATACTCTTTTTCAGAATAAATGTATTTATCAAAATATAATAAAAATTCAAAAGTAATAGAAGTCGAGTGTCTAGGGTGGACAAATTGATCAGAAAGATAAAAAGTATGAATTTCAACAAGGGGAGCCAATGATAAATGCTTAATTAATTTTTAATTTTCAAAACAAGCTTCCACTGAACAGGCAATTTTGAACAACGAAAAAAAGACGGCCCAAGGACCGTAAATAAAAAGCTCATTACAATAAATCATAAAGTGAAAATTGTTCAATTCGGCGGCTGGTTTAATGGAATATCCATGTAGAGTGCCGACAGTCTGACAGACAGACACATTTGTCTAAGGATGCGTGTGTGCATTGGCCCAGAGAGAGAGACAGAGACAGAGACAGAGAGGGGAGTCACTGGGGAGGGGGAGGTGCGTGCTCACCCTAAATTTTGGTGCAGGCTCTCTGTCTGCCTTTCTGCCGTATCTGGCCAAAATCAAGCATTTGGGCCATACTTTTGACTCCTGAACTGCTGCTGGCACTTTTCAGCAATCGAAGAGCGCAGCACGCTCTAAAATTAATTTAGTTAAATTGCCGCTTTGCGGGGAATGAGACAGACCTGAGAGGGGGATTGGGTTGGGCTGTCTGTCTGGTCTCTCCGTCTGTCTGGCTTCTGGCTTCTGTGCTGCTCAGTGCTTCAATTGCGCTTTTCAACGTAATTAAGTACGACCCTCCATAATTTTGAAAAACAAATCTTGTTATCAACGCGAGCCAACACAAAACAGAGTTCACAGCTCGAAAGTCCAACTTCTGGTTGGTCAGAGCCCAGTTTGGTTTGTTCGTGGCTTGGTGGTTTGTCCAACGACCTGCGACCTGCGACCTGCGACCCACCCAGCTGTCTGGTTGGTTTTGATTGTGGTGCGTAGATAAAAACCTGCCAAGTGTTGCAACTCAATTTGATCCCCCTCCAAACGCAACACAACTTGGAACCACCCTTCGATTGGTTGCTTCGTTCCACCACACAAATTCTTAATTCACTTTTTGGGTTCTTCTTTTTTCTTTTTTTTTTAATCTCCTGTTGACGGTAAATCAAACAGTCCCCCTGGGTGCAGCGTCACTTGACGACCCACCCGCCAGATAAATTGCATTTGGCTGCTGCTCCCCTTTCCATTCCCCTTTTCATTCCTGTTCTCATTTTCAATTTTATTGTGCTGCTTCCAATGCTCTTAAAACGTTTTGACATTTTTACGCAGTTTTTTTAGCAATTTTTTTATTGCGTCTCATCTCAACGAATTTGTTTCTCTCCCCTGGCTTAGATAGATACGGGGGGGGCAAAGGGTTCGCCGCGGGGCGCTAAACTTTGATTTAGGTGGAAAATTGTGCTAAAGCGATTGAAATTCTATTTGAGAAAAAGTGTTGGGTACTCGAGACATTTAGCTCTTGAAATTAGAGCTGTGGCAGGCAATACGAAACTTTAATTCAGACAGACTTTGACGTTTATCAATTTGTCAGAATGTTGGGAGATGTCAATAATAATAAATGAAGTAAGCAATCAGTCATATTGACTCGTGTCACGTCGCCAAGCACGACACTCGCTCATCTCTAATTGGAGTTGAAACCGAGCGACTTTGCTGTTGGCTCACGATTAACCTGAGGGGGACTCACAGTTCCAGTTTGGTCACCCTAATGCCCAGGAGAGCATTTCCGACACACACACACATACACTCATACACACATACACACATGCAGACCTGCACACTCGCACTACTCACATACATATTCATATGCATTAAGTCATGACCATGACCGTGTCCAGTGGGTCGGGTGGGTGGATGGCTCTGTGTTGGGCGGGAAATTGCTTTAATATACCGGAAATTGCAGGAGAGTTGCATAAATTGACACGAAACGCCCTCGGGCACAATTCAATGTAATGAGGCCCAGACATCAATGTGGCCAAGGAAAACGAAAGTGTGGAAAGTGTGGAAAGTGCGTAAAGATTATGAAAGTGATCAGAAAGTTATCTAACGATTAACCACTAGCCAAATCAGAGACTAGAGAAACGTCATTTGGATATAATCCGGATTATGAACAGAGCCTTTAAAAGTGCACATTGCACATTCAAAATAGCTACATTGGAACTTAAAATCTGACATGGATCACTTTCACAATTTATATATTGTAAATAAAAATAATAAATCAAAAAAGAAATTATATAACTTAGTACTTTTCTATATTTGACTATCTGCAATTTCATTTAATTCGATTTTAGGCCAGCCGACAAATAATAATAAAATAAATGTCTTTTATTAGATTGTTTAAACAATTTTTATTAAATAATTTAGTTGTCTTTAACAATTAATAAATAGAAGATTAGAAACGAGGGATTTCTTAAAATGATTTCCCTCATTTTCTATCTTATTTGAACTCCTTAACTTATCACCGTTTATTATTCCCTTTTTTTCAAACTTCAAGGATTACAAAGAGATATTGAATTGCTCCAAAATGAATGAACTTTGACTAAATCAACAATCTCACAGATTTTAATTTTCTATCAATGCATTTACAAATCAATTATGCATTTTTTATCTATTCCTTATTATATCAAATAAATGTTTTCTTATCTCTTCCTTTTTCTTTTCTATAATAAATATCTACATTTTATTTATAACAATAACTTCTTGTAGTTTATTTTTCCTTTTATTTATTCACTTTTTTCTCTTCTTGAGGTATTTTTTAGTTTTTGCTAGCATTAAAGTTTTGCCTGCCAAGTACCATAAGTGCCACACTATGTCGTGGACGTAGCCAATGTCAGAGGTCTGAGATATTTTGCGACTTGGCTTTGGCCACAATATGTGAATCCATGTTCATCCAGTCACGACCCGGCATAAAGAGTGCAGAGTCCGGAATCAGTGTTGGGCGCAGATGCTCAAATTTCGAACTGCAAACTGCGTCGAATCACGTGCACGATGCCCGGAAGCGAATCGAAATTATCACCAATTTGCAGTCATCGAAATCCAATTATGGGGCGTGTGTGTAACCCTGAATCGTAGATCTGGCTAGGACCAGGACAATGCCTTGTACTCGTAAATGCCGAACAGCCACTGTCCATATGCTCAACGCGATACAAAAACTGCAGCGCGAGTGCAGTTGAAAGTGGATTCTGGATTCTAGAAGCAGACAATAATCGGATTAGGTTGGCCTGGCACCGACAAAAACATAATTTGCGAGAAATGTCACACGGCACACGGCGACTGCTCCGGCCGGCGACTTATTTGCAATTTGCGAAATGGAAAATAGACTCGACACGAGAGTCGTGAATCGAGAGGGGAGAACAAAGAGGATGGAGAGTTCACTAAATCATGCATGTCAAGTCGAGTAGTTGTCGTCTCTATCAATCCCATCATAATCGCCAACGCGTACGCATCATTATCGGCAACGGACTCGACTCTTTTTCCGGGGGATGAAGGGACATTTCTTCTGTGTGCCACTGTTGTTGTTTAGTTCCGGCATGCGACAGATGCAACGGACGTGCAGACGGCGTGGACAGAGCTCAGTCCGTTGTCTGCGGTAAAACCACAAGAGGCTCACCCCGACCACCATCATCCTCATCCTCATCCCCATCCCCATCCACATACACATCCTCATCATCATCATCAATGTTCTCGGCGCTGTCACTGCTCATTGTCGGCTAAGTGCCGGAGTGCACAGTGGGCGGAGTTGATAACTGGGCACAGCTCACGGGTTGCTGGATGGCCAACAAGCCGCAGTCGAAGCCGAGGCGGCAGCAGGGACCATTTTCATTTTCAAGGGCCTGAAAACAAATTTTTTTGCTCTGAGAGTAACCTGCTTGTCGCTTTGGGAAGGTGGCAAAAAGGAACCCTGCATGCACCGTGGGCTGAAACATCGAAAAAATATGAAATTTAAGTTGATAAATGAAAAAGCGAAAATAGAAGCAGATGTTTATTAAATTTACAACTAATATATAAATAATGATTATTTATTTCATTGAATTCATTTCAAATTTATTTATTTTATTGAATAATTTTGTATAGCTCTTAAATATTGATTGAGAATTAACATTTGGTTAAATTGAAAGTCCAAAAAAGTGATGATAATTATGAAAACTTGAAGCCTAAACAATTACACAACAATATCTTTATTAATTATTATTTATACTAGCCTTTTACAAACTGTAAATACCATGAATAAAAAAAAAGAATATAAATTCCAGTTTATTATAAATAATTTTATTTAAAATTAAATTTTGTAATATACATATATTAATTAGTCTTTAAAATGGTATTTTTGATGAATATAAAGCAAGAAACCTTAATGCTGAGTTATTAAATTAATTGTTGTCAAGTGTGTCCATCGATCATGAACCACTGTGCGTGTCTGTGCCACCCGTTACGCAGCAACCACATTGGCTGCGTTGGGCACTCAACAAAGGAAACGATAAGACGACAGACGCTGTGGCGGCGGCAACATAGACAGCTTCCCCTCACTTCCGCTGCACTGCAGGCAGAACCAGGGCTTGTGGGTGAGGGATAAGGGATCAAGCTGAGGGGAAGGATGAGATATAGGGTGGCTGGCTTGACTGAAAGCCAACAACAATAAAAGCAAATTCAATGCATTTTGTGATAATTTCGCACTACACAAACGAAGAACGAGAAGCGATAAAGCGAAACAAGCAAGCGGCAATTGCCAGACCCAAAGCCGTAAACGAGCAAATAATAAAAATTTTATAAAGCTACAGAAAAAAAAAAGATGAAATAAAAATATTATAATAATGGGAGTGAAGATATACTATAGTCGTAGTAATAGTGTTGTACGAAGAACATGAGTGTGAATAGTCAATGAGTGTTTGAGTGGAGGTTACGAAACAGGTCGTCTGCGGATCAGGCAATGGGTCGTCGGATCGCTGTGGGTGATTCAACTTGTTCTGGGGATGGTTTTTGCTAGCTGTCCAAATTGGTGGGTGGGTTGGTGGTGCAGCTGCCGCTGCTGCTGCCGCTGCTGGTGGTGGTGGAAATCAAACGGCAACAATGCAATCAAAATTTTCGTTTCCTTTACCTTGGTGCAAATTTAGTTATTGTCTAGACCCTGGAGTCGGAGATACGCAACACTCGAGGGAATTGTTGGGCCATAATTTAATTCAGCTGGCCCATTATTTCATTAGTTGTGCGGCAACTCACCTCCCCCCTTTTCTCCTCTTCACCCTCCCATGTCCCGAAATTGTGCAATTTATTTACAGTATTGTCGTATTGTAATATGGCTCTGGCAGCTAGACGCATAAATTTGTGTATTTCGATTTTGATTTTGCCATTTTAATTGTTTGTAAACTGGCCAAATGCTCAGCCAGTTGCTCCTTTCACTGTCTCTCTTTCCCATTGTCTGTCTGTCCTGCTCTGTCTGCATTGTCCATGTTGGCAAAACATGTCGTATCTTTGTATCTGCAGCTGAGTTGGCTTTCAACAATGTGTTTGTTGCTGTAATTAACATTTATGGCCAAAAACTTAAGATATTTAACTATGGAGAATAGAAATTGCATATTTACTTAGTTTATAATCGAACTGAAACACACCAAAACTAAATGTAAGCTAATAAATAAAATTGTAATTCAAATCATGAATATGGCACTTTATAAATATTTGTTCCAAATTGTTAGTTTAAATCATTTTTGATAAAATCAATTAAAAATTGATAAATTGTTCCAAGAATCGATATTCATTTCATTAATTTCTTTCTATGTGTCAAATTCAAATTTAATTGCCAAATGAAATTCCAGAAATTCAAACTTTAATAGTTGATTGAAGATAAAAACTAATTTGGGTTAATAAATTATAATTAGGAAGAAGTGTGTAATAAATTAAATAAAATAAAAAAAATTAAATTTTAATTTGCATAACAAGTAATATCAATCATATATTTTTAGATGCCGAATATTTTTAAGGTCCAAGTCTAAGTTTATTATATATTATTTAATTAAAAAAAAAGTATTGTTCTCTATACGAGTAAATCTTATTAAATTTTTGTGGAAAAACAGCAATAAATTTATAATATTGATTACTTTTGTATAGTTATGCTGTTTTTAATGACGCTATCTACAAATGATTTGCAACTTTGGTAAGAAAACAGTCAGAGCAGAGAGTTGTAGCCACGTTTATATGACAATAATATTTTTAATTCATTGTTTCACTGCATGTTGTTAAAGCTGAATAAAGAAATTGTTTTATAAATGCTAGCCAAAGATTTTTTGAAAATATGTAAAACAATCCTAAATGTATGCTATAAAATATTTTAAAATATCAAGCGACTCTGATTACAATTACCCCAAGGCCCCAAGAGCATGCCACAAAATATTTCGAATGTTGCCACTTGGACTGACAAAATTATGCAAGTGCAGAAAGTATCTCGAGTGGAAGACAATGACGCACTTGAACTTACCAGCTCCACTTGAGTGAGCCCATTCAGTCCGTCTGTCTGTCTGTCTCTTTCTGTCTGTTTGTCCAGCAAGTGCAACATAAATGCATAGAAACAATGAAAATTAAGTTGTTGCAAGCAAAGCTGTATGCAAATAGAAACCAGAAGGACGGACAGGCAGCTGTGGGTTTCAAGTCGGCAAAAGTATATTAAAAATGTTGACAACGAAATCCATCTGTTTAATGGGTCTGCCAGATTCAAGACAGGACCAACCCATGTCCACACACACAATCATTGTGGATGGACTTTTGTGGGTGTGGCTCTAATCCGCCAGATTACAAAAGTGTGCGGCAAAGTTGGAGCTGTTGCCCTGGGCAACCATAATCTCAACCCCATTAGACAGGCCCAGCCCTTGGCCCAACTATTACACTTGATAAATTCGAGATTAAAGTGCATTTGCAGTTGAGCCCAGGGCAAAGAAAAGGCCAAAACCAAACCAAACTGTACCGGGTCATCAAATTTATGGCCATACATTTGCCAGAATTTCTCTCCCTGAGCACTTGGCCGGGACGACTCGTGCGGCCTTTTAATTATCACACGTAATGACAGCACCAAATGCAATTGCTAATTAATTGCCCGGGGAGCACAGGCAAAAATTCTGGGGCCCTCTTCGAAGAATGAACGAATTTATGGTCCTTACATTTGTTTGGCCTGACATTATTATTCCAACATGTGTGGAACCAATGCAATTTCTCTCCCCTCGCAAGATGGAACAGCCAAAATGTGGGTGGGTCGAGGCGTTGGCCAACAAATGACTGCGGCTTCAGCTTAGCCAAATGGAGGGGATTACCAAAGGGCAGGAGGAAGGAGTCTGCTCTAATAGCCAGCTCAACTTGAACTTGAATTTGATTCTAATATTATATGGTCGGTCGACAACTAATGAAGATAATCGCTTGTGCTGTCAAAATTGCCACAAAATATAATTGTGATAGCTACGCGAAACTGAGAACTGAGATCTGAGAAACGAGAAACATTGAATCGCCAGCTAATGATTAATGATGGGAGCATTATGAAAAAGACCAAAACACAAAAGTTTAGTGTCTAAATTTTAAACGGCAGCAGAAAAACACAACAACATGCTGAAGTGAATCGACTGGACAATACCCTGTGTGTGGAATTGTATAACATTTGATGACACCAGAATGTTCCTGTAAACTACCAAAAACTATTTGAATTATAGAAATTGTTTTAAAATGCCCAAATAATTCCATGAAATCATTTAAAGATTTAAAGATCAAAGAGATTTCTTAAGAAAAGTCTTACATTATAAATAAATGATAGTGAGTTCTACTCAACTCCCTTAAGATGGAAATTTGTGTATATATATTTATATTTACATTCAATAGTTTTGCCAATCAAAATTCAATTGTTTTATGTTTTTTTTTATTATGACATGCCTTTTTTTTTATGCCAACAGGGTATAAACACTTCATCAGACACAATAGAATCTCCAAGATGCTTAGAACAGCGGAAACTTCAGTTAAAAACAATAACAAAAGATGCCAGCCAACTGATTACTCGCAATTTAGACAGGGGCAGTGTTGTCTAGGGACTGACTTTGGCTTTATACGCATTACGATTGGAAGCACAACTCCCCCTCTCTTTCTATCCCCAAGAGCCTATAGTGCAGCCATATACTGCAGTCCGGCAACAAAACTCAGCGAGTCACTTATGGGCCCAGTTAAGATGTTATCTACAAAGCTCAAACGTCAACCAGAGAACAGAACAGAACAAAAACAGAAACAGAATCTAAATCTGAAACAGAAACAGAAACAGAAATAGAGACAACAAAAACTGAACAATTGAGAAACTGAACAACAATAGCGCTGCTGTTCTCCAACTTCGCCAAGTTCTCCAGTTGGCTAGTTAGTTAATTTTTTAATGAATCTCGTCAGATATTTGAAATCGGTTTGTTGCCGTCTTTATTTTTTTTAGTCATTTGTCGGCGGTTTTCAAGCGCGCACCTGAAACGCGCTTCAATTCAAAAGCTTCAACTTCTCAACAACAACATCGAAAAATCCCATAAATCAAAACGTTCCGAAAGTGTTAAAAACAACTTGTAATTTTATAAATAAAATATTTTTTGCTATGATTTGTGTAAATTCCCAAAAAATGTATCTCGGTTTGGTGGCCTATTTGGGATTATGCTGTTTTTTGCTATCTCATCACTGTGCCCAAGGTTGTTATTTAATTTCGAATCTTAATTGGTTGCTTACCAATTAACAGCAGCTGCTGCCATTGTTTTTTGGACTACGATATCAATCTCAGCGAACTCACCCACTCGAAATCTATCCATAGCGTGCTCGGGAATTTCCCTTAATTTGGGACCTTTCATTGCTTGTCTAAAAATCCCCTCCATACAAAGGTGAAAGAACTCGGAGATAGTTTCTAATTAAATCCATTATAAAATTGACAATCATAAGCTTCAACGAATTGTTAATTCCAACTTATAAATTATGATAGAAACTCGTGAAGTATATTAAGGATTTATGTGTATTTAAGAATTTTTATAGTATTCTTAATGATATTCCAGATAAACGTTCTGGCAGGATCTATTTATCTTTTTTTATAAATTGTTACTGAGTTTCTAATTGCTTTACTGACAACTATTTCTATACTACGAAGACGTAAAATTCGGCAGAATTTATTTATTATCCGTATCCGTATTTAATATCCGTATCCAATAAATTTTCTGTTCTGACTGTCAATCAGCGAACGCTTAAACGGTAAGAGCAAGAAGTCTGAAATAATAATGAAAAAGTAATCAAATAAAATGAATGTCCTTGTTAGTCCAGCCTTATTTTGTTGTCAATTCAATGAAATTTGAAAAGCTGAACTGTAAAACAGAATTCCCTAATTCATGATAAACTGGTTTAATTGCAAGTTTTAAATAAATTAGTTGGTAAACCAAAGTAAACTTTGCATATTGAAGAGCAAATATGTTAGAACGAAGTGCGCAGAGTCCACTCAAAAGGCAGTCAGCTGTAAATATTTGAGTGTGTACATATGTGTGTGTGAGTGTAGCTACGAGATAGATTTGTATCTATAAATAAGTCAACGTGCGCTAATTGCAACACTTGTAGACAGCTTCAACGTCAGACACGCTCCAGTTCATTCCGTGCTCTTTCGCTGCAGTGGACAGTGAAGTGGCAAAGGGGGGGGGAGGGGGCGAGAGGGGATTGAAGTGTTTGCATAACTTAAATTAAATTTCTCTGCTTAAATCTAATTTCTATGCTAAACCCAAAAACAAACAACATGGACGTGGACGTGGACGACGGGCTGTAAACGTAACCAGGTCAGGCGAATAAAGTGTCATCCAAGTTGGATTTCGATGACATGGAGAGCAGCAACAGCAACAACCAGACCGGTGTGCCAGTTATAATCGGGATGGGACAAGGGCAGGGACAGGGACAGGGGCAGCAGGGTAACAGTGGCAGCGGCTATGATCAGGGAACAGGACGTGCTGGCAGCGGAGGCGGAGGCGGAGGCGGAGGAGGAGGAGCTGGAACTGGCCACAGTGGCAATCGACCAAAGATACACGGAGTGCGTGTTACGGTCGATACGGGCGATGGACAGCAGCAAACGAAAGGTAATTAAATTGGCTCAAAGCAGAAGCAAAAGCAAATGCAAAAGGGCAAAATCAAATGAGACTTAAACTAAACTGAGCTGGCAACTTCAAAGCAGAGTCCAAGGAGAGCGTCGAAATTACGGACTTGGGCAAACACAAGAAACGTGTGGGAATCCACACGGACATCACGTTCGAAATAACCGCCGAGGGGGAAGCAAATGAGACCAGCTCGGCACAGCAGCAGGGCGAGAAGGGTAAGTGGTGAAAGCGGCAACACTTTCAGTTTACTTTCACTTACACTCCGACTCATCCCCCTTCTCTCAGAGGACGCCAGTGTGCCCATTTACAAGGGTCGCAGTGGTGGCGACTCCAAGCACAAGTCGAGACAACCCTACGACCCCAAGTCACAATGGAATCCCAGCTATTCCAGCGAACATGCCGGCAATCGTCCCGGCTCCAGATCTGGCTCGGCTGACCATTATCCCCAGTATTATCCAGAGCATGTCTACACCAGCGGCAACTCCGATGTGGGCAGCATCTATCGCAATGGCGAAACCTGGACGCATTATGTGCCCGTTTGGACCACAGAACGCGCTCCACATGAGCAGAGTCAGCTTCAAAGACGTCCCAGCTGGAGGCCCTGCTACTGCATGTCCTCCTATGGCACCGACTACAGACGCCGACGGGACAGCAAGGGGAGCAGAGGAATCTGGGGATCCACCAGGCCGGGAATTGCCAAAAGTGATGTCCTAAAAGTCGATGGCAAATTGGAACAACCTTTCTCTAAATAAAATAATTAGGAAATTTCTCAATAATCTTGAAAATATTGAATAATTCAATATAATTGTTGCTGCGTAGTCCAAATTTTTAACTAAATAAATTTTAATAAATTTCAATTATTATTTATTCACAGACAAAATTCTAAGCTGTCCTTAAGTAAATCATATGGATTGCCTATAAATTTATTTAAACTTAAGAAATGTAATACTTTTGGGTTAAAAAGTGTGAGAGATAACAATTGATACAAATTGTTTTCTACAATTATTGGTGCCTATCTTGCCATTGTCTTCAACAATGGTTTGGCATTAATGTTGTAGTTCACCAGTGGCCTGTTCCTTGTAGTTATTCACATGGCCATTGGAATCAGTCTGAGGAATACCAAAGATTAAATAGTCAATTTTATCGATGAAGAAAAATCAGAACAAATAGAACTCACATTGGAAGCCCCGTTGGATTTATCGATCCTTTTCTTGGAATAAGAGCGGCTGTCAGCACCGCCATCCCCGCCAGCACCACCAATGTTGGCATTGCTGGACCCGTATCCTGCACGGCTGGTACCGTAAGTAAAGGAACCAGAATATAGGAGTTGATATTAGATAACTCAATAACTATTTCTGATTTACGCCAATTTAACTAATTTGTGTTATATTTTGTTATCATTCAAAATGTTTCGATTTAGATTGTTTCAAATTCATTTTTATTATCATTTCATTTTAGAGAGTTGCAAATTGTTCAACTTACCTGCAAGAATCTGTCAGAAAAATGAAAACAACAGGAATAAAATGAGAATTATTTGGGGTTTCAAGACTCAACTTAACTAAAAATATTTGAATGCTTAAAACGCAATTCATTTAGTTTGATTATAAAGGATAATCGAGAGTTCCTTACTTGCATTCATACATTGCATGCTCGCGATCAAAAGCAGCACAAAATTTGACATACTTAACATTTTGAAATTATTTTTTTCTAAATATATTTTTTCACTTTTCTTGACAACCTAGCATGACTCACGCTTAAAATTTCACTAATGAAATGGAGCACTTCAAGCTTGCTTTAAATACCCAAGCGTATGGTCCAGGAGATTATTTGGTTATACCACAAGATCAGAATTTGTTTTGGAGCTTGCTAGTGGGAAACAAATTTTAATCTTTCCAACATGTTTTTTGTCTTTTATATACAGGGTTTTCTGTTATTGATTTAATTTAAAAAAAAAAATTTAATTGAAATAAGTGTCAAATGTTATTTGAAATAACTTTAACTACGATGATAAGGGGGCTGGGGTAGAAATGTACAATTTTTTTAATTTACAAACAAACTTGGGTATTGGGATCAGAAAATTGCATTCTCATTCGATAACAAACTTCGAATTTACTATTAAAAAATCTAACTTAAAGCAGCAGGAATGTGTCAGGATATTTCGTAGTCGGGACTCCGCACCCGAGTGTACTCGACTGTAGGATACCCTGTGCCCTCGCATTCCGATAGCCTAATATGTATTCGTATTACATTTATATGTTATAGTGAACCGATTTCAAACCAATTCGATCATATTGGTAAAGACAATATAAACTCCAATCTGTGAGTTTGGTTGAGATATCTCCAAAATTAACAACAAATTTCATACTTAATCTTAATTCTAGATCAATCGTTCCAATGGCAGCTATTTGATAAACTGGTCCGATTTCAACCAAATTTGTTAAGATGCCTAGGACCATCCTAAATGCAAATTCTGTCAGTTTGGTTTAGATATCTCAAACCACAAAAAAGTTTTTCGTACTAATACTGAATTTTCGACTGATCGTTCCTATAGCAGCTATATAATATAGCGTCCTGAACGAAATTTAAAAAGGATCATATCTGCGCCCGGTACCCATCAACCTGCATACTTAATTTGAAGTCTCTAGCTATTATAGTCTCTGAGATCGACTGGCCGACGAAAAGACAGACAGACATGGCTGAATCGACTTGGCTGTTGATGCTGATCAAGAATATATATACTTTATAGGGTCGGAGATGCTTCGTTCTGCCTGTTATATACATTTTACAAAACCATTGATATAAAAACTTGTTTGATTTGTAGTTGAAAGTCGTTTATAAAATATATTTTGGTTTTCAGTTTATTGTTTTTGTCATGTTGTGGAACCCTCAACAATGCGGAGGATAGGAAGAAATTTGTTAAACTACACTTAAAGTTGTGGCAGGCAGTTGACTGTGGGTTGCATGTTACGAGTGCACACTGTAGGTGCTTGTTTCATTTGTAGTTGAAAGTCGTTTATAAAATATATTTTGGTTTTCAGTTTATTCGTGTTGTCATGTTGTTTAACCCTTAACAATGTGGGGGATATGAAATTTGTTAAACTACTCCTAAAGTTGTGGCAGGCAGTTGACTGTGGGTTGCATCTTACGAGTGCACACTGTAGGTGCTTGTCTTGCCATTGTCATCAACGGACGCGGTTGCTGCGTTGTAACCAAACTGTTTGCCATTGACGTTGTAGTTCTCGCTCTCACCAGTGGTCAGATCCTTGTAGTTCTTCACATGGCCATCGGAGTCGAACTGAACAATGGAAAAGATAAATTAGTGAACTTTATAAATGGACGTAGATCAATCGAGAATCACCTCAGACTGGGATGACCACTTGGATTGCTTCTCCCACTGCTTGGTCTGGTAGCCACTGCCAGCACCGCCGACACCACCGAAGTTGCCGGAGCTGGACAACTGTTGACCCGCATTCAGGCCCAAGTTGCTCTGGGCATTGAGGCCGGAGCCGCCCAGGAGGGAGCCACTGAGCAGAGATCCCTGGCTACCACCGAGCAAAGAACCACTCAAGAGTGCACCACTGCTGCCGGCATTCAAGCCGCTGGCCGAGTTCAAAGAGCTGGCCGAGTTCAAAGAGCTGGCCGAGTTCAGGGAGCTGGCAGAGTTCAGGGAGCTGGCCGAGTTGAAGCCGTAGTTGGAGTTGAAGTTGTTGGAGCCACCCAATTGAACTTGATTGGCGCTGGCCAGGCCTGAACCACTGTTGATGGAGCTACCGGAGGCCATTCGTTGCTTGGCCGTCTGGTGGACATGGTTAAGCAGCTGACCCAAATCAGAGCTGCGGGCGCCAAAGTTGTGGCCAGCAGTTTGTCCTGTCGTCCATTGGGTCTGGGCACCTGAGCGCTGGCCAATGTTGCTGCCAAAGTTGCTGCCAAAGGCGGCATTCTGGTTGACCTTGAAGGCGGAGTTGGTGCCAAAGCTGGAGCCTGTATTTGAGCCATAAGTGTAGCTGGCCGAGGGCTGCTGAACGATCTGAGGAGCCGAGGATGAGGTGGTCGTCACCTTGCGTTGATAATAATGCTCGGAGGTGCCCGAGGGCTGAGCCACTTGGACGTACTGCACCGCTGGCTGCTTCTGCTCGACCACACGCTCCACATGCTGCACATATTGCTGCGAGCCACCGGGCACCGTGTACACAACCTGCTGTGGTGCACTTTGCACCACCCGCTCGGTGTGCTGCAAGTACTCCATATTATTGCCACTGGCAGTGGGCAGAGTCAAGGCCACTGGGGTCTGAACATTGTGGGCGAGCAGAGCCTCAGAGTTGACGGTGTTGGTGCCTGCACCACCAAAGTTCACCTCAGTGCCGGCATTGTTGCTGTCGGCAAACTCCACATTGTTGGCCACATTATGGGAGCTGGCGGCATTGAAGTTGGCACTGTGGCTCGTCTGGAAGGCTGAGTTGGCGGAGAAGGCGCTGTTCGAGCCAAAAGAAGCAGCATTGTTGGCTCCAAACGCGGCCTGATTGCTCGCTCCGTATCCGGCACCACTGTTGGCAGCGTATCCTGCATCACCGGCCACACCTTCAACGGCACCCACGGAATCATAAGAGCTCTCCAAGTTGCCTAGTGAGCCACCAACACCACCACTAAGCGACTGCTCAGCGGCGCCACCAGCGCCATAGCTGTTGGATCCACTGGTTCCAAAGCTGTTGGATCCACTAGCTCCATAGCTGTTCGATCCACTGGCGCCATAGCCACTCAAACCGGCATTACGACGAGCCGTTTCAATTGCCTGCTGATGGGCAGAGTAATGTCTAAGGAAGGCAACCAAATTAATGAGATTCATTTCTTATTTACACTATGCAACAAAGTTTAGATATCTTGAAATATTTGCTAAATCGTTCGAGATTTTTATTCTGCAACCAGTTCCAATTCTAGAATTGATATAAGGACACAACAGTTTTTCAGTTTTATCTTTTTTTTTAATACTATAATATTTTTAAGCAGTCTTGTCAAAGAATGTCGAAAGATTCACCAAGTATAAGAAAACTTTTTAAAACATTATGTTATTTGCATATATGTATTTTAAAATTGAGATTTTAAAATCCTAAAGAATCTTTATATGACGGGTCAATAAATTTAATAGCTCCCAAATAAGATATAAAAACTTTGTTGCAAAGACTTATTAATTAAATAAAATGCCAAATTATTTAGAATTTTGTAGTGCTTTCAGTGTATATTTTTCGAAGTGGGTTTGTACCATGTTGCCAATTGGAAATTTCGATTTTGTAAAATTCAAAATGATCTCTTCAATATCGCCGCACAGCACTTACCGACTATGAAAATCGTCCCGTTTAAGTCTAATCCTTACAAACCGGAAGATATAAATTATAAAAAAACGAAAGGGATTGACAAAAATATGCTGTCAAAGAGTTGCAACCTGATTCACTTACTCGTTGTGAAATTCTGTAAGAAAAGAGGAAATCGAAAAGATTATTTTAAGTATTCTTTATTATTTTTTGTAGATCATATTGTAGTTGGGAAATATTTTGTACTAGTTTGACAATGTCTAATCTCAACACAATTGCACAATTTGTGTTTTGTAAAAAGTTCATTCAGGAAAAATAAGACGAAATAGAGCCGAACGTCTTATCAGCCTGATAGTATTCCAGGAATTGGGCATTATGCAATGAAATCGCGACAGTCGAAAAGTCAGCAGGATCGAAAGGTATTTAAATTATGATAATATATTTGAACACTTGTCTTGCACTTTTATTGATATTGTAATATTTTTTATTCTTTACCTGCACAGGCCACACCCAGGCACAGAGCCAGCACTAAAATCGATTTCATTTTGAATTGTTCTTTAAAATATTTTTGACTTTTCTTGCGTAGAACCGTGCGAGACTCGCGCTTAAAATTGAACTAATGATTGGAACGATTGGAACGCGCTTTAAAAACCCAAACGAATGGCCCAGACGATTATTGATAAGACCCGAGAGCTCTATATGGACTTGAACCGATTGCTTCTTGACCTAGAGAGGATGCCATTGGGCACAGCAGATAATGGCAGCATTTTTATTTTGTATTCAACTCGGAATTGGTGCAGAAATTCTTGACAATATTTATTTGCCTCAATGATGAAAGTAATTGCGACATTCACGTATGTACATACATATATTTAGTATGTGTATATAATTATGTATATTACCTAGTGTGCAGTTGTATATAGAAAGCTGATAGGGGAATTGTTTTCGTGTCGAAACCTTGGAATACTCGCACATCGTTGCTATGTACAGTACGGTCTATAATATGTACACGTATTCAAATATATGTTTCAGATGAGCATACTTAATACATACATACATATATTCAAGTACAAGCTGATGATAGTAAGCTCTCTAAACTTGAAAATACTTAAGTTTATATTTAAATTCGCTGATAGTGCAAATCATTGAGAGATACCTAACAATTTAACCGTTGTTGCCTATAAATCTATTTAAGGCATACTTTTCTGGCTAATTTCAGAAGAGAGCACATGTTATTTTTAAAATTAAAGCAAAAATTTATTAGGTTCCTGATAATAAAGTCACCGAAATATAAATTTTATTTAATATCCGCTTATGTTATTGATTTCATCAATTTGCTAAGAAATTGGTATTCAATGGAATGCAAACCATTTCAAATAAAGTATGGGGTGTAGAATTGTCTAAAGATTTATACAATAAAGTCATAAATTCTTTTTTATTAAAACTACTCCATAGTATTCTCAAATAAATTTTAACAGATAATTTATATCAAATGTTGTCACTTAATGGGTTCATAATAAGGAATCACGAGAACCTTTTTCAATTAAACTTTGGAATCACTTTGAGCATTCGTTTTCATTTGAATTTTGAATGCCGATTCCCGGAACGAAAAATGTTTGTTGATTTTAAAATGAGAATTGTTTCATTCTTTACAAAAATAACAAAAATACTGTAAGATGTTTACAAACAAAAGCTTCAGTTTTATTACTTCCGTTAGATGCTAATGAGCTGAATATCAATGATTAGAGGTCTTTGAAACGGAACTATACGAAATCTGTTTACCCTACGAAATAACAGAGAAGTTTAGCAAAAATATCATAGTTATTTATTCAAATGGGAATAATGTAAACGGAGAACAATTCTCATTGACAAATAAATGGGCATAATTTAATCAATACTAGTATAGGAATATTTATTTAAGTTGGTGAAGAATTTCTTTATAAAAAGAATTTAGCTTTACAATTGAAAAAATTGCTTTACTTTTGTTTTTATTTTCTTAATTTATTGTATTATATAATAACTATAAAAAAAAACAAAAGAGTGAATTTTATATATCGTCAAGTAATTTACAAACTTTGATGACGAGATTGTGCCTTCTAATAGGATCGTATTTCTAAGAACTATCCGAAGTATTTACCTGGAATTATGTATCCTACCAATTGCACGGATCCACTTAGATTGTTAAACTAACGAAACATTGCCTAGGGTGTTGGGGCCTTAAATACTTACTACATACAAAGATGAGTATATGGAAAATCAAATGGATTTTTAATGTGTGCAATTAATTAACTAGACGAACTCGTACATGGTGCGTTTCCTGTAGTGCCTGATAAACTTTGTTCTTCTCTCTATCTGCTGCAAACTCTTACCAAGTATATAATACCCATAGATCGCTAAACATAGTCCCCATAGCAGCCAAAATCAAGGTCATGAGCTTTCAATGAGCAATAATAAATTTGCATGCTCTAAAGCTTATCAATAGAAAGCCATTAAAAAGACTTTCTAACAAAAGCGAAATCACGCACAGTGAAAACCCAATGAATGAGAAAGTCGTGCAGATTGTATATATTTAAATAAAGATATATATAATATGTATATATTTCTGATCGACATAAATAGAGTTTAATTAGCTTCAAGCTGATCAAAAGTTTTATTTTATGCTAAACACCAAAATTAAAGTTGAGGAAATCCGCGGAGTGGGGGGAAATCAACTCTAGGAGTGCACGGAATATGAGGTCACTTTGCCATTGTCATTGATGGTGGTCTGAGCGCCACGTCGACTGGTGCCATCGCCATTGCTGCTGCTGAAGGAGCTCACAGAGACGCCCTTGTATCCACCGCCACCGCCACCGCCACCGCCGCCTCCAGTGCTGGAACTAGCGCCAAAACGGTTGACAATATTGGGCGTGGCCTGTGAAAAGTTGGGAATTAGCTTAAGATAAAATAGACAGCGATGTTGCTACAGTGACATACCGGATTGGCAGGACTTATGTAGGCCGTCTGTCTGTGTCCATTGGGTCCAATTGAGCCTGCGGCTGCTGCATAACTGGGAGCATAGCGGTGCGAGTTGGAGGATCCACTGCCACCATAGTGAACGCCGTGGTTTCTGTGGGGATGGGCCGAGTGCTGGGCGGCAACCTGTTGCTGGATGCGACTGGAAAAGCGCAAGTAAAAGGATTAACAACATAGCTGCTACTTAGTCTATTCTATAAGGGATTAGTTGCGAAAAGGTCTAAGAAGAAAGGCAGTTTAATTACGTGTCATCGTTGCTCAGAGTTGCATCCGCGTATGCAGAAGCATCGCCAGAGGTGGCCAGACCCGTTATAGCTCTACAAGAATAGATAGCAAGCACTGTTAAGTTTACCATTACCGCACTACCAAATACCCCAAAGTATAATAGGAAACCAAGTCGAGCTATAACTCCGACTCAATGCTCACTGTTGCTGTGCATAGTGCTGGGCCAGGATCTGATTCGTCAGCTGCTGATGGAACAGATAGGGATCCGTAATGCCAAAGTGTGGTGCATAGCTGCCGCCACCATAATCATAATCCCCATAGTCATTATAGCCCCCAGTGTAACCACCTACAGCACCATTGCTGTTGGCATAGCTGCCCGAGGAGCTTCCAGAATAACCTCGACGACGGCGAGAGGGAGTACGACCTGGAAAACGGGAGGAGAACATAAGTTACTAAGATGGAAAATAGAACTTCAAAAGTATTACAAATACTTAGTTGAGGTGCAATATAAAACCAAGTAATAATTGTAAAAGAAAGCGAATTAATACTGCGTTAAAGGAATCCATAAATAAATAGACCCTGATATTTCCAAATAATATTCGAGAAATTACATAAATATTGAAAAAAAGCTAAGCTAAATTCAAGATTACATTTGTTTCACTTTAAAAAGTATAACGTTATTGATATGTTGTATCTATAGAAAATGATTTCAAACTAATCAGATAATATGTAACATTTTTAATAAATTGTATTTTTATTTTATTAAAAATGAATTGATTGATTTTTTTAATATTTCAATATCTCATATTTAACATCTCTGAAATTAAATTAAACTACTGTCTGAATTTATAGGAAATTCTTCTAAAATTAACTCTTTGTCATTCTAGCATCATTAAGTTACAACATTTTCAGACCTGAACTAGCTAATATTTCTTTGAACTTTAATATTTAATTTATGTAAGAGTATTTTTATTTCGAGCAATGCTTTCATCTCTAATGATTATCGCTAATTTCATTTAGTGCTCTGCATAGGTATTCATCATAATAGGTTATTGAACTCAACAATATTCAAAAAGCTATGATCTTTGAGATTAATATAAAATATTTATAACATCGCCTTATATAAACTGAGTGATTGGAGGTCTGTTGTCTTCCTGTACTTACTTGAAGCGGCGTCACCTTCATTATTCAGTGCGCTCATTACGACACAAATGATTAAAAATTTCCACATCTTAAACAATTTGCATTTGCGAACAAAATTCGGTTGTTTCTTGCTAAAAATATAAATATAATAAAGACGAAATGTTAAACAAAACGATGCCAATTGAAAACTGGTCTTAATTTAAGTGTAATCGATCCGGTTTCAACTTGTATGTAGAAGTTATTCTTGAATTCGTTGAATTGTATAAATTACAACGATGTGTATAGATCTTCTTTTCTTTATACTATATCGATAAGATGAGCTGAGCTTATGTAAAGCCAGCTAACTGCAATAACTACGAGTATTCATTTCAGATCTATGCTAATTTTTAAGCCGTGCGTTTTCATTGTCTAATTTTTTTTTTTTTCATTTTCCATTCAATCCCAACAGTGTTGCCGTTTTGGTTGTTTTGCCACTAGATATAGTGGTTATTAGTCCAGTATCTAAAGAGTACAGAGACTATTGGATTTTTGACATACATGATAATGAATACAAATATAAATCGTTTAAATTTGTTTAAAATAATTTGAGGTGTTAATTTGAATGTCTATTGTTAATTTACAAAAATGTAAATTAGTTGAAAAATAGTCAATTGTTATGCAGTGGATAACAACCAGACATACAAAATCAATTAATCAGCTCTCACTTAAACTACAAATAACAACGCATCTAAGCTTTTTTCTTTATAAGGGATCGTCCCCCTAAGCCGGAGATACTGATGGTCGCATCACGTTCTCTCCTAATGAAACCTACAATTATTTTATATAATGCCGGTCATAAATTTTGCCAATATTAATTGCAATTACACGATTTCTCAATTATGAAATTGAAAAAATTATAGTCAAGCGTGTTTGAGGGATTTGGAAGGGTGTGGGGGCGGACGGGATTGAAGCAGACAAATGGACTGCTAAACTGAGAAAATAACCAAATTGAAAGCGGAAATCCCCGAAATGTAAATTAATCAATTTCTATATGATATTGTATATATTTTGTCCAGAGATTTCTAAACCGGTTCCCCTAATTGGTTGCTCTTTAATCATTATTCATCTTTTTTTTTGGTTATCTGTTTTTGTTGTTATTCTTTGCGTAGGCAAATTCAACAAATTTGTTGTTCTTTAAAGCATTTAACTTTTTGGTGCGCATTTTGTTTTGTCATTTATTGTTTAATGTTTTCATTATTATATATATATATGTTTTTTCTTTCTGATACTTGTTTTGTACTTGAGACATCTTTAAGCATTTCATTATTGCACTTCACTTTGTGTCTGATTTTCGTTTATTGCGGGGATTTTTTAACAATATCTCTTTTTTGGTCTGCTCTCATTAAATATACTCGTATTTTGATTTGGACTCTGCATAACAATCTAACTCTCTCTCTCTCTATTGAATAAAAACCCAGACATTAAATTAACATATATATTTCGGTATTTTGCACAGGTTTGCGGTTTAGCAAAACCTGCAGATACATTTGTATCTCATTTTGTATCTGTAAATGTTTTTAATGATATTTCACTAGCTTCATGTTAATGGAACTTTTGTGTAGTAAGTTCCGCTGATAAGCACACTAATATTGTATGAATAACATCCACTTTTTCCCCTTCTACCATTCACATACACACGATCTGGCCAAAAACGGAATTAAACTGCGCCACAAATTTGCAAAACCAATAAAGTTATAGCACAATCGAAACGTTTATGAGTAGTGCTCTCTTCGGAACAGCAAGCTATGCCTCTCTCTCTCTCTCTCTGTGTCTCTCTCTCCACTCTATGTCTCGTCTCTCTATCGTTGCTCATCACTTCGCTGTGGTTTGTTTTGATGTTAAAGCTTGACTCATTGTCATTGTCAGAACTGAACTCGGCTCACACACGACTTTGTTGATTTATGCTTGTATGATATTCTAAGCCCACAATAGCTCTTTCTCTCTCTCACACATAGTCTGTCTCTCATTCCGTGTCTTCACTCTTTCACTCACTTTTTTAGCACGAACGATAGTCTTCACTGTGCGGCGACTGTGTAACGTCTGAGCTGAAACAGGTGAGCACGGGTCCTCTTATAAATGGCATCCGAACTTCATACTAAACCTATTGACAGTGACAGACACTTTTCAACGAAGACAGTTGGTCAAGTAAGTAAATTCACACACTTATTGGAAAACAATCTCTTCTGGGAACTCATTATATATATATGTTATCTATATTAGACTCCTTAAAAAAAATGAGTTCCGCTGGGCTCAACTATTTTAAAAAGTAAATTAGCATGTATTTACATTTTTTTTTGCTTTGACAAAACAATTTCTTGCCTGACTGTACATTCATATACATATGCGTATAGAGTGAACAAATGTGTGTGTTTGGTTGTAAAATGTTGGTAGCTTACGATTTTGAAGCTTCGCTTTGTCGACTAATTATAACAAAAGTTAGTGCTTGTTTTTTTTTAGGTGCTCCGTTTGATGAGATCTTTCCGCTTGACTAACGAGTTCGTGATGTTACGATTCCGTCTCGGATTTTGAATATTTAGCCATATTCATATGTATGTGCATATTTTCCAAACAATAAACCCTTGTGCTTTAGAATATGTATCAGCACGTGTATCAAATATTAACAGATTAATTCTAAAGACAAATTTTTTCGTTTCGCAACTCAGTTTTTCTGGCACTAACGATTATAATATGAATTAGATATGTATATATAAATATTACATAAATATTATAATATATTATATATTACATACATATATTATATAAATATTTTTTATTCACAGTAGGGAATCCAATAAGACAAAATTTGTAATCGACATATTGGGGTGTAAAAATATATATGTATATTAGAGTGCACAGTGTTTTTTTCTTTAATATAATACAAGTTTCTTAAGATAATACATATTAAATTTAATACATTTTAATTAAAATCAAGTCCTGATTTCTTGTTAAGGAACAAAATGAAACAATTCACACTCGATTGTTTGAATAATTATAGTTGCAAATATCGATAGGAATATTCAGTGATACACTATGTGCATAAAAAACTGTTAGAAACGTAATTTATAACACTTTTGCAGCGCTTTAACAATAACAAAATGGTAATGCTAAACTTTGACAGTGGTATAACAATCGATAGTATCGATAAACGGTTTACTATCGATTGCTGACATACTTTTGTTTAGAATCTAAGATATACAATAGTACAGGATACATATCAAACAATATATAGTTAACATACTATCGATAATTATCGATCAGCATCGATTAATAGGATGATTGTAGTTATAACAATAAATACGATTGGTGTGAATTGTGTGTCTGATCTATGCGATCTGCACAGGCACTTGTCGTTCCATTCGTCCCAAGCTTTTACCTCCTTACAGCTTTGATTTCTCCTGGGACTGTGGAATGATGACGTCACGCCACCAATCGGGTCGCTGGAAGGCGCCCGCATTGGTCATAAATTCGTTCTGCAAATTCTCATAGAGCAATCCATCGGCCTTGGCGATGACCGAGTTGAGGGCAAAGTCCGGCGGGGCAATGGCATCCGCAACACTCACGGCCACATCCTTGAGCTGGGCACAGCTCTGCAGGAGTCGCTGCTGCACTGCCTGCGAGAAGTGCGCACCCACAGCAAAGCCGCCCACGTAGAAGGTTCTCATGTGCTTCTCCAGCAACCACATGGCATAAACATCATACAACAGACGCAACACTCGAGCGTACGATTGATCCACATTCAATTGACGCACGTGACCCACAAAGCGATTTAGAGCAAAGTACTCGGCATAGGCCAAAGAGAGTTCCTTGGCACCTGTCACCTGCGAATTGTTGCGTGCCTCAAAACGATGCACGCCAGCTGCCAACTGTGCCTCAATGTGGGCACTCGTATGGGCCATGAGATGGCACAACAACCACTCGTAACAGGTCAAAGCAACTGCGAAAGAAAACCAAATTAATCGAAGGTCATTGGGTATGGGATTAGAATAACTTTCACTCACACTCCCAGCTGTCCAGCGGACTTTGCTGCACCAGCTGTGCGTACTGCAACTTGAGCAACTTCTCACGCTGCTCCAAGAACTTGATGCTGCCAATTGGCGTCTCCAGCTCCTTGGCGTTCCACTGGCGAAGCAGCCAATTCGACGCCTGCTGGCCAAGCACATTGTTATCCCCCTCATAGGTGCACAGGGGATCGTGATCGGTGCGCATCTGTCCCAGCTTGGCGGCACGCAGATATCCATGACCTCCACACGCCTCACGTGCCTCCTGGATGGCATCACGTGCTGACCACGTGATGTGTGGCTTCGATGCCGAAATGATGGCATGAATCTCCGCCGCATTCTGCGTCTGTAAAGAAGCAATGCAAAATGTTTAGATATGCGTAGTAAGACGAGGCTGCTCAACTATGGGATGCACTTTCCTAATTTTCCTTTCCTAAAAAAGTTTTACTGAATTTCAATAGATGTCTTGATTTTCATCCAAGAAGAAACAAATCTTCAAAGACATAACATTGACATAACATAGGTATAACATAACATAACATAGTTGAGCATAACATAAATCTTTAGAAAATTTAATTTACTCGAATTTTTAATTAATTAGTTAAATAAATGTTTCAAAATAATTAAATTATACCAAATCAATATTTGTATGATAAAGTGGTCAGAAAAACATCCCTTTTGAAAATCTATCAAGATTTGACGAATCCATTCAAATTTAAAGAATACCATGTAAGTACTATAAGTAAGGAAACATTTTGCAGTTTTTGGCATAAATCTTAAAGAAACTAACCGAAATTTAGTGCAAAAGTACTTTTTTACCCTAATTTTATCACCTGGAGTCGATTTAAAAAAGAAATTTAAGATTTAAAATTTTTGAAAATTTTCGAAAAATGTAAAGGGGTAACTATGTAAAATTTCCGAAAAAAATGAATTTTTCAAAATCATAAAATTTTGATACCAAATCAATATTTGTGTAATAAAATGGTAAAAAAAACATCCCTTTTGAAAATCTATCAAGATTTGACAAATCCATTCAAATTAAAAGAATACCATGTAAGTACTATAAGTAAGGGAACATTTTGCAGTTTTTGGCATAAATCTTAAAGAAACTAACCGAAATTTAGTGCAAAAGTACTTTTTTACCCTAATTTTATCACCTGGAGTCGATTTAAAGAATAAATTTTGGATTTAAAATTTTTGAAAATTTTCGAAAAATGTAAAGGGGTAACTATGTAAAATTTCCGAAAAAAATGAATTTTCAAAATCATCCAATTTTGATACCAAATCAATATTTGTGTAATAAAATGGTCAAAAAAACATCCCTTTTGAAAATCTATCAAGATTTGACAAATCCATTCAAATTTAAAGAATACCATGTAAGTACTATAAGTAAGGGAACATTTTGCAGTTTTTGGCATAAATCTTAAAGCAACTAACCGAAATATAGTGCAAAAGTACTTTTTTACCCTAATTTTATCACCTGGAGTCGATTTAAAGAATAAATTTTGGATTTAAAATTTTTGAAAATTTTCGAAAAATGTAAAGGGGTAACTATGTAAAATTTCCGAAAAAAATGAATTTTTCAAAATCATCCAATTTTGATACCAAATCAATATTTGTATAATAAAGTGGTCAGAAAAACATCCCTTTTGAAAATCTATCAAGATTTGACGAATCCATTCAAATTTAAAGAATACCATGTAAGTACTATAAGTAAGGGGACATTTTGCAGTTTTTGGCATAAATCTTAAAGAAACTAACCGAAATTTAGTGCAAAAGTACTTTTTTACCATAATTTTATCACCTGGAGTCGATTTAAAGAATAAATTTTGGATTTAAAATTTTTGAAAATTTTCGAAAAATGTAAAGGGGTAACTATGTAAAATTTCCGAAAAATATGAATTTTCTAAAATCATCCAATTTTGATACCAAATCAATATTTGTATAATATAATGGTCAAAAAAACATCCCTTTTGAAAATCTATCAAGATTTGACAAATCCATTCAAATTAAAAGAATACCATGTAAGTACTATAAGTAAGGGAACATTTTGCAGTTTTTGGCATAAATCTTAAAGAAACTAACCGAAATTTAGTGCAAAAGTACTTTTTTACCCTAATTTTATCACCTGGAGTCGATTTAAAGAATAAATTTTGGATTTAAAATTTTTGAAAATTTTCGAAAAATGTAAAGGGGTAACTATGTAAAATTTCCGAAAAATATGAATTTTCTAAAATCATCCAATTTTGATACCAAATCAATATTTGTATAATAAAATGGTCAAAAAAACATCCCTTTTGAAAATCTATCAAGATTTGACAAATCCATTCAAATTTAAAGAATACCATGTAAGTACTATAAGTAAGGGAACATTTTGCAGTTTTTGGCATAAATCTTAAAGCAACTAACCGAAATATAGTGCAAAAGTACTTTTTATACCCGTGCCCATTAAAAATGGTCAAAAGGGTATAATGGATTTGTGCAATGTATGTAACAGGCAGAAGGAAGCATCTCCGACCCTATAAAGTATATATATTCTTGATCAGCATCAATAGCCGAGTCGATTGAGCCATGTCCGTCTGTCTGTCCGTCTGTCCGTCTGTCCGTCTGTTGAGTCAAAGGATCTCAGAGACTATAAAAGCTAGAGACTTCAAATTTGGTATGAAGGTTGCTGGATAGCGGGCGCAGATCAAGTTTGTTTTAAATTTTAGATGCCACGCCTCTTTCGCCTGCCAATCGCAAAAAACGATTATCAGACGCGATCTTTAATAAAAACACTTCTTATTAAACAGGAAGATAAGAAGTAAGCCAATTTAGTGACCCTGAAAGTTTCAAAGCGATTGACTATTTAATAGAGAAGATATTTCAAATTTGCTTTTAATTCACATAAATCAAAATTATAGACATAGGCAAGTGCGAGCGAGATAGCATATGCACATTTGTTTGCGCAAAAACATCACAGTGAGCACGTGTACGCAGAGTGCGAACGCAAATACGAGCGATAGGCAAAGTTATCGATATTTGGCTACAATTTCTATCCTATTTTAATATATATACATGGTTTAAGTTAATACATATTTACGATTGTGTTAAAATATATGTATGTAGATATTAGTATGCATTGCAAAAAGCGACATGTATAAATGCCACTTTATAATTTCGCACCTCGACGACAGATCGTTTTACAACACTGAAATCTCTGAATTTATAATAATTATTATGTTTAATAATAAGCTAGTAAGCTCGCACATATGCTCAATAGGTTTTCAATTATTATCATTGTATTCAAATGCTTAACAAATTCTGCAAAAAGAATCACAAATATTAAAGCATAGAACTTAAATTTAAATTGCGCGCGCAATGCAGCAGCCTTAAACAGCTGATTTCGATGATTAAGAAGAGTGGGAGAGATTATTTGGAGTTGCCGGACTTCAGCAAGCTGAGCAAATTTTAGACAATGGCTACTCTTGGCATGAACATTTACTATTTTAATTAAATTAAATACAATTTATTCAATCGGACCACAATATCATATTGCTGTCATAAGAAAGATCAGTCGAAAATAAACTTTTTGGTTGTTTGAAAGATCTCGACCAAACTAATAGGATATGCATTTGAAATAGTCCTATATATCCTGATAAAATTTGGTTGAAATCGGACCACTATATCATATAGCTGCCATAGGAACGATCAGTCCAAAATCAAGTTTTAGTATGATAAACTTTTTTGTTGTTTGAGGTATCTCAACCAAACTAACAGAATACGCATTTGGGATGGTATTCTACATCCTGAACAAATTTGGTTGAAATCTGATATCAAATAGCTGCCATAGGAACGAATTTTAAGATAAAGTACGAAAATTTTTGATGTTATTAGAGATAAGTCAACCAAACTCACAGATTGAGAATTTGTAATTTGGTTTAAATCGGTTCACTAGATCACAAGTTAATGCCGCATCATCACACCTTCGTCATGCCTAACGTAGCGCACCTATGTACGTATGACCTATCGGAGAGCTAGGGCACAGGGTATTATACAGTCGAGCACACTCGACTGTAGCCGGCGCCCACTTGTTTACCCTAATTTTATCACCTGGAGTCGATTTAAAGAATAAATTTAAGATAAGCAATTTTTGAAAATTTTCGAAAAATGTAAAGGGGTAACTATGTAAAATTTCCGAAAAATATGAATTTTCTAAAATCATCCAATTTTGATACCAAATCAATATTTGTATAATAAAATGGTCAAAAAAACATCCCTTTTGAAAATCTATCAAGACTTGACAAATCCATTCAAATTATAAGAATACCATGTACATAAGTACTATAAGTAAGGGAACATTTTGCAGTTTTTGGCATAAATCTTAAAGAAACTACCCGAAATTTAGTGCAAAAGTACTTTTTTACCCTTATTTTATCACCTGGAGTCGATTTAAAGAATAAATTTAAGATAAGCAATTTTTGAAAATTTTCGAAAAATGTAAAGGGGTAACTATGTAAAATTTCCGAAAAATATGAATTTTCTAAAATCATCCAATTTTGATACCAAATCAATATTTGTATAATAAAATGGTCAAAAAAACATCCCTTTTGAAAATCTATCAAGATTTGACAAATCCATTCAAATTTAAAGAATACCATGTAAGTACTATAAGTAAGGGAACATTTTGCAGTTTTTGACATAAATCTTAAAGAAACTACCCGAAATTTAGTGCAAAAGTACTTTTTTACCCTAATTTTATCACCTGGAGTGATACAAATCTATTTAAACTAAAAGAATACCATGCAGTTTTAGTATGAAAAACTTTTTGTTGTTTAAAATATCTCGACCAAACTGGCAGGTCATGCATTTGGGATGGACCTATATATCCTGATCAAATTTGCTTGACGATAATAGAGTATAACTTAGATTCCAGCTCAACCTACCAGCACATCGAATCCATTGGAATCCGCCTGGGAGCGTGCTATGATCTCCAGATAGGTGTTGGTCAACTCCTCGACGGCAATCTTTTGCACACAGGCGGCAGCCAGATAAGGGAAGATGCGATATTGCTATGAAGATGCAGATGCAGATACAAATAATTAGTAAATTCAAGAGTGCTGGATGAAGTAACTCCAGTTCGAGGCTTACATGCAACTGATACTCGAGTATGGCCACCTCCTCGCCCTGACGTTCTGGGCCAAATTGCTTGCGAACTGCCGCATAACGGACGGCAATGACAGCTGCGCTGCAGAGCGTATTGGCCGCCTCCTGCATGATGCCAATGCGGCCGGCCGAGAAGCTCTCCAGGGCAGCGCCCAGAGCTTTGCCGGGTTCGGTGAAGACGCTCTCATAGACGCCTTCGGGCGTCACGTTGCCAGTGCGATTCAATAGATTGTCACGTGGTATGCGATAATTGGTAAATATCACAAATCCATTATCAATGCCATTTAGGCCAGATTTCTCGCCAATGTCGCCCACAAGGACGCCCGGATACGAGAGCAGAGTCTTTGGATCTCGTATGGGTATAAGAAAGCCGTGCAGTCCATGATTCTCACCATCCGCCGTAATGAGATTGGCAAACGTCATGGCCACAGTGGCCATTTTTCCCAGATTTCCCACCCAACACTTGGCCGCCTCAAAGTCGGGCGTGTTGACCACAAACTCCTGAGTGCTGGGATCATAAGTTGCCGTTGTACGAATACGTTTAGTGTTGCTGCCGTGCGAGACTTCCGTCACGGCCAAACAGGTGATAATCTCCCGATTCCAGGCAGCCTCAATGTACTTCGTATGCTTCTCCGTTCCCATGGCGCGTATCGCATTATTGAATAGACCAACTCCGAGGGCAATCTTCACGGAGAGACTGGCAGAATAACTGGCCAATGCCTCATTGATGTTCATCAAGTATTTGGTCTTGGCCGAAAAGCTGAGACTTTCAATTTCCTTTGGAACCAGTTCCAGTTCCTTCATCTTGTTCACTTGCATGGCCGCCAGCCGCTTTTGCTCGTCCATGGGCAGCGTACGGGAAGCGTGTGCAAAGAGAGGATCATTTTCCAGGCGACGCCACACATTATACTGCAAATGAAGAGAGAAAGTGAACAGTTTTAAAAGCACTGCTCCTCAGTGCTCCTCCTACTCACCTTTATACGCAGTGCCTTCTCATTTTCGAATATCAAACGCAAACGTTTCCAGTCAAAATTGGCCCGTTTACGATAAACCGATAGAGGTCCGCTCACTGGCAGATCAGGTATAAAGCTTGTATCCACACTAGCCATATTAATTTATATAAATAGTTATATTTGTAACTGCAAAAGTAAAGAAATAACAATTCTTAGCTGTGCTGTTCACACTTCAAAAGACGCTAACAAAATGCAGTGATTAATTTGTCTGCATTTGGTTTTCTATTACACTGAAGTGGGACACTTCTGCTACGTTATCCGCGAGTGCTTGAAGCCATAGTAATTTAAGCATATGACACTAGCAAAAGTCAGTAACCAGTTAATAGTTATCAACCAATTGACTGATTTACGATTCGCAGGTTGGAAAGCAATTGTAAGGCAACAAAAGCGTCTAGTTTTAGAAGCACTGTTCAATACTAAAAGTATGCTCAGCTGAAGAGTAATGCAACTGTTAAGTAAGTCACTGTTAACAGTTTGATGTTAAAGCTTGTCTACAGTTTTGGAGCTACTATTGTACACTACAGTAACAGCTATGTATATTTGAAGCAACTGTTACTTTTACAGTAACGGTCAAAATAAATAGCACTTTTAAAAAATTGGCCCGTAGTATATTTATTTCTTCGCTTCTATGCTACATTTAAAGCAGCTCTGTATCATACATCTTTCGAGTCTCGGCATGTTAAACGCCTTACGTTCTCTACAGTATCTGCCATCATTATTGCACCTCGACAACGAAGATTTATGAAGCATCTAAAAATGTCTTTAATCTACAAGCTGTATTTCCCTATTTCTTAAAAATTTTGATAACGATAAAATTATACCCCCCAAGCACAAGCAGATTACAACCAATTCGAATTCAGACCCGAAAGAGTTAAGAATCTAAGAATAGTTAGAGCTAAGTGCAAATTCCTTGCAGATAAGCGAATGTCAAATTATTACACTCAAGTGTACGATAAAATCACACTAAAATAGTATTTTTTCTTTGAAAAATTAATTTTGTTTGGTTAAAAATAATAGAATTTGCTCTTAAAACTTATTATACGATTGTAGAGCTGTACTAATTTTGGCATAATACTTATCAAAATTGTTACTTATCAGCAAAAAACACAAGTGGCCAACACATTAATAACTTAGGAAGTGCTCCATTACATTATTAAATATCGCGATGACTATAATTATAGCCCCAATAAAAAAAACTCATTTAAAACTTGAAAAAATCAACTCAAAAGTTTAGCAAATAAGTGTGCCATTTATTGGTAATAACTAAAAGTAATCTCAAATCTTTAATCTAAGAAATACCCCATTAAGTAAACACAATAATCAAGAATATATTTTCTTTTAAAATTCAAGGAATTGTGGATTCTTACAAAGTAATTAAATTACAATATATATTTCATAATAAATAATAAAAAACCTCTTAAATTATAATTTGTAACAGGTTTTTACATTTTAACGACTACAGGGTATATGAATTCCGCTGAATTCCGCTTATATTTAAAACAATTAAGTAGCAATTATCATAGAGTTGTCAGCATTTCTCAGTCTCAGTGATGAAAATAGTTTTATGTAATTCTCGTCACAAGGGTAACAACAATTATTTGTGACAGGTAATAAAACAGTTTTTTATGAACGGCTAAGAGCAAATTGTTTAATTAGCACCTCTCGTTCACTCACTCTCCGTCTCTCTCAAATTCTCTATAAAGAGCGGGTACATTTGAGCATGTCTGAGATACATATACATACGCATTCTATAAATGTATACACATCACTCGTATTTATAATTTTTTATGTGTATTTCAGCGACGATAAATTGTTTGCTTACACCCATGAAATGAAAAGAACAAGAGCAATCATAATAGCTCAACACATATGTACGTCTGTACAAATGTGTGTAGATATATAAAAGAATTCTAGCAAAGCTAATTGTGGTTCCCTGACACATATTATATACATATGTATTATATGTACATACATTGAGAAGTACTCGAGTATGCTTAGGAAAAAGTGGGCGGGCGTCAGTCGTCACACAACAAATTCAATTAGATAGTCGATATCGACTGTGCAATACCCTGTCGCACTTTGATCTGTGATCATTGAACCCGACGCTCGTACATCCGCTTTTGGTTTATCATTTCTCCAACTCGATATCAGTTGATTAAACTATGCTACAATATATTATAATCTATCTGCTTTTGACTATAAGACTTCGTATATACCCAATATCTTTAAGACTTTTAATTTGAATTCTTATCTGCTCCGGAATTCAATTCAGTTCAGAACTTGAAATTAAATCAGCCAATTAAAAATTATATAATGAAAAGTATTTCCTATTAGACTTTATTCAATGCGTAATTTTCAAGATAAAAAAAACACTAGGCGCGATTACATTTTATCGTAACACTTAATTATTGCGGTAGGTAATTTGGTTGATACATGACAATAGTCTATAGCCCTTTGACATACCATAAAATAATCGATTATAGGGTATACAAAAAGAAGTATATACATATAGCCAATACATTTGGTGAAGCGCCAATTGAATCAACGTTAACTTCACCTGATAAGCAATGTAAATGTTACATTAGCTTAACAGCCACTGTTTAAGCTTTATACGGGCTCAGTGGTTTCTAAACTGCACTGTTACTCTTAAGCTGTCAACAAATTATTCTCGCACTCTCGCGCTCGTTTCGCATTAAAAGATAATTTATCAGCGCCCATTTGATATGCATGCAATAACAAATTGCTGCACATTAAATGCAATCATTAATCATTAGTGGAAAACTGTGTGTACCTTACAAATCTACTAATTTGTTAACACACCTGTTTTAACCTTGAATTAGCACACAAATACATTATACTTATGTATGTATGTATCCTATGTATGATTGCCAATGTAACGAAACTGTTGTGGAACATTGTATGAAACTGCTCAATGAACTTACAATGGAATTTAATTGAACGAGAATTTAAGTGTCGCTAATGGAAATAATAATAGCTGCAACTGTAAATTTCACTTTTATTTACATACCCGACACATTGACAGTCAGTTTGACAGTCTGGCGGGCAATTGATTCGCAACTGTGTGAGTGCGGCAACAATAAGCCCATTGTGTTTTTCTTACCGCTGCTCCTTCTTGCTCACACTCTCTCTTACTTTTTGCTCTCAGAGAGTGTCTGCATATGCGGTTGGCGTGCCTGACTCAGACTTTGAGTGGGAATACATATTTATGCATTGGACTCTAGCTCATGATATCATGACTCGCACACAAACACACACCCTGTTTAGATGTTTGTTTTTATAAGGACTTGAGTGGAAGCTCCTATTACATCACCATAACAACACATAAGCCACAACGTGTAAGCATTTCATTTGTATCGTTATTGCATGCCAAAGAGAGTCAAATGATTCAATGATACACATTTGTATATGTTTACCGCCTATGCATGCGTTTGTGCATGTTTGTATGTGTGTATTTTAGTCACCAACCTGTAGCGCTTCCTTGTTGACTTCGCTTACTGCTTGCTTGGCCTTTTTTGCACGGTCTAGATTTAAATTAACTTAACACAATTTGCTTGGCTTAACACGTAAATGGTTAAAGTCAAGAGCACTTTGCTTGCAACGATAAACTTTTTAACAATCTGCCCGGCTGAACACGCAAATTAACTAACAAACAAAAAAGGTCAACTAAGCAACCGTCCGCACGACCAATAGGACCGACTCAACCGACACCGCCAACGGATGAAAAGTGAATGAGCGAAGCGAAACTTACGCTGACAGATTCATAACAATCGTGTTCAAACTGCGAGCCCTAACCACGTTTATATGGAGCGCGCACACGCACACACGCGCATTAACTTACTCTTCTTACTGGAATGTGTGGGAGCGTGCTGGCAGTTAAATATGTACGAGTATATTAATTGAGTGTGACGCGAGAGCAAGCAGGCTGCGGCTCAATGTCAAGTGCCAAGTACGAGCGAGTCGACAATCGAACGCCGGCCGGCTTCTTTGCTAGATATAAGAATCGCATATATGCAAGTATGCACAAGTGTGTGTGAGAGAGTGTGAGAGAGCATCAGAGACATATGAATTTTTGGGAGGTGCGCAGATGGTGAGCAAACAAGATTCATATGCGCTTAAAACTGTAGCGGCTTTTGTGATGCTTCCCGGTTTGTGTCCTCGCTACACACAGCGGCTGTTAATTAACAGAACACTGATCAATTAATTCTTCGCTCCGTCAGTTGATAAGGTTTTAATAAGGTAGTTGCAGGAAACAAGAATGCATCTTAGATAAGAATATATTTAATTAGCATTCATTTAATTAAGGTTTCCGCCAAGAAAACAAAAATACTCAATGAAATGTATTTATCGTTGTAATGTTTTTATTTTTAAAGGGCAGAATATCGTTTGACCATCATTTCGAATGGGTATTAGTGTCTTCTAATTGATTATTATTATTATCTTTCATATATTGTGTGTCTGTGTTAATTATATTACTAATTTGACTCGGTTATACAAAGCACAAATGTATTGTAATTATTGTAAGTATTGATAAAAAAAGAGACGTAATTCGTACAAAACAGCATTATATCGTAACTATAGTTTGGAGCACATGGCTAGTACAAATCGGGCCCAAATATTCAACCGAATATCTTATCGAAACAGGCGTGGCAATAGGGCTTGTCCTTTTGCTCCTTGAACGTGCCCTTGTTCAGCTGCTTCAAACAGAAAGCGCAAACAAAATGTTCCGGGTGAAATTTCTTAAACATCGCCGTAATACAGCGTCCCGTTATCGGTTTCGAGCATCCGGCACAGAGCGATCCACGCTTGGCATGATAATGCGTCTCGCAATAGGGCAGACCCTCGTGATCAAAGAACGAACCGCCCTGGAACGGTTGTCGGCAGTCCTGAAAATCAACATAAATTTAAATTAGCTTTCAAATTTGCATAATAATTAATCATGAATATTAAGAATATAAGAATATAACTTTTTAAATTTATAATTATCTGAAAATGGAAAGAAAAGTGAATATGGACTTTAAAGATTTCTAAAACAGAAGAGGTTTATCTTTTAGGTTTTGATGAAGATGAAATTAAGTTTCCGACCCTAAAACGACTGTTTTCTGGGAATACCTGAATCCTCAGAATTACTTTCATTTTTATTATGCAAAAGAACATCCTTTTCCCCTCGAAATATGAATTTGTTGCGCCACAGCTGAAGTCCAATTATTCGAATACATAATGAATATGAGATAAATATTTTCGATGATCTATTATAAGGCCGAATCTTTTTCGATTTTTGTCGCTACAAAACTGGGGCCAACTAATGCTAATTACAACTATAAATTAGCGGCCATATAGCATGACCGTGTACCCAGCACAAGCGTATCCTCTTCGTTCCCATCTGCGATTTACAATTATTTCAAATTATTTGAAATTCTGTAAAATTATTCGTATGCAATTTGTGTGAAATTTTATGCCTGGCCAAGAATGAGAAAAGCCAATTACAATTTTGTCAAATCAAAATGTGTCAAATGAAATATTGAAATTGCTATTGGCAAACGTGATCGTGCCACTGTGCACAGTGGAGCAGCGCAAACAAAAAATAATAAAAAAAAAACATTATGCTAATTTTTGGCATGGGCTTTTGGCTAATTGAAAAAAAAGAGAAGCCAACAATCAATTTGATACAATTTTTGGCACATTTTCCGACGACGTTTTTTTGTGTTTTGGAAAAACATTTCTGAGGAAGCAACAACAACAAGAACCGCAACAACAACAACAACAAATCAAATATGCTTTAACAATAACATTTTGCGCACGCTTTTGGCCATTTTCCAAGGTGCGACAAGGAGCGAAAGAGATGCAAAGAACAGCAACAAAATACACAGACAGAGATAGATAAATTTATACTTATAGAGATTATAAAATATGGAACTGGCAACAATTAAAAAATGCCTTGGAGCATTCACACAGCTGTTGAAACATATTCGATAATGAGAATATCATCTGAGGAAACTCGGATAATTAAATATATATCATAGTACTATATATACGAGAAATAATTGCCTTTTGATATATCAATTCAATATTTTATATAATTCATTCATTCTGCAGATATTAATAACAAAATTTGATTCTTTAAAATAGTTAAGACAATCTTTAAAAATTAAAAAGTTTTTTATTGGAAAGGGTTAAAATTTGACAAAAATTACGGAGTACAAGGCAGTCTATTATTGGGATTTTGAAGTATCAAGATACCTCTTGAATCACAAGGATAATTCAAATTAACAAAGGCAATTTTTCAAGATCATCACAATACATACTTTGTAATAATCAATTATTAATTTAATTTTAATACCTCACGTTACAAATTTAAGGACCAATTGAAAATAGTCTTTGAAAGAGTATAGAAAAACAGGTGCGTAGTTTTTCTGTGATTTTGATATTCAGTATGGTATTTGTAACTGGGCCAAGAATTATTCAATAAACACGAATCAAAAATCATTTAGCATTTTTGGGCGTCAAAAATTTGACACTGATATGCGTACAAATATTTGTTAAATATAAGCAAGAAATTTCATTGGAATTCATTATAAATTTTGTAAAATCTGTTGAAAGTCTATAATTGTGTATAATTTAAGTATGCATTCTGATATTTTTGGATGGGCATTTGCAACGGGTAACCGCAAAAGACAGCATATAAATAGGAAAAAATGTAGCCCAAAATGAATAAAATGAATAAGTTTGAAAAAAGGCAATTAACGTTACACAAATATCAGGTCCTTATAAAGACAGGGCATATATTTAACGGTAAGCATAGAGAATAAAAAGTGTAAGCCCAATCAAAGTTAAGTTCAAGATTTGAGCTTTGAAAAAATAATCTGTGATTAACCAAGTCACTTCGAGCACTAAGCACTCTATTTTCAAAAGTAGCGAATTTTAGGAAGTTTTCGT
The DNA here is from genome assembly GCA_035043635.1 of Drosophila rellima. Classification (NCBI taxonomy): domain Eukaryota; kingdom Metazoa; phylum Arthropoda; class Insecta; order Diptera; family Drosophilidae; genus Drosophila; species Drosophila rellima. Next base: position 19,248,185 of record JAWNMV010000890.1, read on the forward strand.
TGGTTCTCAGTTCCCAAAAAGCTCAAACTGGGAAAACATTCGCCTACGATTTACAAGGAATCTAATGATATATATAATTATAAATGGATACATGTATACAATGTGTTTTGGCCAAGTACTCGTGAGTACAAAACAGATCGTTATATATATACTATATATAAAATAATTTGCTAAATTTGTTTGTGTTTTATTGCTGTGAGAAGCGTCAGCAACGAAAATAGTTTCTATTTAGTTAGAGGCCCCTTTCGTTCCTCCCCCCTATTCCAATGCTCCATCAATCAGTCTGGTCAAGGGCTCGCAGAGGAGAAGAAGAGGAGAAGAGAGCGAGAGGAGAGGTGTAAGGAGTATGCGATATATCTAATCCCCTACACACATCTATGTAGCAATATTGTAATTTATTTGGGGCGACAACAACAACAACTGAAGGTCAAGAAACGCGACCCGCGTTCAGTTCAAGGTCAGAGCACTTGACACTGATCTTGAACTGTCACGAGGCGTGACTGGGCGTGGCAACACCCACCAATCAGTCAATGTCTGTTCTTTGCATACTTTGTTGTTGTTTTGTGTATTTTTTGCTTTGTTTTGTTTTTTTTTTTAATTGTTTTTTTAATATGTAATTATTTAAATTTTATTTACAAAAACAAATTACAATATTGCTTCATAAAAGATTTAAATTTAAAAGATACCTAAAAACTTAAAGCTAAATTTGCATATAGAAAAGTTCAACAAGGGTTTCGCCTAAGGGCGTTTGAGGGCGGCTGCAGGGGGGTGTAACATGGGCAACAGGGGCGTGAGACATCATAAAAAAGATAGAGAGTTGAAGAACGCATTGATTCTGGGCGCCAACCACCGACCCAACCGTTTGACCGGTGGTCAGCAGTGGTGCAGCCAAAAGGAATCGACGACGTCTGTGTATGTCTGTGTGTGTGTGTGTGTCTATTGTTGGGTGTGTGTTGCTGTTGTTGTTGCTGTTGTTGCTGTTGTTGTCGCTGGATGGGGGCAACAAGTTGAGCCCCGACAAATGAAAAACGTTTACAACGAAAATAGCCACGAGTTGACATAAAGTGAGAGCGAGACAGATACAAAGAGTGACAGAGAGCGCACTAGTGAAAGTAGCACGCAGCAGCTGCCACACGATAAACAACACAAAAATGTATCTTTTGCTTTTTTTTGCTTGTATCTGTATCTGTGTCTGGGCGGGGGGCTATTTTCGTGCTGCTGAACTTCAACAAGTTGTTGTTGCTGTTACTATAGTTGTTGTTGCTATTGTTGTTGTTGCTATTGTTGTTATTGCTGTTGTTACTCCTCCTCATCGACGCCCACACACTCTGGACACACTGGCTTGCCCTCCATGGCATAGAAAGATTTGCCGCGCACAGCCTTCTTGCAATCCTAAATTATCAATCAATTATAGATACATAGATAAAGATACGTTTCTTTTTTGTTTTTAAGAATAGGAAAAAGAAAGTTAAACTTACCCTGCAGACAAAGCAATCGGGATGCCATTGCGAATTCAAGGCGGAGATATAATTCTCCATGATGGCGCGATTGCAGCCATTGCATTTGGGTGCAAACATCTCGAAATAATCGTTGCGGCAATAAGGTTTGCCATCGCGCTCATGGAAGCCATCTTCGCCGAATTGCTGGCCACACTGGGCGCAAAAGAAATGCTCCGTGTGCCAGGTCTTATCCAGGGCCGTCACACATTTATCCAAAATGGCGCCATTGCAGTAGGCGCAACGTGGACTAAATAGATTGTGATAATCGGGCTCGCAATACGGGAAACCATCGCGTTCAAAGAAATTACGTGTACCGAGCTCCTGGCTGCAATGATTGCACGTAAAGTGCTCGGGATGCCAGGTCTTGCCCAAGGCAGTAATAACTTGGCCCACAATTGGCTTCTCGCATGCATTGCAGCATCCCTTTTGCACTGTGTTGACACCCTGGCGACTCATGTTTGCCTGTAAATTGCCGAGCATAGAATCCAACTGATCCTCGCGACTATCCTCGACGATTGTCGTCTCTTCGATCGTTTGCGTTAAATGCGCCTGCTGTGATCCCCTTGTTGGTTGTGCGTAGTCCGTCACCGTCTGCTGATGATGTTGCTGCTGCTGATGATGATGTTGTTGCTGCAACTGTTGTTGTGCTCCGCTATCAAAACCGTTGCTGTTGACCTGTTGAAATTGAACAAAATAAAAGAGAAAAAGCATATAGTAGACGTTCAGTTTATTCCTGCTGCTTTAATCCTCCTTACGTCGTTGCTCGATGTGCTCGGCTCGACTGAATTCAATTTTATGCGCGCGCCAACAGAAAAACTTTTGCTTTTTGCCTTTTTCACCCCAAAAGAAAAAAAAGTATATATCGAAAATATGTTCTTTCAACAAATTGTTGTTGTTGTTGTTGTTACTACTCGCGTGTTGTTGCTGTTGTGTGTTCGTTGCGCACGACGCTCTTCTCATAAATACATCGAGCAGTTGTTTCTAGTTGACGTAGTTTTTGTTCATTGCCAAAAATACGAAAAAAAAAACCAACAACAACAACACCAATTTTTGATATTTTTTTTATGTCTGTCTGCTGTTCTGTTTCTGTGTTTCTGCGTGTCGTGCGCGAGTTTCCATTTCAACATTTAATTTTCTTTCATAAACTTTGCATTTTCATTTGCCAGTTTACACTTATACAGAGATTTTGCTGCCCAAATCTTTAATCTAGAGACGCCTAATTGAGTGCTTTACTTATCTCTCTCACTGTATGCGTGTGCTTGTATGTGTGTGTGTGTGCTTTAACAAATATCATAACAGTGACGTTTTAGCAGCGTTGAAGGACAACAGTAGGGGGCGCTAAATATTAAAATGCCTGCTGTTAGCTTCAGTTAGTGTTAAGTTAACATAACTGTTGTCTGATCAACTACTATTAAGTAAGGCTGTTATTTTATTGAAGGCGATTGATCAATAACATTTGCATGTTATTTTAAAGAACTTTTCTTAAGTGTTCTTTTTAATTTAATTTCTATTAAATAATTTAGATTCATTTACTGTATTATATAGCTATATGTTATAATGCAAATTTATTATTATTTAGTCAGTTTTAAGGTTGTTTTTCTTTAGAATCATCATAAAGTTCCGCTTCGTGATTTTAACTAAATTAATTTAATTAAATTATTATAAATTTAGCTATATTTTTGTCAAGCGATAAATCTCTGACACACTAAGATAGACTATTATTCCCCCTACTTGCATTATTTTAATACGCCTTGCAAACCGCCAAAAATTGCTATATAAGTTGATTCCTAGGAATAATTATGTTATTATTTACAAACATTGTGATTCCCTGCTGCTAAATGTAATAAAACTCAAAGTGAATCGTGTAGACCTAATGATGTTCTGCGTGTAAATAGTTGAACAATGTAAATGTTTGTATGATTTCCTCTATAAACAAACTTGATTTGGATAAACAATTGTATTAGCCTAATCCATGATGTGTAAGGTAGTTTTAAATTGCATAAATTAAATTTCGATATCTATAATATATTTTGAGTGGGAGGGGCTCGCCCTACATCCCAGCGCCCAATGCTGAAACAGCCCGCACTCCGCTACTGTCACCGTTTTGTATTAGCTTTTGGCGTTGGCGGGATATTGTTGCTATTTTAAGATATAATTCAAAGATCACATACGAAAGCAAAGATAATGAAGAGAGATCAGAACCTCGATGAGGTGCTATAAAACTGAAAGCTAGCCGTGTGGCCAACAGGATTTCCCCATAAAAAGCGCATTGCAGACGTTGCCCCAAAATGTTTTGCTCTGGCCAATAAAGATGCAGCTAAAGACTAGCACTAGGGGGGAAGCTGGAGGAAGAGATAATTGTGGACAGAGACAGGAAGAAGCCAAGAGGAAATTTCGATCATTGAGGCGAGAGTTTTGTGAATGGCGAGCAGGACGTTGGAGGCCGGGGGATTGTAATTATTGCCAAAGACAGACCGCAGATTGCCAATTGGGGGCGGCAATGAAAATGAGCATAGAATTATAGAAAACTCATACAAACACACAAGCTTAAATACGTACATATATTATGTAAATACGTATATTAAAAAACGTGTTCAAAAATAGACATGCAAATGATTTGCAATGAAGCAAAAACAGAAGAAAAAAAAACCAATGGAAAAATGAAAAGATATAGAAAAACTATAACGGTCGCTCTCCGTGGAAAATGTGTTGACAGTGGTGACCCGAGCGGCAGACGATATTTACGGGGGCGTGTGGCAAAGTCGTGTGGGCGCCCCAAAAGAAGAAAAAAACCTAGAAGATCGACCACATTTGCCACTGAGGTGCCGTGTGCAATATTGTTTATATATTTTTCGTGTATTTTATTTTTTGCGTTTTCCACATACAGATACAGATACAGATACGGATACATACAGATGTATGGCTAGCCAATTTCATTTTCATATTTATCATCTCTTTGCGGCATATCAACAAAAGTCACGGACACGCCGCGTCTCGAAACGACGGCAAAAATTGAAAATGATATTAAATAATTAACAGACATGGCCCCGCACACACACGCACACACGCTACGCACACCTATACACAAGTCTTGTATTCACATTTTCATAATTTCATTCGTCAATGACATTGAATTGCAATTTAAAATGTCTCCTTCTTTTAAGTCCCCGCCCACCTCTTTTACTCTATCTTCTTCTTCTTCTTGACTGACCATCAACAATTGCCAAGAAAATATTCTGCATTTAATAATTAATTAATTAGCTGCAGTAATCAAAGCGACAGCCCCTGAATGTGGCTAATTAATTGCATTTCTGTTGGACTTGCCAATTTGAAAGACTATCTTTACATTATTCTATATAGACAATCAAAATTCCATTTGGCAGATTAGAAGAACAATTTTAACTTTACTTGCTACTTATAAATAAACTAACACTATATTAAGGTTAATTAATATTAACTAACAGACCTTGCCCAAAATCTATAATGCATTCTTATTTATGTTGATAATATGAGCCAAATAATTGTCTGACCTTAAAACAATTACTAAGTCTTACAAATTAACGAGTATTTAAGAAATCGCTAGAGCTATAACATTTAAGGATATTATAGATATGAAGTATAAATTTATGGAAAAGATTATGTGAAATCTAAAATCTAAAAAGATATTTAACCAAATCATTAATTGATTACAAAGATTTTACCTTGCGAAATTCAAAGAAAAACATCAATTAACCATGTATAAAAAATATTTTAAAAAATAATAGAAAAATTTAACGAGAAAATACTGCATGTTTGATCTAAAATTTGATATAAGTGTAAGAAATTAGGGAATAGTTGTTATTCTGTATTGAGTCTAAGCAGTTCTTCTTTCATGTGGCACACTGAATATCAATTGATGGATTCATTATGTTTTATTGTGCACTCAAGTTAATGCTTTGCTTTGCAGAGACATGAACTGGCACCAAGGACATGGGAATGGAAGGAGGTTCAGCCTTGACCCAATATGAAAGTGATAGAAGCAAAAAACAGAAAACAAACAAAAAATAACTGGGCAGCTGTCTTGTGCTATTATATGGAACGAAGCGCGTGCTTGCGACAACAAAAATGCAGAGCACATCTGTTAAGATATATCATCATCATCCATCCGTTGTGCACAATGTCAGAAAGTTCTAAAAACAACTGTCAGATCGCGAGAGATGCGAGCAAACGAGTACGCGATTATATCGAAAATTAAAAATACTTATTATAATCCCAGAATGAGAAATAATCGAGAAGCGGAAACAGTTGCGTCGTCTCTCTTATGCAAATATGGTAAATAAATACAATATTTTGTTTATTTTATGAGCCATTGAGATTGATTGTTTTATGGACCTACATACATCGAAACGCGGCGAGTTTCGATGATTATTTATAGGAAGATATATGGTCAGCTCTTTTTATAGCGCCGTGTGCAATAAATCGCATAAATATGACAATAATGTAGATTCGTATACTTTGATTGCTAATCGAGAACATAAACTTAACAAATTTATGCATCTATTAAAAGAACCACCTTCAATTTTCGTTGACATAAGTCAAAGTCAAGAGCTTTTCTTTTGAAATTTTATCTTGCCACTATGGGCGTGGGGGGATTACAAATACAGGTACAGGTAGATAGGGGAAAAATATGGGGAGTCATTAGATTTGCTTGAGTACCTTGCGTCACACCTTTTGAGATGATAAATTTGTTTATTTTATAGTTTTTATTACCAAAAGAGTCAAAAAGAAATGAGCATTAAAAGGAAATTCAAAAATACAACAGACGTTTTGAGTTCCGTTCTGATTGTGCCAAAAATATCAGACAGTTTGTTTTTAGTTATATCTCAAGCTAAAAGATTTCACACGGAGCCCTAAATACGCATTTGTATATATTTATCCATCTATATATAATATCCAATTTATACAGACGACAGGTGAAAAGTGAAAACATTTGTTGTCTAGCAGCAAAGCTACAAAAAATGCAAACGCATTAAAGAAAAATTGTTTTTGCATGGCCAAAGTATTTTTCACTGGTTAAAAATTGGCTTAACTACAGGGAAACAATATTATAATGGACAGATCGCAAAGCTCATTTTTAAATATGTACAAGGAATATTAGCATTTGATTTTTATGTATATATTAAAATTCTGTGAAAATGTTGCAACACCGAGTTCATTATCATCTTTTCACTACAAAGTTATTGTATCTTTTACTGTGGTTTAAGTAAAGTATTTTCAATATTGAAGAAGTAAATTGTGAACAATTGTGAATCATTTTTCAATTGAAAACAAACTATAACTATTAACTATACTATAAATTTCCAAGAAATTCTAATTCAAAGCTCCATATGACTACGAATGCTAACAATGTTCTTTTAGAATATCGAAATAAATTTTAAAATAAACTGTTTAAAATAAATTTGTTTAGAACTAAATTTGAAAATTTAAAACGTTAGAGCACTTGAGTGTAATAAAGTGTAGCATACTTTTGGGGGCTGATTGATACGAAGAATATAAATATTGGAATCTAACATTAAACATAATTGCCATCGTAGTAAAATTACCCTCTAAGAATGTTAAATGTTTCATTTAGTGAATCATTTCGTTTCTCACCTTAAAGTCCGAAAGCGATGCCATTAAATCATCCAATTCCTTGGTGGCCTGTGATGTGTAAGTCTGAGTCTGATGATGCTGAGGCGCTGCTGCAAGATTGGGTGTATACGAATCCTTTTGATGCACAATCTGCTCCTCAACGGAACCAACTGTAAGCAGGAAAACCAATAGTTGAGTATATAAAACTAATTTAAAATTGAGTTCAGACAGTACCTGGTCCATCGGGTCCTGAGAGCTTCTCGGTTTTCGTTTCGCGCACGGTGATGGTCACATGACGTCCCGGCGTCGGAGATTTGTGAGCGGATCTTCATAGGCAATGAAAAATGAATAATATTTCAGTTAGGGTTCAAGTTGAGTGTAGAGATTTCTCCTACCCATTTGGCACAGCATAAATGTGCGCATTGTCCAGCTCATTTAACAGACTATCGACAGTAGGACGCTCCTCCACCGACGCATAGCTGTTGAAGGTGTTGTACTTGGACACCGGCGTGCTATAATTAACAGGCACATCGACTTCTGTGGATAACGAAATTTCACCATTTATATATTAGTAACTTTATATTCAAATTATTAAAGCAACATTCAGGCGCATTTAGTTACTGCCAATCAAATATTAAGGCCTTAAAAATAAATGTAATTAAATAAAGTACTTTGTTAAGTTATTGTACTACGCACACTAAGTTTTTTGAACGAAATCTTATTATGTAATATTTATTAAATAATAAAGCAAGCAATATTTTGAAACATTTTTATAAAGAATGTATTAATTTTAATATTGTATTTTGTATAAACACATAGTTTAATTATTTTATTTTTTTCTACAATTCATTAGCATAATGAAATAAAATTGAAGTTTAAAAGTTTCATTTAGTTTTATACATTATATATTTTGTTTGACTGTGAGCATATACGAGTACTTCTTTTTCTATAATGTTAATCACTAACAAAAAATATTAAAATAAAGAAAATGATGTAGAAAGTAATCTCTTTTAAATATATTTATATAATTTCTCAACTATTAAAAAAAAAGGTTACTTATTTTCTTGTTTGTATATTTTCTGTTAGTAAATAAAATCATATCATATTAAACACACTTATTATATACATAAATATTTATACTATTTTCTTACCTTTTCGCTCCGCGCTGCCGTTGTGATAACGCGCATTCTGCAAGTCCTGCAACAGCGAGTCCAACTCCGACAAGCCTGAGCTGTTTTGGCCGTTATTATAGCCGGAACGTGGCAGTGAGCCGTTGCCTTGATTCTGATGGCCATTGCTCTGATGGCTAAGACCATTAAAGTCAGCTGCCGCTGGAGAACGCGTCTCCACGCTATAATGCTCCTGATACTGTAACAAAACAGCGAATATTTAGTGTGAAAATCTCTATGAAATGCTTCCCCCTTGCCACTTACCACTTGCGGCTGCGCCTTGCCCCTCAGGCTGCCATAGCCAGGCGTGTTGTCCACAAACTGTTGCTGCTGCTGTTGCAACTGTTGCTGCTGCGGTTTGGGCTGCACCGTTCCATATTGTGGCTGTGGTTGTTGTGGCTGCCCCGGCACACTGTTCTGCAAATCAGCAAGGAGTGCATCTGAAGTAAGATAAAAGAGAAAAGTTATAATTAAATTCTTTGCAAGTTCAACTTAAGGCTAATACTCAGATTGTCGTAATCGCCATAGTTAGCCATGGCCTATTGTCTCTGCTCACTTGAGGCAGCTTTTCTGACGCATAGCGCACTGATAACTGCCGTCCAATCCAAAAAAAAATATAATTCTGTACTAGTTTCTTTCACATATATCTTGACAAAAGTTACTGATAAGAAAGAAATACTCGGTGAGTATGTCAACAATTTGTTTGCCTTTCGCCTTTGTCTTATCAACATTCTTTATAAAAGAAAACTTAAGGGTTTGTGTCTTAACTTAATTAACTTAATGAAATCAAAAGCTCTGTCGTTCAAATAATAAAATTAATATTAACAACATTTACGATATATTTATTTTTAAAATAATATCATATATTAACAAAAATTAGTATGTTTTTCGATATTCACCTCCTCTATATTGTATACAATTGAATTTTTTAATTGGAACCTATTGGCTTTAAAGTTTTTGTAGTATTTTATTTATTTAACAATGGCAACTAAAAGCAGTCGACACAAAAATTATATAAGCCACAAATCACAGCGAAAATGTATATATTTAAATAATTTGGTATATGCAACACGTTTAACTTATTGGTATCAAATTTGTGGTCAGCTCGATTTTAATAGATTTATTTCATTTGATCTACTTTATAAATATATAATTTATGCTGTAAATAAAACTTTCATTAAGCTCGCGATTAATTATAAAGGATCTTTAAAGTTCAGACTTGGTCTAGGTCAGTAATGGGCCACCCCAAACTGAACTGCATATGATCTTGACCTTGGCATTGGTAGCTACCATAACACTTGAAGTCAGTGGCCTCAGTCAGTAGCCAAGAAACGACCCACGTCGCCCTCGTCAACTTGGACTTGGACTTACCTAAACGTCTCTCAAACGCGCCCACTTTGAAGCAGTCGTTGAGGGGCGTGCTATGGAACGATGATGATATCAGTTTCGAAGACATTTCTTAGCCAGAACAAATATGGCCAAAATCGATTTGAAGACTCTGAACGAGGTATGAACGTTTTCGTTAATTCCTTTATTAGAAATGTTACGTTAACTTGGCTTAATTATAACAGCAAAAACAACAGCAAATAGTCGATTGCAAACTTAGTTGCCAACTGACTGAATTTGAGCAAAAAGGCAAGAAAACTCAATCAGAAAGCAAAGCCATGGAGACTCCCACACTGCGCCCAAAAGTGGCCAAAAGCATAGTCAATCAGATGGAGAAGAATACGAGAACTGAGGGGTACTGTGCAATACGACGACCAACAATAGTAGACGAGGTCTACACACAACATTTTTGATATGTTTTTCGTGGGACGAACTAGTCGAACGAGCTAAAGATCTCGCACCAGGGCAAGAAATATCACATTTGTATGTATATGATGATATAAGTATGAATGAATGAATTGAAATATATGTGTATCTTGGTGAATATATATTTGCTCAAATTAATGCTGTTTGCATTCTGTTTTTCCTATAATTTGGCTAAAAGCAGCACAAACAATCAATAGGCACGGCCACAAAATGGCTAGAAAACATGGCATATGATTGTTGAATTTGACGAGGGATGTGCATTCTCTGATAGCTCTAGGAACTGTCACTCATCGAATTGACCTGCCCAACCCAAAGACAAAAACCCAAACAATAAACAATACATTGTCCAACCAGAAACATGACAGCCAGCGATTAAGGCATCACTTAAGAAAAAACCAAAAATAAATCATAGAAATCATCGAGTTGTTCGCTTTGAATACCCAGTGTTAAAAAAAAACGTATAGGGTGTACTGCGGCAGACTTTAAAAAGTATATAACAGGGAACCTCTCAGTTTGCTGCACTCAACCACACTTAAAATTTAATATTTGCAAGCACTTTAAATCTCTCTACAGGGTATCTTTTAGTGAATCTAACTTGATTCAATATTTTTATTGGCATCGATTGTCGGATAAGTTCAAAAGTTATGCCATATATACCCCATAAACACCTGCAACTGGGCCAATGCCAAAATGGCGAAAGGCGAGCGAGAAAATCACTCAAATTGAGTGTAAATCTTGAGTTATATAAAAGAAGAATGAGTGAAGGGGGTGGAAGGGGGTAAGGTGTGACGTGATTTTTTTGGCAGCAAATTTATTGTGAAAATTAAAAATAATAAAATCGCCAAAAGGGAGCAACTGTATGAGGAGACAACGGATGGATCGCTGAACCATGATCTATATTTAAAAGACTTTCTCGCCTATGGAAAATATCAGGCAAATGGCAAATTGTTTCGCAATTTGCTTAAACATAAATCGAAAGGAACTGAACCAAAACAAATACACACATATACATAACAAATTAAAAGTCGGCCCAAGAACATGTGGTTGACTCTTTGGAGTGCCTGCCTATATATTGAACATGGTGGTTGTCTATAGTCTGCTCTGCCATATGGTAATTCGCTATATGGTATAGGGGAGAGGGTCTAAATATAGAACTGACAGGGTTATCAGAACGTCGCGCTTCAGTGGGTCAACGTCACAACTTGGTGGAAAGAATTATGATGCGATCTGTGCGGAGAGGAAATGAGTCGGAAAGTGACATAAATTGAAATTTATACATTTATATTGTTGTTGGGAATGATTTGTTTTGAGTGTCGCAATGGGATTTAAGATCAATCTGTAAGCTAGAACTGCTTTAAAAAGAGATTAAAAAAGAAATTTGAAGAAAGCCCCTTTGTCGGCATAATAAATAATTGGAACTAAGACTTGAAAGAAAACTATAAATTTAAGTAGTTTTCATACCAAAAATTTCTAGAGTTTGATTTGTCTAAGAAATTGAGTGATATTTCTCTAAGTGTACACCACAATTGCAGTGCCAAAGACAATGTGAGAGATTCATTAAAAAGCCATCAAATAGCTACGACAAAATGCAGTTGAGATGACAATTTAAACGATTGGTTAAATTTCAAGTTGCGTTCATCAAAACGCAATTAAAATCAATTAAAAGCCACCATAAAAGCAGCGAGAGAGCATCAATTGAGTGAACAACGCTTTGAAGTTTGCAGAGATGCAGTTAATCAAAAAATAAGTGAACGAAGCCAGCGGAGATGCAAAGAGAGAGAGAGACTTTATGTACAACAGTAGGAGGGAGTGAACGGACAGCTGCAGTTAACAGTCACAATAGTTAGAGTCACAGTCAACCACATGACAGCTGTTGAAACGGTTTGCACAATGCTCTGAGAGAGCGAGGGCAGCAAGAGAGACAGAGAGGCAGAGAGCGTGGGTGAGCACAACGCGTAGAGCAGGTCAAGCAACACGCGCATATTCAATTGTTGTTGTTTTTGTTAATGCTCTTGACTGCTGCTGCTACTCGTGCTGTTGTTGTTGCTGTTGGTACTTCAGTTTCTTCTTCTCCTTTACTTTGCTCGCAATTGCTGTTGACATTGTTACATATTTTTGCAGTTTGCTGTTGTCACTTTCGTTTTCAACTGATTCATTTATTTGCTGTTGCTGTTGTTATTATTGCTACTGCTTTGATTGAAATTTGTTGCGTTAATTAATTCTTCTCACTCACTCGCACACACACACACACTCGTTTACTGCCAAATTTTCGTACAAATATTATTTTGGCGCACACATTCACACACTTGCATAAAATAAATGCTAACAGAACTACACAAACAATCGATCGACGATTTTCACGCACAAAGTGACTGCGACGGCAACGACGACGACGACGGCAACAGAGCACCAAAAATTATTTTTCGCTCGGCAAAATCTTAAAAGCAACTGAACAAGACGCCCGACAAAAACCGTTGCTGAAGCTGAGGCTGCTGCGAGTCTCACAGCGGCAGCGCACACTGGTACTGAGTCTTGTATTTGGGGCTTCTAAAAACAGCTGTTTCTTTTGATACTAACTTTGGTTAATGTTAATAAATAATAAGGGAATTTTAAAGTTATCTGCCTAGCTATTGATATTTATAATTATTTAAATCTTTTAAACTGACTGGAAAAAAAAATTTTTAATTATTTATTTATTTATTTTTTATTATTAATTTTAATTAACTCAAAAAGTGTAAAATGAAGTGGTTCCAGCGAGTGTAGAATGTAAGATATCAAATGAAAATATTCAGATTTGTTTATTTTTGCTCAGATATTTAGAAATTGACACCAGTGTGCAGTCGTGCATAACTCACTCAAGAGAGGGTGGGAAAACTCGCTCAAACTCAATTGGGTTTATGTTTGTTTTGTTGTTGTTTTCGCTGTTGCTGTTGATTGCAACACTTTTGGTTGTACAAAAAAAAGTGTTGAGTAAACGTTGCCATTTGTTGTGTTGCCGTTGCTGCCGCTGCCACATCCACACAGGCTTCTTTGTGGGCGTTTGTCGCAGAGGCGCCACCTGTCGAGCAGAATCATTCAACAGTATCCGGCGCACTTGTAGTGTTTGGGGACCCGATGGATGACTCACTTGACTTTGACCAAAACTAAAATTAGTATGCGACAAAAAAAAACAACAACAACTAACGGCAACAAATTAAAAGTGTTTCTGTTGATTATTTCGTATTAATTTGACAGCGCGTTGCTTTTTCTGTTTTTATTGTTTTTGGTTATTCTATTTTAACGATGAACCCCACAATTGATTGCCAAGCTTATTTGTTTTTCTATTTGATCAGTTCATAAAGGTTAACAAGTAATAATTTAAATGGTCAATCCAAGAAGAAATGTATGTCCCATTTAATATATCAAATCTCATTGTAAAATACAACAAACAACAAATGTGCAAACTGGTTCCGAAAGATTTCGACAAGTTTTCAGAACTGATTTCCGGTCTGCCAAAGGTTCACTTAATGCTAATCCCAAGCAATGCATTGACATCTGGTAGATCTACGAGTAAGTTAAATATATCCCATATTAAATGAAAATTTTAAGCGGCAGAAGAAGACACTATAAAGAATGTATATTCCGAATAACAGTTTAGTCGATTGGTAAGCTTTCGTTAATTTTTGGAAATTCTAAGCAGTTTCAATTTCTTTAAGTTATAAATTACAATCACTTTTTGAGACATGAGAGATGTTCTAAATTTAAAAATAATCAGTCAATAAATTCAGAATTTAAAGCAGTTCAATAGGAAGCAGTGCAATCTTGGACAAATGGATATCGATATATATCGGTATTGATATGTCTGAGGGCACTTGTAAAAACATCTAAGATAATTACAGGGTATCCGAAAAGTCACTCATATACAACTTACTCTTTCTTACTTGTTTTATCAAGGCTTATTGTTATAACATTGAATCAACTGCAAAGCCTTAGCAATTAAGAGCTTACACAATCGACGATACAGGTAAATACATCTGTACACACACACACACACACACTCACAGGTATTCAAAAACAGAACAGTGTCGCAAACTATATGACGCCCACAACGAATACTCGAATATATTTAAGTAGTCGCTCCGGGTGCTGAATGAATGCTATGAGAATGATCTAATGAATGAACCACGTCGCGTTTGTCGTCATCGTAGTAGTCGTAACCCTGCCCCCGTCCGAATCGCAATTTCACAGATTGCAGCTTACCGATTTTCATGTTTCGCAATGCACAATTTGAACGAACGATGAAGATGAAGACCGCGCGACGTCTAATTACAAACTGAATTCAAAATATTCAAATCAATGTCTGACAAGTAGAGACTTCACTTTCGATGCAATCTCAAAATAATGTTTAGGTGTTTGTTTTGTACACACATCAACATGTGTGTGTAATTGCGAAGAGCAGTGTGAACAAAAGCACAGAAAAGCTGCTAGACATTGAGATGCTCTTTAGTTAAATTTAAAGTGTATAAGAGTTTTATAAGTTTTGAATTAAATAAACTTAAGCTGTGGTTTAAAAATATATATCTTATATGTACGTAAAATAAATATCAAATTAATAGACTACAAATTATTCAATTCTGTAATTTACTTTATATTACATTTTCCTAAGTTTTCGTCAGCTGCCTCTTATAACTGAATTATACCCTTCTAGCTCACCATAAGAATGTAGGGCATAAAAATATCAACATCTGCTACAAAAAGTTGCGATCGATTCAGAAGCATTTTGACTTGACCCTTTTCACAACAGCACAGTTGCAATAAAATGCGCATGTGTGTGTGTTTGGGTGTTACGTCATATGCTGTTGTTTGTTTTACATTTGTTTACGTTTGCGTATGCAATAGACATACAAAAATCAATTGATTCCTTACGTTTTTCTTGAAACTATCTATTGATATTTTAAAAAAATTTTATATTTTTGAGTTTTAACACAAATTTTCTAAATATTTTATTATTTACTAATTTTCTCAAAAATGTATGTACATGTACTTGTCATATATATGCATATATGCATTTATACTTTAAATAAAGATCGATATCATCCCTTTGGTATTACTTAAACTATTTTAAAATTTTTTTTTACATTTTCACAGCTAAATCAAAATGCCTAAAATTCTGCAACACTTTTTAAACACTTTGCATTTCTAAATTGATAAATAGATGGCGCTCTGCAAACTATGCACTTCAGTTCCAATTCAGGTACTCTGAAAATCTGCCCGATAACCTGACCGATTTCTTAACAAAGACGACATCAAAATTAATAATAATATTTTAGAAATAAAGAATTTAAAAGCTGATATATTCAGCTAAGTTCTTTTATGATTGTGTTATTATCCCTTTTCTGCAAGCATCCTAATGCTACTGGAGATCCTTTTATGATCCGGATAATAATGGAGAATTCTAACATTGCTTCGAACTCTGCCGATCGATAAGTTTTTTCCAAATGCAATGCGAAAACAAATTTTATTTCGTAAGTAAGTTAAAAAGAAAATCAAGTTAGTTGAGTTGAAACATTATAAAGTACTTACAGCCCGGTTGAATACCCTTGCTCCTTACTGTGCGATAGGGTTGTCGCGCACCCGGATCGATTTTACCGTACATTGTTCTATCCATTATTGTTTAGCACTTTGATCTTTTAACTGCATCAAAAAGCCAATAAGAAATCACAAATCTGTGCGCCAAAAGTCCAAACTTTTTTCATTTATTATGTAGACAGGCCAACCGGTAAAATTTGTTGACTTATTTAAAAGCTTTGTAGTGAATACGTCTTTTTTTCAACTCGCCTCCTTGGCCCTAGATCTCTTTGAATTATTTATAAGCGCATTTTTATTTTTGGCCTTTCGGGACCCGTCGACGGATTTGTCGCTTTGTTTGCGTTGAGTTTCGCCTGTCATTCGGTATCCGCCTGTCTATCAGAGTTCAGTCCCACCCCAAACCTATCAACTTAATGATATACATATTTCCGACTAGGGAGATCACATTGGAAATGGAAATGGAAACATTGATGGGAGTGAACTCTAAGATCTTTTTGATTTGTAACAGAACATTTAAATGCTAGCAGTTATTAAAGTTGTCATCAAATAATCCAATAAAGAGAATGCATAGCAGAAGATCAACAATGAAAATAAAGAATCAATGATTACTTGGGGAATTCCTGTGGGTTCATTAATATGAGTTCACAAATGCTGAAAATATATTTGTTAAATTAAACAACAGTTGTGATCAGATGAAGGCAAGCTCACATATAAATGATTAACAAGATAGAAAATATTTCCAAGTGATACAAGATACAAATTTTAATATTTCCAAATATCCAAATATCAAACCACTTTTGATATTTGTAATAAATCTAGATTCGTCTAAACGATTAATAATAAAAAATGATCCAATTTAAAGTCAATCGCAATCGTGGGTTGTCCAAATAAATGGAACAAAATACAGAGTTGATATATGAAACTTTGGAAATTTATGAGCTTTGGCGGATGACAAGTTCACATTGGGATGATCGTGCTCTGATCCGAGCGCCATAAGGCCAGATTTATGAACCATAAAAATACCAAAAAGAAAATACAAGACGCACACAACTAACATGTGTCTAAACAAATAACGACATATTGAAAAAGGTAACAAATAATAAACATAAATTAGAAACTAAAACAAAAAAAGAAAAGAAAAGATCGCCGCAGCAGCAGGTTTATATTTTAGTTTGAGTTTTTGTTGTTGTTGGAATTGATGCTAGCGGGGAATCAAGGTTGCCAAATTACGTCAACACGTTGATCGGGAACTAAAAATAAAAAGTACTGGCAAATCAAAGGCGACGTTTTGTCGTTTCGTCTCGTCAGCGGAGCAAAATCATCAACTAACAACCAAAAAAGAAATTAATTGACAAATAAAAAATGAAATAAAATAAAAGGAGAAGCACAACATTTCCGCAGTGCATTGCCAAAAAGGTAGCTTCCAATGTGGAGCCCTGGGATAACGTGCACACCATTCAGGTCATTCCAGGTCTGGCTATGACGTCGGATCTGAATAGAACAACAACAACAAAAATTAACAAACGCGATTCGTGTTTGCCAGTTTCTATATTTAAAAGTCAAAGGCACGATAATTCTTGCTATATTTTTTTCTCTTTTCTTTTCTTTCAATATATTCTTTTTTGTTTTTTTTTTTTTTGCCTAAAGGAAATTCCAAGAGCTAGTGCTCGATGGACTTGGACGCACGTTGACCGATGCCTCGGGTGAACGCGATCTCAATATAAATACTACAGAAATATTTTATTGGTAAGTACATAAAATTCGGATGTGTGTGCGTCTGACCTTGTTGAAGGCGCCAAAGGTGAGAAACGAACGGTAAACATATAATTATGTACATATGTACATTCACGTGGGTGATCTATACCCGTACCAGTATTGTACGTATTGATCATTAAAATGTCCAGTTTATGCCGCAGTAAAATTCATTTACATTATGTCCTAAGCTTTGTATGTGTCCGCTAAATGTTTTTTCGAGTTTTACGATCTATTATGACGCTAAATGGTGAAATTAGGGAAAGCTTCGGGCTGGTTGTAGGATTTCTTCCGAACTTCTGAAAAAAGTGGTAAGCTGGAATGCTCCTGCTCTGAAAGCTAGACGATCTATTGTGACGCTAACTGATATGAAATGTGACCAAGAAGAGAAAATCATATTCTCGGAAGTTAAGAAAGATTTGAAATTTTAACATGATTTCTGTATGAGAGTTAAACGAGTTATTTATAATAAATCATAAAGAGAAATCTCCAAATAATACCGACGTAGAGTTTTCCTACAATTTTAAAAAATAAAAAGTAACCATATTTATAAATACAAATACAGTTGGTAGGTAAAAAATCAGACCAACTTCAAACATTCTTAACTTTGCCATAACTGATCTGCTTTCCAAGCGGAATGCCTATTTGGTATTCTTGAAAATCGATTTATCGATTAATAGTCAAAGAAAGTGATCGAGTTAAAGTACTCAAAAATCGAGTGGTCGACTTTACGATGTACCTCTATTTAAATCACTATTTTGAATTGAAGTCGTACCCATGAGAGTATTGCCATAGAAATCTTTATTCTGAGCAGGGGAGTGAGAGAGAGCGCCGTTTAGTTCTTCCTTTTGTCGAGCAAACAAAAACAACGCACACTAATTGAAATTTTATGAGTTGGCACTTGGAGATAAGAATCTGTTCGCCGATTGAGCACGAGAACTAGCTACACAACAACAATGCTAACAAAATGAACGATGAACTCATTGCAGTGGGAACGCATAGTGGGGAGGAGAGAGTGAGAGAGGGAAGCTAAGAGGTGCTAACTTCTCTTCTTCTTAGTCTTCTTCTTCTGGCGATATTTGAACTAATGGTTTGTACAAACATTTGATCGGGCCCTGCAAAATGGAACCCAATGGAGTCGCCCTCAACGCATGCGTGTGGGCGACAAATGGGAAAAGGGGAACAGCTGTTTCGTCATAAACAAACGATTGTGTGTGGCATCCGATAGATACAGATACAAATTGTGACTAATTGAAATTCGTTTGGCGGCAATTGCACTAAGTGCATTTAATGGATGCAAGCGTAGTTCTATCTACAACCAATACATTCAATATTTCAGGCACTTTGTGTGCGCTTTCGTAATCCGAGATACTTTAAGATTGGGAGGAGAGTCGCAAGTCAAGTGATTGAAATATGTGTCAGGAAATGTCGTAGACTCGTTATTATTATTTTTGCGTTGTTTTTAGTTGGTTTTGTTTTGTTCCAATTTTCCAGTCACGAGTTACATTTAGATGAGATCTCTTCAGATAGATTTCTCTCTATTGACGCCTACGAGTTGTGTCTCAATTTTTCTTTAATATCACTTATAATCCGCCTGTCGGGGACATCTATAATTAATGGCGCTACCCAAAATTGTTGTTCTCTTGTCACATTTAGGCATATTTCTCGTTATTCATTTTGTTCTTTTTTTAGTTGTTTATTCGATTTGGGAATTAGATTCATAATTAGTTTAAATTAAAATTCTAAAAGCTATACAACGTTGTTCGCGGGATTTAGTGAGTGACAGCGAGATCATTAATCTATTGACCATATAATATACAAATATTTTCTTCTTTTCATTGTCTTTGTGTTATCAATTTAGCTACTGAAATTCCTTTCTGGTTTATCTTAGTAATACAGTTTACGGAGCTTTGTATTTATTATCTTTTATTTACCCACAAAATAGTAAATATTACCTACTCGTACTACTATTGCTTTGGTGGACATGAGCAAAGTAAACAATTTTCCCACGCTAAAATCCCCACCGATTTTTCATTGACTTTTTGTGCAGTTTTTCTGTCTTTGGTTTGTATTTTGATTCACATTGAGCACTTGATTGATTTGTCGGCGACACTTTTTCTTGTTATTGATTGCCCGATTACACGGTATATCAACCGACACGATGCTTTCTAATGTTTTTTTGAACTTTTGACTTTGTTTTTGCTTAAATGTTGTTTTCATATTTTGTTGTTATTCCTTATTTTGGACGCGAGTGAATCGCGCGCGTGTTGCGTCGCGCTAAGCAAAAGCGTCGCAAACGACTGAAATGGAACTTTGCGCTTGCACTACCAAATGGAACATGAAATGGAACCCAAAACGCAGCGTCGATAGAGCTCCATTAGAAGCAAACGCAGCGTTGCTCTCACGATCGCTACGAGCAGATCGAGAGCGACGAACAGAGACTAGTAGAAAGAGAGCGAACAAACAAACGAAACGTTGTTCATTTCATCAGTTTCGCTTTGCTATCGCTCAGTCTGCGCCACGAAGCGTCGCTGCCGGCGTTTGTCTGACTTCGGTTGCTGCAAGTCGTGATGATGAGGTTGTGATGACAACGCCGTCGCGGCGACAGCAACAAAACCGCAAAACGAAAGCCGCAAGTGGGAGGCAACAGGCGAAAAGAGGAATTAGCAGTAAGGCAGACAAAGATTGTCAAATGCTTTACAGTGGTATAATATAGAAATTGTACGAGAAATTGTACGAGTGATTAAAAAATATAATAAGCACTGATATTTTCGATAAGACAAGTACGTTTGTATCAATTTGTTTTCATTTACATGCAAACGGATTTAAATATAATCGCAATGCGTTGTTCATTCTCACAGTTCAGTGTAATTTTCGTTGTGATGAGTTGCAGTGCTGAGAAGAGACACATCATTAACTTCAACTACACACGCAATCCGACTCCGGACGTTGCGTGTGTCGAGTGGGTAGCCTCAGTGACGGGAGTGATCAATAAAGTGGGCAAACTCAACTCATTTCGAACTCGCTCATGAATGGGAAATTTGTGCTTTCATTTTGCGTGTAAGTGCACCACTGTGCGTGGGCGAAGTGCAGTCAGCTGAGCTTAAAGTTGCAGCCGAGCTGTCAGCTTAGTCAGTTTTGCATGTGTGCGTGTGTCTGTGTGTGTGTGAGTGGCCTTTACTCAACTCTTAGGAATGTGTTTGTATTTGAGTGTATGTGTGCTTATCAAAAGACATTAAGAACAAGCGCAACAGGCAGTAAACAGCAGAGAAATTGTGTCATAAAGAAAATAAAGTAGAAGTAAAGAAGACCGAATAGCAGCTGCGATACAAGATGACGATATACGAAGTTCTGCTGATGATGACTAAAAGAGTGTGTGGAAAACAAAATAAACAAATAAACCACAAACCCAATTAACAGTTGGGCCAACTTAACGAAGCCACATCATTTACAATACGAAGGCGTATGACAAAAGCGACTTTCAATATGCATATTTTGAACATTGCCAATGTGTGAATGATTGCAACGTCGACGGCAAAACATTATTTTTGTTGTTGGTGTTGTTGATTTCGCTTTGATTTCCAGGAATGCGTATAAATCATAAAATCGCAACGAATGCAATCGCGAGGATGCAAAGTATCCATAAGCTGCGACAAGCATTGGGCGGGGTGTCCAAAAGTACACATTACAAATACATTTATACATTTTTGTGTGATAAAGGGGAGGCTAATCATACATCATGATTAATCGGGCAAGCAGTACAGATAAGAGACGATAAGTGCCTTATTCTAAAGTGTAAAACACATTTAAAGCATCATAAATACGCCATCTAGCGGCATACGGCCGAGACTGCTTACGCGGAATGCTAATTAGTCTTCTTATGTATATTTGTATGCTTTAACCGCTATTAACAATTGACCTTGAAGTCGCAGCAGCAGATACTCCACTCCAACCGAAGCACATTGACGCACCCTGTGTCATAGACAGGGTGCCACGTTCTACGGCAACAGGAAGTAGTTTTATTTGGTTTGCACTCACCTAAATCATCCATTGCGCTGTTTCCTTTCAATTGCTGTTGTTCTAGTTCAGGTGTGACTATGTGTGTGAGTGTGTGTTGAATTCTCCAATTGGGTTATATGTTAACACACAAAGAAATTTTCACAAACAGTGCCACGCCTCGTATATACACTTATTGACACATGTATAATTCCAATTGGAACATTTAAAGCCAGACAAAAAACGTAGCTTAATTGACTTAAATTTGTAATCCACGCAAACAATTTTTTTCTGTACTGCGACACGACAACAACAAAAACAACCACACAGCAGTTTAGAGTCGACGGTGACGGACTGGTCGAAGTTTTATCCGTCGCGTTTGGAATTGAAAATATTTTTGCTGAAATGGCAGTGAACGCTGCTGATCGTGAGTTTCGCGCAAGTTGGAGACGAGTTTTATATGATTCACTTCAATTTTGGAGCGGCGTCGGGCACACAAACACGTAGACAGCACAGATATAAACAATACATACACATGCACACGAGCCAACAGCTGATATATTATCGATTGACACGATATACGATAACTGCCGAATTCACAATGGACTTATCGACCACTTTGCGACAAAAATAACAGCACAAATTTTTAAATCTATAAATTAAACTGGGCTTTGTAATTAAATTCAAAGGTAATGTAAGAATACTTAAACGGCAACATTCAGTGGAGTTTCAAATCACAATTCGACTTCACCGAAGTGAATGACGTCACGCGTTGTTCGCAGTCTGGCAGCACTTGCGTATATTTCTCACCAGACGCTTATGTCAGAGTTCTTTACTAACACTACTTATTTGAGTGAACATGTACTCTTGTTCTTATCGATTTATATGAGGCGCGATTTAACAGATTCAAATTTTTCGTTTCAGGCGCCATTCGAAATGGATTCATCGCTCACTTCGCTATTAGCACTTAACGACGATTGTCTGGACAATATTTTCCAATACTTTTCACTGGACGAGCTTATGGTAATTTTTGGTAATGTCCATCCTCTTATCGACGATGCCATCGAGCGACAGCTTCACAGATTTCGTCACTTTGAGTTCAGTATGCGTTCTCCGCCACAATACAATGGAGAACAACTGCAGGCACTTGGTCGACACCTACAAAGTCTTAACCTAAACGTGGGCTATTCCATTCGGGCTGACGAGGTGCTCAATTTGCTGCGTCAACTGTTTGTAGGAGCAAAAGAATCTGGTCGACTGCGAGCACTCCAAATTCAGCATGCCAACATTACAAACGACTATGTGAAAGAAATCCTGACAGTGGCGCCTGTACTGCGCGAATTGAATCTCAGCCGTTGCGACATTGAGGATCACAATCAATTGATGCTGCTGTTGCACTCGGCAAAGCAATTGGAGACATTGGCTTTATACAACAAGGATGCGGCCAGCCTGGATGAGGCAATCCTGAGTCGACTACACTATTTTAAAATTAATTGGCTAGTGGGCACAACGATGTTTAATGTGGGCGAAGTCAGCGAATTGCATCCCCATCTGAGCATCACTGTCTACCAGTCCAGAAACGTCGACGTTTACGGCCCACCTGCGTCGAGAAAAACAAGATATTTTCACCAGTAAATTAAGTAATTAAATAAAATGAAGTCTTTGTTTCTGTTACTTTTACTTTGCAGCCCTAGCAGTAGAGTTTTGTCGTTTCTTTCTGAAAAAGTTCAAATGAACGGGTCAGTAATTAAACGATTGCACTTATTCAGTAAATTGAACAAAAAGACGATTGTATCGAATGGTGATATCGAATGGTGTGAAATATGGTTGGCTGGAAACCGTTGCCACCTTGTTTTTTTTTTCTTAGGCAAAACAAAAAACAACAACAAAATTAGTCATTGGCCGGCAATTTGACAATTGCATTGCAAATTCTGACGAAATTGATTGTATTTATTGCATCAAAATATCAGTAAATTGCTTAATATATATTGTCAACAGCTGGTAGCAGTTACTGTGCAAAATGGTGGTGCGCTCGTACGACGAGGAACTCAAATATCTGGAGAAGATCAATGATCATTGCTGGCGCATCAAAAAGGGCTTCCAGCCCAATATGAACGTAGAAGGATGCTTCTATGTAAACAGTCGCCTGGAGAAGCTAATGCTGGAGGAGCTGAAGAACTCGTGTCGTCCCGGAGTCGTTGGAGGATTTCTGCCCGGCGTCAAGCAGATTGCCAATGTGGCTGCATTGCCGGGAATTGTGGGACGCTCAATTGGATTGCCGGACATACATTCAGGCTATGGCTTTGCCATTGGCAACATGGCTGCATTCGATATGGACGATCCACTCTCTGTGGTCAGTCCTGGCGGCGTGGGCTTTGACATCAATTGTGGCGTGCGTTTGCTGCGCACAAATCTCTACGAAAAGGACGTGCAGCCAGTGAAGGAGCAGCTGGCACAGTCGCTATTCGATCATATACCCGTTGGTGTGGGCTCCAAGGGTATCATACCCATGAATGCCCGTGATCTGGAAGAGGCACTCGAAATGGGCATGGATTGGTCGCTACGCGAGGGCTACGCCTGGGCGGAGGACAAGGAGCATTGCGAGGAATACGGCCGCATGTTGAACGCTGATCCGGCCAAGGTGAGCATGCGGGCCAAGAAACGTGGTCTGCCACAGCTGGGCACATTGGGTGCTGGCAATCATTATGCCGAGATTCAAGTGGTGGACGAGATCTACGACAAGTGGAGTGCCTCCAAAATGGGCATTGAGGAGGAGGGCCAAGTGGTGGTCATGTTACACTCGGGCAGCCGTGGCTTTGGCCATCAAGTGGCCACCGATGCCCTCGTCCAAATGGAAAAGGCCATGAAGCGCGACAAGATCGAGGTCAACGATCGCCAATTGGCCTGTGCTCGCATCAACTCCGTTGAGGGACAGGATTACCTCAAGGCCATGGCGGCAGCGGCGAACTTCGCTTGGGTAAATCGCAGCTCGATGACTTTCCTCACCCGTCAGGCGTTTGCCAAGATGTTCAACACAACTCCAGATGATCTGGACATGCACGTCATCTACGATGTCTCGCACAACATTGCCAAGGTGGAGAACCACATTGTGGATGGCAAGGAGCGCAAGCTGCTGGTGCATCGCAAGGGTTCTACACGTGCCTTCCCGCCACATCATCCCCTGATCCCAGTGGACTATCAGTTAACCGGCCAACCTGTGCTCGTTGGCGGCACCATGGGCACCTGCAGCTACGTCTTGACTGGCACAGAGCGCGGCATGCAGGAGACCTTTGGCAGCACCTGTCACGGCGCCGTAAGCACAGCTTGATCTCAATGATACGCACAGTATTTCAATTTATAATCCTTTCACAGGGTCGCGCTTTGTCGCGCGCCAAGTCGCGTCGTAATCTGGACTACAAGGAGGTCCTGGACAAACTGGACCAACTCGGCATTGCCATTCGTGTCGCCAGTCCAAAGCTAGTCATGGAAGAGGCTCCCGAAGCGTACAAAGATGTTACCGATGTTGTGGACACCTGCCATGCGGCGGGAATCAGCAAAAAGTGCATAAAAATGCGACCCATTGCAGTTATCAAAGGCTGAACGAGAATGCAATTCAAGATTAATTTATAGAAAATTAAAAATACAATTAAACCAATTGAAAACTCTTGGTTTTCCTTGTGAAAATAATATCACATAACCAACAAGCCACAAAAACAACTCAATAATTAACAAATATAAAATGTCCAGTTTCAAATTTCGATATTAACAGCCTGTTAATAACGTTTGTTTACATTTTTAACAGTCTGTTAGTTCCGCGAACACGTTCATCTTGCTCCACTAGCTCATTTGGTTTATTTGACAGCTGACGGTTGGTCAAATAAGACGCGGCGCCGCGCGGTTGTGTTGAGTGATCAATTTCAGTCGTTTTAATTGTTGAGTTTGAACAAAAAAAAAGTGCACGTTACTATAATTACAGCAAAATTGGTTTTGTAAATAAATGCAATGCTACGAAAGCAGTGATTGATGACACAAAGAAATACAACCGTATGACTTTTGTCTAGATAAATTATTGTTGCGCAGTTTTAGTTTTTTTTACAACAATTAACTTGGTATAATAACAAATATTGAGACTGCCGGCGTTCGCCCTAGGTACATACATAAATACGTATAAAATGACAAATATGCGCCCACCGCAAAAAACAAAACTACTCAAGGTCATCATACTGGGCGACGGGGGTGTGGGTAAATCGGCGCTTCTCACACGCTTCGTATCGAATCGCTATGATGAGAACAATTTCCATACCATCGGCGTGGAGTTTATGAACAAGGACATAACAGTGGACGGCGAGAAATACACACTGCAGGTCAGTCTCAAATAATTCGTGTTTTCTAATTAGATTAATTCGTTTCGTTAGCTTCGTTCAGTTTTGTTCCTTCCTGTATTCTAATTGGTCCAGACAAACATTTTGATTGGTTTCTTGAATTAAAAGCGTGACAATCTATTTTAATACGAGTATTACATGATAATTTTATAATTACTTAATAGTTTAGTTTTGATATTAATCGCTGTCATGTACGGAGCTAAGCCGTCCTGTTAGTCATGTCGTGACTTGAGTCGTGCTCAGTTAAAAGGTTCGTGACTTGCATCGTGACAAACTCTATTTGTCTTGCGTATACATATGTATGTATATTTGAGCAGCGTACTTTTATCAGTTTCATCGGCCCCCACTCTCTCACATGCACACACACACAAGCATTCAATTAACGTACAGTTTAGCAGCGCATCAAAAAATACCGCAAACACAAACAACAATGCGACGACTTTGTTTCACTATTCAAATGTGTTACACTTATTCAGATGTTTGCATGTTCTTTCCACGTTCAGGGAACCCTTCATCAACATTCCAACTGCGTGTAGTTTTCGCCAAGTGTTTAACCATTTCCTGCGCTCGCCCCCTTCCTTTTTCCCCTCTCTCGATGATGCACTTTATTTATGCCGTCGACTTCCATTTGAATTCACATTTTCACAGTCGGACAACTTTCGTCTTCCCTGACTTATAAATATGCAACAGGCTCCAGATTGTGCACTCATTGAGTCTACGATGACGCATCGTAAATTGTTGCAAAATGATAGATTAAAACATAAACTGAGTAATAAACAACATTAGGAGCAGTACTATTTAATACAACAAATTCTTGTTGCTATCAAAGTTGTAAAAAAACCTTAGTTGTAATTCAAATTATTAGTCATTTTTGGTTGTTACAATTTTCTGCACACAAAGCCACCACCAGTTGTTGTGTTAACGCTTCGCTGAATTTTGGCCGAAAAAGAAAAACAAGAAGTGTGCAACTCTCTTAAATAAATGTATGAATGTACCAATTTATATGTACATATATACATATATGTATGTAGCTCTGAGCTTTACTCAAACGCTTTGGGGTAATCCCAAGCGAACTAAGATTACTACGCTTAAGCATAAAGTGGGGAATTACCTTAAATCCAGTTTAAAGCGGGACTCAAACAGCGAGTTAACTTAAATAAAAATTAATAGAAAATTTTAAAAATAAAAGTAAACATAATAATAAAATTAATCAAGCTAAAAGAATACTTGTTAATTGATTAGCCGTTTGTTTTGATAGTTTCCGCAGATAGCTAGACTTAAGATTATTTCTATTATAGTTTTTAAACATTTTTTAAGATATTCAGAATATTCTTAGTCAAGGAATAGTTATGGTTAGAAATTGCATTGATTACAATGGACCTGTACATTTATAAATTACATCTTTTATTATAAGATAGCTTAATTTCAACATTTCTCATCATTAGCAAAGATTTTTTTACAGGTTTAGAGCAGAATAAATAGTCTTTTATTTAAAAATAGTGCAATAATGAAAATGTATTGGATCTGTTAGCTCGAGAATGTATCTTTTATAGAAATTAAATTAAATATATGATAAATATGTATGTAAGCCAGAATTTTTGCAAAGATATGGGTTTGACTTCGTTGAGATTGTTTGAATAATTTTTATAAATTGTAAGCAGTATTTTGAAAAACATATATTTTCAATTTGCTAACACACCTGTGTTTATTCAATGCTAACTTTGTTTTGACTTTCTTATCAGCGTGACGTTATCAGTGCCTGCGTTTGTCTATGCGTCTTGGCTTTAAGAGATTTTAGTTAGTGTATGACTATAGCTTGGAATTACGCAAACTTTTTAGCTATCTTTTTTCACGACCCGACAGTCAATTTAATGCATATATTTGTGACCCCAATTAGGGTCTTCAGATTCGCGTTAGTTTCAATTAATGCAAATTTCAATAGAGCCTTAATTGAATGGCAATCAAGAAACATTGTTAGTACGAGTATATTTAGAACATGTTTGATTTTAGATATGGGATACAGCCGGACAGGAACGATTTCGGGCCTTGCGTACACCTTTCTATAGAGGCTCTGACATTTGCCTGCTCTGTTTTGCCCTGGATGATCGGGATAGTCTGCGTGGACTGAAATTGTGGCGCAACGAGTTCATCAACTATGCGGATGTGAAGGCGGACAGATTCCCCTTCATTGTGGTGGGCAATAAGGTGAGTGTTTATCCTGAAAAGAGTTGCCAAGTCAATGTCAATGTCAATGTAACTTGCATTCACAGAATGATATTCGAGAGCAGAGGCGACAAGTGAGTCGGGAGGATGTGCAACAGTGGTGCGTGGAGCAATCGATTGCCTCGAACATTGAGACCTCCTCGAAGACGGCAACGAATGTGACGGACGCCTTTGTGCTTGGCCTGCGCCAATGGAAGGCAATGGAGTGCGTCGCGGAAGCGGAACAGCGACAACATGGCGACACCATCGATTTAACGCGTCCCATTCGGTTGATGCAACGTCGCCATTGCTGCACCGGCGGTGGTGCGAGTAAAACCGCTGACGTCGTCGATGCCGATGATGACGATGGGCGAATTGCAGATGCTGCCATGCGTTCGCCCTCCTCAATGTCACGCCACTTGTTTGGTCAGTCACGTAGTTCGCCCAAGGCGCCATCGACCAATTACCGTCTCTAAACAGACAGCGACAGTTGACAGTATGACAAGTTTGTTTTGCTTTAGAAACTTTTAATGCTTAGCCAAAGGCAACCATTATATTCCAGACGGGTTAAATGATAGTTGGCCAGAGTCCTAGCACAGACCAAATACACATTAATTCAAATGTACTAAATAGATTATGAGATTCAGGAAAAATCGATTAACGCTTTGCGTTTAAAATGTAAACGAGTTGTTTACCAAGAAATTCTTTGAATAGTTGCAAAAAAATCAAAACTTAGCTGGAAAGATTTTTAGACCAATCTCCAAACTGATTTAAGATTTTATATAACAGATTCGGAATGCTTCCTAGTCTCTATAATTTTGTGACTAGTAATTAATATAAAATTACTTCTTTAAAAGTTTGTAAGCTGAATGTATAAACGATATGGCTTTCAATTAATCGATTGTATGACGAGTAATTTTAAAAGACAGGCTTTTATAACAGTTTAATTTGTAGAATTTTAATATATCAGCTGACGAGTAATAAGGTTCTTATTACAACAGGTGATTTACAAATATATTCTGAACAATTTGTGTATTATTGTGGTGGCTGTCAATCGAAATTCTTAATTGGATAAAACGAAGAAATTAAAGCAGCAAAATGTACGACAGTTAGCTTTAAATGTTATAAGTGCTTAAAGTGTACTAAAATTTGGTGTATAACAGCTGTGCTTATCACTTGTGGCAATTCAAGTGCGTGAACGTCTATGAAACTATTCTACAAAATATTTATAACAGTTGTGCCTTTAAATCGAATCTTTTGATTTGTTTATATTGCTTTAGCTATTATAGATTTTTTCAATGTATACAATAGTAGACGTATAACAGTAACTCTGTTATATGAGACGATTTAAGAAGACGGCAGCTAAATATAGACGTAAATATTATATAACTATATAAGTGTGACAGAAAGTTAATCACAGATCATTGAAATGACATTTTAGCTAATTGTGTGTAAAACAATGAATATTGCTTTGTATAACGGTCTTGAGATCACTTAAAATCTTATTTATATGCAGCCATTGAAGATTATATACGTGATTTGTAATGAACATATATAAACACTAATATGTAAAATATTCGAATGAAGAAACTCAAATAAATTGAAATGAAAGAAATATGTTTCATTATAAAAAGTGAGATTTACACATGTGTATTTTTATTTTCGTACAATATGTTTAACTAAGTAAGTAGTAAAAGTATATAACACGCTATAAGTACGCTTAGCCCCGTTTAAATATAGTTGTATAAAGTTGATTATGTTATAGCTATAACACTTACTGCCAGATTGGAACGAATCTATTGCTTAAGACTAAGGCAAACTTCATGGCTCTAAAGACTATCGCAAGCGTTGGCTGGAGAAGCGTATAACAGTTAGTTAGCTTAATGCATATTAATCGAGTTGTGGGTATACGAGAAAATATCACTTGCTGTACACAATCAATGTGGGTTGTACTTCACTTCTTCTTATAACCATACGAGTTAATGGCCTCGTACTCTGCATCGCACATGAGCAACAGCTGATACCATTGATCGCCATCGATGCGGGGCAGCTCCAGGATTCCGCCATAACAGGATGGCAGACATTTTGGGGACATATACTTGTGCAGGGATTCACGATCGGTGCCATGGAAGATGATCCGACTGCGCAGCTTCTCACGCAAGAATGGCTTGAATAGCGCAAACACAACATTAAAGATCTTTGGCTGATTCACAATGTGAATTGCCTTGATGCGCAACGGCACCGAATCCTGCAGCCAGTCCACTATGCGCTTGGCAAAAGGCGGCGTAAATTGCCAGGTCTGCTGCAGACTGAGGCCATCCATATCGAAAATGACAACGGCGCCATTGATCTGTGTCTCCGGCTCCAGCATGGCAGCCTCCAGAAAAATAACAGCGCCCTTGAAGACCTCATCGAGCGTCACCTGCTTGTGCTTCCAGCGCTCTAAAAGAAAGTGGTATAAATAATGATTTAAGCTAATTTATTAAGGCTTCTTCCGGGTTGCCCACTTACTGCCCAACTCCAGCAGCAGAATACGACGTCCGCACTGATCCCGATTGGGAAACACCGTGAGTATGTTATTCTTGAAGATGTTTGCTTCCCGTGTGGGCTTCAAATTGCTATACACATCCGAATGCTTCACCTTGAACGAGTAGTAACGCTTGATCTACAAGTAAAGGTAATTATAAGTAATTTATCTTAACAGTATAACAGTTTTAGTAGCTTACCAAGTCGCGCGCACTCTCCGGGTAATACTTGCAGGGTCGCAGAAAGCGTATCAGCCATTCCTCATTGTCCTTGGGACAGTGCAGATCGGTTTCCGCTACAAGTTTGTAATATACAATAATTAAACAATTATATACTATTGAGTTTTTCTAAAAATAAAATGTAACTATCAAGTTAATTAACTATTTTCCAAGTGTTGATCTCATTGACCTTTTCCATTACATCCAGCTGGTACTAATCACATTTTTTAAGTTACTTTAATGACGGGGTCATTTGGCAGACAAGGAAATCGACTATAAACTCATTGTAATCTTTATTTGCTATGTGATTAGCAACATGTTGCGAAATTACTTTATTATTAAAGGTAATCATATTGATCTGTGCAAGTTGACAAGCAGCTTTAAGCTTCAGTAGATTATATAATAAAGACTATTCTCAGTTAAGCCTAAAGCCCAATGAAGCGTATTATTAGGTGAGATAAACTTATTGCGTAGGTTACTAGGAATGATTATAATAATTTCAAATAATAATAAATATTAAGGGTAGTTTGAAAATGTTCAGGGAACTTAGTTTACTTAGTTGTTAGATAGTTGCACAATCTTTACCAATACAGCATAAATGCACGATGATACCATGACTAATCATGGTATAATATTTAAATAAATGCATAAATAAACCATTTGCTTGCTCTACTTTTCAACAAGATTCATCTTTAAATTCTATTTTTTCTCTCTGATGATTGTTTCCAGTCGACGTTAATTAAATAAATAAATAAAGACACGTTATTTCGTACGTAATTGTGCAATAACTTTTTACTAATAACCCATTGATGTGGGAATTACCCTAATAGGTATTTTAAGATATATATATTTACTAAGAAAACTAACATTTTCCATATTGCAGTTTGTGTCTTTTCGTTGTTAAGCGGGAATTCTCCCTCGATTATTTTAACAGAAGTAAAGAATATGTTTAGCAATTACCTTCCAGCAGACGCTTTAGTTCCTGAGCTGCCTGTTTCTGACGTTCGGGGGATTCCCGAAGCTCTTTTACTGCCACTTCCTTGGCCGCAGCGGTTGCCTCTCCCAGTTCAAATTGTAGCGTAAAATCGCCCAGTTGAATCGAGGGCAGCTCATTGATCTCCGATAACATTGTGGGAACTCCTGAAAAAATTCAGATGAAAAGGAAAAAATGTTAATTAATAAGCAATTAGTGTACAAAACTCGAAGAGATATTGGAAGTTCGCTTTGATCCTCAGCTAAAGGCACTTAAGATTTAACTAACTGAACTGAACAATCATTGTCAATTATATTCTTATGTAAAAACTCTGTACAAATGCCGCAATAATTAAGTACTTACTCATTTTGTTGTTGTTTCTCAACTGCCTTTTGCAATTAAGTTAAATATTCTTTTGTTTACTTTTTATTATTGTTTTTTTTTTATAAGTTGAAAGATGTCAAGTTTCTGGTTTCTGTTTGCGTTGTGATAAATTATGCATATTATTACAATTTTGTTTTACTTTTTTTAAAAAAGCTACATCCAAATATCGAATTAACTTCGATTAACCTTAACCTTGACATTCGCTTTTGTCTGCCAATTTTTTTTTAAATTCAATAACGGATGCTGCATAGCAGTATTTATTTTTTTATTTTGCAGGTCATTAACAATTCGTTTTGCAAATGCATTTTTCATGAAGATATACTATGAATATTTGCCAGTAAGATCTTGAGCCGAATTCTCGAGTTCAACAAGTTCTACTTCAATGATCTTTAAATTGAAACTAGTTTTCTCTCTAGTTTTAAATTACAAATGCATTTTAATGATAGATCATGTAAATATTTATATCATATTCAAGGTTATAATAATTCTGAAAACTATACATTTATTGGATTTGGATTGTAAAGATGGTTGATCATATTTGAGATTATTGTCAAATTAGGCTTTAAGGCTTAACAACCCAATTTTAACGAGAAGTTTCGACTGTTTCTTTCGCGTGGGCAAAACCCAAATTTCAACAACTTATGAATTGTTAATGTGCTGTCAAAAAAGGTAAAGACAACATAATAATAAGCATAATATTATCTAAATAAGTAGTACACACTCTGCACAAACACAATACAACACACTAAAAGTTTAATCGAAACCGAAAACGTAAAACTCGATTTTTTTTGTTGGGCTACAATAAAATTGAATGAAGAGGAAGATGTACGACAAGGTGACGGCGACGGAGACGCAACGGAAAACGACAGACAATGCGTGCAACGGAGCCGAAAGAGCTGACGAAACTGTTGTGGTTAAAAGCGCGTTACGGAGATTTTATACCAGGCCAAGAATCACAAACTGGTCACAGACTCATGACCAAGGGGGAGATTCAATGGAAGCTGAACCCGAAGCTAAAACTGAAGCTTGAGCTGAACTTGAGCATGACATTCACGTGCCAGGTAAAGAGAGAGAGAGACATCGAGAGAAAGATAGAGAGATAGATAATATCAATTCGAAGATGTTATACTCTTTACTTTAATATAAATGTAATTAAAACTTGAGACAAATAATTATTTCATTTAGCACAGCTCAACATTTAACTGGACTAGCATATTACTTAGTTTTTAAATTAATTTTTATTTGATTGATCAAATAATTCATCAATTTTTTAAGAACTATAAGATATGGGCTATATTGTAGTATATGAAAATTTGTGTAAATTTTTTTTTTTAAATTTTTAAAAATATAAATTGGTTTGATTCTTTTTTTGATATAAAT
The DNA here is from genome assembly GCA_035043635.1 of Drosophila rellima. Classification (NCBI taxonomy): domain Eukaryota; kingdom Metazoa; phylum Arthropoda; class Insecta; order Diptera; family Drosophilidae; genus Drosophila; species Drosophila rellima. The sequence continues at coordinate 19,281,656 of JAWNMV010000890.1, forward strand.
CTGTTTACTGAATATTTGTATTCCCACTGTAAGTGTATAAGAAGAGAGAGAGAGAGCGTGTAAGACAAGAGAGAAAGAGAGAGAGAGAGCTGAGAGATGCACGGCGAGTGCATTTGGGAAATTAAGCCACTGAAAGCTGGTTTTCATTGCGTTGCTTAGCTCAGCTGTTGTTTTTGTTGTTTTCCAATTTATTAATGATGACGGGCAACGGGGTATTCCATAGCATCCGTGTGTGCGTCGATCTTATGCATAATTAAAGGGCGAGTACGCTTCAGACAAGCACTTCTCTCATTTTACTTGACCCTGAAGCTTTGTACCTTCAGTTCAATGTTGCTGCGCCCAGTAAGTGAATGATACAGACGTTAATTAGCAATTAGCTAGTAATGACACCTGTTTGACTACGACGACAACGACAACGACATAGCTAACACGTTTCAAATAACACTCCAGAAATGGGCAATGGACAAGTTGTTTAGTTGTTTTGGCAAACTTGTTTCTTATTTTTTGTTTCTATTGATCTAAAAGGCATCCAACACGTGCGAAGCGGCGCTTTTGTGCCGCACCTTCCACCGTACACATCCATTCATTGGTTTTGATTTTGGTTAAACACTCTCGATTTCGTTTTCAGCTTAGCTTTGAGCTTGTTATCAGTGTAACGAAGCTTATGTGTTAAAGCTTCTGGCAAACAGCTGACTTAAAGTTTTTAAAGCTTAATACTAGAATTGTTACATAAAACAGAAGCTCAAATGAAATCTCTTAACGAAACCAAATAGATTTTAATGGTGTAGCAAAATTTTGAAATTTAAATTATTATTTAATATAAATATTCATATTTACTTTACTATTCTCTGAACTAAATAAAGCATGTCAAGCCGTTCTAATAAAAACTTGCAAATAATTTATTAGTATTAGTAAACTTTTTACAAACATTTTTGCAGCCTTGAAAGTTCGAATTTTACAGCAATATTCCGCTGTTTTTAACACATAAAATTTAAATTTCCAATAGTAACTTTCATGATTTTGTATAGTTTATTTCAAATAAGTTAACGCTCAATTAAATTAAATTAAATGAATTCAAAAAGGTTAAGTTAAGGCACCAGCATTAAAATTTACTTAAAAACGGAAGCATTCTAACCACTGTGCTTAATAGTTTCGGAAATGGGTTACATTAAAATTAATTATTATATGCATGGGCAAAAATAAAAGGATAAAGAAAGAAGGCAAAAAGCAATGACAAAAATTCCACGTTGATCGTAAAAGTTACTTTAAGGTCAAAAGTTTTTGGCAACAAAAACAGGTAAAAGCATTTAGGTGTAGGTACGTACTTAAGTACGTACAATGTTCATATGTATGTATTGTACATAGCAAGGGCAAGCCAAAGAGCAATGTAAAAAGTGCTTTAACCTTACGTGCCAAAAAAAAACTTATAAAAGGTAAATACAAAATGCACACACAAACATACATATATACACAAATACTTCTGTCTCTGTTCGACTCTCACTAGATATGTGTACATACATATGTCTGTCTCACCTGTTTCAACGGCAGCCGGCGAAGAGACACCGATGACAGCTACTGTCCTAGGCATGTAACTCGTTGCAGTTGCCATGGCGATTGATGCACAATTCGCTACGTTCGATATTTACTTAATAAATTAATAAATTTGCACGCTTATTACACAAATGTTGCGAACAGCAACTGAAATGTAAATGCCGTTGCACTTGAACATTAAAATAGCTCAATGCCAACTAAACTCATGTACAATTTTAAACTCTCTTTTCACGTATTTATTTCTTTTGATTTCTTTTAAAATCACGTTTGCAATGAGTCGTAAAATGGGTCAATGTCAACTGTTTGTGGAATTCTATATGCATTAGTTTACACTCTTCATTAAATTCTTTTTGGGATTTCTTTCAAACACCGCGACACGATTTCAATGACCCTTTTGCAAGCAGCACAGCAACAACAATGGGAGTCATTACAGGGCAGCCGAAAGTAAATGCAAAAGAAACGACAAGCAAATCTGACAGTTTGACAGTGCTGCCATATGCGTTGTTGTTTTTGTATTAGACATTGAATATGGTGCTCCTCATTATGCAGAAGGCGGAGCACAAGAGAAGCAAGAAAACAACAAAGTAATGCACGGAAATAGCAATGCGTCACGTAAGCAGAACAGAATTAGCAAACCGCGCAACGTTAAACTGTTATAACTTACCTAAAAACGTTATATAGGCTCTCAGCTAATCCAAATATGATCAATTGTTAACAAGATCCTTCAGTTTCAGCTTCTTACACAGGTCTAGCTCGCTCTTGGCACGTTTAAAGACTGAAAATATAAGGCTGTTTATTCAACAATTTTATACCAGTTTCGTATGTGTATCGAGGTGTACTGAGCATTGTAGTAGTAGTTAAGAAGTAACTCAATTAAGTACATATGTATGAGCATATAAAATTATACATTCAGATACAATCGTGGAAAACAGACTTACAAACACACATAGTTTAAAAGTGAGTTATTATATATACGGCAAGTGTCAACGAGTTTGCAGCGTTTGCATTGTGAGCTGTTATACAGCGGCTTTACTTTGCATTTTCTAAACTTTCGCGATATACCAATGAGAAATGCACAGCACAGCAACACAAAGGTTAAGGTCAATCGAAAAAATCGCGCACTTTGCTCGTTTTAATAAACTGTTCTACATTTCGGATTTCTCTTCAGAGATGAGCAACATTTTAATTGCAGTGTTATACACAATTCGAACTGTTATACTGATTTATTTTCACTGTGTACTCACAATGTGTGTAGTAATTATCGTTGAACATTTGAACTCTAAATTGAAATCCAGATTAATACATAAGCTTTACCTGGTTTATATATAGTATTTATGTACATGTGTGTTTGTAAGTAACAACTCTTGGTAACTAACTATTATAGTAATTAAGTGCTGCCTGGGCTTAAGTCTAGGCGTGCTCGCACTTTGTATTGCCCACTTTTAATGCTGAGCACCAGTTCATAATTAACTGCCTAAACCGAAATACTCGTAGTCCCAAGTCGTACGATCCGAATACGAATACGAATACGACGACTTGCGTGTCTGTGTTCAAATGTACAACTGACGATAATGCAAACTCATTGTCTTGTCGCGTTGGAAACGCGAGCTAGTAATTAATTAAGTATTTTACTTGTGTATCCGATATTTAATTCAATTTCTTTTTCTACTTTACCTCAACACCTCAGACATCAGACCATCAGTTTGTCAATAAGACAATCTGTCAATGCTGGTCGCGCTGCGTCAGCTTTTTAAAGTTCAATGGAATTTCGCACAACGGCAATCAACTTAGGCAAAGTTCGAATTGCAAAAAGCAAATATTTATAGTTACATCTGTGTATAGACACTGGACAGGTATAATCAATTTGTCGGTTGCATGCAACTAATCGCCTACAGACAACTGATGATAAATATACTAAATGTACTTGAGTGTTTTATGAATAGATATAGATATATACATATATTTGACTTGATGAGTTCCAGTTACAATTGCTAAAAGCTGATATAAATGTAAGGGTCCAGTAATATCATTGCACTGACAACTTATATAAATTCTAAGTATCTTATTATTAATCGTATGTGTAGATCCATTATTTCTGATTCCATTTTCACGGTATTGTCAAATACTTATAAGATATTACAATTAACTAGACGAATGAATAAATACATTGTGCTTCGAATAGTTAATACAATTGATACTAGATATTGCTTACGTACGACTAAGAAAGTGGTATTAAGTGTTATACAGTTTATGGCTTAAACTAATATACAAAAAAACATTAATATGTCAACGATATTCAATGCTAAAGTCTTTAGTGTCTTTCAAGAGTAATGTGCTTGATTTTTTAAGTACAGATCATGTCTAGAGGAGCTATAGTTATGTACAAATTTAAAATAATTAAGCTGTTATACATGGTTATACTAAACCCTGCACCTGAGTTGCCATTTTCTGTTTTTAACTCGCTTTTTCCCTTTGACATCTCTGCATTTCGAACGCAATCATTTTGGTCGTATCTTCTCATACATAAACTGCTGTAAATGCTTATTATCCGGCTGCATGAGCTTCTTCTTGGTAAATTCAAATTGTTCCAACGCAAATTCATACAAATCGTTTTCCATTTGCCAAATCTTAGATCTTTGTATGGTCTGTATTGTTGCTTCGCTGGGCGGTAGCTTTGATGAGGTTACACGTAGATGAGATTTATTAGAGTTCTGATAGTGCTCACGAAAGCCTTGGAAGATTCTGAAATTGAAATACCTCAATGGAAATGCAACTATGGAATAGTTTATAGACTTAGGTTTACCTGGGTAGCGATCTCTCAAGCAGATCCACAAATTCGTACATTTGTTCAGTGACGCCGACTAGAAAATACTCATTGACCAAATTGCGCTTGGCTTGTTTCAAGGCCCAATCACTACCGGGCTCCCAGCACTCGGCAGCGTGACCACAAAAGAATGGTATTTGCAGCCACATATTTCTGGGATCACAGTCGGGTTGCTTCTGAACCACGCACTCATCGAAAGTCTACAATGAGAGTTTAAAAATTATATTTTTTAAGTACTCAACCGAATTTGAAAACTGTTATTCTTACGATTTTATTTCCCGCCTTTTTCCGTACCAAATTTGGTCTATAATTATCGCCATAACGCAGAAAATAATAATAGGACACGAGTCTGTCTAGAGGCCTGCGTACTAGATTAATGTATATTGGCTTATGTGCGATCTGGAATCTGCAAAAACAAAAATATATATATATATATATTAAAAATCTTGAATTAGATATTTATAATATACGTACTTGGAGAAATCCAAAAATGCCATGTGCCCATGATAGAGAGCCGGCTTCATTTCATGCCATTTGGTCACATTTCGAACTAAGGAAATCTAAGTTAACAATTCACACTGTAAAATACTTGTCGTGGAATCAATAGCGATAACAGAGACGCACCTGATTCGGCAGCGATAGGACGTGCATATTGGACGTCACATTAATATGCAAGACGTGATATCTGTTTAACTTGCAGAGATCGTAGGCAATGTTCACAAAACTGGTCGAGCCAGTCTTTGGCACACGATTGTACAGCACCACCAATTGCTCCTCATAATCAAAGTCATCCACAGTGGGGGATACAACACGACCAACTGAATTTTGTACCGCTTGCGTGTCTTCTCTATCGGCGAGCTTAGTCAGTGGCTTAAATGCTGCGCATGGTCAAATAAGTAATATGTGTATTGTATAACAGTTAGTAATTATAGTTTATTACCGTGTTCCAATCGAATCCCGAGCAACCAATAACAGGTGCCAATGCAGATGATGGAGGCTATTAGCCAATGTATTGGACGCATTTTAGGCAACATTTTACGCAATTTCTTATGCATGTTGTTGCTGTTGCCTAGCGCTACGTGTTCGACAATCTTTTTTATCATCAGCACATTTTTAGCGTGTCTTTTAGCCTAACTTTGAAGTATTCTCTGCATTTTGGTTCGTTTTTTTCCTTTTGGCAAGCAGCTGGCTGTAATGTTGACTAGCGCAAAAAATCAGCTGTTCTTAAAAGTGTTGTACAGCGTATACCAGACAAAAGCTGATTGATACCAAACAAAGTGCAGTTTACACCAGTATGAATAAGATTAAATAAACTAATTAATCAACAAAATAAAATTGTAGAATAATTATATTTACGTCAATTCTATTACGTTATTAACCAAATATATATAAACTTGCTTAAACCTATTAAAAACAATTTAAAGTAAATTCAACAGCTTGTTGCTCACTTTATTTAGGCTGCCATCTGGCGGTTAAATGTTGAACACAAGCGTGTTATCGATAAGCATTAATACATTGCTGCACACTCGAAAAACAGCTGGTGTAAGGTCGTAAATAGACGCTTGTTTTTTGTTAGTAAACTGTAATTAGCGAAAAACGCATTTAAAACACACAAAAAGGCCTATAAAATGTCATCTGCAATATATTTAGAAAACTATTTAGATGGTAAGTAAATGAATATATTAAAAATTAACAGACAAAAGCATCTAATTGATGTTTGTCACTAGGTTTGGAATCTCTGCCTACCGAACTGGAGCGAAACTTTAAGCTGATGAGGAAATTGGATGATCGGGCGCAAACTGCAATGAAAAGCATCGATAGTCATGCTAAAGATTTTATGCGCAAACTAACTGCTGAGAATGGCGCAATGAGTGAGGAGGATCGCAAGGAGCGATTGGAGGATATTAAGGCACTGTTTGGCAAGGCCAAGGAGTACAGCGACGATAAGGTGCAGTTGGCCATACAAACGTATGAGCTGGTGGATAAACAAATCCGCAGGTTGGACAATGATTTGGCACGCTTCGAGGGCGAAATACAAGAGAAAGCATCATCTACGCGGGCCAAGTCCGAGGAAGCAGTTGCCAAAAGTAAGTGAACCAATATATTACATATTCCTGCCTAATCCAAATTATGTTATTGCAGAAGGTGGTCGTAAAAAGACTAAGGATGCTAAAGCAACGGGGAAAAAGAAAAGGACAGCCTCATCCGATGAGGAAACTGGGCGTGGTGGTAATCATTCGAACAATGCCAGTGGTACTAATCTTAATGCCAGCAGCAGTACTGGCCAAGGTAGCAAAAAGAAAAAGTCCAAGGTAAATCAAGAAAAAGAAACACGCAAGGGGGGCGCCCAAAAGGTAAATCATCTTCATCAACATTATCTCATAATACATTTTCGTTCTGTTAACTTTGTTATTCTATTCTAATATCTATTTAGTTTGTTTGCTTGGTAGAAAAAGCGCTGAATATACGAGCTGATAGAGCTCCGGATCATTCTTCTCCTTACTATTATTTAAAATACAAATTAGTTGTGTATCTATATTCAGTGACTTTTAAAATAGTTGTTTTGGCATCTTTCATTTAAATTTCACCTCGCATGAATCCATTATGAAGACAAATACTGTTTCAGTGAACTAATCACGTTTCCATTGATTCTTAATACAGAAAGCGGCTGATGTTGATGACTCAGAGAAGGAATCTTCTCACACGGCGGCAACACATCCCAGTGATGTCATGGACATGCCTGTGGATCCCAACGAGCCTACGTACTGCTTATGCCACCAGGTTTCCTATGGCGAGATGATTGGCTGCGACAATCCAGACGTAAGCTTAATCAAATTGCATTCATATTGGATTTTATACAATGTTATTTATTTTTTGATAGTGCCCTATCGAATGGTTCCACTTTGCCTGCGTTGGCCTCACCACAAAGCCAAAGGGCAAATGGTTTTGTCCCAAATGCACGCAGGATCGTAAAAAGAAATAGATCCAATGAATTTCACAGGACTGTTGCTCCTGCCACAGTCGCTTAATGTAAATACCCTATAACGCCACATAGTTGTTAGTTTAGCTTAAGTATTGAATATTTTAAATAAATATCTTACAAAACTACAAACTGAAATTTGTGTGATTATAACGATTCCGCCTTGACATAGATATCCCAGAGAAACCTCAAGCTTTATTCAATTTTTACCCAAAATTAAAAAGATTCAAATCTTGTGTTCATTCACCATAACTTTAATGTATATTCAGCTAAATGATAAATACAAATACTTTGTTAAGTAATAATATCTTAACACACAGCAGTCAATAATAGCGTGCCACAGCTGCATATAACATACAAACATGATTTCATTTCAGAAATCTTTCAGTTGCTATTGTTTTTTTATTATGTTTCATTCATTATAATTCTGCTTTTTCTTAAGTTAAGCGTTTTTTTTTTCGTTATTCAAAAATTAAGATTTTATGGAACTCATTCAGTTGGCTCTACATTTATTGTTGTCTTGTTAAATTGTACAACATATGTATAAACAGTTGTATTTCAATGATCAAAACTATATTTCAAATTCAATTGTGAAATATATAAAAGAAAACTACTGTAAGATATATTACAAAGACTATGATTGTTAAATTAAGCGAAAGATTTTTGATTTTCGATTTTTTTCGATTTAGTGCCTAATTATTTAGATTTGTCAATCATTAAAAACATTCAAATGTTAAGTCTAAAATTGAAAATATTTAAATTAACTTGAGCTGCTTTGTTGTAAAGGATAAGGTATTTAATGTCTACAATTTCAAATTAGTGCATACTTCTTTAAGCTTCTATAAAGACGTATTGGGGGTTAACTAAGCTCAACAAACGTAATTGTAAATATTAAATACAGTGTTTCAATATTCGTATAAACCACGGAAAAGAGGGTGGAAAGAGAGGGCGGGACAAAAAAGAATGTTGCAATAATATTTTCTCATAGTCGTCGTAATGTGCGTTTAGATTTTGCTATTCAGCTAGTGGCCTACTTTTTGGTCATAATCTTCAGATACTCCAGAGCATTTTGGGCTGCATGCCGCTGTGCTTCCAAAGCTGTTGATCCCGTGCCATGGCAAACGCCAACCGGCAATGTGGATAACTGAACCAGACACTGGAACTGGCCGCTAAACGTCCTCTCCTCAATATCCACGTAGGTAACTTCAAACTGATTCTCGGCGGCAATCTCCGATAGAAGTTTGATATAGTCAATCTTCGAGTTTTTGAGACAAGTCTTCTGAAAACCAAGAACAAAACATTAATGACTATAAAACCAAAATAAATGAGAATAAGAAAATTATATTGTAGTTGGATTATTTTGTGGCCTGTACTAAGCGCGGCAATAGCTGCATCTCTAGTAGCAAACTTAATTTACCTGTAATTTAAGCAGTTTTTTGCCCGTCGCATTTTTCAAGGTCTTATGGAACTGCGACACTTTATTACTGTGCTGGGTGGTCAGTGTTGGCACAGTGATATCTTTCAAATCACCATAATAATTATCGTTAATGCGGGGCTGTAAATAAGAGCGCAACGTTTTGTCAATACGCAGAAACTCTCGCCACTCAAAAATGGTGAGTTGAAACATATCACAAATGTACATATATGTATATATATTTCTTTTTTTATATAAGCAAACAAAAAGATTGAGCACAAGATTCACCACAAAACCTGATTAAGTAATTAATGGTAATTAACCATTATATTAGATATTGCATTATATAATATTGATATTGTTTAATAAAAACTTAAAATTAATTAATTAATTAGAAAAATAAATAAAATTCATTGTTTACTTTTAAAAATATATTAATTGTATATATTAATTAAATTAATATATTATTCTACTTAATATTAAGCAAAATATATGTGAATTATCGTATAGGACAACAAACATTACAAATTCGGTTAATACCTACTGCAATCGGAAACGAAATAACAAATTAAATTAAAAGCAGTTTAAGTTGGAAGTAAAAGTTTGCAAATCTACAAATCATTTTTATTTAACTTTTAAAGTTCATCACAAATATATGAACCCCTATTTAGTTTGTGCGTTTGTGTTATCTGTTGTGTCTTGTGTTGAGCAATAATTCGGAAGTATCTGAGCAGTAACAACTTGGGAAAGGCTTACAAAAATGTGTTTCTAAAGAGGGAACATGTCTTAAGTTTTTTTCAGTGTTTATCTTAAGAGAAATTAATAAAAAGTTTTCTAAACCTAGAGAGCTTTAATTAAATGTTGTGCCTACAAAATAGTTAAGCAGCAAAAACCTCAATGTGATACATGAATTTTGATCAGTTTATTGCCCGAAAATAACAGAAACATTTACGATCTCGGATTTAGGATAAATTCCCAAACTGATGTAAACATTTTAAAAGATCTAATAAGAATATTTCAAAATATTGCACTTGGCTAACAAGATAATTTGGGTCAAATTTAAACAAATTAAAAAATATATGAAGACTTTAAGTTAGTTGGGGTTGGGAAGAATGAAAACTACTTTACTCAACACCAGAACATAGAAAATAACAAAAACTGTACAGATCTAAAGAAAAGATGGAAGAGGTGCAGACATAGATACAGAGAAATTATAATTAAGGAGTTAAGTTGAAATTAATATTGGTTAAATTTAAATATCAATAATTTGTATAACTGGTGAAATGCGCTCGTAATACGGACTTGATGTTAGAGTACTTGAGATAGCCGGCTGTGGCACGGTATCTACAAGCGATGATTTACTCACATCGCCCTCCAGCTCGCTACAGATGCTGTCATTGATTTTGGCAGCATCAATGGGCGTCTCCTGCAGCCGTGTCCACATCTTGTGGGCGGCCAAGCGTTTGGCAATCTTCTTGCTCTTGCCCTTGCCCACCTCGTGATAGTTCAAAATTGTGCACGCAATCGTAAATAGTCGCTCGTGTGGCAGCCCCACCTCAGTCTCCGTTTCGTAGGACGGCGGGGGCCAGCGGCGTTGCATGCACATCTCCTGAAGCCAACCAATTGGATTACCCACGATCTTGTCGCTGGCACTATAATTAATTTTGAAAGAGATAAACAGATCTTAGATAATAGCTTCAATTCGGATAGAGAGAGAATTGCAACAATATTTACTCGCCACTGCCAGAAACATTGGCATTTCCGTCGCCACCGCTGCCAGTCATCGAACAGTTGATAGCAGATGTTGCGGTTGTGCTGCCCTGTGATGATTCGAGCTGGACGCCAATTAGCTTGTCAATAAGAGCACGTGCGGCCGCGTGCTTAGCCTCCTTCTTAGAGCGTCCGGCGCCCATGGCGGTAAACGGTGTATCCTTGTCCTTGAACGAGACCCGAAACCGAAACGTTGGCTCATGAATGGCTCCCTCAATCTGTACCAACTCATAGCCCGGTGTAATGCCGCGTCGACTCAGCAGCTCCTGCAGGATGCTGACAGGCGTCTTCATTGCCAACCCATTGGCATCAGTATCGTTGACAAACTTCAATGTGTCCTCAGTTGGCAACATGCCGGTGCTGCCTCCAGTGCTTAGCTCCGACAGCTGTTGTTGTTGCTGTTGCTGCTGTATTGATTGGAGTTGTTTTTCCTTCTTGATTTTCGGCCGCTGCATCACAGTTATTTTAGCTGTCGATGAGCTGCCACCGCTGGCAGCGCCATTGGCCAAACAGGCAGCTGCAAGGGCAGCTGATGAATTGCCCATGTTGTCATACTGACGACGGGGTGCAAAACCAGCCTGTATTGGTTGTTGTTGCAGCAATTGTTGTTGTTGCTCTTGTTGTTGTTCATGGTGCTGCTGCATTTGTTGTTGTTCATGGTGCTGCTGCTGGAGTTGTTGCATATGAATTTGCTGCTCGTGCAGATGCTGAGGCTGTTGCTGATGTCCATGGGCATGATAATTATTCGGTTCCATATTTAACGTAATTAATTATAAACTTTGTGTATCTGAAAAGTAAAACGCTACGTTGCTTGAAAAAAAATCAATAAAATTCACGTTTCAACTACGAGTATTGTGTGTGTGTGCTTTATTTTGGCTACGCTGTGTGTGTTAATATAAAACTTACGGTTGATTGGTGTTTTTGACTGATTTTTATTTAATAATAATTTATTAATTGTTTATTAATAATTCATTCTTAAATAAAAAATACAGCAAAATCCAGACGCACACACGATATCTGCGTATATATGTATTTGGGATACAATTGTGTTGCCGTATTGATTTATTCTGACAGCTGGCACAGTGGCAACGCTGATTCTAACTAAATCTAAATGAAAATGACAAGTATACCGCAAAACATATATCGATAGATTTTCGATTTATTTCTTTTAAATATAATGTTTATTGCAATTTGCTCTTGCCGCATAATTGTTGTACATAATATATAATATATTTGTTTTTATTTAATTGGTATAATTAATGCACGGTAAACATTCATTCAATCAAATCAAAGGTGAATGCATCTGCATGTGTGTGTTTATGCGTAGATTTGGGTGTGGAATTTATAGCGTTGAAATGCGCGATTTTTGAAGCAATTTAACCCTAATCAACAACGAATTTACGTTATTCTATTCATATATTACTGAATACAGCGTATGCTTTGCATCTAATCATCGCTCAGAAAGTCATCATCCAGGTTAACATCTGTCGTATCAATGTTGTCATCCAACGTTATACCATCAATCTCCAAATCCAAGTCATCATCATCGTCGTCCTCCTCACTGACTGCAGCTGCAGAAGCAACGGCCACCGGCTTTGTGCTTGCCGGCACAAACGTTGGCTTCTCCTTATCCTCTGGCTGTCCAACTCCACTCTGTTGCTCTGCAGCTTGCAGTTCCTCTAGAGGATTACGGTCGCTATTTAATGGCAGTTGTCCGGCGATGCGTGCAGGCGCCTTACGTGCTCGCTCCTCCTGCAAATGTTGCTCAACGCGCAGAGCATCACCCAGACCCGGAAAGAGATTTGTGTATTGCGTTGGATCCGCCAGCGATTGGCCGGCCTTTTCATTGACCTTACCCAGCTCTTCGCGCCATAGTTCCACCACTCGTGACATCTGGCTAGGCAAGTAGGTGCGCGCAAAGAATGCCGCCTCGGGCAGACGGTTTGTCTCGATGAGAATCTCCAGACAGCGGTCAACATCGGAGCGAAGGAATGCGGACAGGAATGCAATATTATGGCGTCCCTGCGTGGAACTTGTCGTGCCCAACTCCTCCAGCATCTGTGCATCACCGGAGGCCGTGGAGAGCAGCAACAAACCACTGAAATCATTTGCCTTCTGCATGCACTCCTTCACCAAGGCCATGTTATTCTTGCGCGCCGCCACATCGGCCAACTGTGACCATTTCTGTGAGTTCTCAGCCTCGCGTGCCAGCTTCAATGCTATATCCAGTTCGCCAATTTGCAGCGCCAAATCAAATTTGTGATCTGCATCGGTGGACACCTGTAGCGCCTGCGCCTTGAAGCCCTGCTTCTCCAAAAAGTGGGCAACGCGTGTGCGATGCTCCTTCGGTATGGTGGGCAGCACAAGATCAGCTCGTTCGAAGTCGCGTCGCATTACAGCCGTCTGGTATTCCAGCACGGACAGATGCAGACAGAAGCTAATCACATTTAGCTCCTTGTCGCCCAAGTACAAGCGATTATCCTTGGGCACATAGCCCAGCAAATACATGGTGCGATCCAAATGTGAGATAGTAACAATCTCTCCACCCACATAGTAGTTAATGCGATTCACCGAGTTGGTATAGATGAAGCAATCGCCCACCCAGAGTCCAGTTTTCACCGACTCGGAGACTTCGCCTGTAGGTTAAATAAAAAATGATTACAAGTTAATGATGGTGCAAAGATAACTTTCGGTAGACTTGTTTGTTTCACACTTACCGAGCACATTGAAAGCGCCTTCCACGCCATCGTCTTCGAGTCCTTCCTTGCTCTCCAGAGCATTAGTAATTTGTGCCGAATCCACGCCCAGAATAAAGTATGAATCATCGGTGGCCAGGCAAACGAGACTGCCGCTCTCATTCCAAAATACATTACGTGGCTGCACTTCGATGCGTCGTACGAGCTGCAATGTTTCCCAATCATAGAAGGCCAATCCCGACGAGGTCTTTACACCGAAGTAGTAGCCACCGTAGATGCTCTCGGCGCCATACTCGGGTGTGAAGCTTTTGCGTTCTTTGAAGTTGCGGAACAAGCGAACGGTGCCATTATTCTCACGAATCGCGTACTCATTGCTTTCCAGCGCCCAGACAAACTCTTGAGCCGAGCCGAAGGCTTTGTTACGCAGCGCCATGGATGTATAGATTATGTATTCGCCATCGCCGCAGACGACCACAAAGCGTCCATTGGGATTGTGGGAGATGGTCTGCGGATATATCTCACAGGCGCCCATATCCTTAACGGCAACGGGCAAACGTTCACCGTCCTTAATCTCGGTGCCATCGGCAATGGTTTTCAGATTGACCTTTAAGGAAAAAAAGAAATAAATGTTTATCAATCTGAATAAATATTCTTTGTAAAACTACTTCAGCAATAAAAGTATCAAAGTTAAGTATTAAGATTTAATTTAACCACTGAGTTCTTGTTCTCAGAGACTATAACAGCTAGAGACACCAATATTGGTATGTACATTTCTCCTGCTATTCAAGGCTCAAGTATTTTTTTTTTAAATTTTGCATCTTCTCCTTTCCTTGCAAATTGAATAATAAAACACATTATACGAATATTTTCTAATCTAAGACCTTGAGTTTTAGCGCAAAGGACATAAATACAATAAAACTAATTGTCTGGCGAATGCATAAATTGCGTAAGGTGTTTGCTGATGTGCATATGTTTTTTAATCTATGTTCTAAGAGCCATAACCATTACAGTTTTAATAAAATAATACAAAGAATAATGAAAACAAGATATAGTATTTGTGTTTTTCTGCATAAAATAAGTAAATTTTTCCACAAAACAATTACTTGATATACTGTATAGTTCAATTTTAATTTTGGCGTTTATTCTAGTCGCTTTGTCTTTATTTGTGGCGAGTAGTTGGCATTACTGATCTGATTGAGGCTTAGATGCCTCGCTTACCTGTTGCATTTCGGAATGTTTGGCCCAAACAATTTTACCACCCACGACATCCATAGACATTGCCGGTTCCTCGCGTCCCACTTTGATGATAATAGAGCCCTCGTCGTAGCCAAGAGCAACATTGTTGGTGCCACGCATACTGGAAATGGTCCAGACGCGTTCAAAGCCATAATTTAGACACGTTTCCAAGCGATAAGTGCCCGAATGCCAAATGCGAACGGTGCCATCCTCTGAACCGGTCAGCACGATGGGTAATTCGGGATGGAAACATACGGCCGAAATATTCTGTGCATGGCCCTCCAGGGTTTGTACACAGGTTTTGTTTTGATAGTCCCAGATCTTGACCAAACGATCATCGGCACCAGAAATTAAATACGGCTTGTCACCACCATGATAGTAGTCCACACAATTGACGCCTTTTTCATGACCCTCTAGTGTAAAGTTGGCGAAATTTGAGCCCAGTTGCCACACCTTAACAGTGCGATCCAAGGATGCGGAGGCAAAGGTGTTGTTATCCTTGGGATTGAATACAATCTGCATGACATAGTGAGTGTGTCCCTCAAAGACGCGCTGACATGCCCACATTTTCTCCCAGTTCCATAATTTGATAAGCATATCATCTACAATAAGATGATACAAATTAATATAAATCTATATCAATTATTTCTTCATACAATAGAGAATTTTGATATGTAGTAAGCGAATATCTCGACTCCCATTCCCTACCGGGAAATTGAGGTCATCAACAGACAGGATCATATATCGCGAATCAAAATGCTCTAATGAATTTAGAAATATGTTGGAAACACCTACCGCTGCTAGTGAGCACCAGCGGTTGTGTGGGATGCACGGCAATGCAACGCAGGTAATCCGAGTGCGCCTCAAATGAATGAACCTTCTCCAGAGTGTTGTAATTGAAAATGCGTATTTGCATATCATCGGATCCGGTAACTATCCAATTTTTGCGTGCCACAAAGCGTGCTGAACGCACGGGCACATCGCAAACCTCGAAATCTTTAACCAATTGCTGGTTCTCATAATTCATGATGTGTACGTGGCCATTGTATAGAGCACACAACATCCACGGTTCGGCCGGATGCAGATCAACGCACTTGACACGGTCCGAGCGGGACGTCAGACGACGCTTGATGTCCAATTTAAGGGGCATCTTTATGATGGTTAACGCTTACAGTTTAATCAAATTCTAATACACTTTATCACAATTATAGCCACTATTTATATAGAAAACTTGCTGCCGTTCTGCTTCTTCTCGCTCTTGTTAATGTGTCAGAGTTGTGTGCCAGTGTTGCCAACTGCCACGTAATTTTGACATCGGGGCATTTGCCATTCATTGCGATATATTGTACGCTTATACGAGACATTCTTTTCGCAATACGATGATTTAAGAAACATGTAGTTTCAGTTATTAATTTCAATTATTAAGCAAGTTTATTAAAAATGAACTATTTTTAAGTTTTCAACATTTTTATTCGATCTTTTTTAGGTTTAAAATTATATATAATTTTTTTGATTCTTATTATTTTAAATCTTTAATTGCCGATCTTTGCATACATAGAAAAATAAAGTTAAGAATCATGAAATTGTAAAGTCAAGAAACTCGCGTATAAACGTCTTAGGCGTTTGAATCAACAGTTTAAAGTGCGATGTGGCAACGCTGTAACATACAAACGCTGACGTCTTCATTGGCATTTTCTGTTGCAATTGTTGTTTTCATAAATGAAAAAACATGAATTAATCACAGTTGTTACACGAGATAGCATCATTTTTGCATTAGTAAATTACTCGAGTTAAGCCTAAAGTGTAGGGGAAACACAATGTCGAGTCATCGCCTAATTGTGATTCAATTTTTATTGGTGCTGATGGCACTTGTTGCCGCTAAAACGAAACTTTCGGCTGTGCAGGAGGACATAACCGATTACAAGGACTTTAAGAAACTGCTGCGTACCAAGAATAATGTGCTGGCCCTTTATGTGTCCAGCGCTAAAGCGGCTGCCGCCGAGCTGAAAGTATTCCGGGAAGCGGCAGAGGCAATTCGTGGCACGGGGACCATGTTGTACGTGGACTGTGCCAACCAGGAGAAGAAGAAGCTATGTAAGAAGTTGAAGGTGTCTCCGGAGCCGTACTCGCTGCGGCACTACAAGGATGGTGACTATCACAAGGACTATGACCGACAGTTGAGCGTAGGCTCCATGGTCACATTTATGCGTGATCCTTCAGGGGATTTGCCCTGGGAAGAGGATCCAGCTGGCTCTGACGTTTTACATTTCAATGACGCCGCAGCATTCAGCAAGCATCTGCGCAAGGATATAAGACCCATGCTGGTCATGTTCCATGTGCCTTGGTGTGGCTTTTGCAAGCGCATGAAGCCGGACTATAGCAAAGCTGCCACTGAACTTAAGGCACAGGGTGGATATTTGATAGCCGCCATGAATGTGGAGCGCCAGGAGAATGCTCCCGTTCGTAAACTATTCAATATAACTGGTAAGATTGCTCAATTTTAGATCAATCCCATTTATATTTAATCACTTATTCGGCATAGGTTTTCCCACTTTAATTTACTTTGAAAATGGTAAAATGCGCTTTACTTATGAGGGTGAGAATACCAAGGATGCGCTGGTCGCCTTCATGCTTAATCCCAACGTCAAGCCAACGCCTAAGCCGAAGGAACCCGATTGGTCAGCCGACACAAGTTCGGAAATTGTTCACTTGACCACACAGGGATTTGAGCCGGCATTGAAGGACGAGAAATCGGTGCTAGTGATGTTCTATGCTCCCTGGTGTGGTCATTGCAAGCGCATGAAACCGGAGTACGAAAAAGCCGCACTCGAGATGAAGCAAAGCAAAGTGCCCGGTGTGCTGGCGGCTCTGGATGCCACCAAGGAGCCGAGCATAGGAGAGAAATACAAGGTCAAAGGATATCCAACCGTTAAATACTTTTCAAATGGTGTCTACAAATTTGATGTAAACGTACGTGAGGCTTCTAAGATTGTGGAATTTATGCGGGATCCCAAAGAGCCGCCACCTCCACCGCCGCCAGAGAAGAGTTGGGAGGAGGAGGCCGACAGCACTGAGGTGCTCTTTCTCAACGACGAAACATTCAGCACAACACTCAAGCGTAAAAAGCATGCGCTAGTCATGTTCTATGCTCCATGTAAGTGCAGTAATGATTTCAAATAAAGTTTCCCACTAAGAGAACACTTTTCCCTCTCAGGGTGTGGACACTGTAAGCACACAAAGCCGGAATTTACAGCGGCTGCTAATGCGTTGCAAGATGATCCTCGTGTTGTCTTTGTTGCCGTAGATTGCACCAAATATGCAGCGCTGTGTGCCAAGTACAATGTGCGTGGCTATCCCACCATATTATACTTCTCCTACCTCAAAATCCAGCTGGATTACAATGGCGGACGAACCAGCAAGGATTTCATAGCGTACATGAAAAGTCCACCCAGCGCCAAGGAACACATTGAGCTGTGATCTGCCGGGTCAGTCACTTATAGAATCTCTTAATCTGTATTAATTTTGCATTTACATTTAACCCACAAAATCCTTTGCAAAGCTTGCGAACAATTTATCAACTAGCTAATGCAAAACTCATTTGACTCATAAAGACTTTATCATCTAAAATTTAACTCTTCAAGCTTAATTGCAAGTGTATTTATGCTTCGGTTTGCCGAAGGCAATTTCTTAATAAACCATGTTATAGGACATTTATATGTGAAGAAATTGTATTTTTATTGTTATTTATTAGCAGGTTAAATGAAACAGAATATAAGGTTCTCATTTGGAAAGCTGTTAATAACACTGTTAAGTTAACAGTGAGAGCGGTCTACAGTAAGCGTCCACTTTGTAGTTGGAAGCTAGGTTTATGTTTGAGAGCGCACTGCAGTTGGCGTACATGACAGTGTCTATGTATAAGTGAAAGATCGCGCTGTAGTGGCATCAGCGTGTGTATGTAGGGAGGAGCAGCCGTGAAAGCTGGACTTAAGAGAGAGAGAGAGAACATGCTGCACTGAAGGAGACTGAGAATGCAGAAAGGAGTATAAATGGAGCAGTAACAGTAATAACAGAACAGTGCAATTTGGAAATGTTAGCAAGCCGAAAGCATTTACATACAAAGTAATGTTTCAATTCTAAAGGTGCATGTATTTATGTTGAATTATACAGTGTATGCAGGTATATATACAGGGTTATGCGAAGCTTAGCTAGTGCAAGGCAGTGATGCTTTCTTTACCTTATAAAATGAATTTTTGATAACCTTTTGTTTACTAAACGATCAATATATACAGCCATCAACATACAAGAACAAGTTGATCATTTTTAAATATTCCACATTTGATTTTGAATCTTTTCATTTCTTTTGCTATTAACTGTCTTTATTTTTAAAATTAAAACACTATTAAAATATTCACTTGTGTTTTTTATGTTTCCATGGCTGTAGATTAGAGAGCTTGTATATACTTAATCTTTTAATTTCGAGCTATTCGTAGAGACTATTGTCATATAGACGCTGATCGAAATTATTTCCTTTTACCACTTGTATATAATTTATAAAAATGTTTTCTTTAAATCCATTCAACTAACTTTTTATGCATACGAGTATATTTGAAAATGTAGATAATAGAGAGTGTATTTGTATTTATTTTTGACTTGTGTATAATTTCTCATTAAGTGCTTTAAAACAAAAACCTCTAAACTTAACCAATATAATTGTCATAATATATATATAATTACTTATATATATTTTTATTGGTATTTTTATGTACTCATATAGTATTTCTAATCGATTTCTTCAGTGTGGCACAAAAGATTCAACATTTTGTAAATGCCTCCAAGTTTCGAATGCGTTTTTATTGCACATTTTGCGGATTTCGTGATGATGACAAACTGCATGTATATATATGTATATGATCCCTAACTAGATATTATTATCGTGTATATATTATGCTCTTAAAATGAATTACAACATAAGATGATTAGGGATGATAGGTTGGCATAAATCTGTTGGTATAACTCCGTTGCTGTAGTTGCTATCTGGACTATTTCTATTATTTGGGAGGAACTGCAGCGCTCTCAGCGTTCGGTCTCATTATCATTCAGCTTACGCCTGTGACGACTAAGGCTTCCCAGCCAGCTGCCGCGTTGATCATTCGCCGTGTACTCATCGTTGATTAGGGTAAAGCTATTGAACATGTCCTTCATCTTGATGGCACGGGAGCAGGCATAGTTTTTCGTTGCCACATACATTTTGGTAAGAAACTCTGGCATTTGCTTCTGTGTGACCCAGGATTTAATGTTCTGCGGTATCGGTATTCCGGGATCATCGAAATACGTTAGCACAAAGTGCAAACCGGGCTCATGGAAACCACGGAATGGCTTGATAACCATCAGGCTCCAGTAGTCCGTGACCCGCACCTTACCCGATATTGTGGGATATGTTGAATGGTTTGCCGCCCGACTGCAAATGAATATCATTTTTTTGGTCTCATCCTTGTGGTATCGTCGACAATACACATAGTCTCGATTGGCGAAGAGACGTGGCCACTGCATTTCCCAGTAGATCAAGTGCGAATTGCTGTTGGGCACTGGATCCTCGCTTATCAGCTCCAACCTGAGTGCCGTATCATCCCATTGTCGGCGATAATCCAGATCCGTTTGCACATGCAAAAAATCATCGGCGGTGATGTCATCAAATCGTGCATACACCTTGTAAGAATAGAGTGAGGATCGTTCCTCGCGCCGCCAAATACTAAACTCGTTCTTGCTAAAATATGGCTCCCAATTGCGATCCTCCTGCGCCTGTATGCGCACCTGACCCGGCGGCGCACTCTGTGCATCCAGATCCAAGGTCTTCTGACAGTTGCTAATGCTCGCCGCTTGCTCCTCCTTCATGGGCTTGTTCTGATCACTGGTGGGGGGCGGGACGACAATGCCACCTTTGCGACACCGTTGATTGCCGAGCATACAGTAGCAGTATTTCATCTTTTTGGCCTGACAACGCTCGCACAGTTGATTCACGGATAGCGTGTTGATGAAATCAATATCTCGCTGGCACAAATCAAAGTTGCTCAACGCCAAACGCTCCTTGTTCCAATCGAAGCCATCGCTGCCCAAATGCTTCATATTCAATCCCATAATGCCCACCGCACTCAACATGATGCCTCTGATCGGTGGTTGGATTTCACTTCGATAATAGGCGCGCCATAGTTGCTTCAATCCCTGGGTGCCATACACAGACTGATAAAAGCTGAAGAGCTGCTGCACCCGCCGCGAGCGTTGAGCGATTATCGATTCACATTGATAGCCCCAGGCGCGCAGGGTTTCTCTCGATTGATTTTTGATGGCTAGCACTAGACGATTTAACAGCATGGCGACCGGCTAATTGCTGGGGTGGCGGTTGTCAGGTGAGGTGAAGCGAGGGCCGTTGCACCGCTGCTTGCATAACACAATCGGACAGCGGCAAGCGGCAGCTGTACTGTTATATTTTTTATATTTATTATATTGCCTGTGTTCCTCCGCAACAAATTTCGACACTAACACACACAACACCACCTGTCACATTTGTTGCCTTTAAACTTTTATAATTTTGTTTTGTCTCTTTTGCCGATTGTTGACAATTTCTACATGTAATATAGATTCCACTTCGTTGTTGCTTTGTTATCAAGGCGCTCACATTTTTGTTCAAAACGTGCAACCTGCAATTTCTACTGTTGTTGTTGTTGTTGTTTTCTTCTTCTTCTTGTTATTGTATTCCGTGTCTGTGTTGGTAAACTCGCAATTTCTTTTAGTACTCGTTCTAAGCTCGGTACATAGCTTATAAGCTATATTATTTTGCCTTATCGCAATCGAAACAAATATATAAACTTAAAGCTACAGAGCAACATCAAATTTCCTGAGTTTGACAGTGACACTGATTTAATTTTTTTTACATTATATTTTATTTAAATATTTCTGATCACAGGCAGCTTACTATGCTTGATTAGAATCTGAAACTTGGTAAATTGATTTTTCTGAATTAGTTAGCTAGGATACCTGAATCAGATTCAGATTTGACTTAGTAGGCTTATCTTATCAAATCTTTTTCCGGAGTACCCGTATTGTTAGAAACAAGCTAAAAGCGTCATTCCACTAAATTTTGCTTGGCTAGCATAAGCAGCATACTGTTTTCATGCTATTATTGCTGTGAACGCTGTACAACACTGTTCTGTAAAAACTCGTGCTGGTGCACATTTGTTGCTATTGTTGCTGTATTTGCACTTGCGGTGCAATTTCGCAAATAATTACTTGAATTTCATGTGATAGATTTAAAAATAAAATACGCAATGTCCGCTCGACGGCAACGTATAAAGGCAGCTGCCAATTTAAGTCAAATCAAGCGAAAAGCACGCAAAGAAGATCGAGATCCAGAGCCACCAGCTGAGCCCGAACCACTCCCAATTCCCACTCCGAAGCAGGAGCGTGCAGAGGAAGATGTGAATGAGATAGCATTTAAAATGCCTGCTGCCAGCAGTGCCGGCCAGATGGACGATGTCTTTCATTCTGATATCGAGGACAATGTTATCCAAATGGATCTGCAGAAAACGACAAATGGGTTTCCCATGTCACCCAGCAAGGCGCAAGCGCGTCAGCGAGTGCGTCCCACTCCCGTGTTTGGTCAGCGTCGCAACAGTTTTGTGGGCTCACCGCTGGCTGGAGACTATGATGGGGACTATCAATCGCCGGGGACACCTACAAGACGTGAACGCTATCTAAGTGGATCCTCAATGGCAGGAGGAGGTGGTGGAACGCCACAACAGATTCAAGCATCGCCCAAATACTTAGGTGGCGTTATGAGTCCGGGAATGGGACGCATACGCACCGAGTCCAGTTGCTCAGTGTTCTCTGACAGTGGCGGGGGGAAGCAGCGCAAGGGCGGAGATGGGGAGAAGAGTCAATCGCAGGCGCAGCAACGCGTTAATGCTAAACGTGACTTTGAGACGCGTTTCAACAAGGGCGTTCCCGATAAGTCGACATTCAAAATGTTTGACATGATCTTTTACAATCCCGATAGCAATCCCATGGAGCAGAAGCCGTTGGTGACCACCATCAAGGCCGAATCAAATGGAACCATCAACTCCGATGAGGCTAAGCCCACAGCGCCCGAGCTGCTGGAAGCCAAAACGGAGGAAGCAGCGGCAGCTGCAGCTATGCCAGTTCCACAGCTAAAGCTGGACGCCAATGGCGAGATGATAATCGATGAAAAGACATTGGAGATTGAAACCACTGCCGAGGTGGAGGCTCGCAAGGTGCTAGCCAACTCATCGCTGATACTCATGGATGAAACCACTGGCGACAATGGGTTCTACAAGCGGCACAAGCGTACTCCCACCTGGTCGGCAGAGGATACAGTACGATTCTATCGAAGCCTGCAAATCATTGGCACAGATTTCTCGCTCATGTGTCAAATGTTTCCCAAGCGCACGCGGCGCGACCTAAAGCTCAAATATAAGCGTGAGGAACGCATCAATGGGCAGTTGATCAACAAGGCTCTGCTTTATCCAAAAGCATTTAACATACAGGAACTCAAGGATCAACTTCAAAAGGAGGATGAAGAGCGTGCCGAGGCGGATCGAAAATGGCAGGAAATTGAGGCAACTCAGGTGGCAAACTCCAAAAAGGTGAGTTTTTCACAGCAAGGAATTCAAACACATTTCTGAATATCTTAATTTTATTGCAGCGTTCCAAGTCGCAGGCAAGCAAAGCGGCTCGAGCTCTCAGCGATGGCGACCTGATCTACGAGAACGAACACGTGGTCAAAAAGCGGCTGGGCAAGCAGGCATTGGCAAAGCGCAATGCCGAATTGAAAAATGAAAATAAAAAACCTGCAGCTAAGCGTAAACGTCGTTCCTTGAAACCGAAACAGACTGAGCAATGTTCGGAAGAACATCTTCAAGTACAAAAACAGCTGCAGGTGTTGGAGGAGCAGCTGGAGTTGGAACAGCAGATGGAGCTGGAGCAACAGCTGGTACTGGAACAGCAGCTGGAACTGGAGAAGCAAGCGGTATCACCAGCATATCCTGATATTAAAAGAGAGAAGAGCATTAAGAAGGAAAACTCAAGCAAGGACAAAGGAGAGCAACTGCAGCGGGAATTAAATTCGCTGCTGGAAGAGGGACAGACTGAGAACGATGAAAAGAAGTCACTGCAAAGTAATATTGTCGTCGATGTTGATGATGCTTCGGTTAACTATGCTAGCGACATAGACATGGCCACTGAATCGGATATAGATACTTTATCGCAGGCGGACACAATATTTACCATTGATTTCATTGCCGAGCCGTCGCCGATAGCAACGCCCAACTCAGCGGATGTTGTAAGCGAGCACGATATCGAACAAATATTAACAGAGCTAGCGGAGGGATCGATGGTGTTGGTGTCCTCATTGGATGCTGATCATGAAGATCGAGTTGTTAATGAGATTTACATGTACGACAAACAGACCGGCGAACTCTGTGAGCAACCACTAAAAATACCTGAGCATATTGTTCAGTCTATATTGAATGTTATGAGTTAATTTGGAAGTGTTTATATCCATAATTTAATAACGCATTTTTATTATTATTAGTTTTATTTCATATTTGTTGATATGTAATTTATAAGAATAAAAATAGAATTTGAATTTAACGGACATCTGGCAGTTCCGTGCATCAGTGTTCGATAGTGCTAAAATAGGAAATTACAGAATTAAGACAATTTCAGCCTTGAGTTTCGGAATGTGAATTTGTTTTATTAGTATTATTTAATATTTGACATTTTATTTATTATGATAATAAAAATACAGTTGAATTCAATGTATAGTCTGGTAGCCCTGTGCAACAGTGCTGTGAAATGGATCAAGTACGACATTGTGCAGCACACAAATTTTGACAGTTCTCGCCAGCTGTTGTTGTTGTTGCTTGCAACCAGCAAATTACAGAATTTAGACAATTCCAGCATCGAAACATGGCCCAAGTTCCCTTGGCAATTGTGTCGCACAAGCGCCAGGTGTGCAGCTTGTACAAGCGTGCCGTTCGCAATCTGGAGGCGTGGTACGATCGCCGGTAAGTGCACAAAAAATCGGACAATCCCAGTGACCGCTCGATTATATAATACGATTGTTGTGCATCTTCCATTAAATGCTGGCTGCCAGGGAGGTATTCCGTTATCGGGCAACACTGATGCGTGCACGCTTTGATGAGAACCGCAAGACGGATCTCGGAGAGGGTAGGCGTCTGCTAGCCTGCGGAGA
This sequence comes from Drosophila rellima, assembly GCA_035043635.1. Lineage (NCBI taxonomy): Eukaryota > Metazoa > Arthropoda > Insecta > Diptera > Drosophilidae > Drosophila > Drosophila rellima. Next base: position 19,306,394 of record JAWNMV010000890.1, read on the forward strand.
ACAGGAGCTTTTCGAAACGAAGCATTACCAGCCCAGAAACTGTATGTTTATGTACTTGCATCATCAAATACACATCTAATGTGTATCTGTTTTCAGTTGCGAATAGCGCTGGCGGTTGTGCATTTGAACGTGAGGTCGTGCCACCAGATTGGATGCTCGATTACTGGCATCCGCTGGAGAAAGCACAGTATCCAGAGTACTTTGCCAAACGTGAGCAGCGCAAGAAAGAATATGTGACCTGGTGGGAGAAGCAGTACGGCAAGCCAGATCCCAAGGACCTACATCATTAATACTAGCGCCTAAAATAATGTAGTCAAATCCAACAATTGTTTCTAAAGTAAAAAAAAAAACGATTGGAACAACTCCAGCTCTTATTGATTGTAACTTAAGCATTTACACTATAACTATTTAGATCCATGGAAGAGGACTCATTCTTCAGTTTAGGAGAAAAGCCAATTGGACGTAAGTGGTGCAACAATTTGGCGTGGTGGAATTATATGCAAGACGACCTATTCCGTTGAGGCGAGCTTAGATAAATTCACCATTCGTAGGCAACGTTTCCTCTCTGTGAATTCTTTTTACCTGGAGCTCAATTTTTTCACACCGCTCAGCAAAATAAAGCTAACAAAAGAGGCCGTAATAAGTGAATATACCACAATGTTAGCGTACGCACGCTCGAAGTTAATTACATTCTAATGTATTTATTTTAAACATAAATGGGAAAAAATCTTAAATTAATGGTAGTGCTCTCTGTGGAGTTCTCTTTTGATGTGTGTATTTTATGCATGTATTAATTTGTTTGACTGCATCTGGTTCAGTTGAGCTCATTGGCATCTAAGCGTGGGCGCTTTTTGCTATTGCTGCCATTGGGAGTGCTGTTGGCATTGGTACCATTCCCATCATTACCGTGCTCTCTCTTTCGCTGCAGCGTCTTCTTGTCCCACTGTTGTGTTAGATATCGCAGCAGGACGCACCTCTTGTCCATCACTATCAGCTGCGCCGGCTCGGGCACATCCTCTGTGGGCAAGTACATGGAGGCGCGCTTTTGTGACGTTCGAATACCATGATCATTGCTCAGGTGTGCGAAATTTTTCGAATCGTGTGTTGGTAGACCTTTAATAAAATCGCTGACAGACATGCTTGTGCTTGTTGTTTTTATTACCAGTGTGGTTGCGATTTCTATTGATGTTTCCAATCACAATTTAACAATTTAAGCAATAATCTTCACTGGATTCTTACTTGTGCGTTGTGGTGCAAGCTATTATCTATACGGATGTGCACTTTTAAATGCTTTTTTTGCGTCTCAGATGGTGTTCTCTATGCAAAATGTTAATTTATAAGTGCCTTGCCTTGCTATTGTTGTTGTTGTTGATATCTGTAGACATTCAGTGTGACCGGAGTCCATTTTAATATTAATCCACGAGAATACCAAACGTGTGAGTACTAAAGCTCGCTTTAAATTGATGAATAAGTATTTGAATATTCAGTACAAAAATTAAATAAAGAATAATAAGAGCATAATTCATCAAAATATATTTTAAATTTATATAAGAAATAATCAATAAGGATAAGTTGTTTAATATACTTGAACATTAAAATAAAAATTAGAAAAAAAGAGAAATCTTTTGCTGGGTTTTCTATATTTTAAATAAGAAATACTTTTATTAAGTGTGTATCAAAAGTGTTGTATGTAGTTTAACTACGATTGTGTCGATTTCCATCACCACGACGCACCACATCCTTGTATTCATCCATGCGTCGCGTACGTGCCAAATATTCGGGATCATCTTCCTGCTCCTGTTGCTCGACAATCGCCTTTTCTTCGTCCTCCTTCTCGTTGGGATCGAGAGCAGCAGCAATTGCCTTTTCCTGATTTATCTTGGCCATTTTCTGGTCGTCGGGAAAGATGCCTTCGTCGACACGCTGCTGATAAAACTCATCAACGGTCATGATTGGCAAACTGGGATAACCTAAGCCGAAAACCGCCTTTTGCGTAGCATTGCGTGTTATGATGAACGGTTGCAGAGGCTTTGGTTTTGGCTGCTGATGATGATGATGAGGTCCATGACTGTGGCCATGTCCTTGGCCAGCATCTTTCGGCTGTTGCTGTTGTGGTGCCGAGACGCTACCCAATGGTTCCTTTTCGCCGGCTTTAATGTGTGAGAGACGCATTTTAACCATCTCCTTCATGACCCGTAGACTTTCCAACTCCTGCTTGGTATCCATGATGCTCTTATCCAAATACTTTAAGAAGAATTCACGACGCACTTCGTCGTCAGCGGTTTTGCTTTTAACGGCGTTGCGCATTCGATTCATGTACTCGTCAATCTCCTTCATCTTGCGATACTGGGTGATTTTATCATTGCGATTATAAGCCGCTTGCATTAATTCCCACTGCTCGCTCTTATTCTGGCCTGCATCCGTTTTGTTGTCTCGTTCCGCTTTGCTTTTGGGCGCTTCACAGAGTTCGTATTCCTGACAGCGTTGCAGGTGATCATTGAAATAGATTTCACCCAACTCGAGCATTTCGGTGCTGTTCGGATTGTTCACCTTGGTGGTGAGCTTGCCCAGAAAGTAGGGCAGCAGCATGAAGGGAAGCGAATCTGTCGAAACTTCATCGATCAACTCATTGGGGCTGAACATGCTCACTTCGTTGACAATAACAGTGGCCTCTTCAAAGTGTCCCATTGCCGTTTTAACTTTGCTCTACATTAAATGCGTATGATTTATTATGTGCGTTAACGAATTTGTTGTTTACCGATTCTCACCTGAAATTCGCTGCCATTGAATGGCAGATCGGTGACTTCGAGCTCGTCGTACAGATTCCAGCCATTTAAAAATATATCAGAAAGTTTCTTTTCCTCTCCGTTTGTTGATTCAGCAGCAATGGCTTCAGCCATTTTAAAATATTGTTCAAATTAAACAATTTCAATATTTAAGAAATATTCGCAAACAGCTCCTGTCAGCTGATAAGCAAGTTTGATGCATCGAAAGTGCTGCCAAGCAACCAGTGTTAGATAACGTAATAATGTGCTGCATATTCAATTTGTGTATGCACTTACCCACCCTATAGTACTTTGCTTAAAAAATATCGAATGTTTTATTTTTTAAAGCTCATGTATACATATTAATTAAATTTTACACTAAATTACCCAGACGAGTGAAATAAAATTGTAGTTATACTTTTATGTGATTAGAAACGGTCTTTTTCAAGTTTGCTTTTATTTGTAAATATAAAAGTCATTGGACATTGTACAATTTTAAGAAGCGGCATCTTTGTTCCTGTTTCCTTGAGTCTATTTGGGGATGTTGGTCTTGATAAGTTAACCTTTAAGCGACGTTTCCAGTTCATTGTTGGCTAAGAGTTCTTTAATAATGTCCAGCCCACCAATTAGTTCGCCCTTCACATACACTTGGGGGTATGTGGGCCAGTCTGAATAGGTCTTCAAGCCCTGACGAACTTCTTCATCGGAAAGAATGTCAAAAGTCTCGTAAGGTAAACTGCAATCAGGAGGATAGTAATATTAATAATTCTAATAATGGGCTTAACTGCGACACATTGGTGTGAACGTAGTGTGACTCCACGTACTTTGTGTCATTAGCAATGGCAATAAGTTGCTTGGAGAAGCCACAGCGAGGTGCATTTCGATCGCCCTTCATGAATATCATGAGTGGAGCCTTGTTGATAAGCGCCTTCAGACGATCATCCAGAGTTTGACCCGTGGCAGCAGCGCTGCTAGCGCTTTCGGCCATTTTCTTCGACTTGCTGCTAATGGCGGCAATGTCAACACCATCCACACGATCCACAGCGGATCCCTTGTTGAAGAATATAACTGTTGGCACCGCATCAATCTGGAATGGCAGTTGAAAATTAATTAGCATGCTTTTAAAAAGCATGACGAATACTAGTTACCTGGTGTTTCATTGAAATTTCTGGAAACTTCTCAGCATTTAGTGTGATGAATTGCAACTTATCGCCCAGTATGCTGGCGAGCTCCTTGAGCACATCGTTAACCTGAGCACATTGTTCTGCCCACTCGGCGGAGAATAAAGCAACGGTCGTTTTGTCGGCGCTTATATATTTTTGGTAGTCTTCGGAATTTTCTACGGCTAATACAGACATTTTTAAGATTAAATTTGTGAAATATTAACTTTTAAAAGCCAATTAAATGGAAATTATTATTCTGAATGTCAGCTGGCGAAAAGTGTTGCCCAGCCCGGGTACATTTTCAGTGTTGAAAGCCGGTTAATAAATTTAAAATTATTAATACAAAATAAATGAAAGAAAACAACAATTATAATGTTATAAAGTCATTTGCATATAATATGTATGCTGTCATAATATTTTGTAATTTATAGCGTCTCAAACAGTGTTGCCTACTCTTCGCGTCATAAAAAAGCTAAACAAGCCTTTGAAAACAGCTAGAAATAGCCAGAAAATTTTGTTAGTAGCTAAAAAAAAAACGATAGAGTAGTGAAACAATATTTTTATTGATTAAATACAGTATTTTTGAAAACTTCTCAAGTTCGGAAAACATATTGTCTTCTGCAGCTGAAATTAATATATTGGTTGATTCCACCTTGAAGTATGGTTAGTTTCACCTTGCATGGAAAATAGCTATATCGCTAGATCTAGCAGGGAAATAGCTGAATTGACAACACTGTCTACAACACGTGCGCCCTCCTCTCGCGACAGTAAATTCAATATACACACCGAAGGAATTTGCAAAAAAAAAAAAACGACAACTAATTGCGACCGTTCAGTTAATAATCAATTATGGTAACAAGAAAAAGGCCAGTTAAGCGCAGCGCCAAGGTGGCTGCCATAGATAACGACAATGAAAACCAGGACCAAGATGATGATGGCGTCTCACAGCCCAAAGTTCCCAAAGAGCTGCTGGTAATTGCCCAGGAGGTGAAAATAGTGCGTGCGTTGGCTTGCAATGACTTAACAAAGCGCAATCGCCAGATACGCAAACTGAGAAAATGGTTCCAGCTGCGCGCAGTTAGTTCGTTTCCCTTCACAGAGGATGATTTTATGAGGATTTGGAAAGGTCTGTACTACAATGTCTGGATGTCGGACAAGCCGTTGGTGCAGGAAGAGCTGGCCGAGCAACTGGCCCAAATGGTAGACAGCTTTGGAGGCAACACTGCCTGCAGTCTGGCCTACTTCAGTGCATTCATGCGGACAATGTGCCAGGAATGGTTCGGAATCGATCAGTGGCGCATGGATAAATTTTTAATGCTTGTACGTCGCATGCTGCGTTACATGCTGCGCCTATTGAAGAAGAGCAAATGGTCACCAGAATTGATACAGACATTCAATGCCAGCATGCAGCAATCTGTACTTGCCGAGCAGCCAAAGTCTCGTGGACTCACAATGCACTACATGGACGTATTCTTCGAGGAGTTGGCCAAGGCGGCAAATGAAGAAATTACCGCCGCCCAGGTCAATCTCTTTCTGTTGCCATTTGTACACTATTTGGGCACACAGAGAGATGCCAAATTGGTGGCACAGTGCCGCACGCGAGTGCTTTATCACTTGCTCTACCAGAGTGAATTGGGTCGCGAATACAGTGAAAAGTATAAGGCATGGAAGGAAATGGGTTTTCCCACTGCCTCAATAGACGATGTCGAGAAGCTGGACTCGGGCTTTGATGAGGAAGAGGAGGAGGAGGAAGATAAACAGCAGCCGGAAACCACATCCCTTGATCCACGTGCGGGAAATGTGGATGTTCTAATGCCTGAGTTGCCACTCAACGCCGATTGCGTGCTGGACGAGCTGCAGACGCTGCTGCGGACCCAGGAATACAACAGCAAACGGCGCAAGGGACTACGCAAGTTGATCCAAATCTTTGAGACGTATGCAGGCGGTGAGTTTCCGTTGGGTGTGCGCAATATGCCCAAGCCTGAGGGCACAACACTGGCGGAAATGGTAGAACAGAAGATCGCCGAGGCAGATGAATTCGAGGAGGAAAACTTTGCTGTTGGGCGCAATCTTAAGAAGTTGAGCAAGTCCAAACGCAAGCGTCTTTTGAGCTCGATCAATTTTGAAGAGGTCGATGAGAACAACTTGGATGATGTTCTGGCCAAGGCCATGTCGCCCAAGCTGCAGAAGCAAGTGAAACGTAACGAGAAGGTGCGCTCAAGCATTAACAATGCCTGGGTTGTAGAGAAGGTGGACGAGAACGATAAGGAATCAGAACCAGCTGAAAAGACAGCTCCAGCTCCAGTCAAACAGGAGGCGAAGAAGGCAAAAAAGCAGCCAGTGCAAAAGGAGGAGGTAACCAAGCAAAAGGAGGAGCAACCAAAACAGCAGCCCAAGGAGAAGGAGGAACAGCCAAAACAGAAGGATGTGCAGGTTAAGCAAAAGGAGGATCAGTCCAAGCCACAGCCCAAAAAGCAGTCCAAGCAGCAACCTAAAGTGGAACCAACAGTAGATTCGTCCAAGGATGAAGTATCTACACCTACGCCTGCTGCAGCTACTTCGAAAGCAAGTAACGGCTGGAATGAGCCACTGCAGTCTGGTGAACAGGATTTCTTTGTACCCTCACGCAAGGTGCAACTAAAACAAGCCAACAGTAAACTGTTGCTTAATCCACTCGCTGCTCAGAGCACGCCCAAGAATCCATTGCAGCGACTTCGAGTGGGAGCGCCGTTAACGGACAGCGGTAGCAAAAGGGTGCGCATTATGACCAAGTGTAATAGCGCCTATCCCAAAAGTGACTACTATCGCCAGTTGAAGCTGTCGCCACAGTTGCCATACGATGCAAATCGCCAGCCTGGCAAGAGCGCTCTGAAGCCACATGTCCTTCCTGGGCCCATCAATCCCAACTATAAGAAACCCAAGCGACTGTTCAACGATACGCTGTGACGTTGCATCAACTGGCTGGGACTGGACTGGACAGCTTAATGCATGGACTGATATTGGCTGAGATTGACTTGTAACCAGATCCAGAGATGACCACCTATCTCCCCTACCATTCTCAGCAGTCTAACACTGTCCATTCGAGTGGGCAACAGATGCAATTCTACTGGTCTTTGCTTTTAATGGATAGTCTAGCTGATGATAATGTGTCATTAACTTGCATAGTAAATACAATATATTATGTACCAGATATTTTTACATATTTACATTCATGTATGCTTCTTAGTTTTCCATATCATTTTGGCTTGTAGACAACTTTTCTGTTTAATATGCGTAACAATTTGAATTCATTTTTAAGTGGAATAAACTAAACTATGTTAAAATGGTATACATATTGTTCTTTGTCTGTTGTGTGCGTTGGTGAGAAAACTTTTTATATCCTTTCAGCTTACATGTTTATATAGCAACTCACATTCATATTTATTTAAATGTAGCTGCGGATTTGAATGGCATTTGGTACAAAGGCTCTTGAGCGATACAAAGGAACACAAATACCTATATCAATTAAAAAGAAATGCAATTAAATTCAGTTTTTATATGTATACAAAATAAAATATACATACTTAAAATGTTGTTAATTAATTAGATTTGATTTGATCTCTTCTCCATCTAAATTGAATATCATTTAAAAATGTTAATATACTTAGTATACAATGAGGATAGTTCATTTTAGTTCAGTTATACACTAACAAGGCCTATATATATATATATGTACATATGTATATGATCTACGATTTAAAATCTTCAGTTAATATGTACATATGTACAAATGCATGTACATATAAATATATATAGAATTTTTTTTGCATAAAAATTTAAATATAATAATTTACTTTTATTTTTATTATTTAAAGTAATTTTAATAATTGAAAATTAATGAAATTCAAGTTTACCCTGCTTTTTCACACTCTTCTTGAAGGCTTTTTTGGGATTCAATTTCTTTTTTTTAAACTCAACTATTTTTTGCGGTTCCTGTTTAAAACTCAAAAGGCTGCCATGGGATTATTAACTCGAATGCTGCTCAACTCAGAAATCTGCTCAATGTCCCTTGCAGCATGCAATTGCACTCGTCTCTCTTAAATGCGTTTGAGTGGAGTGCTTTGCACTGAAGAGAGTTGAGCAGCCATTGCATTTGTGGCATTTCGCTCCACTCACAAACGAGTTGAGTTAATAACTGAAATTAAGAGAGTTCTATTGGAAGCTTAAGAGCTCAACAAACGCTGCTAAAGAGAACATTAGTTGAACACATTGCGCTCAAGATTCTTGAAATTGAGTTGAACTTGTAACTTAGAAATACTTAAAATGTGTGTGAGTAGAAATGCACTTAGGTAAGCAGATTAAATCCTTATCAAACGGACCCTGTTCGAAATAAAAGTGCATTTATAAAATTAAAAAAATAAATGTAAATGTCATCATACATATTCACCGTTTTTGGCAAGTGTTTAATATTTACAATATATTAAAGACATCAGGTGTATTTTTTTTTATTTAAATCAGTTAATAATAATATTTTATTGATATACATTTTAATGCTAGTCAGGCGCTATCAAGTTATATTTTGTATTTTTTTTTGGTTTTTGATTTGCGGTACAATTTTTAACACTTCAGCTCAGATGCTCATTTAAAAATACATTTATTCTTGACGTCATTTGCATATTTTACGTTTATTGAAAAATGCGCAAAGTATTTTTTTTTTTGCAATTGCCACAGGTCAAAATCGGGAATCAGATTGCAGTTTATAAAATAAAATATACTGTTTGCATGATGGTAAATGAACTTCCGATTCGTTCAACAAAGGCACATAATAAATGTTCATATTTATTGGTAATGTTCACCACAAGCATCAAACAACAAAACAATACCAAAGTGGGCGTGTCTGGGCGGCGGCTTACACAACATATCGCAATCCATTTGCCATCTATGTATGTATGCATATGTGTGTGTATATTTGTGTACTTAGTATAAATCAGTATTTAGTTGGGGGTTGGTTGGTATTGCAGTAACATTTAATTTCCTTGAGGATAACATCTGTTAAAATTGTTTGAACACGATTTAGCAAATGAAGTCTTACATTATTGGAGCATGGACAGTAGCTGCGGCAGGACGAAGTGCACATTCACTCTCGCTGTTGTCCTTTCCGAGCGTCACCTGTCCTCGACAACAATTCCTGTTGACAGTCTGTTTAAGTTGCGTCAATCTCAGCCAAACAAATAAGTAAGTACACATTCACTCGTCTTGTCTGACTACCCATCTATATGTATTCACATTCACATTCACATTCACATTCGCAGTCACATTCACATTCACCCGGAGGCCCCAAATTGTCATCTCTTCTCAGTCTGTCTTGCTCAATCTCTCTCTCTCTATCTCTCTCTGTGTCTTTCTGTCATGTTCTATGCACATCTTCAGTATTAAAACTTGTCGAAATTTTATTCAATTTACGTGCACTTAAGATACTATGACGCACAACTTGTGCCGCCTTCTCCACCTAATGCTCCGTAACTGATACGGATACGTGTTGATTTCGTTAGAAAAAGAAAACACGAATACTTAAACAACAACTACACGAAACCAAGTAGCTACAACAGATTACCGTTAAGGTGTACTTTTAATACCCTTTCAAAAGATTTTCACTAATACATATATATTTTGCCTTAGGTTGAGTCTCTTTCATTTTATAGTTAAAACTGTTGTTGTTTTAACTTTTGATGTAGAAGTTCATACTGCAATTTATAAGCTTGCCAGCAAGTCTCAAATTTTAATAATAATATATTTGTTATATTATAATAATGATCTGTTATGAAAAATCAAAATTTTATTTACGAAACAATGTGCTTTAATTTTGGTTCCACAGATTCTAAAATTATTGGATATTTTCATATTATACATTATTATGCAAAAAAGTAATACATAATATATGTATGCTTAGATCAATCAAATCAAAAATTAACTATTCCATCTTTAAGCTAAAGAACTTTTGTTTTTAGAGAACATTTGCATCATTTTTGCTGAATTGGCGAGGCGGTTGCTTTGATTGCGCCCGAGCAGAAGATTTTCAAACCTTAAGCTTCATTCGAGCAGATCGTCGGAGAACAGTGTAAAAGCTTTAAGAGACCTCAAAGACACTTCACATATCGGTTCAAGTTCAAGTTGCTCCAGTTAGATAAAATGCAAGTTATCCAAGTGCTGTTAATGATTTGGTTAATGCCGTCAATAATTTGTGGTGTCAGCTATAAATCCTGCGCTCCAGAGAAACATTGTGTGCCTTACGAACTGTGCAATGAGGGTTACGGTTTAGATGGACAGTTTTACCCTGAGCTCAATCGGACCCTTCTGGATCATCAAAATTGTCACTATATGGAGAAGTGCTGCCATTTGAAAGATACGGTGAGAGAATTTTTTTTTTATTAATTTTAAATGGAAATGATTAAACAATTTTAATTGAATATGCGGAAATTAAAATCCCAAATTTATTTAAATAAATATAACACGTTTTTATATTCATTTTAAAAGCAAATTCGTTTGACAATTTGTTTTTTGAAAATTAAAGAAAACATCTGTTGTTTTTTTTTTATTTTTTTTTATTTTATTATAATTAAATTTCAGTTGCCTTTAAAGTTTGTTTTCATTTTTTCGAATTAAATTGTGTGTTTTTTGTTATATTAAGAAAGTTTATTTGTGCTTCCAGGATTTCCCAATATTATAGCTGAGATTTTGCTGTTCAACTAGAAAAATTGATTGAGTTTTAATATTCTTAAAAATTGTAATTATAAATATAAAGTGGAAAACGTGCAGCATACATTTTTGCCTTCAAACAGAATGTTCTTTTAATTTACAGCTCTCAATTTGCAGGACTTACAATGGCTCCTTGTTGCAGCAGGGGAAGTGTGGATCTCGTTTGGATTTCTGGTTTCACATGCATCGGTTCACAGTCACAGAGCAGGAGGAGGTCAAGTTTGGCGAGTTTCCCTGGCTGGTGGCCATCCATGATAAAAGTGATTATCTGTGCAGCGGTGCTCTGATCACTCCGGTTGCGGTCCTTACGGCGGCTAATTGCGTCCAGGACAGGAGAAAATCCGAATTGCGACTCGTTGCCGGCGAATGGGATGCAGCTGTGGAGTGGCATCCATTTCCGCAGCAGACGCGAACTGTGGATAAACTGTTGGTGCATCCAAGCTACAGACAATCGATCAGGCATAATCTGGCATTGCTTCTAGTTGGCCGGGAGCAACCGTTTGAACTAACTGCCCATGTCCATGTGATTTGCCTGCCATCTCCCGAAGGCATTCACAATCTCAGGGATTGCTATGTGGCCGGCTGGGGTCCTGTGGATTTCCCCAAGAACAGGACTTTGTTGAAGCGCTCCTCCCTCTTCGTCCTGCCGCGCGATCACTGCGTTTCCAAGTTGAGAATGTCCATATTTGGTCGGGACGTTACCCTAAATGATACTCTCCTCTGCGCTGGCGGCGACAAGGATCATTTTGTATGCGACGATCTGGGTGCCATTCCCCTCATGTGCCTCCTGTCCGGCAGCAATAATAGATTCGCCCTTGTTGGGCTCCTGGCTCGGGCTACACATTGCGATAGTCCTCAGCTGCTGGGAATTTACACAAATGTTCTACTGTACCGAAGCTGGATAGATGTCCAGCTTGAGGAGCACGATTCGGATACAGATCGTTATATGATTGACTAAACTGTTTGAACTATTAATATTTGTATTTTATTTAATCTGTTCAATTCACATACGAAATTTCAGCTGGATAGATGATATAGTTACTGAGATACTGAGATGAACAATCTATGGTATGTATTAAAATATTCAATTTATTCTGATTAATCGACATGATGTATCAATTTGTTTCTGCGAAATAGTAGACATCAACCATAAATCAATCCTTTGTTTCAAGTCATAATATATGTACTAAATATGTACTATATTTAATATTAAATATTTAAAACAAAATAGATGCTACTTCATCTGAGAACACTCACATAACTAAGTAAACAATTTAAGAGTAGTAAATTAAAAAGGTTCAGAGTTCTTAATCTGAAATCGACTTAAGGCTTTTTTGGTAAACTTAAACACAACTTAAATATTGCATGTCTTCAAAAAAGGTTCCTTTTTGAAAGATATAAAAGCTAGTAAGATTTGAGTGATTTATATTGTATTGATTAATCAAATGATACCTGACATTTTTAATAGTGCTTTTAGTCCTCTGGCTATTCAAGCTTTGATTCCAACGGTGTTTTGATTTCTCGAAATTGATTTCAATACTCGCAAGTTTTGTTTATTTGGTTTCAATTGAAATCTATCTATGTATAAATGAAAACTCTTCGTTGTTCGTGACGGTTTCAATTCTGGGAATGTACCCAAAGCCCGTCGCAGATGTTGCTATAAAGTCCACCACTTTATAGGCCCTGCGTTCAGTAACAAATTATTTGTTTAATTGATTGTAAGCGGCTTTCGTTGTATTACCTTATTGGCCATGATGCTTCAGTGCCGCCAGTTAATTCCGTTGCTCGGTCTTGTGTCGCTGGTGCGTGGACAGTTAAACCTCTTTGGTGAATCCTGTTATGAGGATGACTTTGTCGATGTCGATTTCAATGGCTGTGAGAGCTGCGAGCACAATTATCGCAATATGGTATTCATTTTAAGAAACTCCGATGAACAATCTATTATCTCCACATATTTAATTGTTCTGCTTGTTATGTGGTTGTGTTTGGCTTTTATGTTCGCCATACAACGTTGGTGCAAATGAAATATTAACCATTGTTTATCTAATAATAAATGTTTGACTAAATTAAATAATATACTTTTTTAAATTTATATTAGTTTAGTACATTAAATTTACAATATAATATGAGTTTTTGAACTTTCTGTTCAAAGTTCTGATTGCTATAATTATCTTTATGCACTTGCATTGGAAAGCAACAAAATATTATAGCACACAGAATTGCATCTGCTTCTGCAATAAGACGATTCAAAGCCAACAGAACTAATTGCTATGTCTTCACTATGTCAAAATTCTGCTTGCTATGGCACTCGGTTGTTGCTGTCTTGTAAACAATGTTCAATGCAAAGGCGTAGCCAGCAATTCCAAAGGGAAAACATTAAGAACATTATTAATATGTGCTGTATGGAAGTGAGTTGTGCTTTTTAACGTCTTTTGGATTAGAAGTTTTTAAATATTCATAGAGGCTAAAAAGCCCCTGCTGATTATTGGCTGCGCCTATGGTGATTTCTCAATTATCTTACACTTTAATTTGTTTTCATTCTACAGTTCGTGGCGAATGTTTCGGGCGAAAACTTTGACTGTTCGAATTAGCTGTGAAGTTTTATAAAATTGAAATAAATTTCAAACGTAATTTTCATTATAAATGCTTGATTTTATTTGTGTAAGTAGTTGTAGGGATTAAATATATAATTAATCATAAATTATAGGTGGATTGGGGATTGTGTGCGATATTGTTAGACTACAAATTTATATACGTATGTATATATATTTAGAAACAATAACAATATTCTCGGTGTGTGTTTCTGTTTACTTTAGAGGTAGTGAATCAATGAATCAATTTTAATATTGAAATGAATAAATCGAAAGAATGAGTGGTCGGCCGATCTTCAAGTATTAACGATATATCGATTTTCTAAAAATAATTTAAATGAAAACATATGTTAAATGTCTAGTAAAGTGAAAGTTGTCACTATTTATTTTATAATATTTATTTAATGTCAACTAAGTACAGTTGATCAAAATTAAAGTAAAAATTATATTAAAATTAAACAATATAAACAATTTAAAAGAAAAATTTAGTAATTATATTTAAATTTTTATTTTAACTGAAAGAATAAAAAAGTTAAGCTGGACAAAAACTGAACAGATTTTTAAGCGTAATGTAATTTTGATGAACAATTTGCTATAAATTCTTTAATCAATAATAAAATACTATTAAAAATTGGCCTAAATATTTGAATTTTTCCCATTTTAAAATGATGTCTGATGTTGAGCTAGAAAGTCTCGTTTTTTTATGGGTTTTTGTTCAAGTGAATTGAAATGGAAGACAGAGAATGAAGAGCACCTAAATCGCATAGATTACTTATTAATTGTGCACATGGGCCAACTGTGTGTCAACTGGCGGAACCTTTTTAAGGAGGACACACATTTGTCTTGTCCGCCTGCCTGTGTCTGGAATCTGACACTCTGAGAGTCGGACGTGGACGTGGACGTGGATGTTTCTTGTTGAATTATGACCTGGCTGCTGGACTTGGTTTGGCTTTTGGTGCTTTGCATGTCGCTCCGTTCCGTTCGCTATCGTCGATGGCCGCGTCCAAAATTGAAAATTGAAAAATTGCTTATTGCAATTTGTTGCCACAATCGGTTGACCATACACAGCAGAGGGCTAAAAGGCAGTAGCCATTTCTGGGCACCGTTACACGCTCTTTGCGCTTTTTCAACTTCCGTTCAACATTTGGCGTGCACGTGCCGCCAACTCCGGAGTCAAGTACCAAGAGAGTAAAAGAGAGAGAGAGAGAGAGAGAGCGATATAGAGTCCTTGCCGGCTGATGCTCCTACTGCATTTCTCTGTTGCTGCAGTTGCTCTTTCCTGTCCGAGAGAATTTAGCAATACAATTTTATACCCTAACATAGAATTGTTTATTTTTGTCATGTTGTTTGTGAGGCATTTCAAATGTCCTAAGGGGGAAGTAAAGAGATCGAGAAACGAGATATCTGAAATATTTATTTTGTTTATTGTCTTAATTTAGCTCAACAAAATATATTTTTAAATATTTATGTTTAAATATTCGATTTTTATACTAGGTCTGAAGAAAGCAATAAAGTGATTTGCTACACTAGAACTAACTTCTCTAACTCTTTATTTATTACTGAAAGGATGTTGTATTTTTATTATTGAAGAGATCAGTTTTATATAAAAGGTTTATCAAATAAATAACTCGGCAAGGTATTTAAGGTTCCAATTTTTCAAGATTATAGCTCTTGTTTCAACTAAAAACATTTCTTAGATCAATTTCATTGCTTATAAAATCGATAGAGTATTGAAGCTTCGGTTTTCTAAGGTTAACAGTGCAGTTTCCTGTTCTTGTTTCGTTTGGTGTCTGGCTTACTATCTCGGAATAGAAGAGGCAGCAACTGCAATGCCAAATGGTAAAATGCCAACTGCAAAGCAAATGGCGAAAAGCGCAAAAGAAAATGGAAAACTTTTGCATATTTTGTATTTGATGCTTGAAATATTTATGATCTCGTGCAATTTGTGGCTTACTTTCGGTAGAGCGAGCGTCTGGCCAGTTGTCTGCACCCTCGCCGCCCTGCCACGCCTCTTTCGGGCCGCCCAATTTGGTTTTGGTTTCGAAACGTAGCCCATGGAGCGACGTGTCTGCCAATCTGTGAAATATGCTGCTAATGCACTTATTGCCAGTGCTATTGAATTTATGTGGCCAACGTCTCGGACTTGCTCTGAACTCGGCTCCGCTCAGCCTTTTGATAGCCGCTCTCTGTGGCAATTTAATGGGAACTTTTGCGGTCAAAGTTGGACATGTGACCAGCACTCAGCCTAATTGTGTTTCCGTTGCACCATTTGAAGTTCGCACTTCAGCAGTGAAAGCCACAAAGTTTCTAATACCAAAGTGTACTTCGTCTTCAATTTGTTTAGCAAGTTACATTTCAAGTAAATCAAAAATTTTAGTAACAGCTAACTGTACTCTTAATTTTCTGTAAACAAATTAGCAAATCTCTAAATGTTCTTTATGGATCTTGTGAGAAAATACATTTTGAAAGTTAACTTCAAATTTAAATTCATTACATCGATTTATTATTTTATTAAAATTATCCCAGCGCTCTGTTAATCTAATTAAGAAATGTTAACTAACAGAATTTTTAGAATTTAGCAATATGTTATTACATATTATTATATTAATTTCTAAAGTATTTTAGAATGATATTGTATTCAAGCTGAGATTTAATCTAGACTTAACATCTCTTTGTCAGAGACATTTACAGGGTATCTGCTAGTCTAAAGCACTTGTTAGCCCACCTACTTGCTTATGCTGTTTATATCGTGTAGTGTTCGATCATTTCAAACCCCATTGATTATAAATTGCCGAGTAAGCCCATTTTTTGTTGGTCGTTCTCTGCCCGTTGACTTTTGAATTTTTAACTTAGCTGGCGCCGACGTGACCCGGGCAGATTAATTGCCTGGCCAGGCATTGGATTTGACTGTCTGGTTACATGGCGGGATGGAGGGAGGGGGTTAACTGTCGCCACGTTTTGCCCTTTGCCTGAGCTGCAAAAAAAAGTCAGTTGCCTAATTTATGGCGCACTAAATGAAAAAGCCCCCAAAGTGCATTTTAAGTTGCGAATCGAGTGGAGTGGAGCACGATTCTATTCCCGGCCTGGTCCGAGCCTGGTCTGGTGTCCAGTCCAGCTCGTTCTGATCTGGTCAAATGCAGTTAAAGCGTTGAGGCATGGCGTTAACATGGCCAACTCGTAACGGCTTGTTTCGCATTTCGTTGCATTTGGTTACCAGACGATTCGTTTCCATTCCATTCGATTCGATTCGATTCGATTCGATTTGATACCATGAGTGCTTTTATTTCCATTTTATTTCGGAGTGCGGTAGCCAAGATCTGGGAGGTTTGGGTGGCTAACTTGGCTGTGCTTTTGTGGTTTTTGTTTGGCCAAAAGTGCTTAATCAATTGGAAATGACCGTGCTCAACGCCCATGGGCAATGCGACGCCTTTAATGCTCAGACCGCACACTAAGCTACCATTTTATTAGCTGCGGAAATTTTCGCAACAAATTTGTGAGAAATTTTCTTTTTTTTTGTAACATACATGCGTCCAGACGAGGACCAGACTAGCCTGACCAGACCCAGAGCCAGACACAGCCCAGTCTCAGGGCCATTTGTGATCCTGGCCAACTGCAACTGCACTGCATGCGCTTCCGTTAAGGAAATTACCAAACAACGCGCGCATCCGGCTGATATGGTGTCGCCTCCGGACCTCCTGCCGTCTCTCTCTCTCTCTCCTCGCTGTCTTCACTCTATCATTTCCCCTTCTCTCGCTGCCACTCTCTGCTCTACAATCCCACAAAAGTGAAGTGCAGATTAATGAAATGCCTAGAAGCATGCTACACTTTTATTTGTGTTTTTTCATCATTAACTTTTCTCGGACTGCTTTGCCTTTGTTGCCTGGATTTTCATGAGTTCCATTGCTCAGAAATGTTGACATAAATTAGGCCTAATTTAAATTGTTGTTCTTAAGGAGAACAGACTTATGCAATGAACATTTAATTTGTTTATATTTCTATCGAATTAAAACTTATCGAAATTCGTCCTAGCCTAGAATAGATCGAGGACAAGAAAAAAAAGAATTATTATGAATAACAAAATAATTTAATGTTAATTTCTAAGTTTGTAATTTTGCTCTGTTTGCTGGTTTGCTAATCAAGCCCGCATTATACGAATATCGGCAAATACTTCTACCACATATATAGCTTTAAGTTTCTGAATAATAAACTGCGCGCACTTTCAGAACTTTTGTTATAGTCTTGCACTTAAATCTAGCATCTTATTAAAAATTTAGATTTTTTGTTGATTAATTTACTTAAATAACTTAATGAACTGAAATTAATTCTGTTGCACAAATTTGACGTAATGCTTAGCTGTTTATCTTTTAAAAATATTTGAATACTAATAAATTAATCATAATAATACATGATTATAAATTAAATATAATTTAAAAGACATAATAAAAAAAGAGCTCTGATATTGGTATATTGAATATAGTAATCAATGAACAATGTAATTAAATTGGAACTAAACCTGTCTACACATCATTTCGTTGCACTCTTTGTTTTTAGAAAGTGTGTAATCGCGAGCTTAACAAGAGTTGAGAAGTAAAACTTTTCATAGTTCAAGACATACATATTTATTTATATTTGCAGAGCAATACGCTTACTGTAAAACTCCCCTCGCTGTTGAAACAGCGACAGCGACTGCAACTGAAAACTACTCAACTTTTGTGCGCTTTACTCGTTATCCGGCTCATCATTTTGGTATTTTAATCATAATTCCAAATACAGTTGAGTGCACGCCGAGGTAAAGGAGAAGTTAAAGAAAGTGGACAAGAAATTGGCGAAGAGGGTGGAGGCTGGAGTTACTTTGATTCGAAGTGGCATCGGTAAGTTTCAGCTCTACCAGAGATTCTCCCAAAAAGCTTTACTTGGCAAACTGATCAAACTGAAGTTGGCAACAAGGTGGCAGGTGGCAGGGGATTCTCCTGTTGATATGTAGGTATATATGTCCATAATGTATCTGTATATATAAATGAAATATATACATACATATATTTTTGGCAGTCTGAAGAGAAAGAAATAGAAAGCTTGAGAAATGCTATAAGTTGTCTCGAATTTATTTGCTTTGCTGAATTTTCATTTCAATTTTCTTGCTGCAGTTTTATTTAATCTCACTTGAGGTGCAACGAATGCGTTCAAGTGTTTACTTTGACGGAGTGAGTGGAGCGGCAAGGGGAGCAACTGAAGGGGGGCGGGGGGAGGCGGAGGAGCTGTTAGCAACAATAAGAAAAAAATGTCGCATGTTTATTTTTCTAGTGGAATATTCTGTTGAATATTCTCGTACTCACTGTTGATTCACTCTCCACTTGTATTTATTTATCTGGCATTTACATTAGTTAATGCCTTTGTTATTTATTCAGCAAGCGAATTAATTAAAGAAATTGCTCAAGAAGTGCAGTGTGACGTTCTGTTGTTGTAATCTGGCTGGAGTTATGGCCTTAGATCATTTCTAGTAACTCTGGCCAAGAACTTTGGCTATTACTTTGCCATTGTTGCCGTTGTTTGGCGTTGCAATGACAAAAGTTTAGCAAACAAAACTGTTATTCCCAGTGCCCAGAAGCTGTGGGTCGATGACGATGAGCATGGCACCCACTTCGTTTCCGTTTCCGTTTGGATTTTCTCCATCTCTAACTCTATCTCTATCTCCACCTCCATCGCCACTTAGACAGGCGTTGGAGTTCTCGTCCTCGTTCTCGTCCTCGTCCTTGTCCTTGTCGAGCACCTTTTTCTTTGCATATTTGTTTTGAAAACTTTTCAATTGCTTGCGGAATTTTCACACAAATAAAGACACACACACACACACACACACACACACACACACGCACACACTTACAATGCAACTGTTAGAGGTAGCAAGAGCGAGTATAGCAGAAAGTTTTGGGATACTCGGCACATGAAAGTGTCGTCGCAAATATATATATCTATATCTTTTTTTTCTCAATGTATTTTCAGCTAGTTTTCATTTTCTGTTCGTTTTTGCCTTTTGCAATTTGTTCCCAATTGATTTCAAACACTTCAAATTTATTGGTTTTCAAAAACTTTACGAATTTTATTGTTTCCGCTAATTCTTTTGTCCAGCTCAACAGACGTAACCGGTCAGAGACAAACAGACCAGAACACACACACATTCAACAGTCAGACGGCCAAAAAAAAAAAAAAATAAAACATTAGCTTACAGATTGTTTTAAAGGGTGGAAGGAGGGAATTTTACTTGGGCATCCTTGTGCATCTTTTCAGCTATGAAAATGGCCAAGAGATATATGCAGCAAAGTTCGTCCGGATATGAAAGTCATAGAAATGAAGCACTTTCAGATACTTAGGATTGGGTATTATGTAGCGATTCATTCAATGTGTGTGTGAGTGAGTGTGTGTGTGCTCTTAAGAGACTGCATATGGTGTGCGTGTGGATTGCACTTTAATTTCATTTAAATTGAATACAATTTAGCTGAATTTCTAAGTACAATTCAGGCATGTTTGGGAGAATATTAGCTTATTTAAAATATGTAATAATACTAATATTAAATGTGTAAAATGTATTTATAGCATTTAAGGAAATATTATATTTCATTATACTTCAGTAGTCTAATTATCTTTAAGATATATTTTTTTCAATCTGGGAACGCTAATTTAAATAATTTTAAGAAAATTCAATGCAATGAATTGCAGTAATATTCATTGTAATTTTCAATAATAATATGTACTTAATATTATTTCGGAATTAATTCGAAGATATACATATATAGATAACTTCAACCTGAAGACAATTTCTTGATTTCGTGAAAGATGTCAGCACAAACTAATATTCCAAAGCCCACATTTATTATTGTAGTAATTCCAATATTTATTCTATTCAATTTAAGAAATACTTAAATTATATTATTAATGTCAAGTAATTAAATGAAGTCCAAAGAATTTGTTTTTAATCTTTAAGGCATTTTTAAAATTATCTATAAAGAGTTCTGGATAGGTTAGATTTTTTTTTATCATTGTGTCTGAATAATTTTATAATTTCAGTTATTTAAATATTTTTAAATATTCTTTTTGTATTTTAACAAATGTGCGGCTTTTACAACAGCTGGTCAAAATCTTAAAGAGACAACAACAGCTGTTTTTATTCACATGTCCTGCTCTTAACTGCGCATGTCCTTCAGCTGCGCCGTATTGTGTTCCTGCAGAGAGAATACGGTGTAATGACAACCGGAGAGTATGAGAATGAGCATTAAGTCAATTTGACTGTTTTGACAGTTGGCCTAACCAACCAGTCGAAAGAAGAAAATCATTGTAAAAGCGTCAAAATCGTAATAAAAGCCAAAAGTGAAAAGTTACTATTATATTATAAGCTGCAGTTAAGCATAAGCAAAGTGCAGCAAAATGTATTAAAAAGGTGAAAGATTGTGCAGAGTGCCTGACAAAATTAGAGCTAGGCCAAAATGTTTAATCAATAGGACGATGGCAAGCCACTTTTAGTTTAGGCCAGATAGGCAGTAATTTTGGCCATTCGCAGTGTAATTAGCCAAATGAATGGAATTCAGTTTCAATATCCAAATCACAATCAACGCACAGAGCAGCACGGGTCTTTATTGATTTTTCCAGATTAAGTGGCCAACAAGGAAAACTGTCAGTCAGCCAAGCTGGCGCTCTCTCGCTCTCTTTGACTTACTCTCTCGCTGTCACTCTCACACGCTCTCTTGCTCGCTCTCGCTCACTCTCGCTCTCTATTTATTTGTGTTGCTCTATTGCCGCTTTTCTTGTTTTGTTTTGATACGCGCATTCATTACCAAAATTAGATTATTAATCAGCTGCCAAAATTGGTTTTTGCCTTTTCAGTTGCCCACAAAGCAAAAAGCAAAAGCCATGCCAAAACCCAAATCAAGCTAATTCAAGTCCATAAGCCAAGCCACCAATAACATTCCACAAGTGTCCAAATCTAACCACGAACCACCTTATCCAAAAAATAACTCCTGTTCGCCGAAATGCTAGGCAACAGGAGCCCCCCAACGTACAAACAGCTCGCAACGGGAACGGGGGGCTCCGCCAGCTCCGCCACCAGTGTTAGTTCCAATTCCAAGTCGTGCAGTGGCCATCACTATCAACAGGCCTATCTGGGACATTCCCACGCCTGTTACCATCATCAGCAACAACAGCAACAACAACAACAACAACAGCAAATACAACAACAGCAGCTGGGGCATCATCATCATCAAAGTCATTCGCACGGCAGTCGCACCTCATTAACGCCCACGATGAAGCGCGGCAAGAAGAATTGGGGCAGCCGGGAGAGATCCAGCATGAGTTTCCTAATCGTAATTCTCTTCTTCGCTGTCTTCGGCCTGATCATATTGACGGAGGTGAGTTTGGCAATTCATTGTTATCCGATTTGTCATAATTAATTCAAAACTTACTTATTTTAATTTTATTATATTTTTTTTATTGTTACAAAATCAAGCTGAAATATTACTTTCGACTATTAGTTACATATTTTATTTTCCTTCTGAGAGCTGAAAATCTCAAGAGAAGGACACATAATCATTTTAGAATTTTTCAGAAATCTAGTTCATATATTATATTATTTTTTATATTAAGTCACCGCGTCATTAAAAGTTATTAAAGGATCTCTGAGTTTATATTATTCAATGTTTATTATTTGTAACGTTTATTATTACAAATGAATTTTTTGATAATATCATAGTAGATAAATATTCTCATAATTATATTTAGACTTTCAAATTCGATTGAATTTCACTATTGCATTAAGTATTAAATATTTAATATTTAATTTCATATAGTAATCTGATTATAAATTCTTAAGAAACTGCTTTAATTCATTCAGGCATAAGATTTGCTTTTTCATAGACACAGAGCTCATAAAATATGCATTTCACAATTATAGAATTTGTTTTTGCCACTTCTCCTCCTTGGGTTGGGCTTAGATTTGTAATTGCAATTAAGTTGCATTAAAAATTCAGCATGCAATTTATTATCACAGGAGGCGCTAATTAAAATGCTAAAAGCGTGGCATAGAAATTAGCTTAAAAATCAACCGAAGGTTTTCAAGCACCTGCCGTAATTTCCCATAGAGATGGGTGTCTAGCAACTTAATAGTATATTTATATAAAAATACGAAATCCTTTGTGCTTATAATTATTTATGTACATTTTTTAAATTTTATTTACTTGCATGGGACTTTTCATTTTTTAAAAATAATGATAATTACATTAGCATTAATATTTAATGTACGATAAACTGTGATATCGTGTCACGACTGAAAGCACGACACACGCTCATTTCTAGCTCTAAATTATCATTGTTCGGTCTGTTTTTATTTCATCCTTTTCGTGCTGCAGGTTTTCATGATCGACGAACGCTCCCACAGCGGCTTGATGGCCATGAGGGCGGGCGGCGGGGGCGGTGCCAGTCTGGGCGGTCGCATGGGCGACTCGATGCCGGATTATGATAATGTTAAGGTAAGTTTTGTTATGCAAATGCATGGCGAATGTGTGTGTGTGTGTGTGTGTGTGTGTGTGTGTGCGTTGCCCGCGTTGCCAACCAAAAAATGGTCAACATTTGTTTTTGTTATTGCTGCAGCTGCCATAACGATGAGGGGACGGAAAGAGTTGCTGGTGGGGTTGGGGGTGGGCTGGAGGCGTGGCAGCTTAACTATTGCGCCCATTTTTATGGTCCCAACTCGTTGCCGTGCGGCCGTGGGGCCGTGGGAAAACAAAAGATGTTGCCGTTCGCCATATTTCGTTGCATACTTTTCGGCTTGCGACTGAGGCAAAAGAGATTTGCATATTTAAGCAGCCAGCGCAGAGCGCATAATGCATATGATTTACTTTTTCTTTATCTTTCATTTTTGTTGTTGTTGCAAAGAGCTAACAAAAAGTTGATTTATTTGCACCCAAGTGCTCTGCAATGCACAAAGTTAACATGTGAAAGCATAATAGTTCCCATAACCCATAAGCTGACATTTTGGAAGAGATGAGAAAACTCGAATGCAGGTGAATTGTTTTTATCTCTGTTGAATAAGCTGAGACAATGGCACTATCTGATATTGTTGAAAAATATGATTTTCGCTGATATGTGTGGCTTTTACTGTGCTGCTAATAAACATTTTCTACTACTTCGAATGCAATTAAATCTAAATATTTCAAAAATATTCTAGCAAACTTTATGCCATATCAGATCTATAACATTTTATTCCATTTTGAATATCAATATTTAAATAATACAACACATAATCTTATTATTTTTGAATTAAATAAAATTGTTTTATTTATTAATATTTTTTTCTCAAATTTCATAGCTTACTTATTTTATTTAAAATAATTTTAAGTAGCTTAACATGAAATTAAGTTAATATGAGCAAAATTTACATTTAAACTGAAAGGATAAAAACGAAATTTAATAATTAATAATTTAATAATAATTCAAAAAATTTTAAACGAACCAACATTTGGTTTAAAGGCTGTCCTGCAACCATTTATTGAATTTATTTTTTGATTGGTTATCAAATTGTGTGTTATTGCAGGATGACTACGAACTGGATGACAGCATTCTGAGTGATAATAAATTAGGTTTTATACAGTTTCGTGACAATAAACTTAAAATTCAAGGTGAGTAACAATTGGCAATCAGCTGACACAATGCCACGACCATTCAGCACAACCAGACTTGGTAATGCAATCAATGATGGCCAACGCTTAGATAACAAAAGGACAACGGCGCGTCATGACGTATACGCCGTGAGTCTCATTGAATTTATACTATTTCACAGAAGCCGCTGGCGCCGAAGGGCAACGTCCACGTTATGCGGGCATGCTACTCAATAGCGCTGCTGGAGGTGGTGCGGGGGGTGGTGCCTTTGGTGTTGGGGTTGGTGTCGGTGGTGGTGCTGCTGCCAATGGACTGAACATGCCGTTGATACCTTGGGGCCAACTGCTGCCCGACAAGGTGGAGGAGACGCTGCCACATTTCCCATTTGGCACCGCGCCCAGCGATGGCACTTGGCAGGTTGTCAATGGCACCCGCTTCAAATTCTTTGTCTACTCCGCCTATTTCGATCGCCGCGATGGAGCACGCCTGGTGCGCGTCATTGGCGCAACCAAAACACGTGGACCAGAGCGTGTCTGGTGCAGATTCTGGTACGGTCCGACGCCTCTCAACAGCAGCGAGTCATCCCCATCGATAGCACGTGCCAAGTATACCTCCGCCACGGTTATGGCTCGCGTCAAGGTAAGCTGTAAGCCAGCTAACGGATACTGTGAATAGGTTTTCCATAGTTGCTAAAATTTTTATCAAAATCGATTAATTTTCAATTAAGGGATTTTTTCTTTAATTTATTAATGGTGTGTCAGTGAATAAAAGCAGTGGAACAATTGTAATGTTAATGTTAATGTTAAACTTAACATATATTGACACGCTGCTGTAAACTGTAGTCCTGTTAAGTGGCATTCCTTGTTCGGTTAGGGTTGTCTATTATCGATAAGTCGATAGGTTTACATCCAATAATTTTAACTTGTTTCTGCAGATCATACGCGAGAATTGGAATCTTAAGTACAGTGCCTGCTTTGTGCTGTGCCCGGTGCGTGCCCCACTCTTGGATGTGCCACAATATGTTAGTGTTGTCTCCAGGCTGCGTGCGCCGCCTGGAAATTTGCTTACCTTGCGCAATACGGATCATGATGCAGACTTTGCACAACCGTTGGCTAATGCCAGCGGCAGCGGCGACTCACGAAGGCCCCTGCCACATGCACCACCCAGTGGGGAGCAGATTCCAGATCGCTTGGCGGTTTGTGTGAAACCTTTTCATTTCAGCTACGATCAGGCTCTGTACCTGATGGAGTATCTGGAGTTTTACGCATTATTGGGCGTCTCGCACTTTACCTTCTACAATCATACGCTGGGTCCTCGGGCTTCATGTGTGCTACAGAGCTATCAAACTGGCCAGGTGCCTGGCAACCTGACGGCCTACGACCTTGAACCGTTGCAACCCTCAGAGGCGGCCAACAATGCCACGCCCCGTGTTCTTAAATCGTTGCATTATCAGCGACCCACGGTCAGCATTCTGCCCTGGAATCTACGCATGCGTTCGCAAAAGGAAATACGCACCGAAGGACTCTTTGCTGCACTCAACGATTGCCTATACCGCACAATGTATCGATACAAGTATCTGGCGCTGGTCGATCTCGATGAATTTATCGTGCCACGGTATACCGATACGCTCAATGAGCTGTTAAGGTGAGAAATAAAACAATAATTATAAATAAACAATTTTTTTAATTTTATAAATAATTTTAAAATAACTTTTTATTTTTTCCAAATTATAAAGCAATAATAATTATTTAAACAATTAATATATCTTTTAATTAAAATATTTATTAATGTTGTTTTTTCTCTTTACAGCTCTCTCAATCAGCGCTTTCGGAATCGCAATACGGGCGCTTATTCGTTTCAGAATGCATTTTATTATCTACAGTTTGCGGACGACCCTCTGGCCAGTTCTGGAATACCAGGAGGCAACGAGCAGTTGGGCAGCGTGCGTGCCTCATTGGTCACACAGCGCAAAACACGCAGGTAAAAATTACAAACTTTCCAAAATACACAAATGTTCTTTGTTATTTAAACTTAATAATCCAACAGACGCTATAAGCTGCATCCGCAGAAGCAACGTTCCAAATACATTTGCAAACCGGAGGCCGTGGTCGAGGCGGGCAATCATTTTGTTTGGGAGTTTTCACCCGGCATGGGATCGTTAAATGTGCCGCCAAAGGAGGCCATATTGCAACACTATCGCGTAAGTTGAATTATTTAATCAATTCATTAATTTTAAGCTTATGCCGCAACACCAATTTAAAATTTGTCTCATAGTTGGCAACCTCTATTTAAGTATTGTTCGATGCTGCCATACATCGCACTGAAAGTTTATTTATTGTATAAATAGGTGGCAGCACTGTTAGCATATAAAGCGATGCTGCCATATCATATTTGAAAATATTACAATGGTTGGCAATGCTGATATTAACGTATACGATACAAAATCTAATTTGTCTTTCATTCTTTTGTTTCGGCAGGTTTGCGAATTTGGTGGCAATGATTGCATTAAGGCGCCTTCCATAATGGATCGCACCACAACCAAATATGTGAATCGCTTGGTGCAGCGTGTGGATGCCGTTTATCGACACTTGAGGCAACGATGCGATCTGCCCGCGTTGCCAACGCTGCCGAAACGTCCAAATGCACAGTCGGAGATGCAGCACAACGAGAAACCAAAGTTACTACAGAAAATGCGTGAATTGAATGCACAGCAAGAGGGGAAGGAGCAGGTGAAGGCACAACCAAGTGCCACAACGAATCAACAGCAGGCAAAGGCAACGACAAGAAAGACAACCACAACTACTACAATAACAAAGACAACAACCACAACCACAACGACAACGACAACGACGGCAAAGCCAAGGAATCCACTTAAAGATGCAACCACAACAACCACAACGACGAGAACAACAGCGGCGACAGGCAATGGAAAACAGATAGCACCACCGGCGAATGTGCGAAGGAAACGTAAAATGATCGTCTTCGATTTAGACGAAATGGGTGTTCCTATAGCCCGCGTGGAGTATCACTGAGAATTGGAGTTAATTGGCGATATACATTAGGCCTAAGGCTCTGGATAGTTTTTTGTTTGTTTCTGTTTTGTGCCAATATATTGCGAAAGAAAGCAGAGCTTCATTTGGAATAGAGTCTAGTATTTCGGTTGTACTTTTGCTCAATATCATATCAAAGTGAGCAATCGAGAGAATCATTCACAACTCCATCAAAGGAATGCATAGTTCTTAAAGATACTTTAATTAATTTACACTCAAAGGCATTTAAATTGGTCCGATTCTTTTGGTCATCCTAAATATATCTCAATATGATATATACATATACAAAATTATTCCTATGCAAAATTATGGAAATTCCTAATAATAAAGTCAAACTGTTAGCCTAAGTTTATTCTACTCGTAAGTGTAAGTCCCAAGTATTAAAAAAAAAGAACAAAACGAAAATACAATCCCCAAGTACTGTTAGTTATAGTATGTCTGTATATGAGTTTATCAATTGCAAACTGTTTGGCATTCATTTTTCAGAACACCTCCGAGCTAAGCACCAACAAAAAGAAACTGATAGCCACTATACTATATTTAGCTAGTCCCTTAGTCTAATCAATCTAAGCAATCAATTGCGCTCAAATGACAAACAAATACTAAGTAATTTAACAATAAACAGAAACGAATTTTAAAAGCTTCAAAGTATATTGCACATAGTTGTATATTTTTTGGCTTAAACCGCAAACAGCAAACTTAAGAAGCATTCACTAAACAATTTAAATGATAACAGTTTAAAGCTGTACACAGTGAAGATATCTAGTAATAGTGCTCAGTAGATTGTAAGTGATTTAACAAGCCCAATTATATATGGGAAATTGTTTTTCAAAATATACTTATATTACAGTCAATAAAAATGCATGTGAGCAAATTAAGAATATAATAAAATACAACTTTTATTGTGGAATGGTATTATATCTTATGTTTTATAGTTACCCCTTCTTTTGTAGACTTAACTTTCTGGCTAAACTTTGCAGCAGCATAGAATGAGACGCTTTATGGCAATAAGCTGTTATAAAAGTTATTTGTTATACACAATTCTTTTGCGACTAAGTTTTGCCAACTTGCCTGGTTGTATAACAAAACAAAGCTCTTGTTTAGCTTTAAAGCTTTTATAACAGCTGTTATATGCCGTTAGTATAACCCGCCACGTATACTAAATATGACACTTTGAACAGATAAACTGTTATAAAAGGATTCAATTTATGTGAATAGCACACAGAATAGCAATTCGAAAATTATAACTTAAGACTGGAATGCTGATATAACACTTAACATATGCTTATAGTTATATGCATATGACAGTTCAGATTTGTAAAATGTTATAAAAGGATTCAATTTATATCAACAGTCAATTTATAGCTTAAAAATTAGTGTGAAACTAAATAGGGAGAGTTGAAATTATAGCTGACTTTGAGTAATATAACTTAAAGAGGGGTAATGAGTATATCTCAATCTACTGCTGGGAGGTTACAACTCGCATTTAATTACACAAAACAATTGCGTGTAGAGAATTGTGTATTTATTTGGATTCTGACGCATTAAAGTGTCAGTTAACTGTTTACAAATAAATGTATTTTTTTGTGGATACGCAAAATGTATAAATATTTAATCAATTGTAAAACGCTCTAATAATTTGCATTGACAGTAAACAATGAAATCAATTAAACAGCTGAATGCATATTTTGTATTTGATTACTATCGAATGTAAAAAATTGTTTGATTATGTAGAAAAAAGCAAACATTGCTGTGCATACTTCAAAATAATTACCTATTTTATTTATTTAATGGAAGAAAATGATATAAATTTGCATATTATTTATTTAATTCGAATCGTTTTAAATTTGAAAGATTTCTTCCAATTGATTTAAAATATGTATTATGAACATTTCCTTATATAGTTTGTGAAATCAGTAAGTTTACCTAAGAATTAAGTAAATAATTATTTTGTATAACAATAAAATTATTTTTACCTAACCAACAACAAATTACCAGCATAAATACTATTTAAAATGGCATTTATGTAAATATTATATGAATAAGCAAACAGTTTGCGCCAATTTATTATAATTTAAAGTGTTGGTTAAGCCTCTAACACAAATATTGGAAATGTTATTTACCTTACCAAAAATTAATCATACGCCACATTGATAAAGAGTTGGCAATTTAATAACCGTGGTGTTATTTGAACGTTTTTAAAATTAATTGTATAATATGTAAAAAAAAGTCAAATTGAATAAATACATTTAATTGAGAAAAAATCGGATTTTTTTAACAAACGATTTTGTCTAATAAAATTTAAGTGAACTTTTATTTCTATGCAGTGCAGAAGCGAACATTTTGGCCAAGAGATAAAAAGTAGAGGAAACATATTTGTTGGCTAATAAATTTGCCAAACAGCAGCCAAAACCAGAGTGGGAGAAGGAACTGAAGTAAAGGGAGTATAAACCCAATTGGAAACCCAAGCCAAGCTCAAAATATGGCACACGAGGGATGGCTGTAATGGCGGGAGGAAGCACTGAAAGGAAGATACCGGAAATGTAGCAGGAAACAAAATGACTTAATGCCCCGCGATTGCCAATGGTCAGTGGTAATGTTCCGGTGCGGGGATTCACCGATGCACTTAAGCAGGCGGCGCACGTTGCACGTTGCGCTTGGATCAGCGAAAAAATGTTGCACGCTGAATGGCATCATAATTGCAGCGAAAATGAGAATGAAAATCAAAATGAGAAATGAAAATGAAAATGAATGCGTGGCACATGAGGTAAGTGAACCACAGCGTGTAATCGTTGCCATTAAAACGTTGTGAGTTTGCATTGAAAATGTATTTTTTTATATTTTGCTGTAACCACCCACCACCAGGATTAATCTTAAGTGTTTGTTATTCGCTTATACCATTGTTATTGTCTCAATGTTGGTTTGGCTTAGTATCCCTCGGGCATACAACTAATTTGATTAGTCATGATTATTGTCATCTTTCTTGTCTTCAATAGTTTAGGCATCTGGATCTTCAGTAGCCGCAGTAGTCTCAGTAGATTCCGTTGTTGCTGCATCCGTTGTAGTACTTTGATCGATTTTATTAAACTCCATGATAGTTTTAAGATCGCTTTCACACTTCGACTTATCCTTTTCCAGCCTAGTCTGCAGATTTTTGAAACTATTGTCGGCATAATCACCAGATTTGACCAATTGATTTCCGGATCTACGTAGCTTATTCAGCCGACTGTTTGAACTATTTACTTTCGCTGCCAATAATGCAATATTATCTCTGCACCGGAATTTCGTTTGCTTTGCGCAATTATTCATTTGATCAATCAGAGCCCTGGCGTATTCCGTGTAGTCATCGATGGCTTCGTTGACTTCCAATTCGAACAGGGTCTTCAATATGTTCAGCTCATTTAGGCTCCTGGCCAGATTCCTTGTGTAACGATCGACCACGTTCGCAATAAGATCATTTGCTTTTGGTCCGCCAGCTCCACCTGTTTCTTTGTTCACGAGCTCCAATTGCTCCTCGCCCCATTTCTGCAGCTTTTCAATTTCATCATCTACCTGCTGTTCGATTGTTTCATCGATATTTTCGTTAATCTCTTCCAGTTCCGTTTTTAGCTTATCAAGATTGGTAGCAAGACCTTCGAGGGCCGCCAATCCACTCTCCAACGCCTTCTTCTTAGTGGTATTTACTTCCGCGGAAACTACAGTTTTCAGTTCAGTAAGATTACCTTCCAAACTGCTTGCCAACTCCTCCAGGTTGGCCGTCAAAGCCTCGGAAACTGCACTCGATATTTGATTTGCCATATCTAGAGAGTAAGCGAATGTGTCCAATGCGGCATTATTGAGATTTTCTAACACATCCGCCGTAAGTTCAGCTCCGTCTTTCGTCGCCTCCGCCAATCCATCGAGAATATCGTGAGTTGCATCGCCCAGTCCTTCCCATATATCCTGGATGAGCTCCAAACGGGGCTTGGCCCAGATGCCACCGCAACTGAGGCAGAGCGTCAGCAATAGAAAGCTTCCCTTGGCCAGCTGCATTGTGCTCGTTTTCGAATCAGCTTTCTAATGCACCGTCAGCCGTGTCCGTTCAGCGGCTTTTATATCACCGAGCAGCGAACGGTCGTGCAAATACATTATCCACGTTATTTCAATATTAGCGCATTTGCTTTCATTTTATTGTCAAATATTTATGCAGCTGCTCCCACTCCACTCCCACTCTTATTTGCCGGCCTTTCGACCACCTCGACAGTGGGGGGGATGAGGGTCAGGAGCTCGAATCTGAGGTCTCCAAATGCATCTGGATGCGGGCAAATGTCGCGTCAACAAAAAGCTGCAAACTGATGCGAAAAGTCTGCAGAGCTTGGACATGAATTGAAATTATAATAATTCAATATGGAGATCGATTTAAATCTTTGGAATTTCTATGGCATACTTTGCGGATAGCATGAATAATAAGTATTTTGGCATATTTTCTGTTTAGTTAGAATAAAACAAGTCCTCATGAGTATATATTGAGGTTTGGCCCTATTATTAATTATTATACTTGTGTTGTTTTGCAGTGTACGGATTCAACGCTTAATAAAAAAAAAAAAAAAAATTAGAATAAGATTAAATTCGAAAGCAAACTGAATAGATAATATGCATAGTGTCTTTCTCAAATATTAGTGCTAATGCTTATTGTTGTAAATTTAAATTGCTTAAATTAACAAAATACTAATGATACTTACGAAAATTCTCAGTACATAAAAAAACTCTCAACTCAAGATGAGGAATTAAAATTTCTGAATTCATGTAACATCAAATGTAGCATATTTTTAGAATAATTTGAAAAATAAATTAAAATAAAAAAAAATACACAAATTGTATGATTTCGCTGCAAATAAATGAATGCTTTATTGTATAATTTTCAACTGATACTGGCGAGTTTTAAACTATTTTCGAAATCTTTCTAAAAGTCTTAGCCTTTCTCCTATTTTGCCCTATTGTCCAATTAACTCATATGTAATTGAGAAGCCTATTCAGAATAAAAACAAAAAAAGTTGATTATTTGAATTTGCCTGAATTGATTTAATTTGGCCAATTAAAGAGGGAAACCAGATGCGGGCTTAAAAAGCCAAGATGAAGGCAACGTTTGCTTTAATATTGAAACATATAGGCTGGGGGAATTATGACCCCTAACCATTGCTTGGGTTCACCCTTTGTGCTGAACTTTGTGCATAAATAACTAAATCGACATGCACGGAATTCAAGGAATCACATTTGGCTAAGGAGCTACAATGGAAAGCGGGCAGAGGGCAAAGGGCAAAGGGGATGGGGGTGATAAGTGGCGAGACAAAGGCAATGGGAGTACAAGTCGACGATACTCGTATGTACATATGTAAATCGTTGTCTTGTGCCTACTTTTATCATCATGGCTTTAATTGTCGCTTGACAAAGTGCCGTGGACGGGGGGGAAATGGGAAGTGAACGAGTTCTGGAGAGGGGAAATGAGGTAGTTGCCTTTCAAGGTAACGGTTAGCGACATGCAGCAGAAGAATTTTATTAGTCTGCTGTTTGCTTTGTTTAATTATGCTGTCATTAAGTTTGTTATACAGAGACACACACTTACACACTCACACATACATACACTCAGGTAGACACGGATTGAATCACACAATTAAGTTAGAATGTAGAAAGTGCTCGACTGACTAATACCTAGCATACTCTGATATAAAGCAGTTGTTTGATGATATTGAAATATTGCATAAGAACTCAATCTTCACTTGCCCTTTCATCCGGTCAATGAGTACAAAATCTGAATTTTAAAAAGTGTCTGAAATTTTGAGAATTTTAAGATTAGATGTTTAAATATGTATGCTCTATAAATCAGAGATGTAATTTAACAAATGGGCTAATGGACATTCATAGATATGCGGCAGAGTCGAATAAAATGTATTCCTCCCAAAGTATTGAAAATCAAATCTAATTACTGCCAAATTGGATATGCCTCTACCTTTTATAATAATGGAGATTAGTCTTTAAGCTTCTTGATTCCCTTACCAACCCCTTTGCCGTATTTCTTAGGTGGAGGGTATGAAAAACAAAAGCTTACATGTCTAAACGCAATTATGACCGAGTGACGAACAAAGAGAGACGGTCATTGGACAATGTAACAATGCCCAGGGACAATATCTCTTTATGTATATAAGTTTACATACATATATGTATCAAATACGTATGTGTGTGTGTAACAGATCTTCTTAATGTGGTTGTATTGGTTGAGTGGTTGTCCTGTCGCAAATGTCCTTGTCCCTTCTCCGCTGCGGTCTGTTGGCCACTCTCGGCCAGACATTTAATTTGCATTTTCCACTAATTGGCTTGCATACGCTACGCTCTCGCTTCGCTTAATTAATTTAATTAGAAATATGTTTTGGTACAAAGAAAGTCGCAGCCATTTCAACATGTCACTCTCTCTCTCTGTCTCTCTCTGTCTCTCTCGCTCTCTCTCGCATGAGTGTATGACAAACACTGTGTGTGTGTGTGTGTGCGTTGCATTAACTGCAGTCAGTGCTAACCAAGCTGATGTTAATTAGAAGTATGTGGTCCATTCAATGGTCCATTATTCGGCTCATTGAAAGTCCGTTTTCTGGACACCTCATTGAATGACAAAAGTTTTCTACTTCAGTAAGCTTTTAAGCATAACAAAGAGGCGTGCTTAAATAATTAAAATATACAAATGCTATTAAAGTAGCAATTAAGACAGAATTATAATAATTATGAATTCGACTTAAAGACGCAAACACATTGTTGCCTTTACTTTCATTTATAATTTATAAATATTTATTAGAGAAAAAAGAACAGTCTAATTAGCTTTTAAAAAATTATATAAAAATAAGTTGAAGTTAACAATTAAACGAATACAAATAAGATTTAAATATTAAACTAAAAAAAGCTGAAGGTATTGTTAGAAATGTTAAGAAGCTAGAAAGTTTAACTCGGTACAAAGAAAGTTACAACATGTTAATGTTAAAGATTACTTTTAAATGCTATTTATTAAGTAATCGCATTAAAAACAGATTTTTTTCTGATAGCTACGCTAATGTCATGGAATGTAATATTTTTTCAACTTTCCTTTAGCTATGAATCTTTGGATCTTTGTAAGTGCACCTTAGCTTGGGGCTGGCTATGTTGGCTATCCTCTTATATTTGTATTTTGTTGCATCGTTTTGTGCTGACCCCAGTGGCTGCAATGAACGGCAAGAACTGAAGCTGATTCTGATGCTGACTCCGATGCTGGCCCCATGGCGTGGCAATCGCGGCCATTAAGTCATTTTGTTTCCTGTAACATTTCCGGTATCTTTTTAGCAACCTCGTGGCCTGAGTGGAGCTGCTGTGAGGTGGTGCTCGGATGGCACTGAAAATGCTTTTAAAGTAGGTGGCTGCTTGTTCAATTTATTGCCCACCAAATGTATATGATATTATTGTTGTTTTTCATGCACTTCTTGTTGTTGTCTTGCACAGAATTCTGGCTCTCAAATTGCAGCACATAAAGTGTTGTGTTTAAATTAACTTGCAGTTTTTATGCCCCGCACAGATAAAATGGTTAAAAGTGTTGCCATTAGTGATATGCCATCAAGTAAAGTGTATTGAATAAGTGAATGCATATAAAATAAAGTGGATACAAATCTAGATAGCTCCAACCAAAAGTATAAAATGTCAATAAATAACAATGATAATAGTATATAATACAAAAATTATATATTTATTATTTTAGAAGTTTATCCTCTCTTATACCAATTTAATTATAAATTATATTTCACACTTTATAGACTGTTAGTAAATTTGCAATGTATGTTTTTCATTCTCATATTTACCCAAAAATAATAATACTCAACAAGTATCTAGATCTACATGGATTTCTTATTGATTGAAAATGACATGATAAATAGACACAAATATTTTTGATTTATATTCATGCTTCTTTTGCTTTATCAATAAAGTGTAAATGTTGGCTTATTGCTACTTATGCTTGATGCATGCATCCTTGCTGCTTAGATCATAAAATCCCTAAAAATCTGAACATGTTGCTTTCTATTCCCCATTGACAGTTGCCTTTGCGCATACTCAATCACTTAAGCAGCCCAACAGTTGCAATTCTCTCTCTCTCTCTCCTTTTTTATCTATCTCTTGTTCTTTCCCTCTGGTTGCATTCGCATTACGGAGCACGCTGCAATGCCCACTAGACATCAGTTATATATTTATACCCTATGTTTGTTAAAAAGTGTTAGATTCGCTATAGCAGATTTTGTCTCACATTCCTCCAATAAAATCCCATTTTAAGTGAAAAAGTCTTGATTATTAAAAGAAGTTTATGGAAACAATCATTGTATCCGAATTATTCAATTAATTGGTTTATGGTTTGAATATACATTTAATTAGGATTCTTTTAACACACTTAAGATCTTCAACAAATTATCTTACAAATTAAAAAGTAGTATCTTAAGATATACTACAGAATATAATGTTAGCTCCGTTTTCTGTTCAGTATTTTTTAATATTTTTTTAACAGATTTATTACTATTTTAGTTTTCGATTGATAGATCTACACATATGTTTTTAAAGGATATCTGTTTGTCTGACATACTTATTGTTTTATTTTATCAGCTAGATGCTGACATAAACACTAATTTAAAAGCCCATCATAAAAATCCGAGTAAAATGCGTGCACAGATTGCACACAGAAATATTCGCATGCGATGTACAGAGAAGCCCGAGTATAAAGTACATTTGTCTAAGTGAATTCAGCGAACAGTAAAAATTTGTGTGCATTATTTTGCATATGGCAAGAGGAAAACCAATGCCCAAACCTGCATTCCATTCCAAATCTAAAACCTATGCAGGTGAGGGGGAAGGGTTGAAGGAGAAGCAGCAAGAGGGGCAATCGTTGCGTTGCTCATACGACGCGTTGGCATTGCAAGTGCTGTGTGTGTGTGTGAGTGTGTGTGGCCCCTTGGCGCACATGAGGCAGATTTAGTGTGGCAGGTATTTTTTTTTTTTATCTTGTCGCGCACTGTGTGTGTGTGAGTGTGTGTGTGGTCGCTCTAGGGATCAAGCGGCAGGTACTACGAGTGGCAGCAACATTTGTTCATATGAAAATACTCTGACTCGTATATTGCCTGGCAATCTCATCTACAACTAAACAGCACTCTTTACCTCTACAGCTCAGCTTTCAGAGTGCTAAATGTGTAACAGCAGTCACTTAGCGTACTACTTGCCCCCTGTCAACCCCTCTTCACCATTGTCTCCCTCTCTCTCTCTCTCTCTAACTCTATACACCGCATGATGCGCTCGTTACTTCATTGGCACAATCCCCAGACTCTGACTGCTTGGTTGGTTTCATTGTTTTGCTGTGCTTTTATATATTTTTTATTTTTTCGCCACGTATTTTCCTTTAATGCGCTGCGGATTTGCTGTGAAATATGCCAGGACAGAGAGACACACACACACATACACTTACAAGAGAGAGAGAGAGAGAGAGAGAGAGAGAGAGAGAGAGAGTGTGCCCGTATCTGGTTACATTCCCGGTTGGCACTGCGGCCCAGCACTTTTATGCTAATTAAGTTTATGCTAATTTAACTTATTGCCACTAAGTTGGCCCACATATGCGGCCAGCCGCATAAGCTGTTCATACTCTTTACTCTATCTCTATCTCCAGCTCGCACTTGTATTCGTTTACCCATTCACATAACCTACACTGACCAAATCTAGCTGATGGCATTGAAAAAACATTAAAAGCACAGCACTAAATTGAATCGCCAGTCGTTAAAGCTCAAGTAATTTATTTAATTAATGCCAGACCATATTCGGCCAACAACAAAATGAAGTTGCTTACGCTGATATTGTTGATAATACAGCGAAAACGAATGCGAATCAGAATGTGAATGCGAATGCGAATGTGAATGTGAATGTGAATGCGAATGGGAATGCCAATGGGAATGCCAATGTGAATGCGAATGTGAATGCGAATGCTCATGTTGCACAGTGCGTATGCTTGACATTTAATTTGCACATTCTCGGAATTCAAGTTGTAATACACTACCAATTGTGTTATTAAATATATAATGCATTTATACTTAGCTTATGTAATTGTATCTAAATTATTTCGACAATTTTATACATTTTGTTATTGTTATTTAAAGCTAAAAAAGCATTTTAAAATTAAATATTATATTATATACAAAATATTAATGGTCAGCTATAAGATTTCTACAGGGTCAAGAAAGTGTTTAAAGTAAGGACATTCAATCGTCGGTTACACCAAGCATAACTGTATAAACTTATAGTTCAATATATGGCTATATCAATATATAAATATATACACATACACACATTCAGACTCGTACATGAATATATAGGCATAATGTTTAATATTTACGACTTAAAAAGCAAATGCGTTATTTTTCTCGGCCTTTCTTCTGTCCGTCTGTCTCCCGTATATTTGTCTGTCCGCCTGTCTCTCCGATTTTTGTGCATGTAAATTGCATTTAAAGCAATAAATCAGTTTTAATCAGCCCAGAGTCCGTGCAGCTGAGCCTTACCGGACAGCAAACTGCGTCTGTTCAGCTCATGATAGGCCTCTGAATATGCACACACTTACACACTTACACACACACATGTGTATGTATGAAAATGCATTTGTATGGTAATGGAATATGGGTGACTGGATGGCTCAGTGGATCGGTGGCTCAGGTGGTTTAAGCAAACGCACTCCGTATGCCCGACGCTTTATTAAATATAGTTTGTCTGCGTTGCTTATTGTTGCAAACGGTTCATTAAAGCTCATAAAATGGAAAGTTCTGCCTGAAACCATTGATTATTTCATGTGGTAATATTACAATAAACAATTTTAATAAGTAAATATTTTTTATTTAATTTTTAACCACTTATTTTAATTCAAAAAATATGCAATACAAAATGCAAGAATTGTTGCAATAGACCATTATTATATATATATTAATATTCATATTTTTAAAAAGGTCAGTGGATAATTTAATATGGAAATAGTAAAAAAGAAAAAACAATTTAAATTATATAATTTTTCTATTCAAACTTGAATTGATTTCTCTAAAATGCCATATTAAAGTGGATTGTGGTTTTTGTACTAAAAAATATTGAAAATTCAATAGAAATCACTTCATCTCCATCTAATAAAATTTAAAGTTCGCAGAAATCAATAATTAAATGTGGCAATATTACAATAAAAATTTTAATAATTGAATATTTGTTTTCAAACAATAATTTATTTGTTTTATTTGCCAAATGAAAGTGGCTTATGTTTGTTCCCCATAAAACACATAGATAATTGAATTGAAGTGACTTTCATATTTTTGTTTTCAGTTTTAAATTAATAACGAAATAATTTATAAGAGAGAACCTTAATTAAAATTGCAATGTGCGTTAGAATTTGCCAAATAAAATAAAGCTGAAAACTAAAAATAGCTGGAAATAGTTTTGGCCAAATACTTTTGTGTTGCCAAATAATTTGGTTCATGTTTAAATTTAGTGTGAGCGCAATTCACACACACACACACACACACACATACCACACACACTCACTTAGTTTATTGCAGTTGTTGTAGTTGTCGCTGGTTGTTATTGTTTGGCATTTGGCACCGAAAAACTAAAAGTTAATTCGAGGCAATTATGTTGACATGCCAAATGCCCAGTAGCCCAATCGTGGTTCTTGTTCACGTCCAGTTCCTGTTTCAGCTGTTGTTCCTGCTCCTGGCAGCACGCCATTTGCTCATAGGTTCAAAGGTTAAGCCCCTAACCCTGATACCAAACTAAAATACATAGCAAGCCTCTCTTCTCTCATGCCAACTCGTAGTATCAGTTGGCATTTTACGCGCTTTTTGAATTATTTCCCCGACGCGTCGTCTGACTTTGGCTTAAAGCGTTTTTGGCTCTCGCTAAAAACGCACACACAACATTGTGAACTCGTACATGGCCTGCGTATAATTCACGAATAGATTTGAATTTGAATACGAGTATGTATTCAAATTTGAATTTTGCATTTGCAATTTTGAGCTGAGCTTTCGGCAGTTGGGCAGTTAATTTGATTCGAAAATGTGAACATTCGATTGCACCTTGTTTTATTTTGTATTCCGTTGCTCTAAACCAATCGCCCTTGCCCTGCCACGCCCACGCCCCTTTACTACTACTGTACGAGTGTGTGTGTGTGTGTGTGTGTGTGTGTGTGAGAGTGTGTGTGTTTGGCATTTTGTGTTGTTGTTGTACTGTGGTTTTTTGCCGCGTTGTTTGTTATTTTCGCTTGTAATTTGTCTCTCTGACTAGGCAACTTTGGTTGTTCTTATATGGGGTATATATATGTGCGTGTGTGTGTATGCGTACAGTATATACTCGGTATGTATGCACAGCTATTGCTCAAATATTTTATTATTTATGCGTTTTAGTTGCCGGCATTGCAGTTGTTGTTGTTTTGCCGCCCCGAAAACATTTTTAGCTGACATGCAAAAAGTTTTTGCCTCAATGAAGTTTTGATTTTGAACCAGTTTTTGGCTACGCACACGTCGGACAGAGACAGACAAAGACAGAGAGTGAGGGAG
Source organism: Drosophila rellima (assembly GCA_035043635.1). Classification (NCBI taxonomy): domain Eukaryota; kingdom Metazoa; phylum Arthropoda; class Insecta; order Diptera; family Drosophilidae; genus Drosophila; species Drosophila rellima. Next base: position 19,345,935 of record JAWNMV010000890.1, read on the forward strand.
ACGGGGATGTTAAAGTGTGGCAAGGCAATTACATGAAAATTCATTTATTATTGTTGAAAATTTGTTATTGCAACGTGTGAAACGCCTGGCAAAAGCTGCATTAAAATTGCAAGTTTGTTTTTCCTGTAGAATGCATTTTTTTCCCCCCTTGAGAAGGAAGTGGGGAGGGGTAAGGAGTCGGTGGTATGTTGGTTTTTGATTGTGGCCTTGCCATAAAATTTGTTGCACATTTATTGTAAATTGTTTATGTCCCCGTTGAGCTTTAAATTTTTGTTTCTTACTTTTTTAATAAACTGCGATGGCGTTTAAAGTCAAATGCATATGTGCAAATTAAATGAAATTTACATTCAATTTGCATTCCACTGACAAGTGGCAGCCATAAATCAAGTTTTATTCGAGTTAATTGCACTATAAGATTTTAAATTCATTAAATTTGGATAGATCTAAAGCAATTTAAGTTAAAAGTATTTATATTTATTACAATCAAAATTGTTAATAGGAATAATAACATTTTATTAGATTTTTTGAAAATAAAACTAAAAATAATGTGATAATTATTAATTTTTTGTAGTTAAGGAATTTAGTTACATTTATTTTGCACACAATAATTATGAACATATTTATTTCTAACTAATTTAGAATATTAAATTTATTTTAATATCGACTTTTTAAGGCCCATTTTTTTTAACAGTTTTCAATGTGTAGTTATGATCTATATTCATAAGCCAAAATATATTTAAATAATTTTTACTTGAAAGTACTCGATAGGAAATAAATCTTTGCGCAACTCGGTACTAAATATAAACTATTATTTGCAGCTTATTGAAATTCTCGATACAATATTATGTATCGAACTATTAGTAAACAGGTTTCCCTTAGAGAGAAAAACAAGTGAAAAAGCTGCAGTTCTGTTGGCTTCAGGACAACGGAAGCCCGCCACAATGTCCCGCTTCCAATGTTTCATCCTTTTTCTTTATGCTGAGGCAGAGCGTGGCCATAGATCATTATTAGGAAAAATAATAAAGTCACCTGAAGAAAATTTATCAAAATCATAAATCATTGCAAATTGCTGCCATTTCTTTTCTGTGTATGCTTATGCGTGCTTCAATGTGTAAGTGACTAGGTGTGTGTGTGTGCGTGTGTATGCAATAACTTCTCAATGCATTGCATGTGTCGGCGTTTGAAATATTTGCGAGCTGGCGCTGAAATGTATGCAATGGAAATTGCTGAAGGCAAATGAGTTGAAGCTGAACAGCAGTTCAAGTGAGTGCAATTTCGAGTGCGAATGCGAGTGAATTAACATTGAGTTTAAAGAGCATGCCGAGTGGCATTCTCTCTTCACAAGAGAAATTTCTCGCTGAGTGAGTGTGTTTTGGAGTTCGAAACTGAGTGAGTGAGTTCAAAATGAGTGTATTAATTGAGTTTCTCTGCATTTGTTCTCTTTAGTAACTGAGTATTTTTTGTTGTGTGCCTAAGAGAGTTTGAGATTGAGATATATTTGAGTCGAGTGTACTTTTTGAGCTGCGAATGCATTTAGCAAGTTTTCTCTTTAGCTAAGTAAAAGAGCTAAAACAAGACTCAAAGAAATGAGTCAGAAGGAGAGTTGCATTCACCTGATTTGAGACGAATATGTTGAGTTTTTCTGAGAATAATTTAGTAGTTGCAAAGCACTTCTAGGGCAGCTGGGATATGGGATATAGGATATAAATAGATAGAAATTCAAATATACATTTTTGAATTATGTTATTTTTTTTTTGTGATATGTTATTTATTTGTTGAGAATTGTAGTCTTTTATATTTCGAATACCTTTACACATAGAAAAAATATAATAAACTTAAATTTATTTAACTTTAATTTATTTAAAAAACGTTTAAATTATTGAGCTAGTTGTTGATGAGGTGCAACCTGTGCTGGAGTCAAGGAATAATAATAATGTAATTTTTTATTAAATTAATATAAGCTGGGCAACAAATGTAGGTAAAAATAGTTAAAAAAGTGGTTTTAATTATATATTTATTGGATGAGTATCGTCAACAATCAGCAGCTGGAAATCTACAAATGGGAAATGAGAAATGCAGTGGTAACGTTTTCCGTAGTCGCCAACTAACGCCGTTCTCAAAGGAACGGCAAATCAACAGACCGACAACGGCAAACAAATAACAACAAAATGAAGCCATAAATACATTTGGCATCGACTGATGGCCACTTCAATGAAACACCACACACGGCGTTTGACCGGCTCCTCCCAAGCCCCCTCCTCCTCCTCCTCCTCCTTTTCCGTCCTTTTGGTTCGCTTTGTGCCGGCGACTTTTTAATTAAAATAAAAATGCAACACTCACACGCACATGTCGAATGGATGAGGTGGAGCGAGGGATGAGTGTGGGGGAGGGGAGGCGGTAGGATCGGTATATAATGATGATGAGTGCGGGTAAATCACGACAACAATAAATATTAAGTTAAAGCGCATTAAAAATGCCAACACTCAACGGACAAGGAAATCACATGAAATCAATGTGCATAAGTTGAATGCAATTTACACATACAACTGCATTCAATACACACACACACACACACACACACACACACACACTCAGACACTCAGACACTGCCGACAAAGCAACAATCGTAATAAACAATTGTTGGAAATTAATTTTTGTTTTTAAATAATAGGCTTATAAAATAATTAAACTCAAACGGCTTACGTTTAATGGTTCTTTTGCTGCATAAAACAAATTGTGATGGGCGGGGGCGAGGGCGGGGGCATGGTCGGTTGAGTATGTGTGTGCATGAGTGTGGGGTTAACTTTTCGAGTACCATAAAAATATGAAAAATGCTTGTGCAAATTTGTTGAATAACTTCGCTTTATTTTTTTTCCAAAAATTTTTCACGCATTTTAAATGCCAACAACAACAGCAACAGTGACAACAACAAATAATAAAAATATCAGCAATAGCAACTGACATTTAATTGTTAAAAATCAATTTACAGAACGCATGCGGTTAACTCATTTATTTGGACGCCTTGATCAACTTGTTGGCTCTTTGAATTTGTATATATTTATTATTTCTTTGCCTCCTACATGGCAAAGGCGCTCAAAGGGTATAATCAATTGTAGATTAAGATTAAAATTAAAGGAAATAATATTTAAAGGATTACAAGTTTCATGACATTAAAGAGATGCGATGATTACGCTAGTTGCAAGTAAAATTTACATTTTATCTAAGTAACTATCGGCAAAAGTTTGTTTAAAATGATTATATAAATTATTATACATATGCGCTTACAGGATATCTCTACTACATGAACAATTATATTTATATTTTATTTCGTTTTTATTTCTTTTATTTCACTTATTATATTTTGCGCTCAATTTAAACATTTCGCATAACGAGCTGAAAATATGCTCATTTAACGAGTTGAGTGTGGAGTGGAACAAGTTAAGTATATTTTTGCCTTTCAGGTTAAAAGTGGTTTTACAATGATAGGAATATGATACAGATGTAACTTTTAAGTACGGTACACATCATTAAATATGAGCTATGTTGAGTTGAAAGGAAGCATCGGTTTCTGTTCAGTGACAACTTTATCAGACTCTTAAAGCCAACGCAGATTGCTCGTAAATTAATTAAAAATTTCCAATGAAGAGTTTGTTAAGTGGTTGACAGAGAAAACAGTTGTGTATTCATTAAATTGTTCATCACTTTTTTATAAATTTAACAAACATTATTTGCGAAATTGTTGTACTCCGTTTTTCTACGCAGTCTGCTGAAATTATGATATATTTCGGAAATAACTGTCTTACCAGAGATCAGACCAGATATTCTTTGCAGGTTTATTGCCATTTTCATTGAGAAAGAAAATTGAATTTTATTCGAACGGTGTTTTTTGATGCCTATATTCTTTTAGTTCAATAATTGGAATACCCTATTTTTATCGACTACTTCGAGAGATTAGTGCAATTCGGATTGTCAAGCGGGAGTTGCACTCTTAACATGGACAGAAGCTGACTGCTGCAATATGTTTTTTTCTTTAGCGGGGAAGTCCCCAATAGATAGGCTGTGTTGCTGTGTTGTTGTTGTTGTTGCTGCTGCTGCTGCTGTTGTGAGTGATGATGATGCGTGTTGTCTGCCTTTGTGTCGGGCTCATCGTCATCCTCGTCCTCGTCCTCGTCCATATCCCTCATCCTCATCTGCATCTCTGTCGCCATCGACATGCTTGTTGGCATTGCCATCGTCAATGCGGTTGAGCTCTGCTCCTCCCTACCGACCTGTCTGTCTGACTGACTGACTGACTGGCTGGATGAAACATTACTCATACGCCGCGTTGCATCGGCCACAGCCTTGCCTCATTCATTTAGTCGTCAAGTACAAGTGCATTTGCATCGAAATTGATTGCTCACAAAACTGCCGATATGGCAAAATTGGCAATTTAGTGTGGCGTTTTCGGGTCGAAAAAGATGTGGAACAGGGTGAGAGGCAAGTGGGCGTGGCAGCTGCTGCCTCAACAGTTTGCTGATTAAAAGGCTGCTTAACTAAAATTGAGAGCGCGCGTCGGTTGAAGTTTAATGCCACTTGAGTAGCACCACCAACACCTGTCATATCTGTGTGTGTGTGTGCACTGTGCGTATGTATGTGTGTATAGAGAAAGCGCTTAAAACTCTTAAGAACTACAAGTGCGAGTTCTCGTAAATGAACAGTTTCAACAACGTCGACAGGTAGCAGCAAGAGGCAGCCGATGATCAACAATTCTCGCTCCCCTCATCATTATTTTTGTTGTTATTATAAAGTCGAATTTTCTGTTTGCTTTTTGTTTTTTACTCTTTTACAGTTTACTATTTGTTTTTGTTTTTTTTTCGTGTGTACGCAACTTTATTTTTGAGTTTGTTTTCAACTTTGTCTGTCGAAAATGTTTCATAAACAGAAATAAAAAACGCATAAAAATGAGCTAAAAACTTTTCAAATATTATGGGCGAAAATGTAAATGAAAATTGAAATAATTGCTGGCAACTATTTGCCATTGTTTTTTATAAGAAAGAATATTTAAGCGAGAAAAACACTCTCCGACAAAAGCGAAAATAAATTTGCCGACCAAAGTAAATTCCACCAAATGAAACTCAACGTTTCAACTAAACAAAGAAAATAATATCTTAAATCTAGGCGTTTGCCAAGATAAAAAACTATAGAGTTTTATACCAAACTTGTCAATGTTTTATGAGGGTTATATGTTTATATGATATTTAACTTAATTTTTATTTATTTTTAATTCTTTTTATTTTTCTAGTTTATTATGAGGCTGAGGTGTTAATTCTACCTCAGTGTCTACTCTCATTTAACAATTGTTCCGTTGCCAACTATAGATAACAATCGCTTACAACTACCATTATCAATTGAAGATCTTTCAATTGCTTAACAAAGTGTGGCTTAAGCCCTTGCCAAAATGTTCAACCACCAATTAGGAGGCTTTCGGTAATGCGCCTACCAATTATGAGTTCTGTCAGGGAACACATCAATCAGTCGCTGCCAACAATTTTACTGGTACTCACATATATATGTATGTATGTATGTATCATAAGTAGTATGTTTCGTCTGCTTTGAAGGAGCAATAATCATGATCTGAAAACATCAATCAACAGCTTTGAGAGGCAGAACTTTGAGATGGAGACGAGATACGTTGACCTGCAGTCGCTGGCTCAAAACTCCTGCTAAAACTTGTACTAGATATTGGCTAATAAACCAAGAAATTTTTGGCTATGTGTGTGAGCGTGGGTATGTGTATTTTGTGTGTGTGTGTGTGTGTGTGTGTGCTGGATATGAACTGGGTATTCTGACAGCTGCCAAACAAGCGTTGCACATTAACGGCAATTGCTTTTAAATTGATTGATTTGCGTAGCTCAGGCGCTAAGCGGAATTTCTCTTCCTCTCGCTCTCTCTCCCCCCTTTTTCTTTTACTGCGTGTGCATTAACACAAACATGTCCAGAACGTGCAGTTGTGCCACTGACAGCCATGGCTTGATTGCATGCTTATGCCCCCCCCCTACTAAGCCACGCCCACACTCACAACTCCCACGCCCACACTCACTGACGCCTCTTTTCCATTTTCAGTTTGTGGCATCGTCTGCCTTTTTGGGCAAACAAAATATGATTGCCTGCAATTAGGCGCAACGCTTTTGGCAACCCTTTTGGCCACTTGCGAGCGCATTAAATAAGAAATTTTCCAAAATTGCTAAACAACACGCCAAAAACTAATTACGCACGCGGCAGCAGCACTTGCCAATGTTGCAGTGCTTGTTGCTGTTGTTGTTGTTGTTGTTGTTGTTGCCACTGCAGTTGCATGTGAAAGGTGTTTGCCGAGGCTCGGCGGTTAACGTCGAACAGCGGTCAAGTGCCTAAATGACATATTGAACTAAGCCCGCAGCATTAGTTTGAACAAAACAGAGGCGAACGGGCCAGGTTAACTGTCAAACGGCCATGGCCAACAGGCCGTCCAACAACTATGACTAATGCACTATTAAATACCGAACAACACATTGACTTCATAATTATTTACTTAACTCTGTGGGTTTTGCGGCTCGACTTACTGTCGTTATCCGTTAGTCATGTTATCAATTAATTGTTTGTCATGTTGCCAACAGCACGACGAGAAAACCAATTTTCAATGTATCTTTGTTTGATGAATGTTTTACATTTTGATTAAACGCAAATAGATTTGAACTTTTCAGTCAGATTAAAATAAGCAACAATTATCAAGATGATTCATTGAAAATTGTTTTCAAAACATTAACAGCTTTACATAATAAGTAGAGTGACCTTTTGCAAGTTTGCTCGTTAGTTGTTAGTTTTCTTAGTAAAAGATTATATATTAATATTAATCATTACTCACTAATTGGAAACGTAATTAAAAATGCCTTATCGGACTTCCAGTTAACCAATGACAAACAGACAATCAATACGCTTCAATTAAACAATCAATTTCAGTATAATATATAATAAGAACACTATAGACAACATGCCGAGTATGAGATACCCTTTACACAGTTTAAATGATATATACATGTATATATAATAATTTTATCTATACATTTTTAACTTCAACGTTATACAAATTACTGCTTACTTTGAGGCGAAATTAGATAATCTTAATAAAAGACATCGTTAGTCAACTTAACGATTTGAAATAATCGTGATCTATTTATTTTTGATAAATGTCTTTAATTTGGTCGCACGAAGGATACCTTCATATATATATAAATATACATATATATATATATGTAATATAATATAATATAATATGCCCTTTTGCACCACGAACTTTAGAGTATTTCCATTGCTAGTCCCTATATAAGGACGCTGTTTACTCTCTAACAGCATCAGTTCAACTTAAACCATCGTAGAACATATTCTTGAAATATGAAATTATTCTCAGTTGTCGTCATCTTTTTGTTTGGTCTATTAACTGTGGCTCAGGGTTTTACTTATATGTACGCCTTTTCACCAGCCTGCAGAGACCGAGCCTGCATTGAGTCAGAGAACAAAAGGACAAAGGACAAATAGATTTATAATGGATTTATAGTCGATCTGATCCCAGAATACTAATCAACATAACGCTTCGAAAATCATAACTCAAATGTCAATAAATTGATAGAATAATCTTACCCGAAGTTTTCTTGATGATACAGTAGGGTGTTAAAAGTTTAATAAAGCTAAATAGATATTTTAATCAAACTGTAATTAAATTAGTAGAAAGATATTTTTTAATTTGCTACTAGATACCACAACAGAGATAGAGAATTTGTCGCATTTAATTTTTATTCATGCTTTGCTCTTTTTTCAGAATTTGAATTTATTTTTGTCATGTCGTCTACTTAAACAAGTCATTATGCCGACTTGAGATAGGCTAATAAAAAGATCGGCCAGAATGGAAAACAAGTTGTTGCTCATGTTGTTGCTTTAATGCCTTTTTGACACATCACAAAACTCGAATGGCCGCCGCAATTCATAAACGTTAAAAGGGTTGGCCAACGAATGCTAATAAATTTCTAATTGAATAAGCCATAAGCAAAAGCACATACGAGGGAGATGCCAGCACACACACACATACACACACACACACATAACTTATAATGTCATTCGAATGGCTTAAAAGCGTTATCATTTCTTTATGTTTTTCCTTATTGCTAAGCGGCAGTCGAAGCGCGGGCGCTCAAGAGAACAAAGACAGACAGACAGAGAAAGAATGGTAGAGAGAGAGAGAGAGAGAGAGAGAGAGGGAGAGTGGGGAGCATAAAATATTGTATGCATAACGTATATGGCCAACAAGCAAACTGGCAGACAGTTGGCAGGACCTAGGGCAGCCAGCAGCCAAAGGACCAAATACAGGACATGAATGAACGAACCAAAGGACGAGCGACGAGCGACGGGCGACGGCTTCGCATTTGCATTTGCATTTTACAAACAATTGAAAAAGTAGTTAAAGTTTTTCATGCTGGTGCTGTGCTGCTTTCACTTTATCACACACACACACACACACACATTCATCCACTCCTACACTTAGTGCTAAAAGTATGCTACATGGAGTTTTTCTCTCTCTCTGTGTGTGTGTGTTTGTGTGTGTGTGGGTTCGTGCATATGCAATGGCTCACAACATATATGTAGGATAGAACTTCTGTTTGGCATATTACAGTCGCAGTCACAGTCACCGTCTCAATGCCACCCGCCCTCCCTCTCCCACCCTCTCGGGGATTTTTTTTTAATATTTTTTGTCGAGTTAAAGTCCTTGCCGTACATCAGATGGAGCTGATTCTAGTTTTTTGCACTTTTCGCACTACATTTTGCACACTTTCGCTATTTGCCGGCTGCGGTTGCTTAGTTTTTTTTATGAACGCCGAGTTCACGTGTTTACCGGTTTCACCTGTCCCATCTGTTGTCCTGTCCAGGTACTCGTATCCCCCAATGGCGGCGTGTCCAAGCTGTCACTATGAGTTGACACATTTTGCTGTCTCTTTGAGTCGCAGCATCCGCCGCAGTTGCAGTTGGTTTTTTTTAAACGGATTTCGTAATGAGATGAAGATTAGCTGTGGCTGGGGGAACCTGACAAACTGCAAGATGTGACTGGAGTAAAAGCGTATTAATTATATAAAAAGTTGCATTTTACAACCTTTTTAATGTAATGAAACCTTTGTATACACAGTAAAAATAATAAAAATAATGCATTTTGAATGGAAATATTGATGTAATGTATGATATAACTTTCATTTTCACATCTTGATATTTTTTCCAATTTGTTACAATTAAGATCCCATAAGTTATAGTTAAACTTTTATTTATTAAAAAAATAAAACAATTATAGTGAAATAAGTTAGCAAAGTCATTTCAAGTCGATGTCTTATCGGCCAACCATTGAACCATTGACCCACTCAATGATAAGTCCGAATTCCATTGATAGTCCCTATATAAGTCGCTGTTGAAGCTCTAACAGCATCAGTTCAACTTAAGCCATCGTAGAACGTATACTTAATAATATGCAAATATTCTCAGTCGTCGCCATTTTTGTGTTCGGTCTTTTGGCTGCAGCTCATGGTAAGTAACACAAAAGTCCACATCATAATAATAGTTGACTTGATATGTTTTTTTAACAGCCTGCTTAAGCGGAGACTGCAATGATTACAAGGACGGAATAGCTACTTTGGGGCGATTGCCCGTGATTTAACTAATGATCAATTTAAAAACTAAAATTTCAATAAAATGACACAATGATACAGTTGGGTATAAAGTGATTAAATGTGTTAAATATGTTAATGATGATATTAATAATATAAATTGGTCAAGCAAACTAAAGATTTTGTCTCATATTATCTCCATAATTATTAGTTAGTTATTCATAAAACAATGTGTAAAATTTCGAGTTCTATTATTTGAACATTAGCTAAGTGTCAAGATTTCAAAATTGCAAATGCAAATCTGTAAAGCGTAAAATTTTCAAATCTTTGAGAAGCTCAATTCCATGAATTTGTTGGATGAGCTGCGATTAGATGCCTTCGGGGCCAATGGATTTGCCAGAGAAAACCCAGAGCAGCAATAGAAAAGAAGAGAGAGAGAGAATAGAGAGAGAGAGATAGACCACGTCTGGCATTTCCTGCGCTGGAATGATAGTCTATGCAAATCGTTCATTATTTTGACTATCAATAACTGATTTACATTTATGCTGAAGCTGCACAAAATACTCGAGAGCGGGAAAGAAAAACGGACAAATGCCGGGGTCATCCGAGATAAATGCAGACGCAGACAGGATGGAGGACGAACTCCTCGGGGTGAAGGTGGCGGATGAGGAGGAGGAGGAGGAAGGGATACAAAAACACAGCGAGCACAGAACAAACAATGACAACAAAATATGCTGCAGCTTGGGGGGCTGCACTTAAATGAAATGCCAACAGACCAAACAGCTAAGACTGTTGGCTAAAAGGGGAATTTTCACGGCATGTGGGATGTGGATCGTAGGGGATACCATAAGCTGGCGGGACGGGGTACAAGTCGGTAGAATGGGACCTCGACTTGAGTCTGAGCCTGGGGCGCCACTGAATGAGCAGCTTCATTTCAGCGTATAATTGAGCGCGCACAAAATATGCGACAAGCGACAACTGCTGGGGCGTCAGTTGGGGGCGTGGCACTGCGGATAGCGGCTGATAGAATGCGAAAAATAGCAGCAGACGGAAGCAGAGGGAGGAAGAGAGGAGACACAGCTTGAGTGGCGTATTGTGCGGCTTTAACAAAGCTATGCGGAAGTATGAAATTTTCCTATTACTTTGTCCCAGCAAATAGAGCGGAAGTCAGTCAACGAATGCAACCCAGAATCTACTTGATTGTGCCATGTCTGTGGGCGTTTAGGCTATGTGCCTCTCTGTGGGCGTGGCACTCGAGAAACTTGCACTATTTCCAATTGAGAGCTTACTTTCTTTTATTTTCTAGCAATGTGTGAATGATTTTTCCACTCGGAGTCGCTCCTAAAACTATGCAATTTTCTTGGCAAGAGTGAATTTTTAGTTTGAACATGTGGTGTAGAGTTGCATGGCCAGCAGGTGTTCTTTTATTGTTTTTAACTAGACAATAAAATGATTTATGTATATAATTTATCTATAGTTGGATAAAGCAAGCAGTGAGTAAGCTTAAGGATATAGATGGTACAATAGTCACCTAATCATAAGTCAGAGCGGGAGCAATAACATAAAACCAAACAAATCAGTTGAAAATAAATGGAGAACTTAACGACTTTGAAGGTTTTAAAGATTGCAATATTTCAATGAAATTTTTAGATAATCTTTAAAGATGATTAAATAATAATTTATTGAGATACTTAAAATCTTTTAAAGAGTTTTGCGAGAAATAAAATGTGTTATTAAATTTTTTTTAATTTTTACGGAATATTGAGGAGACTGTTTGAATTGTTGTTTTCTTCTGAAATTTAAATAAAATTTGATTTAAAAAAATGAATTAATTAAAAGGCTATGAAGAAGGTTTTTTGATTTATATAGGAAAAGGTTTGTATTAATAAAAGAAAATTTGTGGACATTTATAAAATGATGTAAAGGTAAGAAAGGTGGCTTTTTATAATCTTATAGAACTATTGATTGTATAGCTGTTAATAAAGTAGTTGAAGCAATTAGATAATTAATGTAGATTTCTTAACTTAATTTAATTTCCAATGCTGACCATTTGTCATGCAAAGATTTGCTTTTAAGTTCAATATCCTTAATTTGCTTGTTTTCGCTTTAATAGTTAATTAGTGCCATTTGCATGATTGTTAATTGTTCTCGACGTCTGGCTAATTCACTTGTCTCTCTCTGTGGCCATAATTGTTAGTCGAAGCCAAATGACCGCGCAAAGACATCGCTCTGAATTCCCCCCCAGTTCCCCTCTCTTCTGACCAGTTGCTAGGTCTGCAGTTACCATAAACATTGCAGCATCTCTGGCGTTGGCGTTAGCCAGAATATACCGAAGGCAGCCGCAGTGCAATGTGTGCTTATACATATGTACATATATGTCTGTGAGTGTGTTTGTGTGCGTATGTGTGCACATAAATTGTTGCATTCCAAGCAGACGCTTTAAGGCATTCGAGCATGGCGTGTACTGCGGTTTGAAGCCTCAATTTCATAGCAATCTCATGTTGTGTATGGCGTTCTGTTGATTGATGGTTAACCAGAAAATCAATATCACTATGCTAATGAGACTACATAGCATAAATGTATATTCTACTCCACTCGACTCGCATCCACTTGCATCAACTTGAATCCCGAAGATACACGCTCAAGCATTGCACAGTGGGTTAAATTAACTTATTTTCGACTTAAGTCAATATTTGTGTTTGTTCAAATATGTAACATTAAGACAATTATTAATGTTACAGAGTAAAAAATGTTAACATTAGTAAGCTCTGTTAAGTTAATTTAAAAGGAGAAGGTACTACACTTTTTAATTTAAATAAATATTAAAGAGAATTTCATAAATAATCATAGTTAATTTTCTATTGGCATTTTTATTGCAGTGCTAAAAACTTGATTACAATATATTCTTCCGCTTTTAGTTATTAATTAAATTTAAAAAATAACTGGGAGGTTCTTAAGTTGCGACCAACCGTTCCTATGGCAGCTATATGATATAGCATGCCTGTACTTTTTTTAAGTACGGGGTCTAAAAATGTTCAAATAACCCATAGTGCATTGGTAATGAACTAGCTTCTATCAATTTGAAAACCTTGCGGGAGTGAAAACATGTTTAAGTCGAACCGGAACTAATCCAATAGTTCGTGTTTTAACTCTGAAGTGGAACAAACACTCACGTTTTGATATGTATGTTTATGTGTGTGTGTGTGTGTGTGTGTGTGATAGTATATGCGTGTATGAACCTTTTATTCCATTATTAAATGGCTTATGCGGCGTCACTGACGCGTGCTACGTTTATCGTTGGCCAATATCTGATTGAGCGTGCATTTGGCTTAGCTCTCCTCCTCCTCCCTCCTTCACAATTTAAAGCGACTTTTTGAAATGCACCCAATTCATTCACCCGTTAATTTACTCCCTCATTCATTAATTTCATTTCATTTATTCGTTTAGTCAGTTGACCGTGTGTACGTTTTTGTCAATTCTCCGGCAGGCTGCTAATTTAATTAGATTTTAATTTATAATTATAATTTTTGTGCGTGCATCACAATATACCCTGTAAAAGAAGTAAAATGGGCATTTCTGACAACTTGAAATTTTAAAGCAGTATTATAAAATATATAAGAATTGAAAATAGAAGAAATTCACCTAATATCCAATAATAGTATATATAAAATCACGAACATTTACAAATGTTTCCCTTGATTCTGCGAGATATTTTCAGATTAACAAATATAGGTATTATTTTTATAGGGTATACCAAAAGCCGAAAGAAGTTATATATATGTGCGGCATTTTGAATTTTTGTTCGTTCCAAGGGGCTAATTACAAAATGTTTCAAATAGCACCGCCCACTCGCAATGCGGTTGCTCTATTAATAATAAATTGCTTTTGTATTTTGTTGCATAACTTTAGGCGCTTCGTATGGCATCAATGCGAAATCGACTTGCCGCCTAATTGGAGAGTTTTAAATGATTGTTTTGTACAAAATTAAATTGCGGTGCACACGTGTTTAATGACCTTTGCAAATGAGCTGAGCCGATGCTGCTTTAAAATTGCTTAAAGCGCAAAAAAAAAATTTTAAAATTGTAAATTATTGCAGATAATGTTTAAATTATTTAATGACCTGAAGTTATGTGCGACTAAAATGTTCACATTATATTTACGATTAGAACAAAGCGAGAAACGTATGCATTAAGTGAGATTACTTCGAAGTAAAAAATTCACAATAGATTTAGCAAGGATTCGATATTAAATTCAAGTCCCATATTCTGATAATTTCTTTAAATTTTCATTAAATTTGTACTTTCGATATGCTAACTTTTATTTACATTTAATTTATAATTAAGCAGATTGACACCTTAATCGGCGCTGACAGTTGGCAACCACTTGTCAATTATACACTGCAATTTTCCGGTTGATTCACGCCTTTCATTCTGAACAACCACCCATCCAGTCAGACGTTGTGTGCTTATTGTAGTGAACACTGTAACGTGCATTTTAATTATTTTGACATTTTGCCATTAGCTGTAAAATATAATTAACTGCCACAAACACGATTTAAATGCAAATAAACAAAAGTAAAAAAAAACAACAAAAGCAATAACAAGAATGGTAAAATGTATGATTAATGTTATCGAGTACTTAATACTCTTGCGGAAAATATTTGAAAAATATTTATGTTCAATAAAAAAATAAAAAGTAAGATACAATATTTTCCTATACAGAAAATAAATTCCTTTTAGATAGTATAAATATAGTTTTTAATTATCTGTCTAGATATGTCTGCAAATTTTATTCTAATGGAAAGTTCTAAATTTGTTAATTTTGCTTCATTCAAAATTTATTCTTGCATTTAGCAAGAAATTAAGACAACAATAAACAATGCAAAAATACAAATATATCTTCCTATGGAAACCGATATATTTTTAATGCGCCAAATACGCAGAGAATTTATAATAATTTGTTGTTGTTTTCGGGCTAGCGACAAATGCAAAAATTAATTGCATTAATGTGCAACACACTGCAAATATCGAGATGTCTATAAGTATATATATCAGTTAATTGAGTAACGCACAGAATTATATAAATATTTGGTTTACCTCTGGCTAAAAGCGGGTGAAAAAGAGACATAAGTATATATAAATAAATTTAAATACAAATATAAAGAGAAAGAGGTTACGTTCTGGCAGATTTTGCGATTTATGGTATTATCTGATAAATCCATTTGACACATGCGTTTGCAATCGCATTTGCATTTCACATTTCAATTTGCGAATATTTATTGAAGCCCGATAATGTGCAAACTGAGGTCGAGACTGAAGACCAAAGTTATGGCCCAAAAAATTAACTGACAGTTGGTTCAACGTCAACAGCAACAAGATTACAGTTAACCAACTCTTCTGCCGCCTCACTCATCATTTATTTCATGTAAAAATAACGGATTATTTATTCAGATTGATATATAATACACTCTTCACGAGTTAATCCATAACCTAACATCGTCGGTGGTTTTGTTTGATTCTGCAATTTAAATAAAATTCAATTAAATGAAATATAACACGATGCCCAATTGACTTCGAGTATCATTTTTCAAAGCCCAATATAAATAAATTTAAATTTAAATTTTATACAAATTAATTAAATAGTTTAAGCAAGTTGTAGCTTAAGTGAATAGTACATATATTTGAACCAACTAAACTAATTAGCTGCAGTTCTATTGGAAGCTCAATAATGAGGTCCGACACATAATTTGAAAGCAAAGGAATATTTGTCAATGATAATGATAATGATAATGAGAATGATGATGCCTTTCTGGACACACTAAAAAGGCAACATTTGAGGTTCCTGCCTCATGTCCTGTCCCTTTTAGATCCCACAGTGCAGCTTCCACAATTAACAAGCAAAAGTAAATTACAACTGTCTCTTTGTCATATATGAGTGTGTGTGTGTGTGTGTGAGTGCCTCTGTGTGTGTGTGTGTGTGTGTGTCTGCTCTGACAATTTCTTTGAGACGCTCTTGTCGTCGTCGGCTCTTCTGTCTAATTTTGCACTTTACTTGTGTAATTTTCTGCTTCAGAACACGTTGTTGCCTGCTGGTTGAAGCTTTCTCAACCTCCCCCTCCCCCTCCCCGTCCTACCCTTTTGTTGCAATACCACTCGCAAATTGGCAGCAACTTGTTGCATCTGTGACTGTTTGCACAATTGCCAATGAAAATTTTCGACAACTGCGCCATTTGCTTTATGCATGAACAATCATTACACTTACGTATGAATATATACTCATCTGTGTGTGGGTGTGTGTATGTGTGTTGCAATCAATGCTGATGCATATGTGTGTTTGTGTGAGCTAGTCGCCTGTTTGCTTCCAATCACAACAATTGGCAATTGGCAGCAAAATATCGCAATTGCATGGCCCCAAAATGATGATAAATGAGTGCGTTTTAGTTTCGTCTGCATTTTGCTTGCAATTTATTTCGAGTAGTCGAGTCCTAAAATGTCTTGCTTTGTGTGTGTGGTTGTCTACCCGTCATTGTCATTGACAGAAGTCATAGCGATGCAAGATAAAAGGATACATAAAAGGGACGGCCAAGTTTAATGTAGTATCAATGGATAATCACTTGCAAATAAGTCCATGCATTTTCCCAGATTAAAGGGATCAATAAATAGTTAAATTAACAAAATAAATAATATAATATATGAATATGCTGTTGTACTCATTTATAAAATATATATAATTTTTCAAATGTTATAACCTTTTCTGTTAAATACTTAACTAAAAGTCCAGTTATATTAAAAAATCTTAAATAAGGACTTATTTATTGAATTGATGATTTTGCAAATGGGAAAGACAAAGACGATTGTTGGAGAAGAATCTACTTTTGAAACGGCGTAGTTATCGGAAACATACGCAAGGTGGCGCTTTATGTGTTTAAGCGGGGCCGTGAAAATTTAGAATTACTTTTAATACCAAACCATAGGTGGCGTATTTTTGTTTCGCCAACAGATACAGGTGGCGCCGCAGAATTTAAAATGCTTACCCACCTTGAAAAGATACTTTCCTGCATAAAAAATCTCTATGAAAAATAAATTTTCTCAAGATTCGAAGCCAAAAACTTCATAATTTAATTTATTAAATTTTTTTGTGTTTTTATTCAGTGTTATTATTACAAATTCGACCATCTCAAGGTGGTGAGTACCCAATATTTATTGAAATGAACATCATTATTCAATTCAATATACAATTAAACTTTTGCAGTTAGTTATAGTTGTATTGTTTAGTTAAACAATTGCTTAAATTTAATATAAATTGCGCTTCATTTTTGTTTTAAACATTTTCTATCGATAGTATCGAATCTTTGGTATTGGTTGTAGAACTTGATTAGCTTAGTTTAATTCGCAGCTGCAAGATGGCGCTTAAAATGTCACTTGGTTTTAGAACTGCTTGCAGCCTGCGAAAAGCCTTTACTACACTGCTTTAAATTTAAACAATATACTTCAAAAATAATAAACTCTTACTAATCAATAAACATTACTAACACGTTATTTATTTTATTATCAGTTGCAACATTTTTGATTTTATTTATTTATTGAACAAATAAGCTAACTGCGTATAAGTAATGTTTCTTCGTAATTTGGTAAACAACTTTCCTTCACTTAAAAACTAAATGGGATGCTGAGTTTAGGCTTAAGTAAAGATTAGTGAAAAGTTGTTGCTGCTTTTATTGTTACTGTTCTTTAAGTGACTTAGAGGCATCATACCGAAAGCTTTTTGAATTACGCTGAAAACTTGAGAATTTGTGTTCTAATCAATTTTTAACTCGACAGCATGACCTGCAGCTAGGACAATAATCTAAGCATCAGCCCAACAGAGACAGCAATTACCCAGATCCGTGAAAGGACGAACGCACGAAAAAGTGAAAGTGGTCGGGGCTGAAGGAGGTGTGCTTTCACTTTGACAGCGTCCAGTCGGACTGGCTGCTGCAACAGCTGCGACAGGTGAGTAAATAACAAAAGTGAGACATTATTTATCTTTTATACCCTTGGAGAAGGTATTACAACAGTGCCATGAAATCTGCTACTCATTAAAAGAGGCGTGATAGACCACTAAAAATCATTTATTCAAAAAAATTAGAGTTTTTATAAATATTATAGCTAATCTCTCTTAGATATCCAGACTTAATTTGTAAATAAGGGACTTCGATATGGCTGCCATGATTGCCGAAGATTGAGAGGATATAAAATATTCGGCATGCCAAAGAAAACGTTTCTTCCTTATTTTCTGTACTGTTGCAACAATCGGCGACTTGGGCTGGGAGGCTGTCAAGGTCTACCAAAAAGCCGCTGTGCACAGGACTCGCGAAAAGCACAACGCAGCTTTCACTTGCTACAAATTTCATTTCATTCTTTGCAGCCGCCCCACGAAGCACAGCAGCAACTATAACAACTACAACTACAACTACAACAACAACAAGAACCAAACCACAACAAACCTTTACTAATACAAACGGCCTTCAGCCCAGCGGGTCGTCCGACGAGTGATGGCAGCCAACAGGACGTCGCTCATTGCCAGGATACGCTTGCAGGTTGCATCGTCAACTCTTGGTCTGTGCACTATGGAACAAGTTATTAAATATTAAATTAATCATGAAATCAAATTAATGAATATATTAAAAAAAACTTTTGTCTAGACATCTAGACTAACATTATAAAGACACTTATAAATATTAGTTCCTAGTTACTAATGAATTATTACTTCATTATTAATTCATACTAATATAAATAAATATTCATATAGTTTTTAAAATTGTGCTCAAACAGAATTGCAATTCGATCCACTGTTGCGGTGGTTGTGGTAGGCGCCGTCATGTCAAAGCTTTTTTTTATAGAAAGTGTTACATGAACTTTAGCAGGAAAGCTGTGAGCGGCACTTGCGAAAGCTTTTCATTGAG
This sequence comes from Drosophila rellima, assembly GCA_035043635.1. Lineage (NCBI taxonomy): Eukaryota > Metazoa > Arthropoda > Insecta > Diptera > Drosophilidae > Drosophila > Drosophila rellima. The sequence goes on from JAWNMV010000890.1 coordinate 19,364,535, forward strand.
CACGAACATTGGGGCAGGTACTGCCTACCGAATGTTCAACTTTGCTGTGAGTCTGTGTAAGGACAACGACGGCGTCCTTTTGGCTAGCGTATTTCCGTTTGATACATGTGCCAAGAGAGACAGAATTTTGCCCTCTGCCTCATCTCTTTGGGAGAGCTGACGCCGCGGTGTCTGTCGGCTTAAGGTCTCCTTTGGATGCTTTGGAATGACCATGGAGTTGATGACAAATTTGGCAGCAGTTAGGATCGACTGTTCTTGTCGTAAATATGAAATATAATTTTTACTTCAAAATTCCAATTCATGGTGAGTTTTATTTTAAATTAATATAAAATATATTTTTAAAATTATAATTATTATAAATCTATTATTTTAAACTTATAATTTTACCTGCATTTTAAATACTTATTGATATTTTCATGAATCAATCTCTTGTCCTTGATTTCAATAAAATCGATTGCCTATCCATTAGTCCTTTTGTTTTTTTCTTATTTAAGCCATCCATAAAGTGGTATATTGAGCCATCATCTGTCTATCCGGACATCTATCATTTGTAAGCCCACCTGACTAACCGTCAATATTCCTTCGATTACTAACCCTTCAGGAAACCAATAGCTGATACTTTTTGTATGTCTTAGCTCGAAGACAATACTTTCGCTCTTTTTCGCTTGTTTCCCCTGCTTCTAAGTTGCGCTCACTCTCACTCTCACTCTCGCTCATCCTCTCTCAGTTCGCTGACGGCAGCTCCTGCAAATTGTGTTTCCAATACAAATGTAGCAACATCAAACCGGCTTTTTGCAAAACAACAACAACAACAACAATAAATAGAATGCACAACAAAAATAAGCGACGCCTAACTTGCTCTCACACGCACATCAGGTGCTGGTGACTCACGCAGACAAACGCCTTCGTTACTATGGAGCATAGCGTCAGAGAGAGACTTGAAGCTTTTGTGAGCGACGTCACGAGAGCACTTGTACTTGCTCTCCCATTATGCATGTCTCTTTCTCTGTCTGGCTCAGCTGACGCGTCGTTGTCATCGTCGTTTGTTGTTCACGTGGTTGCCATTCGTTTTAGCTGCTGCTTCTGCTGCTGCTGCTGCTGCTGCCACTGCTGCTTTGGGCTATATGCAGTCCTGACAGCATACTTCCTTACTCATGCACAAATACACTCGCACACAAATAGAGAGAGGCTCGCGATTCTTTTTTGCAATTTAGGCTTTGAGCGTTTGACGGTGCCAGCGATTGCTCAGTTGGGCGACAGACTCTGCAAGCGCTAGACACGACGAGCTGAAACGCAGCGAATAATTGTTAATCGCTGTAACTGTATAATGCTGGAAGGAATTTTGTGAAAACCAATGAAAATATTGCATTTGTCAAATGTTCTGGCAATTAGCTAACACTGTGTGGAAAAGTGCGTGAGATAATAAGCTTTTCGCTTTATTTTCGCAACAAAATAAAACTATGTACAGCTATAACAGCAACAAAAAGCATAACAACAAAGGCAACAACAACGGTAACAAAAGCAGCAGCTATAACAAATGCAAAGAAAAGTGTTTTTGTTTATGTTCATATTAAGTTAAAACATTTTTCTTTGAGAAACGCCAAGAACTTCAAATGTAGCGTTAAAGGTGAGTTTATCGAATATTTGGCCCACATATCGAATATGAATATTTCAGGAATATCCTGTGCGACAACAACAACAAAAGCAGCTAGAATATTAATAATTTCCCCTGATGCTGCAGCAGCCAATCAGCAAAAGGCGCTGCCACAGCGATGACATTGGCTCGTGTTGTTGCTGTTGTTGCAGCTACATATTGTCGTTAAATGTCAGGGGCATGTACATACATACATACATACATACGTACACACATACATACGCACACACACACACACACACACACACACACATATATGTGCAGCCAACAATGTGAAATTCTTTATATTCACACTTTCGACTTTCATTCGCATTCGATAAATGCAGTTCACGACTTGTATGTATGTTTGTTTGTATGTACACAATTCCCAGTTGTTCCCACGTGTTCCCAAATTTTTTTTTGGGCGGTCTCGCGTGTGGCACGAGACGCATTCGGCCGGCTGCAGACCACATAAAAACCTAAAAACAAATTATAGGCTGTTGAAATTCGTGTTCTTTTTGGTCCGATCTTTCACGGGCATGCATGAATGGTCAGAGCAACCCTCGAGGCGGTCTTACAGGATATGCAGGCTACCTGCATGACACGCCGACGCCAGGCCAAGCCCGATTATGCCCTATAATTGCGAGTCGCAGTCGAATTCAGGCCAAGAAATGCAAAGCGTCAAGAAACTTTTAATGAGATTTTTGCTCAAAGTTTCGCATTCGTTTTCATTTCTTGTTCACAATTTTTTGTTTTGTTGTTAGCTTTTAATTCGCTTTCGAGGCGAAACAATCGAACGCATTGCGTTCAAAACTCAGCAGCTGGCGAAAAGTGCGCGATTTGCATGCTAAATGAAATTAGCTCCTGTAAGAAGTCCACCAGGGTGAATCGAGGGGTTCTTTGGGGTGCCGAGGGGTAATAAGGGGTGTCGAGGGGTGCTGTGGAATATGGTAATGGGGCAACAAAGATAAGCGCATAATTACCAAGTGCGAGCTTTACGAGTTTCTTCTGCCTGTTTTTCGCCTGCCATTTTATTCTTCTTTTGATTTTGCCGTTTTTCTGATTTCATTTTCCCTCGCTGTGCATCGCAGCTTTGCATTTTCCTGCGGGCAAGCACCTGACCAACCGCCAAACGCCAGGAAATCTCCCCCTTACTCTCTTCCCGTAGGACGTGTTAAAATTAAAAATTAAAGTCAACTATTAAAAAGTTCCGGCAATAAGCCGGATCCCGAGCTAAAGTAGTTAAATTAAATGTGTATGCTCGCTTTGAGTTCACTACGTCTGGGATTGTCGAAAGTCCTGGAAAACTTACTCGCCAATGGCTAATAACGGATTCTAGAGACTATAAACGACCATCTCAACTTTTATCTACAGATTTGGCTTATTCAAATGCTGATTCTAATTGAATCTTTGATTGCACTAAGATTACGAAGTCCATCTTTGCAGATCTTAGTTGAGTACTCTCTATTTAATGTGGGCAGCTAGCTCTGCTGATTATATTTACTATGTATAAAAATCTTATTCAAGGAATGCAATGCATTTCAAACACTTCCAAGAAACTCCAACAGACTTCGATTTGTCGATGCTCAGATGCAGTAAGGCACCTTTTGGATTTCCATTGGCGTTTACCAATATATTCTCAGAATTTTCGACTCTACTTCTTGCAGCTTTAACAATAATTTTATTAAACTGTTATTATCGCTCCAATACACAAAAGACATTTAAAGTAAATTTTCTTAAAAATACAAAAAGCTAAATAATCTTTAATATTTAGCATTTATTTTAGTTGGAAAACAGCATAACAAATTTAAAAGCTGAAAAAATTAGGGAATACATTTTGATTTTCTTTTCTGATTTTGATTCATTCACACTGAATTTTCAATATTAATTCTTAGAATCCATGTAAACACAGTTTTAGTAGTGTAAACTTTATCTAAACTAAATCGATATATTCAGGAAGGTTCTAAGAATACAAATATATTAAATTCAAATTCAGCCAATGCTTCAAACTGCCAATATGTTTACGGAAAGTAGTAATACAATTTTAAATTTACTGAATTGAAAGAAAAGAATTTTAAAATTGAGTATATTGAAAATTAAATTACATTAATAAACCGCTTTGAAATACACTTTGTAACTACAGAAGTAGGCAACCTGATATTTCGTTCGGTTGTTTTGAAAAGCATTTGTTTTCTTCACATCTATAGATTTGCGAAAAAACTTGACTGTTCTCGAAGTCTATTCTTATCTTTTTAACAATCTAATATACTTTCTATCCATACTTTTTTATACACTCGCATTAATTAACTGTGGGCTGGGGAAACTTGATAGTTTCCACAATTTTAATTTTGTTTTTGAATTGTTCATAATTGAAATAAAATTAAGAGGTGGCTTAAAAAGCTGAAAACTTCTCCATGGAAACATAGCCAATGTTTTGCTGCAACCAACCATTCATGCAACATTTGCCACGCCTAATGCATTTTAATGGAACGCAGATGTCGACGGTCGAAAACTAAAATAACTTTCAAGTCTGTGGGTGCCATAAAATCTCAACCGACACACACACAGACACAAACAGAAACAGAAACCCACTAACACCCATAACGAAAGCGAAATACAGAAACCAAAACAAATTAGTGGAATGTGGAGAATTGCAATGTAATGAAATTAAAATTGCATTTCATTCAGTTGGCAGGATGAGGCGAAACATTTTTTCTATTGCATACATTTGGGCGTTGCGTTTGGTTTGGTTTCGTTTGGTTTGCTGTCGCTATTTTTGGACAGACGTTGACTGTGTGCATCAGAATGTTCTTGTTTATGTCCTTGAATTTGTATACGTGCTCCTGCGCCTGCGTTTAGCCTTTACCTTATGCATTTTGGTGGCACAAACTACGTCAACATCAACTTAAATCACGACGCGTCGCGGCGCGACGTTGCAGATTGAACGTGCCACATTATTTGGTTAATGCTGTTGCTGCTGCTGCTACTGTTACTGCGGCTTTACCTAGGCCCAGAGCACTGTAACAGATGGCAAACTCAATTGACATCGCCAGTGACCTTCGGTGGCAACAATCCACACACACGCCACACACGAGACACATGCGAAACATGCGACACACGCATCAATTACGCGGCACTTTCTTTGAGAAAGAGAGAAACACGCTGAGCTGGAAGCTCCCACGCTCAGAGCATCATCGGGGCTTATTGTTATTATCGATGGAACATATAACATAGGAACAGTGTTGATAGAATTTCTAGCTAATTCAATAATAAAGAGTAACTATAAGCAGCTACAAATTGTTTCGAAAATGCTAAGATAACTAGTTTTTTATTTGATTTATTATAATAATATAGTAATAACAATGGAGATTAATCGAAAATGTCACTAATTAATAAACAAAATGTTTTCTTATTTTAAAAGAGCTCATTTATATTTTCGGCATCTCTGTATAACTATTATACATTTTTCTTAGTGTATACTTGACAATGTTAATTAAAGTACTCAAATAACTTTTATGCATGGCCAAATTTCCAACTTTAAGAATTTCTCTTAATTATTCTTTAATTACAAAAATGCCAAGCTTAGCCATAAAATAGGTAAAATGGCAGCACTGTATTCGAGTTGAACTGTCGACTGTCGTCGACGTCAGCACGGTCAATTAAATTGATCCAGCGGCACTAGAGATAGTGTTGCCTGGCAATAGAGAGAGAACTAGAGAGAGAGCGAGAGAGAGAGAGAGAGAGTGTATGTGTAGTCGCTACTCAAGCGATCGATCAGCGGCTTGGGGCACTCGCATGTGGCATGCACCTTTAGTTGACACTGCCTTAAGGATCAATCATTGTGGCAATGTCAATAACAGCATCAGCGTCATGCAATCGTTTTGAGACCAGCATATATTTTTCGTTACGCTTCTGCATAATTGGCCCGATTATAATCAGCCACTGTGCGACCAGTGATTCAATTGGTTCAATTAAATTTTAACCTGTGTCTTCAATGATCACTCGCGTACTCGACTCTCGTACTTTGCAAATTGAATTATGTGCTTCTGTTGATATTGATAAATGGGCAAATTGCAATCAAACGATGGGAAAAGTGCGTAAATCGTACAGTATGCAATTCAGCAAATTTAATTGACATCAATAACTGAACATTAATTGACAATTCAGCACACTATAACTAAGTAGGCACATAAATATCAATATTTATGAACACATATCTTAAGGCATACTATATTGTTTTCTTGAAGACGCTGAAATCAGAAATTCACGAGCCTGATATGAAGTTTATATCTGATCATTTCTATAGAGACTATTACTTGAAGATACTTTTCAAGCTCAGCTCAATCAAAAACGAAATGCTTTAAATTTTACTACAAATGAGAAAATAAAAATAGTGACCTTTACGCTATTTTTGTTAAAAATTCTCATAAAGATGCTTTCTAAGAAGCATAAAATACAGGCAATGTATGAAATGTATCTATTTTTAAATATGACATTCTATCTTTAGGTATTCCTAACCAGTAATTACTGGTAACTAACATAATTTATTTTTCCTCGGTCAAGGTCAGCCTGATCTGATTTTGAGCTTATTTAAATGAGACAATATTTTGAAAATAATTACACGGCTCACTAGATACTCTGAGTGCTCGTATACTTACTAAGCAAATACTTACCCCTGTCCCAGTAGCTATCAGAGGGCCTTATGGCAGCAGATGCCATTTGTTATTTGTTGTTTATTATTGTTTACCAGTTGCGTACTAATGAACTTGAAAATATGTTGTCATTCGGTAAAAAAAAAATAAATACAGGGCAGATCCATTCACCTGTGAGGTAACGGCGAATGAATAAGTTAATATGCACACACAGTGAACTGAAATAATAGCAATAATTATAAAATAAATACTCTTCGCTGCCCGACAATGGCATTTACATATTATGATAAATATTAAAGTTGAATTTCGTGTGGTCCGTGAGCCGAGGCTAATTAACTTTGAAATTGCGTGGAACCTCATTAAAACGGCATCAACAAATCGGGCGTGGCATTTTTGGTATTGGGTCAATGCATTTCACAGTAAACATATAATGAAACGATTGAAATTCTTTGGACAGTTTGGCGAAATTGTCACTCGCATCTGTCGGAGATTTCAGTTGATGCTCTGAGCGCATTTCTGCGAACGGCATAAATATTTCAATTAATGTCCCAACTGCGCCTGGAGCTCAGAAAAAAAAGTGTACACACTCGCATTTCAGTATTTATATGTATATGTATATGCATATGTACATATGTATTCTGGAAACCCTGGCAAATTGTTGTATTTATGTGCACTTATCCTTCAGGCGCAGTCTTTTCGCCGCTCATTTGCTTTTCCGGTTTTAATGGCTGCCCCTTTTGTTGTCGCCATTGTCGTTCTCGTTGTTGTTATTGCTCTTATACCTTTTACCTGTGTATTGGGTAAGGCGGGTATATTTGTTCCTCAGAATAAAGATAGATTAGCTATTTACATATTGTATGCCTTATTCATTTTTGTAAAGTATCCTGCAAAATAACCTAACATCTTATACAATTCTCTAACAATTCCGAAAGCATTGAAAGAACAATTACTATAGTTCTTGAAAATGCCAAATATTTAATATTATGTTTCAAGCTTACAATAAACAATGACAGTCAAATACTGGGTATTTCTTAGTCAAACATTTTTGTCGTCGTTCGGCGTGTTGTTGTAATGCTTTGCACGCGTTTTATACAAAATAAATATTGCATACTTTATGGTACAAGCGACAGCAGCAGCAGCTACAACAACAAAGTTGACTTTTCGTCATAGCCGTTGGCTTTTGTGTGTGCCTCAAGTATTTTCGCCATTTTATGACCCAACAGCAACTACAACAAGAGCAACAACAACAACAGCAACATTGTTCATTATGTATCGCGTTGTGCAAATTTGCCAGCCTCTCAGTTGATGCGGGTGTATATCTGTGTGTGTGTGTGTGTGTGTGTGTGTGTGTGTGTGTGTGTGTGTGTGTGTGTGGTGTGTATTGTAGTTACTCGTACATTTGTATTTTTCCCACGATATTTAACATGTGGCATTGATTTTATGGCCTGTCGTAGAGCCAAATTTCAACAGCCTGAAGCGCTCAGCCGCTCAAGGGTTGGCCCAATTAATTGCCAACACCGAATAGGTGTGAAAAAGGCAGCCATAGTGCCACGAAATGGGGCACAATTACCAGTTTGCATTTGCTGAGGACGGGGGAGCGGAAAGGTTAAGGAACTTGGGTTAACGGGGTTAGCATATTAAAGCATGCGAAATCCCTTATTTTACTTGAAATCTGAAATATCTTCAAATAGAAGATGTTATGTTTAGTTTGAAATATAAATAAAGGTTTATTCTGTTTTCGGAATTAATTACCCAGAAATACAAATTCTACTATTCTCTCTTTCATTCAGATAATTTTCCTTTAACAATCGTTCTGTGAACGAGATGAGACTTTCATAAATTAAATTATCCATTTTTACCCGGTTCTAAACTTTTTCTAGATTGCATTCCATAATGAGTAGTACTGAAATCCTATTTAAGACAGAATCCTCCCTTGAAACATCTCGAATTTCATTCTCAAAAGCGACACAATAAAGTATAATTTAACGGATAATTTTAATTGTGCCGGCGAAGTGGAAATGCGCAGCGGTTAGATTCAGGTCATTAGACGTTTCAGTCAAGCGGCTAAAATAGCTCGCAGAGCTCGTTTGCTTTAGACTAAATGAGCTGTTATCTAACTGACTGTATTTTAAAGCCTCACGGTTTGTTTTTCGGCACACAACTGAAAACCACAAAGAATATTTTCAAAAGTGCCGCATAATACTAGAAAGGTTAGGCAATCAATCAAGAGGATAATTTTTTGCTTTATTCGAAACACAAGTAATTAAAATTCAAATCATAGCAATTGTGACGTACAGAGGATAACAGTTTGCATACCTTTCGAAACGGGTCAATATCTTCAATCAGCGAGTGTCTAGAATTTAAAATTGTATGGCCGCGAGGGGCAAAAAAAAGCAGGAGAAAAAAGATGCAAAGTGAGGGGCGAGAGCAAAACTAATACAATGAAAAGCTATTAGGTTAAATGGGCAACAAACTGGCCGATGGAGATGCAGATGTAGATGGCGAAAGTGCCAGGCAAAAGGAAGCTCGTTTGGGCCAAGCAAATGACTGTCAATAATTTTCCAGTCTATCTATGGGCAAATTGAGGCAAAATGTGGGCCTACCTCAAAACAGGCCGACATTTTAAGAAAAAGGTAACGAAAAAGAAAATGAATATTTACATACACACACACATATTCATTTGCATATAGACAAGACAAATGACCACTGAATACCCTAGCATCAAGTACTTAAGAATCGCATTACCCACAGTATTACCTTGGATGGAATTTTGATTGGCTTTAAGACATCAACCGTTTCAGGCTTTATAAATAATCGTTTTTGGTCTAAAATTTAATTATTTACTGCTATCACCTAGAATTCGTAAAATTGTTACGTTCTGGTCCAAGGCTGTTAAGTTTCTGTTAATATATTTACAGATATATGTATACAAATATGTCATTCGTCCATTGTACGAGGTCCATTTTGAATATTTATATTGATGAAAATCGAACGGATTCATCTCTGACGGTTTAAGTATTATTAATTTGCTGTTTTCAAAAGTATCTCAATGCACCGTTCCTAACACTTAAGCACTTAACAGCAACATAATTGCATCTCTCGCTGTAGCTTTTAACATTACGTATACGCTGTGCGAGCCGTTAAGTGCTTATAATTGCTATTTACACACTTTTCGCATGATTTGTCAATTTTAATGAGCGCTATTTTTGCGCAGCAGATGCCAATAGACAAGAAACTGATGTCAGGGCAAAGTCAGGGTAAAATGCCAGAACTTGTCAGGCTATCCAAGCTGTTGGGCCAAAAGCGAAGGACGAAGTACGCAATAGACAGGCGTTGAGGAAGTCCTTGCTATGCCATAGTCCGTAGACGAATACAAATCTACACAACGCATACATATATATATATATATATGTACACACACACAGGCCTTTTGCCAGGAGTTTTGTGGAAATTGAATTCGTTCATGATTGATTGCGCATACGCCATGTCTGCCCATAGACCCGCCCTTCTATCCGCTTGTTTTGTTTCTTCGCCGCTGTATAAGACTTTTTTTCCAGTTTGTTTGTCAGTCGACTTTTGCTATCCACATTGAATTCAAGACATTTTTCGTTCTTATTTTGTTTCAATTTCAATTTATCTGCCTTTTCTCACCGTGGCGAAATGTGTAAACACAAAACATTTTTTGGCTGCCATCGTATATTCATGAAAGGTGATGAGAAAGGAGCCTTAAAACGGGGGGAGGGAACAGAGGATGAAAGTGTATTGAACTTTCATTGAATTATGTTTCACTGCCCGAATTGTGGCTGGAGTTTTTGCCTAATTCTGTTTGCCTTGTGTGCGTGTTGAAGCGACGCTCTGATATCAACTTTCGACTAACTGACTGAATGGCGGACTGACTCATTGACAAACCGACAGGCCGCATTGGATTTTTGATGAGCTTAAGAATTTGTTGTTTGCAGTGTTGCCGCTTGGCATTTGCCTGTTGCTTATATTAATTTCATTAATTTTATATCGGCCTGGGGTCAAAAGATTTTGATGTCATTTGACGGATATTAAATTGTTTGCTTTGTATTGTAGAAGCTTAAAGCACGAGAAAGTTAAATATCGTACATATCAATTGATGAAATTCCTCAGCTTCTTAGAAATTCAGCTTTCGGGAAATCCTAATAATTATTTGAGTCTTTGAAATTATTTTGTATCTTTCAAAGTTGCAGTTGGCTTTGGTTATTTGGAATTTATCTTAGCTTTGTGAATTTTGGTGCTTTTGTTTCTAACATCCTTTAATAAGTGTTAAGTCAACTGGAAAATTGTGACCTACATGTCAAAAATTTGGTTTAAAGCAAATATATATCTGCTTTCATTGTCTGGTGTCATTTTAACATCCATTAACTCTGCCCTTTTAGAAAATACTCTGTTTCAGTTAACATTTAAAACATTGACTTAAACCGACTTTTAAGCACCCATTAGAATTTGATAATATATTTCCGGTATATATGATGTCGTTATTAAAACACGCAACTTTTATTTTGTTATTCTATTTTGTGGCGTTATTTTTTTTTGGTCGACAGTTTGGACAAACTATGTGCAATAAAATTTCCATTTTTTCTGTTACAGCATGAACATTTTTTGTTTGTTCGTTTTACATATGAATTCTCACGCACAATTGTTTTTAAGCATTTCATTTAATAGTTTATGCTTGTGATGGCAATTTTTCAGCACTTTTTGTTGTGTTGCTCGCAACAAATCTTTTTAAATGTACAAATTTGGGTAACATTTTAGCATGTGTTTTTCATTTTGCCCCCTTTTTTTTGCAATGAGGACAAGCTTGTAGAACAAATTGCAGGCAAATGCAATTTGCCACAGTGTCGATGGTGTGACTGGGGGATGTGGGCGTGACAAGGCCGCCTACCAATTCCCCAACGCGCCACTCAAAGTTAAACTGAAAAGCCTGGCCAACAACGTTGCCTGCTCAACGGACGAGTTGTGTGTCAATTTTTGTTAAATTGTTTTCTGAACATGCGACAAAATGTGCAACGATGCCAAAGTCAATTCAGTTTCTAACTGACTGGCGTCTCTCTCTATATAGCTGACCCTCTTTATATATATCTCTCGATTTACTTTCATTAATTTAGAAGCCAAAATTCTCCACTTACCCCAGTGTGAGCGTCAGTTGCAATTGCTGGCTCGTTTAAATTGTACTTTAAATTGACATTGGCAAAACGCAAAAAAAGCTTGCAGACCAACTGCTGTGTGTGAGTATGTGTGTGAGGAGGGGGGGGGGGGATGTGTGCTATTTTATACCCAGAGGTATGCAACGTCTGCCAAAAATAGCGAGAGAAAACCATTTGGCAAATTTGTTGTCATCATTTCTCAAAGGACAGCAGAAAATCGTATAATACCCGACAGTACTTCTCTTTCTCCGTGCCAGTCTGTATCGCAATATCAAAAGTTACATAACAACAAATTGACAAATATGTCCGGAAAATAATTGAACAGGGAAAAAGCATAATTAATTGTTGGCATTAGCTATTTGTACTCAAAGGTAGTTAGAGTTGATCGATTGGAAGCAACGCGAATGCAAAATCAATTGAAAGAGCAACAGCTGAGCAGGATAAACAGGCGGTGAGTGCATCGAGTCTGCCAAAGGATCTGCTAAGATTGCCAATTTTCCAGCTCCCACATCCACATACACACTCACTTATCATTGTTGTTGTTACTGCTATTGCGGTGGGAAATGCTGTTTTTGGCACTGCAAATAATTGCCCAAAAAAATAAAACAGAGAGAAAAGACAAAATAATCAATTGTCAGCTTATAAATATCAAATGAACTGGGAAAGAAGAGGCAGCAGGATGATGATGAAATTGTTGTTGCTTTTGTTGTTTGGGTTGTATCTGTTGTTTGAGCCGCTTTAGCAGCTGTTGTTGTGGTTGGCATCGTTTTTTGGGTCAGGTACATAAACATAATTGTATTTATGCATACCCTGTGTGCCAGCAGCAAATAAAGAAAGTATATATTTATGTATGTATACGCTGCATAGATTTGAGTCAATTTAAAAGGGATTCAACAATTCAATTTCTTTCAAATTATATTGAAATTAGCCTTAAAAATTGACATTTAGAAAATTTTCAAGTAGTCTGACTATATTTTTCTGACAAATTCACTTTCATTTTAACTCGGAATTCAATAAACACTTTTTCAAGAGAATAGAATTGTCTAATGTGTATTGCCTAAGTGAAATAAATTTTGTCTTCAAATAAGAATATACAATTAATTCAACTACATTAATGGTTTCATTTTTCCTGATAACTTTCTTTGACAGTCACTATACAATTACCTTTATTTCTAGGAAATCCCACTGTCAAAATCAACTCGGCTTTCAGAGAAAATACCATAGGCCCAGTTTACAGGGTATTCAACAGTCACATCATCATCTGGCGCTTTCATTTCTGTTGCCATCTTGGGGGATGAAGCGACTTCTACGTCAGAGCTGCATGTTGTCTCGATGTATTGTGGGATTTGTTGCGCCTCTTTGTACTCGACTGCTTATCATAAGGGCACTTTGGTCCTTTCGAGGTCTAAGAGTGCGACCACTTGAGTAGTTCGAGCTTGAGCCTGAGACTGAGACTGAGACTGAGCCTGTGACTGAGTCTCACTTTTGTGGCCAACAAGAGTCCCCCTTGACTTTGTATTCGCCTTTGACGTGCGCCGCTTGTTTGAATTTAATTTATTGTTTTGACTTAACAACTGTTTACTTTCCCCTCTCTTTCTCTCTGTTTCTATCTTTTTCTCTCGCTGTCGCTGTCTCTGTTCACTTGGCATTGTGTCTGTTTGTTCGCTTGAGTGTCACAACAATGTCAGATTCGCTGTTTTTATTGCCAAATTTTTTGCACTTATGTATTTGCGCTAATTTAATTTCTTGTGTAATTTCATTTTTATGTAGTCAACTTACGCCGGCGACAGTTGCCTTGAAACTGAGAAGAGACGATCGTCCCTTGCCTCAAAGCTCCCTGTTGTACGAGTATATCCATAATACGGCAGTTGTTTGCCTTGAGGCGAACTTTGTCAACAATTCCGCGCACAACATTGAAAATTGCTGCTGTTGCGAAAAAGGACACACGACAGAACCAGGGGGAGAGGGAGAGAGAGAGTGAGAGTAAGAGTGAGAGGGAAGACTGCCTGGCACAAACAGCGCATCATTATGAACACGAGCCTCAGCGTCTGTAGGGGCGTGGCAGCATTTCAGTGTGTCACTTTAACGAATTTTTTGTATTCCCTGCACTTAAAAAGTACAAAGGCTCTATTAAGTTTGTCAAAAGCGAGGTGTGTGTTAAAGCCAGAAGGAGGCATAGCAAATCCCCACATTTGGTAGTTAGGATCCTCTACTATATTCTGAGAAGATTTAGTTTGGTTTTAGATTATATCAGATTATGTCAGTTTTGTACAATTCTCACCATTTCTTATAATCGTTTTTAAATGTCATTATATTTTATTAAAATAGTTAAATTTATCTTATGTTAAATATGTTTATCTAAAACCTCTACTAAAATTGCATCTAAGTGACTTTGTTATGGTATGCAAAATTTCAGCCTATACGTTTCGTTTTTAATAGTAAGTGCAGGGTCTCTCACAATCGAGTTTGCTCAACTGACAGTCTTTCCCACTAGTTCTGCTTGCGAAATATATTCGCCTGCCTCTTCCTCTTGTCCTGCCCCCTGTCCCTGTCCCTGTCCCTGTCCCCGTTACCCCTTCGAAAAGCCTCGGCAGAAGTGTCTCGAGGCTCTCGCTCTGCGCTAGTGCCTTAAGGTCAAGCGTCTTTGTCATCTGCCACTGCCTAGTTTTCGAGCCGCATTTTACGGCGTTATTTCTAGCAAATAAATAAATTTCAGACAGACACACACACACATATATACACACGAATTTTGTGAAATGGCGCCTAAAGGCGTCGGCCCAGCCACTTAACATAATTCAAACGGCTGTCGTTAGATGGCGCCAGCGACAGAGCAAATGCAACCGAGCTAAGATGCTTACTCTTCGTTCTTTAACTGTCAAAAGTATCAGCCTTTTTTTTCTGTGTGCCACTTTCCTGGTTGCAGCCAGTTGGTGCAACGAAATGAGGCGAGTTTCCAACGTGGGCTTATGATAATGGTTATGGTTATGGCATTTGCAGTTATGGCTCCTGATATTGCCACTAAAAATGCCATTCATTTTTGGCCAATTCGACAGAGTGTTTTCAAAATCTATGATTGCAATTGTGCATATGGAAGAAATGCTCTTACCGATTTTTATGTGTTTGCAATCTGCATTCAATTGACTTCGATTGGAGCCTAATGAATTTTAAATTTTATACAGTTTTCGGTTATTATCTTGGCAATTCGACAAAATGACCTGCTGGCAATTTGTATTCGAAGATTCTTTTCTGCTTGAAAGTTCAGATCAAATGTAATCTAAAGAGTATTTTTCCTTATATCAACAGTCTTATAAGAAAGAGTAGCTTTTACCAAAATTACAAATAAATGTTCGCTCAAATTAAGGTTCCTGAAATGCATTTTTTAATTTAAGCCAAGATAGGCACGATCTACAAAATATGAACCTTAATTATTTATATGCAATTGTTTTAGCTCTCTCACTGCTCATCATCTGGTATTTAAAATATTTAAGTATCCGTATCACATAACAGGCAACGTATGCTTGAATTATTAACTATACTAATATATGCATATACTTATATTTAAACTTTCATACGTATATTATGTACGTGGGCACTGTGTCCGTTTCTAAGTACCTTAACAATTTTGGGTGTTCATATTCTCGACTCGCTTACGAGGCAAAAGTTTAAGCACAGTTCAAATGATTGCCCCAAAGCATGAAAGGCGAAATTGCATACACAGCGAATGAGAGTGGAAAGAACAAGAGCACGGGAGAGGGAAAGAGAGAGGGAGAAGAGTAAAAAGAGGCATAATAGCCATAGATAGAACACCTACGCGTTGCAAGTTTTGCAGCATTGAGAAATATTTACATTAACATGCAAAAGCGCAGCAGCCCACACACAAAATGCCCACACAACACACACACACTCACACACTCACACACTCACACACTCACACGCACATAGTCTCACATGCGATAAAAGTTTTGCCATTGCACGTTATTTTCACATGCGATGGCCGCGTTGCAATTTGGCAAGCGCACAAAAGTATGCTATGCAGCAGCTAACACGTTGCTGGCCAACATGAGTAAGTGTTTGTGTGTGTGCGTGTGTGTGGCTGCCAAGTTTTGCCTCAGATTTTGGCTGTGTCGCCGACGCAGACGCCGCTTAAATAGAAAACTTGCTACTTTATCTTGGCAGCCAAGTTGTCGCCAAAGCAAAGCCGCATTGCAGCAACTTAATTAAAATATCCCACACACACACACACACGCACACACAAAGAAAAACAAAATTGTCCTGCACACAATCACATTCACATTAAGGTGAGTCAAGTGAGTGAAAAGTCAACACGCATAAAAATCTCTCAACACGCGCGCGCGTCAAACGCACAGCCCAAACATTTAATTTCGACAAGTTTTAGTGGAGCCTGGGCAAATGGGCGAATTGCCACGCCCCCTTATAGGTTGTCATGACTTGAGGACGCACACAGTGACACAGACAGACGACAGAAAGGCAAACAACTGTCACCAATACACACTCAGAACACACACATACCGAAATAAACGCAGCGCAGACACAAAAAGTGTAGCATACATTTGAGCGCCAAGAACGGAAATGCTTGACGCAAAAAGGCAGCTAACAACATGGCCAACGACAGCTACAACAAAAACAACAAGAGTGACAACAGCAACGCCAACAACAATAAGCTGCACACTTATGCTTGCTTTTGTTGCTGTTGTACTTATCAAGCGTGGAGTTGATTTTTGCTACATTTTATTCCTCTTATAACCTTGTTTTGGAGGATCTCACACTACACATGGGGAATTGGGTTTCCTTGCAGAGTTAGGCTCTTACTCTAGGTCTAACGCATTTAATGATCAAGATAATTTAAGAATTTCAGTGTTAATACACTAATAAACGATCGACAATATCTGATTGAAAAATTTTTCAAAAAAAGGGTGTTGAGTATATTTTAATGATGATGATAAAAAAACAGAGTTAATTAAAAGAAAACAAAAGGGCTCCGCCCCTGCCCCCTGAGTGTGCTCAAAATCTACTTTTGCACTAAATTTCGGTTAGTTTCATTAAAATTTATGTCAAAAACTTTAAAAAATGCTCCCTTATTTATAGTATTTACCCGGTATTCTTTAAATTTGAATAGATTATTCAAATCTTGATAGATTTTCAAAAGGGATGTTTTTTTGACCATTTTATTATACAAATATTGATATGGTATCAAAATTTGATGATTTTGAAAAATTCATTTTTTTCGAAAATTTTACATAGTTACCCCTTTACATTTTTCAAAAATTTTCAAAAATTTTAAATCTTAAATTTATTCTTTAAATCGACTCCAGGTGATAAAATAAGGGTAAAAAAGTACTTTTGCACTAAATTTCGGTTAGTTTCTTTAAGATTTATGAGAAAAACTGCTAAATGTTCCCTTATTTTATTCTTTTAACTTTGAATGGATTTGTCAAATCTTGATAGATTTTCAAAAGGCATGTTTTTTTGACCATTTTATTATACAAATATTGATATGGTATCAAAATTTGATGATTTTGAAAAATTCATTTTTTTCGAAAGTTTTACATAGTTACCCCTTTACATTTTTCGAAAATTTTCAAAAATTTTAAATCTTAAATTTATTGTTTTAAATCGACTCCAGGTGATAAAATAAGGGTAAAAAAGTACTTTTGCACTAAATTTCGGTTAGTTTCTTTAAGATTTATGAGAAAAACTGCTAAATGTTCCCTTATTTTATTCTTTTAACTTTAATGTATTTGTCAAATCTTGATAGATTTTGAAAAGGGATGTTTTTTTGACCATTTTATTATCCTAATATTGATTTGGTATCAAAATTGAATGATTTTGAAAAATTCATTTTTTTCGAAAATTTTACATAGTTACCCCTTTACATTTTTCGAAAATTTTCAAAAATTTTAAATCTTAAATTTATTCTTTAAATCGACTCCAGGTGATAAAATAAGGTTAAAAAAGTACTTTTGCACTAAATTTCGGTTAGTTTCTTTAAGATTTATGAGAAAAACTGCTAAGTGTTCCCTTATTTTATTCTTTTAACTTTAATGTATTTGTCAAATCTTGATAGATTTTCAAAAGGGATGTTTTTATAACCATTTTAATATACAAATATTGATATGGTATCAAAATTGGATGATTTTGAAAAATTACGGTAATAAAGTACTTTTGCACTAAATTTCGGTTAGTTTCCTTAAGATTTATGCCAAAAACTGCAAATTGTTCCCTTATTTATAGTATTTACCAGGTATTCTTTTAATGTGAATGGATTTGTCAAACCTTGATAGATTTTCAAAAGGGATGTTTTTTTGAGCATTTTATTATACAAATATTGATATGGTATCAAAATTTGATGATTTTGAAAAATTCATTTTTTTCGAAAATTTTACATAGTTACCCCTTTACATTTTTCAAAAATTTTCAAAAATTTTAAATCTTAAATTTATTCTTTAAATCGACTCCAGGTGATAAAATAAGGGTAAAAAAGTACTTTTGCACTAAATTTCGGTTAGTTTCTTTAAGATTTATGAGAAAAACTGCTAAATGTTCCCTTATTTTATTCTTTTAACTTTAATGTATTTGTCAAATCTTGATAGATTTTCAAAAGGGATGTTTTTATAACCATTTTAATATACAAATATTGATATGGTATCAAAATTGGATGATTTTGAAAAATTACGGTAATAAAGTACTTTTGCACTAAATTTCGGTTAGTTTCTTTAAGATTTATGCCAAAAACTGCAAATTGTTCCCTTATTTATAGTATTTACCAGGTATTCTTTTAATGTGAATGGATTTGTCAAACCTTGATAGATTTTCAAAAGGGATGTTTTTTTGACCATTTTATTATACAAATATTGATATGGTATCAAAATTTGATGATTTTGAAAAATTCATTTTTTTCGGAAATTTTACATAGTTACCCCTTTACATTTTTTGAAAATTTTCAAAAATTTTAAATCTTGAATTTATTTTTTAAATCGACTCCAGGTGATAAAATTAGGGTAAAAAAGTACTTCTGCACTAAATTTTGGTTAGTTTCTTTAAGATTCTCTCAAAAACTGAAAATGCTCCCGCATAGCCGCATAAGCACTCCGAAGGTTTGCTGATACGGCATTAGATTATCGTCTAATTGTTCGTCATACATTTATATGATCTAGTGAACCGAAAGACTTAAACAAAATTCCCAATCTGTGAGTTTGGTTGAGTTATTTCTAAAACCACCAACAAATTTCAACCTTAATCTTCATTTTCGACTGACTGAGTGATCTATGATATAGTGATGCGTTCTTAACCAAATTTGGTCAGATACCATCCATACCGAATGCATATTCTGTCAGTTTGATTGAGACATCTCAAACAACAAATTAATATATATGCTTTATAGGGTAGATGATTCCTTCTGCCTGTTACATACATTTCACAAATCCATTATACCCTTTTTGACAATTTTCAATGGGCACAGGGTATAAATATATTGTTTAAAGCAATTTACTTTGAGATGTTTGCAGAGTATTTCATTTTCTTTAAGCCAAAAATAACGGTTCATTTTTGCTTCATTTCCTTTTTTTGCTTTGCTTTTTCTTCACAACTTTGGCTTTGCCATGTTTGGGGCATTTGTTGTGTGTGGTTGCGGCTTTGGTGTAAATACGAGTATTCCTTTTATTTTGCAAATTATGGCCAAGTACAACAGCAACAACTGCTAGCGCAATGATGTTTATGGCCCACCATTTTGGCCACTAGCCGCCATTTTATGCAATTTCTTTTATGCCGCATCGCATCGGAGACGCCTCTGACTCTCCTTTTGCCTTGGCGGATCCCATTGCCGTTGCTTTGCCACAGCTGTGTCCGGGAGTCTTCCAAGTGCTCGGTGATTTAGTGCTTATGGCAAGTTTATAAATTAAATTTAATGAAGCAGCAAGTCAAACTATTACCGACTGCTTTCCACTTACCCTATTTCCCATTTTCCATTGTCGTGTGCATCGATTATGCGCTTGCCACTTCCGTTAGATACCCACACATGTCTTCGAAGTGTGTGTGAGTGTGTGCGTGTGTTGGAAATTTGATTTAGTTGCATAACGGAAACTGTGGTTTCTGTTTTCAAATTTTAGAATGGAACTTTAAGAATTTAAAATTACTATCTATATTTAATTTATTGTATTTCATTAAACCATAACTATTTCCTTTTTTTTAAATTTTTTTATTAAAAGTATTTCATTATACCATAACTATTTCCTTTTTTTTTAAATTTTTTTATTAAAATAAGGCGTTTGAGCAAACAAATTTAATTAAACTTCCTAAAATTAATAGTGAAAGTTCCATGTAAAATGTTCAAACTCATAAGCAGATTGAGATTACTTCCAGAGTTGTTGATGAAGTTCCATAAATATATGAAAGCTCATATATTATGCCGATAACAAAAGAGACAAATCCACTATAGTCTAGCAGACACAAATTCTGCTCTGCTTCAAATCGAGATTTTATTCACAACCTGCTTTTGACCTTGGTATCATATTCCGAAAATAATCGCCTTATGTAACTGAGAATCGGAGAGAGTTGCAAGTTTAATTTGCGCCTAGTTGGCAAAGCTCATGAATATGTTGGCAATACGAGTACGATAAAGCCATTAGAAAGCATATGACTGGCATTATGCAATAACAATAACTAGATACGAGAATCTGCATTGGCGTCATACTTAATAAACTCGATTTCCCTTGTACAAATGTCGCACACGCATCAATTACAAGTGCGGAGGCAAAGAGAAGCCGGAGGCGCCACACAAAGGCCAAGACCAAAAAGTAATTATCGACAACTTGTGCCAACGAAATCCCGAAAACAGCCAAGCAACAACAAAATGTTTTAAAATTCAATGGGCATACACACATACCCACACACACACACACACACACACACGCGCGCGGACACAGACACTTGAACATAGAGTAGCAACAACAATAGAACGCCTGAGCTTATGCAACATAATCCTAGTTTATGACAGTTAGGGCCTCGCTTTGTACTTACGTGTACATGTATATATGTATGTATATGTGTGTGTGTGTGTGTGAATTTCTTATGCCCTTTTGTAACCAGCAGCTGCTCAACCAACTGTACAAACACATAGCTTTCGTATTCTATTGAAAGAGTCTCAAGACAGTGGATCGAAACAGCTAATGGACGCTCTGTAATTTCCCTCAGGGTTAATTTGCCAAAGTATTTAATCTGCTAAATAGATTTAGCTGCTGTTAGGCAATTTGTATGTTAGCTAACATTTTTCGGTCGTGTTAAAATGCTAAGTCTTTAGCAATACTAAATGTTATTAGTTATACGAATATTTTGCTGTCAAGTAAAATCTGTATTAAATTATGTTAGTTAACATACCGTTTTACCAACAGTTTATGCTGTAAAGTTATTTTAATGTTAGTTTACTTTTCCATTTATTATAATAGCTACGCTGTTAGCAACAGTTAAATGTTATTATTTATGCTGTTAAATAATTTGTATCCTAAGACAGTTAACACATTTTTACTTTCTATGCTCTTACATTTTTTATAAGCAAGTAGAGCTTTGACAAATACCAACAATTGTTTTTAGATTGTAAGAGATTTGTAAAACATGCCTGTAAATAACATTTTGTCCCACTGTGCCGTACATATCTACATAGTTTATTTGAGAATTCCGATAGCTTTGACAAGTGTCATGAGCACAAAAGACACATCGTGATATGAGGAGTGCTTTTGATTGTGTATGACCCCGGTTCATAGGCTGAAGATGATTGGCGGCGCTATAATTGAAGGTTTCTTTGTACTTCGCGCCACAAAGTAGGCAATGGCATTGGAAAATACAGCTTGTGATCTGATCTCTTGCAATTAAAGTATAAATATTTGGCAATTGTATGCGAAGTGCCTTTTTTTTTTTAAAACGATACTTGAATTTACAGCCCCGCAGTAAAAGTTTTTAGTAGCAAGGTCATGGCAAACTCTCGAGTTGGCTAAATTTACTGGGTCATCATGCAAATATGCGGGCTCAACATTGCATATATTTTCAGGCCGAGACAAGCTGTTGACAGTTGTCATCCGACCCAACTATTCTCTGACCCTGTTCCTGGTCCTGATCTGGCATTAAACATGACAGGCGGAAAGAAAAAGAATTCCATTCTCTGGCTCATTTGTATGCTTTTAGACGCCTCTTCATTTTTCAGCCCCCCAAAAGAAAATGCATAAAACTCGACATATGCACCCCTTCTACATCTCTCAGTTTCCATACCCTGCACTTTTGGGGGGGTGCATGGGGTATATTTCAACAATCACTTGGTCTCAGTTTTATGTGGCATACTTTTCAGCATATTGTTAACATCATGTTCTATCGCTTGTTGTTGTCCAAAAACTTAAATGGCCAGAGAGACTAAAAGCAAAAAGAGACGGACAAGGAGTGTGTGACAGAGTGAGAGAAAGAGAGAGGAAGCATATGTGTGTTGAGAAGAAAAGCATAAAAATCGTTCAGCGATTCGCTTCGGTCTCTTGTGTGTCTGCTGGTTGTCAGTTTTGCTTTTGCTTTTGCTTCTGCTTCTGCTTTTCTTTTCACTTGGTTGTTTTTCTCAGCCATCCATCCATGATTTTCATACATCCACGATTTTCAGCTTCCGCTCATTGGGCAAGGACACGAGCTGTCGTCTGGTGGCCCAACCATTTGTCCAGTATGTTGGATATGGATATGCCAACTAAAGCTTTAATAGCCAACACACACCAAAATTGATGTTGGCCATTAAATGCAGCAAAGGCACTTGAGCTGACAAGCTGAGTATGTATAAAATCCGAAGGGACAATCGCTTTAAGTCCAATTAAATGAACTCGCAACAAAATATCAACAGTTACTAGAGACACGAATATATACATATAGTTAAATACAGACAAGAATTAATACATATGTATAGTATATATTGGCATGTATACAACCCCGTTCGATAGCCTCGTTTTCTGGCTGACAGATAAATTATTAATGCACGACTTAGAAGACAGCCAATGCGATGTTCCGAAACAGTTAGCATTTCTAATTGCACCTTAATTATGGCCCAGAAGCAAAAGCGAAGCCGGCCAACAGCATATGCATGGCTCGCACAATGCCAATTTCAATCTCAAGCAGTGGCAAATGGGAACTAAAAACGGAGACTGAGACTTAAACGAAGACGGAGACTTTGTCTAAAAATTGGCTTCCAAAACAGCGTAATGATCAAGTCTTTGCCATATAAAAATAGCATTTAAACTGCACACTAGAGTTTACATTTTCATGTTCCTGTCAATGTCTACAATCACTTTAATATAGACAAAATCGTATGGGTTTTTTTAATAATCAAATTAAATTAATGGAAATAAAATCCCAACAGTACGGTTTCCTTTCTCAGAACTCTTCGCTTTGATATCATCTGACAATTTTAAGTGAATTCCTGGGAAAAAGTGATAGATAGCATTTGGATTTATCATCTGCTCGTGCTATTTATGAGCATTTGCTTTTGCTTAGATGTCCGACACTCGCTTCTTCATTGGTTTAAGTTTCTCGCAGAGTTTGGCATATGTCAAACTGACAGAACTCGGAAAAGTTTCCTCCCGGCAATCACAATTGTTTTATCATCCTAGTTTCCTTTTCCCACTCACTCTGTTTCTCTCTATCCATTGGGCTTTGTTGCCACGCAAAAAAATGTTGCTACGTTATTTTTGTTGACAGTAAATTTCTTGTGCTAAATTTTCGCTGAATTGTCAGAGACAGAAGGAGGGAAATAGAGAGAAGGAGAAAGAGGGAGAGAGGGAGAGAAGTTGCCTTTTGTGGCTGCTTACCAAGGCAGCAAAAACCATTCTTTTTTCATCTACCCATCAACGAACTGCTGGTTGCACTTCCCCTACCCTCCCCATCACCTACCCTCCCTGTTTCACCTCTTTCCCCAGTCCAGCTGCCGCTCATATTCACCGGCACATTTCGCTTTAATTGCGGTCAGCATGGTTATGTCTTTGTCCCCGTCCAAATGGCAAAAGGAAGCATCTAAAAACTCGACAAACAAATTTCGTTGCATAGTTTTAGGCGCTTGCCACGCGCATTGCAAATATTTTTCCCATGAATTTTATGCAGGTACGAGTAGTTGGCAGTGCTATGTATATTCAGGTATTTTTTACCCCCTTTTTCCACATTTCTTTTCGTATTCGTTTTTGTTTGAATTCTGATTTTGTTGTTTCGTGGTCTCGTTTTGCGAGCATGTTGTGTCGTGTTTTGTTTTTGTTTTTGTTTTTCATTGTTTTTCCTACCATTCGCTTTAGTTTGTTTGCATTTACGACTGGCTGCATATTGATTTGCTGCCATTGTGACGCCGACTTCGCAGTCGGCGTCGCAGTTAACGTCGACAGCGAACTGCAACAAAAACGCATTTTATGCATTTGTCGGCCTCAGCTCATCTGCTCTTTCGCTGTCCTTACATTTTATTCTCTCCTCTTCTCTTCTCTTCTCTTCTCTTAATACTCGCTTTGTTTATTCATATTGTGGTTTGATCTGAAAATTCAGCGCACTGTGAAGCGCTCAAAAAAAAAGGAAAACATTGATTGAAAACTGTTAAGATACACGCGATGGAATATGCAATGATTCTGTATTTAAATAAATGCTCTATTTATACCATCAACTTAAACTAAATAATAAATTTATAAGAGCAAACATAATTTTGTGTTTTCTTTTATTTGGTTTTTTCTGGTTTTGATTGCATTGCATACCACTGTGCCTCATGCTTTTCTCATGCCTTTCAATTAAAACCGATTTCCATATGCATTGATGATTTTTTCATTCTTTTGCCACTGCCTATTATCGCATATATTCCTTTACATCTTTCTTTTGAATTTCAAACTAAGTCCTCTGTGGCAGTAGTTCCAATATCTCTCATTATACGAAGCTTCTAGGAAAATTGGTCATAATGGGGCAAATGCTGAAACGTGAGCTGAAACACAGGCCGTATGCGCAATTTTGTTGCATTTGCAGCTCATTACGAGTACGAGAATGTGAGGCATGCGCTATATGAAACTGCAATTAAGTTTAAAATGTTGAAACGAAATGCGCATAAATCATAGGCTGCACACACAGCCAGCTACACACAGAGATATTACCTATAAATTAGCATAGGCTCAACGACTGCCCAGTTGCTGGGGGCAACCGCTTAATTGAACTAAAAGCAACTGCTGCTTTTCTTGCTCCCTTGTTGTTGATTATCATGTTGATGATGATGATGATGATGATGTTGCTGTTAATAATGATGTTGACACTGCTGTGGCTGTTGCAGCAACTGCCGCAACATTTAAGTGATTTATGGGGGTCAGACACACTCACACACATCACACACATATACAAAGAAACAAACCGAAAGCAAAAATCGCGTTTACTTATTTTTTACTTTTTTCATGTTTGCCCATATATCAGTTACCTCGATGTGTGTTTGTGCGTATGATTTTTCAAGAATGTCAACAGCTGACAACTAACTTACGATACACTCATAAATATATACGAGTAAACATACATTTACATAAATGAATGAATGAACGAACGAATGGACAAATGAGTGTCTGTCAGTTGCAGCAGAAAGGAATTGAAAAGGAGAATCACTCGTGTTACGGCTGAAGCGCCAAATAGGTCGACTTTATTATATGTATGCAGTAAATGAAAGTTCTGTATAT
This sequence comes from Drosophila rellima, assembly GCA_035043635.1. Taxonomy (NCBI): domain Eukaryota; kingdom Metazoa; phylum Arthropoda; class Insecta; order Diptera; family Drosophilidae; genus Drosophila; species Drosophila rellima. Next base: position 19,389,703 of record JAWNMV010000890.1, read on the forward strand.
TATAATCACATTTTTAAGACTATATTATGTATATATTATACATACTAAGTATATACATTTATTTTACTTTTTGAGATATTTAAGATATTATTTATGAGAAGTATGTGTTAAAAATATCATGAGAAAAACTTTGTTATTGCAAGCTTATTTATAGTTTGGAATTTTTGCTGGTATTTAATGCTCGTAACCGAAACTGTTTTTCCTATCATTAAGGTATGCAAGCTATTTTGAGATAATTAAACACAATTATTTAAAGTTATCAAAATAGTTCTGATAATATTATGTGAAAGAAAGCTTAAACTCAAGAGAAAGAAAAGATGCATACTCTTTAAAAGCTAATTATTTAATTTTAAATTGATTAATATATTATTTTTTTTATATGTGTTCTATTATTATAGTTTATTTTTAACCATATATTTATTTAGGTGTCTCTTTTCGATTATTAGGTGCGTTCAGTCTACTAAATATCTGAAGATTGTTTAAACTATTTCATAGCTGAGCTATGCTACTCTCGTTTAACTGTTTGATATCCCCGCTTTGATTAGTTACATGACATGTCAAGTAGGGCAAAGGGCTTTTCCAGTCACTGCAATTGTCAGCGGCAACTGAAACGCCAGCCCCGGAATGCGTTGTGAATGAAAAAAATTACAAAAAGAAGTATAAAACAAGGGAGCGGCTACAGTAGAGTGTGCTCGACTGTAGGATACCCTGTGCCCTGGCACTCCGATACTTTTGGTTAGTTTCTACAAGAATCAGGCCAAAAACATAGTATTCTTTAATTTTGAATGGAATTGTCAAATCTTGATAGATTTTCAAAAAGGATGACTCCAGGTGATAAAATAAGGATAAAAAAGTACTTTTGGGCTAAATTTCGGTTAGTTTCTTTAAGATTTATGTCAAAAACTGCTAAATGTTCCCTTATTTTATTCTTTTAACTTTAATGTATTTGTCAAATCTTGATAGATTTTCAAAAGGGATGTTTTTATAACCATTTTAATATACAAATATTGATATGGTATCAAAATTGGATGATTTTGAAAAATTACGGTAATAAAGTACTTTTGCACTAAATTTCGCTAAGTTTCCTTAAGATTTACGACAAAAACTGCAATATGTTCCCTTATTTATAGTATTTACCCGGTATTCTTTTAATGTGAATAGATTTGTCAAATCTTGATAGATTTTCAAGAGAGATCTTTTTATGACCATTTAAATATACAAATATTGATATGGTATCAAAATGGGATGATTTTGAAAAATTAATTTTTTTCGGAAATTTTACATAGTTACCCCTTTACATTTTTCGAAAATTTTCAAAAATTTTAAATCTTAAATTTATTCTTAAAATCGACTCCAGGTGATAAAATAAGGATAAAAAAGTACTTTTGGACTAAATTTCGGTTAGTTTCTTTAAGATTTATGACAAAAACTGCTAAATGTTCCCTTATTTTATTCTTTTAACTTTAATGTATTTGTCAAATCTTGATAGATTTTGAAAAGGGATGTTTTTTTGACCATTTTATTATACTAATATTGATTTGGTATCAAAATTGGATGATTTTGAAAAATTCATTTTTTTCGAAAATTTTACATAGTTACCCCTTTACATTTTTCGAAAATTTTCAAAAATTTTAAATCTTAAATGTATTCTTTAAATCGACTCCAGGTGATAAAATAAGGGTAAAAAAGTACTTTTGCACTAAATTTCGGTTAGTTTCTTTAAGATTTATGACTAATTGTTTATCATACATCTGTATGATCTAGTGATCCGAAAGATAAAAACCAAATTCCCAGTCTGTGCGTTTTGTTTGAGTTATCTCTAAAAACAACAATAAATTTCAACCTAAATCTTAATTCTCGACTAATCGTTCCAATGGCAGCTATATAATATAGTGGTGCGATCCAAATTTAAAAACAAACTTGATCTGCGGGAATATACATACCAAGTTTGAAATCTCTAGCTCTTATAGTCTCGGAGATCCTTTGGCTCAAACAGACAGACAGACAGACGAACAGACAGACGGACATAGCTCAATCGACTCGGCTGTTGATACTGATCAAGAAAATATATACTTAATAGGGTCGGAGATGCTTCCTTCTACATCCTTCCTTCTTCATTATACCCTTTTTGACCATTTTCAATAGGCACAGGGTATAAAAAAATGGAAAAAATAGTAAAGGCAACACATTTAATTAAGCCAACTCAAACGACAAAAGCACTGACAGTGTTAACCCCTTAGCTGCCCTTAGCGCCCCTTAGCCAGAGTTCGATGGCGTACGCAATCAACGTCGATGTGACAAACTCTCCTCCCTCCCCTCAACTTGGACAGTCAAAGGCAGCACCGCTGCAACTGTGGCATCTACTGCTTCTCCATTGTCTCCGCCTGCAACTATGCTGTGCTCTCATGCAGTCATCAGAGCACGGCAGAGGCATACCTTATATGGATTCATCATGAACGAACGCTTGTTGTATGCCACTTCTATACCTTAACCGCTTTCTCTCTCATTCACCCTCTCCTTCTCTATCCGACATTGTTAAACATTCTATAAGTATTTATACCCGTGCCAGAGATGAAAGAGGGTTTATTAAGTGATGGTGAATATGCCAAAAGGCTCGATACTCTCTCTCGCTCAGAAAAAAATTGCGAATTCGATACATTTAATAATCTTAGATTCGAATTAAAATTGTATAAAAAACTGTAATAAAAAAAATTGAACTTAATAATTAAAGTTGTTTTTAGCTACATTTTTCACTATTAATAATTACCTTTGAAGTTGATCTTAAATTTTTTTGCATTATACTTTAACTTAATTAATAACTTTCCACTTTTCCAACTAACTTTAAAAATACTTTCTGAGGGGTTTATGTATTAATCATAATTTTGTTTAATTAGCTTTATGAATTTTTAAAATTTGTTTGTGAATATCCTGAATATTGCAAATATTTTTTATTATGATAATAATAAATTTTAATAAAGTTATAATAACTTAAAAATAAATTATTATTAGATATATGACTGTTGAAAGGTTATTCGCTAGTCAAGCACTCTTTACAACATATTTTGTAATTCTTGTTAGATTTTTTTTTTTTGGTTTTTTATACGTTATGTGGACTTTAATTTCCCCTTTGAGAGTTCGTAGAAGGACTTGTCGCAATTGCAAGTTATTTGAATTGACTTTGGTTGATGGATTGTCCATGGAATGTTACGAATGAGTTGATATTGATTCTGTTACCTTGTTGGCTTGTGTAAAACCATTTATATATATGAATTCAATTGACAAAGCTATTGTGCAAGAAGGATTCAACTTTATTGTTGCAGAGCTCTTTTATACAGAACGTTTTGCCTGTTGATTGATTGGGAGTAAAAGTCGCAATTCGTATCGCATCGAAGTTATCGGAATTTAATTGGCTTTCGAAGGCTTTCGTCTGAATTATGATACGATTTATGATATGGTTGTTAAATCACATCCTTTCATATTAGCTGGTTGTGTTTGTTGAATTAGCTTGGTATGAATATAGAAAACATAAGCAATACACACAAGTTATAAGACCAAATAGTTTGCCAAATGTGATTCAGAACTCAGGACTAAAATGCGGGAAAATGTCGTAAATCAAAATGTGCAAACGAAACGAAGGAAAATATTGCCGCAGCAGCATAAAGAAAACTTGATAAACTGCCGCCGGGGAGGCGAGATGAAGGGCAGGAATGGGGTTTGTGTATCCATAAGATGCCATGGCCAAATTGAATATAAAAAAAACGAACAGGACGAAGAAGAAGAAAATATATTTCCGCTAACGACAATCAGGCAAAATGCAAAAAGTGTCGCGGAAGTTGTCAAAACATTCGAAACGAAACGAAACCAAACAAAATGTCACATAGCAGAAGCAGTTGCCTCTGCTCTGTTGTTGTTGCGGCGACAAACTGACAGACAGACAGACAGGCAGAGAGAGAGTGGAGGCAAGAGAATGAATTTGAGAAAATAAGGAAGAATGAGATTGTGCGAGAGAGCGACCTTAAATGAAGGCCATCTTTCAGACGCACCTTTATCCTGGCCTTTATCCTTTTCCAGCCACGGCCGCGCTAAACCAATTGGCCACGTTTGTACTTTAAGCCAAGGCATAAATTAATTTTTATGCGCTTATCGGACAGGGAATTCATAATCTCAGGCATTGGCCGCAGATCCCTCCGAGAGCGGCGGCTTTTCTTATTTATTGTTTAACTGCGCAAACACAGATAATAAATTCTGCCTTCATTGTCGCTGTCTGAATTGTTGGTGTTGTTGTTGCTGCTGTGCGCTTCATGTTGCAGGCGTGAAAAATTGTTGGCATGCATTCTACATTTATTTCGTGGGGCTTTTCCTCTATATTTTTCTCTGCGCTTTTTTTTTAGCTGAGCAGCTATTAAATATGCAGCCCGGGCATTTTTTCTCACTCACTTCTCCTGTTTTTTTATTTGGTCGTCCGTTTTCAAGGATTTTGTGACAACCTTTTAATGAAATTAATCTGGTCAGGCCGCCGCCAAACTGCTGCCAACAATTTCGAATATAAATTGCAATTTAAGATGTCCATTTATCCATGCTCATAATTTTCGATGAGTCTGCGCGCCAACCGCAAGCCTCAATTTAAATCATTAAGCCAGAAAATGCCCACTACCAGTACATATGTATGTACAGTGCTTAACGATGTGCTAAGCATATACATACATACATACATTTATAGCTCCATCTATGCGAGTCTCTTAAAGCCTTTTGCCTTCCCTGGTAATTGCCAATAAACTGGCGTTAAATCAACAGTAATAAATATTGCATTTGCTCTTGGTAAATGCGCAATAAAAATTCTTGCACAAGCTTTGGCATATTGGAATATCATTTTCTAGTTAACATAACATTGAAAGTTAAAACCGTTTAATATATTCAAGGATTGCAAGTATTTTAGAATTAGACAGATTCATGTATTGAGCTTAGAAATGGTAAAGTTCTACAAAAAGTTTCTGGCTCAACAATTATTTAACTTAATTAAATTGAAATTAAATCAATGAAAACTAAATAGTTTGTGTTAGAGATTTAATTTGTAATATAATATAGTCTAAGTTTATTTTGTCAAAGTTTATTTATTTATAAGTATTATAAATATTAAACCATTACACTGACTTTGGAATTGGCACGCAAAAAAATCATAATTGCAATTTATACAAAATACAAATATAAATAACAGAAATTCAATTAATGCATTTAAAATCAATTAACTGTAAGTAATCACATAATTTTCTTACCTTTGATATTACTTGTCAAAATAAAATTATAATGCATTTTTAATCTCGCCTAGCACAACAATTAATAGGCTTTATTTTTAGTGCTGTCATGCAAAATAAAATAAACTAAAAAATATTAGTACCTGCTCTTAAATATACCTTATAAATACAGAATTTTCACAGAAAAGAGTGTTAAGCTGAATTTAATTACCTGATATACAATGTTAATAAACACAGCTTTTGTTATCTTAACTTATCACAAGCTCTTGATAACACAACACATATTGCACAACTGTTACACAACGGCAAAAAAACAGTCATTAACAACTGACCCGAAAGTTTAAACTTTAAATCTCACATATGCTTTTAAATTCGAGCATAAAGGATATGACGTTGTTTGCTGTGGGCTTTATGAAGATACATATGCGATAAATACAAGTAGGTTATGTAAATTTATGGCCACATGAAATGAATATCATTAAAAGCGCGTCAATTAAACACACTTTGTTAGCTTGCTACTGGCAGCCAATTCTGTGGCAAGTGGGCGGTCATGCAACACTAACAGGCAAGACCTCGTCCTGGCCAACAGACCAACAAACCAACTGACCAACTGACTTGACTGATTGACAGACTGACTGGCAGAAGAGACTGTGTTTATTGTGTGTGTGCTACTGACAATGCCAGAATTTACATAACGTGGCCAACGTAACAAATAGACAAAACAGTTTGTAAAATGCATTGAGACGATGCAGTTGTCAGGATAATAAACAGAAAATTTCAATACCTTTCGTCAACGAAGTGACCGACACTTTTGTTTAGAACTTTAATGCGCCCAATGCCAGAAAATTAATTTCCCTAAGTTTAATTAAAAAATAAGTTATAAAACGCTATAAGCTTTTAAGCAATATATTTAATTTAAATATTTGTTTAAAATTACAACTTACAAAATTACGACTTAATTAACAGAATTGATATATTAGTGGGATCAATTTTAATATTGATTTATGATTTACCTTATGACTTCATTATCATTTAACATTTTAAATTAATTCTATTATATAGCCGAATTGGAAAATATCGGCTTATTCGTCAATAAATTTTTTAAAAACTCTGAATAAAACTCTTTATGCCAGTATTTTCCATAAAAATTAAAGTGTTTAAATATTTTTAAGTATTTTGAAGTCACGTGGCAATCTGGAACAGTAATCAAACAATTTTTAAAAAAATTCTTAAATTTTTTCCACGATTTTATTTCTAAATTAGGTCTAGCTGTAAAATAGCTAAAATGGCAACCACGTTACTCATACGCCGCGTGTGACTCAGTGCTCTAAGCTGTAGCTCGATGTGTGAGTGTGTTACGGCACTCGCATGCGACTAGCGGACATATAAATAGCTCATTAAAAGTTTCCCACACACATACAATCACATACATAGGCACTCGTTGAGGCCATTTATTAAATGTTGGCTTTACTATAATTTCATGTGGGTAAACATTTGGTTATAAAACAAACGAGCATCGCAGACAGCTAAACTGAAAATGTCATAAGGCGGGGAGAAGCGTGTGTATTCTACTTATACATGTATATACTACATACATAACTTATAGATGTGTGTAGCAAGGCCCTCTGCTTCCGCCTGTCGCTGTTTTCCTTCTCCCTTCTGATTCTCCCCCTCTGGCGCCCGTTCGCTTTCTCTTGCTCTGTGTGTTAGTTTTTGCAGTGCGCCTGCAGCGCAACACTTCCTGTTTACATAAACAAACACATCAATGTGTCTGATGTGCAGCTTGCCCCTCCGCCGACCCCCCTGCCCTCACTCACTTGGAACGTTCTCACATGCATAAAAATTGTACATTAGCTCAACAAGGATTTTGTTTTCAATATTACAACGCGCTTTGTTGTATGCTCTTCTTCTTTCCCCTGTTGTTGCTGTCGTCGTTGCCGTTGTCGTTGCTGCTGCTGCACGTTGAAGGATGCATTGCAAAAGTTAATTTTGCCTCCTGGCATCTAAAAATCTATTTTACAATGTTTTAATAATTCTCATTTTAATGGTTACCTCGGGGGCAACTTTGAGGATTGCAGTTTTTGATAAACTCAATTTAATTTAATGCTTTTATGCATTAGTATTGTGTATAATCCCTGTGGAAGTTAATAGAAAGAGCAGCTAAACTAATAAAAAATGTATTTAATTATATTTAATAAACTGGTAATTATATTTATCTCCCCACTTAAGCTTTGTCGACAAGATTTGAAAGAAACAGTTTGAATTAGAATGTGATATTAAAATTCCATAATATATTTGATTTTAAATTTTCAGCTTCAAGGACTTTCTAAAATCTTAAGAAACTTAATCTGTAATATAGACTTTACTTACTTTTCCTTACTTTATATTTGATTTTTGGTACAGATTAGCTAAATATTAGTACATAAAACTATCAACTTCTACTGCTACAATTTATTAAAGTCGAAATATTAAATTAGCTATTATTTCAATTAAATTGCTTTAAAAAAAACGATAGCTTTTCTTGGAATCAAAAATATTCAAATTAACTCTGTTTCAGCTTCATCAACTTTAGGTTACTAATTTCTTAAACTAGATTTAAGCCAAAAATATCAAAAGAAACGCTGAAGATAAGAGCTTTTACAAATAATTATTTGCAGCAGTAAATGCTTGAAGAAATTTCGAACATTTTGATGCTGCCATTTGATGAGTTCGAGGATCTTGGCTTTGTATCTTTTCATTTTGCCTCACAGCACACACAACAAAACGCTTGGCAACAATATTGGCATAGAAATATTTTTCATTTTAATTAAATTGCATTCTCTGGCAGTGCCAGAATCTCGTCTGAACTTAACTCAACTTCAAGTTAGGCACTCTGCACTCTACACTCTGCTGTTTGCCCCTTGCTCACGCTTGACCTCGCAGTATGTTTTCCCCAATGGGGACTGACTTGGAATTTCAGTAAGAGTTTTTCAGTTTTCCAGTTAATCAAACGCAGCGTTGTGCATGAAAATGCTTAATTGTATTACAGTTATTACATAACTTTTGAGACTCGACTCGATTCGACTGGAGTCGTCAGTGTCTGGATTTTTGTTTTTGTGTCTGCAACAGTCATAACTCATTTGGCACTCGATACAAAAGTCGTTGGCAATTAATTCACGCGCCCGTTATTGATAAATCAATGCGGAATTCGGTTTCAAAGGATAATTAATGCGTTGCCAGGCAACGCGGCCTGCATGTGACAGCAACTGACGCAGGATCTTGTTATGAGTGTGTGTATCCTGTTGGTTAAGCTGGCTGACAAGTGTACAGCATTCAGCACAATGTGTTACTTAAGAAATGCACTTGGCGAAAAACGAGGGGACTTTGGTAAACAAGCTAGAACTAACCTGCACATCCTCATCTGAGAAAGTCGGAGTCTTAGTCAATGGTTTGAACTGTTGGGAGTGTGATAATAAAGTATTGAGTCACGTTATTTGTAATCAGGCAGATCCTAAAAATCTGTAATAATAAAAAAAACAATTGTCGGAGAAATTCATTAAAAATGTATAATTCCCGATATTAGTTTAAACAATTTTTAAATTAATAAAAAAAATGTTTAGATTACTTTATTTATGATGTATAATATACCAATTATTATTAATTTTGTTGAAGTTTTGAAAAAAGTATGTCAGAATATAGAGGCAGCATTTGAAGCTTCAGACTTAAAGTAGACAGTCTCTGATTTTCAATAAATTCTTGTTTATAGAAATTTGTCTATTGGTATGAATTGCATTTTTATCTCAGCTGATTCCAAGAATATTTTTCTTTCACTACTCTTTAAGCAAAAAGTCCTCACAATACAATAGGATTCTACGTATGTATAAATATGACAAAGACATTGTTGTCAACTTAAAGATAATTCGGTCTTCAATACAATCCCAAGAAAGTTTCAGTATATTGAAGTTAAATGAAAACAACTTTCTACTTCACATAACAACATCACATCTTTATATGGACTTTTTGTGCTGCCAACTAATGAGATGGTATGTGAACCCAAATTCAGAACAACTTCAAGAGTCGAAACTAAGTAGAAAAGTCTACGAATTTTCCTATTAATTCAACTTACCAAGTTTTGATTGCGAAATATTCGTTTGAACATTTCTGAATCATTTCTTTATAAAATTTACTGGGAACATTTCACATTAGGAACGTAAACATACCTATTGAATGTGCATTCTCTTTTCTGTAAAACAGTACCAGTAGCCAGGAGCCTTGAATATATTCTGTTTGAGCGCATTAAGTATATGGCCGAGCAGAGGGTACAGTTGCGTCCATACATGAGAAGATAGAGAAGGAAAGAGGAGAGAGGAGAGAGGCTGGCGGGCAGACGCGGACATGCTGAGACATGCTTTTGTAATTAAATTAGCATTAATGTTGTCGTTGGGATTATGGACTGCCAGTGCTCTCGTTACCATTGTCGTCATCATCGTCTGCAGTCGCAGTTGCCATTGCCATTGCCTTGTGCGACTTCATTAAATATCGCTCATACGCCATGTATGGCTCTTCCTCTCGGTGTGTCAGTGTGTCAGTGTGCCTGTGTGTTTACTTTGTTTGTAAGTCACTTGAGTGAATTTATGGCGCATTTAATGTTTCGCAATCTCCACAATCCAATTTATTCTCTTTATGCTGTCTAATAGGATATCAAATTTATATTTTAATATCAATTGCAACAATTGCCAGAAGGAAAGTTAAATATAGGATGGGTTATGTGGCAAATGCTACGTGCTGCATTTGCCTAATTACCTTGTAAAATAATTATCAAAATTTTTTACATGCCTGCCAAGTGGCTATAAATAAACACCCCATTCCAAGCACTCAGTAAAAAACGGTAGCTGCAGCCAACAAACTTTTCTTGAAATCCGTTTTTATTGTTTTGCTATTCTCTTTTCATAATTCATTCACTTTTTTCTGTGCTTAGCGCAAACAGAAAAGAGTAAAAATGATTGAAGCGAAAAGTTGGGACTCAAAGTTAAACGAAGTTTTTCAAGCCAAAGGCAACAAAAATAAAACCAAAGCAATTCAAAGAAAAAACTATGAGAAAAAGTTTTGCAGTGCTTTGCATATTTTAGAAGCGAATAGTTAATACCCTTTAATTAACTGGATGTTGCAAAAGCAATAAGTTAGGCAGAAATTGAAGTCCGTTTTAAGTTTATTAGAATTAAAAGCTTGTCCCAGTATTAAAAATGTTTGTGGGAAAACTTATATTTAAAATACATTCTTGAATAAACAAAGAATCGTAGTTGATTTGTTAACACTATATATTTTTAAGAGATTGTCTCAATTCTATTTTTTAATTGGTATCTAATATTTATTTGAGTATTCAACGTTCTAAAATAATAACTCTCAAGATGAACAAAATGAAATGCATCTCTTTCGAGTTTCATCTAAAATAGTTTTCAAGTTCTTAGACAATAAACTCCTTGATAAACTACAACTTAATCTGTGGGGCAAGTCTGGACATACCTTATGGCATAGTTATCCGCTTTCCCAGGGACTGCAAAGAGTGCGCGAAAAAAGATAGCAAAAAAAGAAAGTGTTGGGTTTAAGCCAAGCACTGAATTTGCGGCCGGAAGTGTGCATGTAAGCAACATAACAAACATATATGCATGTATGTGTGTGTATCTTTACAGTCTTTGGTTGCTTACAACTTCGTGCCGTTTGTATGTTTGCATGTGTGTGTGTGTGTGTTTTTGTGTATTTGTGTGTGTTATTCAAGCAAATTGCCAATGTAAATGTTGCAACAACCAGTCGGAGCAGCAATAACAACAAATACGGCCCTCGTCGCAGCTGTGTAAACATCAGCAATAACAACAACACCAACAACAACAACGTGCCATTGCTGCTGACGTCAAAAGACTCGCACACACAAGCACACTATTGCTCAGACATACACACTCACTAACACATTCAACCAAAATGCATTTAGCTTACGTCTCTGTCCGCCTTTTTACTGCCTACCTCCCAATTTTTGTCTGACTCCTGCGCAGTGCTTCGGTTGTTTTATGCAGACAACTCAACCAACTGAGCCCGAAAAAAAAAATACAAACTCAACTCAACTCAACTGAACCGAACTCAATTCAAGCGACCGACCAAACAAAATGGCCGCACCGGAAGTTGGTGGCCGTTGATTCCGCACGCGCGTTTCAATTTGATCTGATTTTATTGCCGCTGCTCTTGTTGCTATTATTGTTGTTGTTCTTGTTGTTGTTGTTCTTGTTGTTGTTGTGGCATTGTTTGCTGGTGTCGTTGACGCTTCTATTTGCCCAGGTTGTTGCTGCGCCACTTAGTTTAGCATTTAAGTTTGTTTGTTTATTCGCCGTTGGTAAATGAAGCTCACAAATCATTAGTTGCTCCATTGGACAATCCAATGAGTAAAGTGGGCCAAATAGATTTGCATTAGCCACTTTCCGTTTATTTGCCCCAGCTCAAGCCCCATTCTATTCAATTGAAGGAAAAAACCACAATTGTGCAATGCAATTGGATAATCAAAGTTTTGCAATTAAATTTATTATATTTTTAGGCAATATTAAAAGAATTTTTAATTAAGTAGCTAAAATCTATTAACAGAAAACTAAATGTGTGGTTGTAATTAGTTATGCAATGTGTTCATTTAAAGCGGGCATAAAGAGAATTGTATTCAGCTTATTGTGTAACAGGCAGAAGATGGTATCTTCGACTCAATCTATTTATTAAAATTAAATTATTAATTATCAACTCTAAGCAGTCGACTTATATATATCTTAAATTAGAAAACATAATACATTCGTAAATTTAAATGTAATAATTAAAATATTAAATTCCGGATTTATAAACTTATAATCAACTCATATTTAATATATTAACTGGAATAAATTCGAGAATTTCAGTGGATAAATAATTCAAGTTGGTTATTAAGATATTCTTATGCTTGCTTATTGTTCAAGTTTATTGGGCCTCATCTTATTCAGACTAATTGGAAGTACTGTCTTACAAATCCCTGATGTTGGGTAACTTTTTCCTCTTGTTGCCGCTGCTTTCATAGAAGTCAAAGGCTTTGCTTGTGATTTTATTGAAACGCTTCAAGGCATAAACTCAATTAGTAGCCAAGAGAGAAATGTTGACTATTTGAGTCAGAAAAACTTACTTGAGAGATCTTACTCGGCACCATAAGCAACAGCAACAGCAACAGCAACACCAGCATCAATTGAGAACCACAGGGCGTATACTTAATGCGTGTCTAATTAGTGTCCTGAGATGTCGCAGCATGTGAGAAGTACTCAACTCACAGCGCATTTTTCACTTGCTCTAATTTCAGGAACAACAACAACAGCAATTGTAACTGCAACAGCAACCACAACGGCAACCGGCAGCAACATTAGCAACAGTAACCACAACAACACTTGTTAAGTGGTAGGCGTGAGGCAAAGTAAATAGCAACGCCTTCACATTGGATTACGCGCAGTTATACTTTAGACCGGAGCCAATTAGTGGCCAACAGCAACAACAACCACAGCGGCAACTAGTGCAACAACAGGCACAGCAGACGCAACAACAGCTGCAGCTGCAGCGACAGCAACAGCAGCAAGTGCAGCAGCAATTGCTCGCCCAACAGCAGCAGCAATTGCAGATCCAACAACTGCAGCAACAACTGCTGCTGCAACGGCTCGAGCGTGAGTTGCAGCAGCAACAGCAACAACAGCAGTTAGCCCAACAACAACAGCAATTTCTCTACCATCAACGGCAGTATTACGAGCGACGCCATCGTTGGCTACCCAGCAGCAATCATTACGATTATCTGCCACTGCAACAACATAATCAGCAGCAGCAGCAGCAACTGCAGCAACAGCAACAGTACAGTTATTACTTCAGTCGCGGCAGCAGCAGCAGCAGCGGGCTGGGTCTCGGCCTGGGATTGGGCCTGGGTTTCGGACTGGGCAGCAGCAATTTAGCCAGCTGGTACAATCTGCCATCCACCTCGGCGCACATTTACATCGGCAGCAGCAGCAGCGGCGGTGCCCCTTATCCTTATCGCCTAGGATACAGCGGTGGCGGCTATCCAGCAGCAGCATTAATTAATTTTGATGCATCACCGACTCCCTTGCTAGCAGCATCGACAGGTAACAAGCATTTCAAATAAGAGTAATGGGTTTCAAAAAGTTTAATTATTATATAAATGATTGTAAACGCCTTTTTTTATCTGAATACCATATTTATGAAAAATTAATTGTCGCGCGATTTTACTTATAAGAAATGTAAAATTAATAATAGTATTATTGAATGTACATAGCAAAATCATCTGAAAATGAGTAAACTTTCCGAAAATACTTACACTTACATAATTTTTCATTTAAACTTTGCCTATAAAAATTGAAATAGAATACTCAATGCAAATGTAAAATTTTAAATACAATAGGAAATTAAGTTATTTGTATATATAAAAACTAAAGATATTTTTTAATGTTTGTTAGGAAGCGTCAAAAAATATTGCATAGCATAATTTACATTTTAAAAATGTTAATCGTTACGATCGCTGACAGGTAGTTCACCTGGATATCTGCCAGCTCTGCCGGCACCTGTGCTGCCACCACCGCCACCAGCGCCCAGCGTAGCCACCGACTACTATTTCAGCAGCAGCGCCAGCAACAGTCGTTCGACCGCAGCAGCAACAACAGCAGCAGCAGCACAGTCGTTTCGGGAGTTTACAGCGTCATCAGCGGCAACAGCAACAGCAACAGCAGCGGCAGCAGCAGCAGCAGCGGCGGCGGCAGCGGCAGCAGCGGAAGAGGAGCTACAAGCTGGCGGCTATCGTTACAAGGCCACGCCACGCCGGCGATACGACGCGTACGACAACTACGGATATCTGCCGGGCATTGCCAGCACCACCGAGGACGAGGACGATCTGCTCGAGGAGTGTCTGCCAGCGGCATTGTTATCCACGGACTGTGAGAGTCTCGAGGACGTGCGTTTCTTGCAATACAATAGCAACCATCATCCAGAGTTTGACGACGACGACGACGAGGAGGCGCAACTGGCGCATATACTTGATCTTGATCTGCCCGATTTTCTACGCCCTTACAGCGGCGGCAGCAGCAGCGGCGGCGGCGGCAGCGGAAGCAGACACAGCCACAAGACGCCGCCGCAACACGAATATCAAACGGAGCACGGCGCCGCAGCCGGAGCAGGAGCAGCAGCAGCAGCAGGCGGAGGAGGTGCAGGAACAACAACAGGTGCAGGAGGAGGAGGAGGAGGCAGCGCCGGAGGAGGCGCTAGTAGTGAAACGGGCAGCGCAACGGAACAACATCGCTATCATCACTATCAACAACAGCATCAACAACAGCATCAGCACCAGCATCAGCATCAGCAACACCAGCAACATCATCATCATCACCATCATCAGCAGCAGCAGCAGCAACAATATCATAACCAACACCAGCAACAACAACACGTCCATCTGCCGGCACATCAGTCGCAACAACAACAGGCCTATCAGTCCTACCAATACCCTTCGCACGACAGCTGCGAGGGATTCAATCAATTCGCCAACAACACCACCAGCTGCCTGGGCAATCAGAGAATGATGGTTAGCAAATTGTGGAACAGCTGCTTCCCGGAGTTCACGCCGGATCATGTGCATCGGCACAATTTCTATCTCTGTCAGGTGAGTTGACAACCCTCAAACTTATTTGGGAAAATATTTATTAGGTCGACTGCAAAGTACTCAGAGCATTTCAGCTTTCATATTAGATTTCAGAAGAGAAAATAAATAGATGATATTCAAGCACCAATATAACTTTAATTTCAATATGCCTTTTTATATTTAATATTTCAGATAAATAAAATTTGCCAATGCAATAATCAACAAATATGTGTACTTGTATTATTTAATTCTTTTTGTATAATGTTAGCTTCTCTGGACATTTGTCGACTAGTACATTTACTCTAAAGATAACAAGGGAGCGGCTACAGTAGAGTGTGCTCGACTGTAGGATACCCTGTGCCCTGGCACTCCGATAGTTTTGGTTAGTTTCTTCAAGATTCTGGCCAAAAACATGGTATTCTTTAATTTTGAATGGAATTGTCAAATCTTGATAGATTTTCAAAAAGGATGACTCCAGGTGATAAAATAAGGGTAAAAAAGTACTTTTGGACTAAATTTCGGTTAGTTTCTTTGAGATTTATGACAAAAACTGCTAAATGTTCCCTTATTTTATTCTTTTAACTTTAATGTATTTGTCAAATCTTGATAGATTTTGAAAAGGGATGTTTTTTTGACCATTTTATTATACTAATATTGATTTGGTATCAAAATTGGATGATTTTGAAAAATTCATTTTTTTCGAAAATTTTACCCCTTTACATTTTTCGAAAATTTTCAAAAATTTTAAATCTTAAATTTATTCTTTAAATCGACTCCAGGTGATAAAATAAGGATAAAAAAGTACTTTTGGACTAAATTTCGGTTAGTTTCTTTAAGATTTATGTCAAAAACTGCTAAATGTTCCCTTATTTTATTCTTTTAACTTTAATGTATTTGTCAAATCTTGATAGATTTTGAAAAGGGATGTTTTTTTGACCATTTTATTATACTAATATTGATTTGGTATCAAAATTGGATGATTTTGAAAAATTCATTTTTTTCGAAAATTTTACATAGTTACCCCTTTACATTTTTCGAAAATTTTCAAAAATTTTAAATCTTAAATTTATTCTTTAAATCGACTCCAGGTGATAAAATAAGGGTAAAAAAGTACTTTTGCACTAAATTTCTGTTAGTTTCTTTAAGATTTATGACTAATTGTTTATCATACATCTGTATGATCTAGTGATCCGAAAGATAAAAACCAAATTCCCAGTCTGTGCGTTTTGTTTGAGTTATCTCTAAAAACAACAATAAATTTTAACCTAAATCTTAATTCTCGACTAATCGTTCCAATGGCAGCTATATAATATAGTGGTGCGATCCAAATTTAAAAACAAACTTGATCTGCGGGAATATACATACCAAGTTTGAAATCTCTAGCTCTTATAGTCTCGGAGATCCTTTGGCTCAAACAGACAGACAGACAGACGAACAGGCAGACGGACATAGCTCAATCGACTCGGCTGTTGATACTGATCAAGAAAATATATACTTAATAGGGTCGGAGATGCTTCCTTCTGCATGTAACATACGTTTCACAAAACCATTATACCCTTTTTGACCATTTTCAATAGGCACAGGGTATAAAAAGACCCTTAAAGAAATTACCTTCGTCATACCAAATAGGAATTGAAAAGTCTACAATTAATTTATTATTTACATAGATATAAAAGATTTATAACACTATACAGTTTTTCTTGGCTTACAAATAATTAGAAAGTTAAGACCAATTAATTTTTAAGAAATCTGGCTAACATCTATTACCAATTGCAGTGGCAGCGCAATACTCAGGTGCGTATTGTGTATCTGTTCTATCGCTGGATAACGGCCATAACGTGCCTGGCGGCATTGGTGTGCTCGCTGCTGGACATTGGCCGGACTGAGGATCACCATGAGCACCACTATGCCAAGTGGTGGATATACTTGACCCACTGGGGCCTCCTCTTTTGTACGGTGCAGGCCTGGCTGGCCGCATGGATTGTCACCCAAGGGATGATGGTGGAACGCGAGGACTTTGAGATTGTGAGGCAGGCGAAGAAGAGTCGACTGCATCATCTCTACTGGGTGCTCTACACCTGTGCGACAGTCTACGCCTTCATTGTAACCATGTGCTATTGGCTGCTGGTCCACAATCCATGTAAGTAAACGGGCCAAAACATGAGAATATTATATATAAAATACGACATTTTGTATGATTGTTGTTGTGTTGTTGGGTAAACATTTATCGATTCGATACATATTCAATTGGATGACGGTCCATATGTGATGCTCAAGGATTTCTTGTGGCAAAACACAAGACTCTTGCAATGCTCCGACTCAATGGACTCATTGGCAATCCGACTGACCATCACCAGACCACCGACAGTGCAGCCATAAGTAATATACATTTGGGCCGCCAACTCCAGGTACCTGAATCTCGAGTATCTGTCCTGTGCCGTGGTGTGCAATCGACAGACATTGTACGTAGTCCAAGGACCAAAGAAGATTAGACAGGCCGTCATCGGCACATAGATGTGCATGGAGAGTCCACTGGCCAGAGACACCATTGTGGTAATCAGCACGGACACGGCTAGCAGAATTAATATCCAGATATTGGTGGTCAGCTTGGGGGGAATCCAGAGACCCAAAGGGGTGTAGAGTAGGAGCACAGTCACTGCAATAAGTATGTAGTACCAGGCGAGATCCAGTTCACGTATGCAGAGACACACCACTAATAATGTGAGACTCTCGAACATGCACACAAAGATGATCCAGTTAAAGGGATAACTAAACTGCAACCGGCGAAATCCGAAAAAGGCCAGAGACAAATTTAGCCAGGTCAGAAACAACAACAGCATGTAGAGACTCCGCTCGGCTCCATTGAGCAGAGGACGCCAGCGGTAAGTGGAGCACAGGAATTGTAGCGTCGATAGAAACACTTGAGACCCGAGCAGTACATAGACATACGACAGAAAGGCAATCCGCGATGGCAGATGGAATATGAACTTACATTTGGCATTATCGGGCGATTGCTCTGGCTGTGCTCTGTCCTGGCTGCGAGTATCCGTGCTGGAGCCAACTCCAGAGCTTAAGGAGTAGGTGGCCTCGTTGCCAGTGGGATTTGTGGTTGTTTTCGTTATCGAATCCGTGGAGCGAACGTAGAGCTCTGGGGCTGACATTGATCGCATATGGCTAAACATTTCGATTGTCAGTTACAATTCAAACTTCCCATTTTATATATTTTCCAACCCGAATTAATGACAGACAGATGTCATGAACTCTGTCAAAGGTCAGAAGAAAAACTGAAATGTAAAGCAACCTACTTTTCTTTTTTCAATATCCAAGTTTTGGCTTCAATTTTTTCCATCTTTATATTAATTTCTTTAAGTTCTAGTTAATGCTTTTTTGTGTCTCTGCTTTTGTATCTTAATTTTGTTCTAAGCTTTTCAAGTCAAGGCATCGACTTTTAAGCCAGAAAATTGAAATCGATTGGCTTGAGAAATCAGAGAGTTTGATATACTTATGTAAATAGAAATAGATAAATCATGTGTTCTTTTAAAAAACTCTCAGCAAAGACATAGACAAAATTCGGAATTTGATGAGCGATATTTTGAGTGGCCTGGTGGCGCTCCACAAATACGGCTTCTATCTGCAAGTGTTTGGAGCTGCCCTCGTTTTCATACTAGTGTCGATTCTGTTTCTTCTGTTTCTGGGCGAGCTGCGGGATATACCGAGGGATTTCAGCTACTATGCGGCCATCATCCTCGTCAGCCTTGCCCTTATCCTGTTCAATGTCTATGTGAATGTGCTCCGTTTTCGTCGCAAGTTTCCGGCCAATTGGATATTTTGCTGTACGATTGCCTTCTTGCTGGCCTTGGGGAATGCCTTTCTGCTACCCGCCCAGGATGGCGAGGATTTCGTCTGGGTCCTGGAAGTCATGGCATTACTGTGTCTATATCTCCTGCTTGGACTCTGGCTACCGCCGCAATGTCCTCCGATGCTCTACATTGCTCTCACCTCTTTCATTATCTTCGTCATGGTCTTCTTTTGTCTGCTCTTTCTGTACCGTAACTGTGAGGAATGTAATATGGCCGTCTTTGTCATAGATGGCGCCATGTGGGTCGTCATGTGCCCGATAATGCTTTTCCAGGCCCAAGTTATTCATGGCTATCAGCAGACAATACGGCCTATTTTGGACATTCCCCTCTGTTCGGTCCTCCTGCTGATCGATTTTCTCACCTGCTATACGTTCCTCACCGGCATCGATGACATGATCATGGCCACCGATATATTCTCATCCTCCAACACAAAAATGATCGGCGATGTTGCCTCCTTTTATGCCACATAGCAATCGCAGTCACAGTATCCAAATTATATCGCTTATGTACAAATTAATCAAGTCCACAAGTTTATTCAGATCAATGCTCGATTCAAGTCTGAGTATTTGCCATTTTTCTAGTCGCAATTGTAATATTAAATAATAATAAAAATGATTTACTGCCAACATAGATATTGTGTCTCTTTTACAGGCATAGACGGAAGGGTAAGATTGTGATTGTTGTGATCCCCCTCTCTCTCTCTCTCTCTCTCTCTCTCACTCTTTTCTACCGCTCTCCATCTCACTCTTTTATAACCTACTGGAATATATTTTTGACCCACAGCATACCATAGGATTGACACGCTGAACATCATGGTCCATGTGCTGAACTCGGTTATAATGCTCATCGATCTGGCGATTGTGGGGCATCCGATAAAGATGAGCCACGCCTACTTTACCACAGGCATTGGCCTCGCCTATGCCATATTCACGGGCATCTATTTCTTGGCCGGCGGCACAGACAGGTGAGATAATCAATGGTTATTTGCGACTGTGAATCCATTTGCCATGTTACCCTTAGGAAAAACAATACTGCCATCTATCCGATGATGGACTGGACCAAGCCGGGCAAGGCCATCATTGTGACGGCCTGTGCCATCATCTTTACGTTCTTTGTGCACTTTTGCTGCTATCTGCTGTATCGTGGACGCGTCTGGCTGTTCACCAAACTCTGCATCCGAGGTCGCCACAATCGGGATGGCGAAATGGGCGAGGGACTCAATGACGATTCCGGTTCGCGGATGGGTGGAGGTGGTGCTAGTATCGGTGGGGCTGCTGCTGTGCTTGGCGGCGGTGGCAGCAGCCAGGATTATGCCCATCAGCAGCAATATCCGATTGCGCAAACGGAGCAGCCACGCCCCATCTCACAGCAGCCGCCAGCCAGTTACCAGATGCCTCCACAATATTCCGGATATCTGCAGCAGCCCGTGGTTGCCGGCGTCAATGTGGGCGTGGTCAGTGCCGAGGGTGTATATCAACCGATTGGCACTGATTCGGGACGTACAAGCGGAGGAGGTGGAGGAGGCACTGGAGGAGTTGATGGTTCCAGCAAGCATAAGAGCTCCGGCTCCGGTTCCGGTTCCGGCTCGGCATTGACGCGCACTGTGGCCCATTTGGATGCTGCACAGCGGGAGCAGTTCCTCAATCCCAACAAGATTGTCGAGTATAAGATGTAAAGGCGTTGTACCCGGCACCGGTATACGTTCCACTTGTCCATGAAGTTTCTGGAGAAGCACTGTGCGCAATGCGAGGCGGCCCGACTGGCCGTCAACGAGGAGCAGCGCCATCTAGCGGCGGCCGAATCGCATGCGCACAGTGGTTAGTTTAAGATTTGCAAAATTTAGCACGTTGATAATTCAAAAAGACAAAAAGAGAAACCATCTGCCAGATTATGTCGATAGATCAGCGCTTAGTATTGCCTGGTATTTGGTATATATTCAGTATATATTCAGTATTCAGTATTCCATATTCAGTATTCAATATTCAGTATTTGTAACTGTAAAGTAGTTTCGTAATTTTGTAAAAGCTTTGCCAGTTTTTTTGTATGTGTAGCCGCTTTTGCCAGCTACAGTAGTAATTCGTTTTGTGCGTCAGCCAGCAATGCATATACTCGTATAATACGTAATAACTTTTAAATAGTTATGTATGTATGTGTAGTTCTGTATCGTATTCTGAATAGAGATTACGCAGACTCATCGATTTTAAACAGTTTTCAATGTTTTCCAATGGACTAAGTTGAACATTTCTATGTTACAACTACACACACCCTCTCACACCCCCACAGACACCCCCATTTGATTTAATTAACAGCAATTGTGTTCAGCAAAAAAAAAGTAGAAATCTTTATCAACACAAACAGCGTCCACTAATTGATTAATTGCTCGTACTTTGTTGAGCCATAAAACCCCAAAAAGAAACACATACTGCCTAAAGGTGTGGCACACTCTGTACACTCACTTACTGACTAGTAAATGTATTCACTATGTTATTCACATTCATTTGATTTTATTGTTTAATTTATACACTAAATTTTATATATCGGTGCAGGTGTAAAAATAGCGCGTGCAAAAAATACTGAATGCAGCATTATTTGCAAAAAAAAATATATATACATACATATTTTAGTTGCAAGTTGATGGCACTCAGGACACTGTGCACAGTGCTTATGAAATTTAATCGGCAGTTCTTTGTAGCGCAAAAGAGAAACAGTAAATCGTAAATAAATGTTATTTCTAAGACATGCTTGGCATTGTTTAGAGTTTAATGAATTAATGAAGAAAATGTAAAAAAAAGGAACTCAACAAAGATAACCAAACAATAAAATATGAATTAGTTAACAATAAAATGAATATTTTCTTGCAGAGCAAAAGCTGCAACAAAACCAAAGAAATAATATCAAATATGAATTAAATAATATGCGCACGACATTAAACAATTATAAATGAAAATCTAAAGCAAATATTTAAAGATTCAAAATTAACATACATACTTCTATGTATGTTAGTATGATGTTAAGCCTATTGAAAACAGTATTACAGAAAATGTTATGAACAATACCCTTGCTCAGAACCTACAAAAAGAAATTGTATAATAATATGTTAATGTTAAATTGAGGGCTCTAAAGATTTGTGAATCGCATACCTTATACCACAATTCAATGACCTGGACAACTGGACAACAGACTACATTTATATATATGCTAAATAAGTATATGTTTGTATACTTACTTACCATATAATTACACGTTTAGCAAACTTATATGTATTTTAAATACTTATGTGTATGTAAATAGTTGGTTTTCATATATGTTCTATGTATACAAATATATTATATACGAATACATATATAAATAAATACGCAAATGTTGAACAATGAAATCAAAGAATAAAGATCATAAATAAACACCTAACAAAATTAAATACTATATGACATGTTGTAATAGAAAACTTTAACAAAAACAAAAATGAAAAACCAAATCAAATGCAATGATTATAACTCGTCAAGAGGAATGTGTTAACAAACAAATCAATACAAAACGATATTTAACTACATACACACACACACACGCACACACTCACACACACACATATGCAGTAAAAGGAATACGAAAACAAAAAACAACAATATACATAGTTACATACAGAAAGCAGGAAAAAGAAATACATACCGAGTGTATGTACATTTTATGTCCGAGTAAATATAAATTACAATTAATTTTCGATAGATTTACATAAAAGCAACAATTATAATAAACAGGCACACTCACACACCCATACATAGCACATACAAATATTAAATATATACTCGTATCGTATATCTAAAGTGGTTTAAATCATTTATCTCTTTAGATTTTCCTTTTTATACCCATTTTCCATTTATACCAAAATTGCAATTGAATTTTTAGAAACTCTGGGATTTATAGAGACCCAACGATCGTTTAACCTTTTTTATCGACCTATTTTAAAATATTTGGAATTTAATTCTTAGTATACAATAAGCGAGAATGTTTAGTATACTCATTTTAAATTAAAATCAGAGAATCATTTATCTTAATTTAATTCTGTGAAATTGAGGAGAAAGTGGAAAGTAGACCTACCCCGCTTGCCTTCTTTGGAAATCTGCAAGGGCTTCTCGGCTTGCCGTGAATACACATTCGTGGGTGTTTAATTTGTAATCATATTTTTCATATATATAATTAGTATGTGTATGTGTTTGCCGTTTTCGAGTTTGTAATATTTTTTTGGCACATTCAAACCAGTTGTGGTTAGGGTTTTAGCAGAACTGAAAAAATGCTTCATATATTTTAGTTTTTGTTCACGCCTTTAGCATAAATGTATAAATGTATGTTTATATAGACTGAATATTATTAAATAAACAACTAAAGGAAAACCTAATAATACAAAATTCTTAACATATAACAAATTAATAAAAACGTTTTGGATTGTGTAACATATAAACAAGAATTAGCCACAAAATAAAACAGTAAGCACATATCAAAAATTAAGAAATTAACAAAAATGAAAAAAAAAAAAACAATTTGAAATACCGAGCGAATAAAAATAATCTTCATAACAAAAACACAAAGATGCATATTCTAAAAACCAAATCAAAGTTGACCTCATCGAAAACCAAATGAATGGAATCATCACAAATATATTTAAATGTTAAACAATCATAAAAAAAGCATACATACATGAATGAGTATATATGCAAACATATATTAAGAAATACAAACAGTGAAAAGAAATTAAATATTATATTTTGTAGATTTTTAGTAAATTAGAAGAAATGTCAGAGTAAATACTTATATGTATCTACTATATATACTTACTGTACGTACACAAATACATACTTGGATGGTCAGCGACATTTATATATATAGACGAGTACTAGAACTCAAGTACTACTGAATCTGTATTTGTATTTGTACTCAAATGTTGAAGCAACAAACAAGATATGACAAAGCTTTAAGATACTAGAACTGTTGGACGGAATCGTTTTTTACTTCGGATTACTTAAGATGGTCTTAAATGTTTCAGTTCAGTTAGCAAGAAGTTGGTTCATAACACACACATTCTCAAATATTTACTACTTAGTAGTAGATCCCATCAATTGCTCAACAAAAATTTGAGATTAGTGAGAAACCTATAGAGAAATCAAATAAAAACTTATTAAACAATTGCACACAGAAAAAAAAAACAATTTTAAAGCCCACAATTTAAATGCATGCGTTGAAAATAAATACATAAATTTCAATAAAAACAATTAATTGAGAAATTTAAAAGGAAAAAATGAAATAAATTAGAACTAAAAACAAATTGTTTACTTTTAAAGTATTTCTGCGCATTTAAGCAAAATGAAAAAAAACTTAAAATAAAAAAAAAATGTTCAAAATAAAATAACTTAATGCAAATGATTCGAAATTGTGTTTAAAATCTGAATTGCATTAGCAACAGCAACAAAACTGAACAGCAAATTTACAAAGAATATTTAAAGCAAGGATTTTATTAAAAACAACATTAACGACAGTAAAAACAACAACACACACTACAACAACTACATATACAAGATGAAGAGAATGAAAAGTTTTAAAATGTGTAAAAAGTTAACGGATGAGAAGCACATTAAGATAAGCTTAGAAAATGGAGAAATATATGGGTAATTACAAAAATAGTGCGAAGTCGAACCCATAAATACGCATATATACTTTCATAATGCGAAGTATAATTAACTATTATTATGTATTTGAAAGCAAAGCATTGTGAATTAGTATAAACGCAATCAAACAACAAACCAAATGGTGGTAAATAAAGATTGTAAAAAAAATCAATAAAATCTGTTATATTGTTATGTTTGGGTATTTGGGCTCTCAATAAAGGAATTGAGATAAATATTCATTCAGTTTAATGTTATTATAGATGTATTTATTAATATGTTGTGATCTCTAATACTTAATACAAAATCTATTTGTCGTTTTCATACATTTATAATTGATTTCGGTTTTAGTCATAGATACATTTAGTTTTCCTTTTACTTTAATCATTAAATAATTAGTAACATAATTTGGTTTACTGCGACTTAAACATTAATCATCATTTCAATGTGTATATGTAATCACTTTCATTTCCATTCATTAAACTTTTGCGTAGTTCAACAAATTATACAATTAAAAACATGAAGAGTAAGAGACTGCAAAAGATAAGTAATTACATTTTATATCACGCATGGGGGTTTTATGGGGTTGGCAGAACTTGGACAAAAACAATAAAATAACATTTCAGTAAATCGTACAAAAAGGATGTGCCAAATAATTTAAGAATAATGGAGATATTGAATTCATAAACGATTATTCGTGGCATGCTCGGCCGGATAGATCCATGTTTAGGAGAGCTTTAAATAGGATGGAGGCGAGCATTTCTTGCGCAAGAACTTGATTATATAAAGGGGCAAGCAGGAGACGACCGTGATGAGCGATACCTTCCAGAGGAAGTCGTACGACCAGATGAATTCCCAGTCTACAAGAAATATGGTAAAGATATTAGCTACCTCAGAAAGAGATTTATCAAGATAATTCTTACCGAAATACTCATGCAGCACAGCTAGCGAGATTAGATAAAGCGCCAAACTGAATAATTCAGCCAAGACCATTAGCCTGAAATATATTTAGGATATTTACTATTTATAACCCACAAATTTAATAGAGGTTTTATTACCTGTGCCAGGTGCGCACTGTCAACGCCACCATGATGAGCTCTGTCATAATCAGCGCCGAGAAACTGATAGCCACAATGTGTATAAACTCGTCCACAAAGAGTATGAGGGCACCGTACATGATGACGCCACCTTGATAGATGCTGATCAACACCCAAATGAAGAACGTTTTATAGCTGAGACTGCGCCCCTTGGACAGATCTTTGTATAGCTCCGGATAGGTGACAGCTGTCTCCGATGTAATGTCCTGATCGAGAACAAGAGAAAAGACCGGGAACATCGTGTACAGGGTGGAATATCCGACCATCAAGAATCCCTGATAGAGTGCCACCGAACTGAGATAGAAGACAGCCGAGAAAACAGCTTGCAATGTGGTAATAATCAATCCACGATGTATAACAAACTGGGAGAGGGCTGCAGAGCGTTTGTAGCTGCGACGACCATGAATCAACAGCAGTTTGGCAATGTGCGAAAACTGAGGAATGCTAAAGTCTCCTGCCAGCGATGCCTGACGACCCTCGCGTCCCTCGATGCCCACGCCAGCGTCTGCCTGCTGGATCATGCTCACATCATTGCCACCATCGCCGACAGCACAAGTGCGCTTTTTTGTGTGCTTCTGGATGAGGGCCACCACTTGAGCCTTTTGAGTAGGCGAGCAGCGGCAACAGACGACTGCGGGGGAGGCGGTGGCCAGCTCTAAGAACTCGAGTCGATAATACTGCAGACAAACCTCCAGCGACTCGCCGGATATGACCAGAGCGTGCCCCTGTTTGCGTCGAAAGTGATTTAGCTCCTGATGCGCCTCCGTGCGCGTCTTAACCGAGCGCAGCACGTACAATCCCTGATTGCGTCCAATCAGCTGCGACGATTTGGCAATGCAACATGCCGTCTCCAGCTTATCACCTGTCAACATCCAGACACGTACACCAGCATTGCGTAAGAGCTCCAACGTGGGACGCACATTCTCCTGCAGGCGATCCTCCACGCCGGTCAGACACAATAGCTCCATTTCACGTTCCAGGGACTCCGTGACGGCGGTCACCTTGGCCACTCGATCCGAAATGCTTAGACGAGCCGCATTGTAACGGGTCTCAAAGTCATTGTACTGCTCCTCGGTGAGCACCTTCTTGGCGACTACGAGGGTGCGGAGACCCTCACGTGCCATGTTGCCCGACTCCTCGCTGAGCCAGTCGTTGTATTGCACAATGCTGGACATAACCACATCGGCACCCTTCAGATAGAATGTAATCTGGCCCGTCTTGCTCTCACGCACAATGATGCCCATGCGCTTGCTCTCGCTTGTAAAGGGAAACAGCTGAAGGATCTGATAATGCAACAGTATGTCATCTGTGGATGATTCATGTAAAGATTAGTAAAGATTTTAGTGATTGCATTCTAGGCTACTCACTCTCATCGCTAGCCGTCTTCACTTGCAGCGTCATGGTGTTTAGATCTCGAGCAATTAGAGTCAAGCCCACCTGCTCAGTCCACTTGACCAGCGCAATCTCATCGGGAGAGGCGGCCTGATACTGATGCTCCGTGTCAGTGCTGCCGGGAGCCTCAATATTTATCACAGATTTCGTTGGTGAATTATTGCCACCAGTCACCGTTGAAGCGGTAGACACTGAACGATTATCCTCATCGTCGCTCACCGGCGTCACATTGTGGCACAAGGCCAGAGCACGCACTGCCTCCCATTCGCGCCATCCCTCTGGACGACGCATGCGATTACCAGCAAACA
Source organism: Drosophila rellima (assembly GCA_035043635.1). NCBI lineage: Eukaryota > Metazoa > Arthropoda > Insecta > Diptera > Drosophilidae > Drosophila > Drosophila rellima. The sequence continues at coordinate 19,416,921 of JAWNMV010000890.1, forward strand.
TAATTGGTTTAGTGTTCTCCCCCGCACTGCTGGAGCTCGAGAGGCTGCCCTGCTGTTGTTGCTGTTGCAATATACTGCCCGATAGCTTTTGTATCATCTGTCCAATGTGATGAAACGTATCCGCATCGTGTGAGACGATGCCCAGATGGATCTTCTTAAAGACCATTTCATTTTGGGTCAGCGTACCCGTCTTGTCAGTCAGCACATAGGAGATGCGACCCAGCTCCTCAGGAATTGTTGTGGATCGCACAACGGTGCCCTTGATATTGTCATCGTTCTGCATTTGCCACGAGTAAAAGGCTTTGCCCATATCTAAATTCACCCGCAAACTGATCGGAATAATGTAGGAGAACAACAGCACAAAACGGAACATGTAGCGGTACCAGGGACCTCCGAAACCCTTTAGCATCATCATGACCAGCGAGAGTCCAAGTACGGCACAGAAAAGCACCTAAAATATCAGAGTTTGTATTAAGTTTGTTTAAACATTTATGTATTTGATGTTAATAAAAGTGTATGTACCTTTGTCAGTCCGTTGATTTCCGTATCGAGCAGCCCCACCTTGGATCGAGGCTGTGAGTTATTCATCACGCTGCGCGTCTCGCAGCCCGTGTAGATGACAATGCCAGTGGCGGTGCCGGCGGCCACCACCGTGTTGGCCCAGAGCGTGTTCTCTACACTGAGTCCGGTGTCCTCGCTGCCATCTGTCATGCAGAAGGTGGCAATGAAGCTGTGTATATCATTCTGTGGCTTCTCCACATAGAAGCTGGCATCGATATTGTACAGATCCGCATCACGGCTGAGTTTTTGGGTATATGGAACCGCTAGTCGGGGCTTCCAATCTGTCTCGCCATCGAGTTGATCGGTGCGCACAAACACTGAGCCACTGCGATCGCTAGTGCGGAGCAGAATCAGATCGGCGGGAACTCGCTCGTTCTTCTCCACAACGATGACATCGCCCACTTTGAGCTTGGAGCTGGGCACCATCTCATACCCGTTGCCATGGGATGCCGAAAGACGTTTATATTTCTGCGAGTTGACTTCATGATCACGTTGATGCCGTCGCAGATCATCCACAGCCTCTCGACAAATGGTCACCATCAGCACAAAGCCGAGTGGACCCCAATAGGTATATGGATATCCAATGCGTATATCCGGTATGAACTGGGAGAGTGCCATCAGCAGGAAATACAGATTGAGAAAGAATCGAAACTGCTCGAACAGCACCAACGGCAGGAACGTGATGAAATTGTACTTCTGGTTGCGTATCTCATTTGGTGGAAACTTCTCCGTGTTGGCCCTGCCCAGGTTGACGTTGCGGGCCCGCAGCTCTCGTGGCCTAAACCATTTCCTCCAGCAGCTGTAAGACCAAAGAAATATAAATATGTAATTGCTGATATAAATCGTTCGATAGAGCATCTGAAGTCTGTTTGCAGCTGCCTTAGAAAAATTCAAGTCAAGTTATTAAATAAAGTTCTCACGAGTTTTAGAAAAAATAAACCGTTACAAACAACTAACTGCAGGCCAACTATACTACTTCAGAAAACGCATGCACTATTAGTTACCCTATTAATGTATTATTTAAAAAATTGTTTCCACTTAAATATTTTAAACATAGTGAGTCTGTGTATTTTTTATCAGCTTTAAATAAAAATATTCTCTGCAAGGAATTGCTGCGGATTGACCTTGGCAAAAAATCAATATTCAAAATTGTATAAACAAGTCTGAAAAATGATACACCAACAAGCACACTCACACAAGCACACAAATGTTTGCAAACATCTGTGTTTGTGTGTGTGTGTGTGGGGGGAAATAGGAAAAGCTGCGCTTGTGTTTTTGTTGTTCAAGCTGCTGTTGTCAACAATTTACTGCAATCGTTTCTCTGGACAAGAATTAAGCGGGTACTGGGGTGGTGAAACTACATATGTATATGCATTTAAAGCGTAAATTGCTGATAAACCAGCTTGTCAGTTTGTTTAACGGAACGGGAGTCACGGATGTTACGATGATTCACCTGAATGAATACCAGCGATTGCGCTGGCGAGTTAGCAATGGGATGTTCTCTCTGGTCATGGGCGCTGCGGCCGAACTTTGTGAAGTGCCGTCATCCATATTGCAGCAACTTCTCCACAAAATGATAATTCAAAGCTCTATTTCGCTAAAATTTAATTGCGCTGCCCTTTTAGCTTTGTTCTGCCAGCGCTGTGTCGATGTTTGTTTTTGTTGTTGATTTGTTTTCACACAGTAGAACACATTTTGCATGTTACATGCTTCACTTGCATCCACGTCCCAGATTAATTAAATTAAATAGCATTAGTAATTATTAAAGACACTTCAAAATTCTTATGCACAAATCAAATGAAAATTCCGTGTCAAGACTGCGTTGTCTGGCATTTGTGAAACAACCCTGTTTATTCGCAAAGAGAAATCAATAACAATGACTGGGCGTGCAAGTGCGAGGGAGAACGTATTAGTTACTTTAGCGCGTGACGGGTGTTGGAAGAGTGCAACTAGTTAAGCAATCGTTCAGCACAACAGTCTGGCAACATAGCACAGAATATGCGCGCGCTCGCATTGCATTTGAAATGGCAAGCGTTATGAAAATTTTGAAAAATACCAAAAGGCTGCTGACTGCGCAGTTAACTGCGTTCGCACTGCGGTGTTAATTAAATAAGCTTCGTCAGGTATTTGTAGCTGTTGTCAGTCCCTGCTTAGATCAGCAATATCATCAGTGCTGGAGCTTTGGCAACCACCACCGACTGCCTTAGTTTTATTGCTGTTTGATTTGGGCTCTCTGTGTAAACTTGTTTTATTTTTTTATTTGCCTTTATGGGCATTCCGTTTGCCGTTGATGTTGCGGGCGTTTGGCGTGTTAACGTGTGTCTGTCCGTACGTTATTCATTGGAATAGAGTGTGCCTTAAAAAATGTTTTGTCAATAATGTCTCCTAAGCGTTCTCACAGCGTTTACGTGTTATGATCTCATAAGAAAACGTTGCCAACAGACAAAGCCATTAAAATGAAGCAATAACAATAGCAACAGCAAAACAACAACAGCTATCGAAAAGAATGGGCAATATACAAAAAAGGTTCAATGACATCAACGTGCTTAATTTTTGGACAAATTCTCGAAAATTGAGAAATGACCAAAGACAAAGATCTCGGCCAGACTCAGAGACACATAGGGTCAGTTGTCAGTTGAGAAATACAAACACATGGAATCGCAATCTCAATCTCATTTAGCCCTGTTCTGAGTCACAGTCTTTGCCGTCGTTTCACGTCAAGGCAAATTGCACTTCAAAAGGTTTTGCCGCCAGTGTTGTCACCGTTCCATTTCCATAGCCCGTGCCAATAACTTTTTTTGCGGTGTCTCATAATTGCTTAGCCACGTCGAAAATGTAAACAATTTTAATTTGTTTTATTTATTGTTTTCTTTCCATCGGAATCTTTGCAACTAATTTCAGCATTCGAATTGCATTCAAATGCATTATTATATCGCGTCTCAGAATTACGATTTGTGTATTCAAAATTGTATAGCGATTTTTAAACTGACAACAGTTTCTGTTGGATGACAAACGCTGATCTCCATCCCCCTCTTTTAGAAAAAAATAATACACCTCTATTTGCTGTTCTCGTTACACTCGTTAAGTACGGCGACTGCAAAAGATGATTTCATCATTATTACTCGACTTAAATCATTGTTTACTGATGTTTTGTCTTCCAGTTTAGAGATAAGCAATTTCAGCTCTACTTAGTTGAGACTACAATGAAATAGACTTAGTAGAAACATATGCATCTAAATAAACGTATTTATTATTCGAGGAGTATAAAAAGACAATCTCTTTCTTAAATGTTTATCCAGCGTATAGAAAGCTGCTGAATATGAGCAGTCAGACAACATCTGTACGCACTGTATTATAAACCGGATCTCTTGAGCTTTTGTTTTTAGAACAAGTCTTACAATTCACACGACTACCTATCAATAAACTTTTTTCTGAGAATCTATTGTTAAATTAATTTAGAATTTAATTTCACAGTAAAACGTTAAAAATTCTTATTGAAATTCTGAAAAGTTAAAAACTTTAAATGACATTTTAACTTAGGAATTCTGTTAAGTTAAAACTTGTTAATTTTTTTTCCAAATATTTATCTACAACTTTTGTCTTGTCTTGTCTTGAACTGTTAAATTTTCTTAGCCTAAACCCTTACTGCTAGAACTGTAGGTATCAAGCCTCAAATTCCTATTAACACCGTTTATAGATTTTCTGCACCCACATAAAGAGTTTATATATGTATTATATGAACTTGTATCCATGGAACACAATAACGAATGCAATTGGTTACAAAAACGTAGCGTATTCAATGTGGCAATTACCAACTGGCAAGAGACTTTTTCCCAAGCTTTTCACCGCTGTTGTTTTACGCCACTTTTTGCCATTGCTTTTGGCCACAACTTTGGCCGTTTTGTCGCATAGAAAACAGCCCCCATACCAAACCGTCGACAAGCAGCCCTCACCCCCAGTACCCCAGCTCTATGCTCCAGATCCATTTCCAGGGCCCGTCAATGGCAACGCCTAATGTTATTATTAGTGTATTGTGGCTGAGACCACAACTTGGCAAAGAGTTGGTTAAAGAAACGGCATTGTTTCACTGTTTCACCCACAGCCAACAATGTGGGTTAATAAGCAAAGGCAAAAGCAAAAGCAAGTCAACACTCGGCTGTCCCTAGACTACACCTAGAATATATTTATAGCATACAGTTCATAGAACTGACGGAATCATCGGACCGCATTGCATTTTGCACAGAAATCAGCCAAGCGACGATTTGGGGCGTGTTGTGGGTCGATCCAGAGAAATGCTGGCAAACCCAATGGTTGACACACAAATTGAAAATATGTTGGCCCTTCCCCTCTCCTCTCCATCGGTGGCGGTTACCGACAGGTGGCAAGCGGCGCATAATTTATGCCCCACACCCAAGCAGCCAGTTCATCAGTCAGTCAATGGCTCATTGTCTGCCCTCAAATTAATTCCTTTGACGAGACTCGTCTAAAAAATAAGCCAAGAGAAAATTCTACTGTCTTTCGACACTTTTGCGGTATTTATGAGCAAGTGTGTTGTCTGCGATATCCAGCCGACAATTTTTACTTTTCACTCAACCATTCTCCGTATTACTTATTTTCTTTCAACTCAAGACATAGAAATACTACGCCATAGAAAAACCACATGTATAATTTTAAGTTCAGTCTAAATATTAGCAAAGATAAGTGACAGAGCAAAGCAAAAATGTTGAAAAATATTCTAGATTCTATACTGAAACAACTTTTATACAGAGATTTCAAGAATATGCTGACACAAAATTACTTCATAACTGATTTAATAAATTTGAAAATCTTCAATTAATTTTAAAAATTTATCAAACCTTTCATGTTCAACTCAACTTCAACTAACACATGTCCAAAACTATGACACGTTCAAGGTTATTTCGAATTTCTGAACCTTATCGGCACATTGTTCCAAGTTAACGGAAATAATTTTGCGTAATGCTCGCAATTAGGTAAGTTCCATAGAAAAGGGGTAGGGCAGGGAAGGGCAGGGCTAGTTAAACGACAGTTTGGCTCCAAAACGAGTTGTTGGTTATGCCTTCCTTCACTTAAAGCCGCATTGCAATTCTAATCGCTAGCTTTAATCTTTGAGCTTCATATAACAGGTAACGCGTTGGAGCAAATTGCAGGTGAGCATGGAAAACAAAGGCCTATCGCAGTTTGGTAATTGGGTTAAATTGCGAACAAGTGTCACAAGAAACAAGAAACTACCTAAGACTCAAAATATAATAAATAGTAATGGTAAGTGGTAAATCGTAAACTCAGGGCCAGTTTTTTTAAAAAAGCAAAACTCTTGAAAAATAAATATTTAAGTAGGTTATTATTTATTAACATTCATAAATGTTGAGTAATTATTTGCATTAGGTATGCAAAATTACATTAAAGCGATTCTGTATCAAAAACCCCTAGGTTATATATATAAACGATATTATGGTATATAAAAAATTCTATTTAAAATGTGCTTCTGTTTTCAGCTGTACGCCAAAGCTAAGTGACGGAATCTGCTTAAATTTAAAGATTTATGTAATATTCACACCGACTTAATTATAATTGCGATTCGAGGATACTTTGAAAAATACATAGAGCTTAAACAGCCCGTTCCATTTTACCTACCTTAGAAGCTAAGTGATTTGAACATAATTATGTTGTGCAACTGTCAGAGCTTTTATATAATTAATTTGATAACCATACGACAGATAAGAAATCAATTACTTTAATGCCATGACAACCCAATGGCAGTTAGCTGAAAGTCTTGATAAAAACTCAATTAAACTAATACCTAATTATATAACTGAAATTTTCAGAAATCCTAGAGAGTTCAGAGATCTATGGTGAGTATTGTTACGTGCACAATGCTTTTTCTCCGCCCTCAACAACAACAAACAATGACCTGCTTCTCATTCGCCATAGACTGACCACTCGGCAGTGTGACCTCCTTCTGATAAGCGACGAGGGCACATAACTTTCAATTTTCGACACAAAAAGAACGAAAAATAGAAAAGAAAAGAAAAAAACACCCAAAAATATATAAAACTATACTGGATGCGACTTTTGCTGCGGAACTCGTTTGTTGTATTTGAAAAAGGAAACCTTGAATAAAGCAAGTATCTAAGCAAACGGGTTTCTGTAGTCCAGTGTAGAGTTGTGTGCGTTTAGTGGCTTTGCTCGTGACACGACAACACGACCATAATTAAATCACAGGGCAAATAAATAAAATAAAAAACTAAATAAAAATAACTAATTTTAAATTGTAAGTTATCTATTATTAGTAGTTTATGACTCATCGCAACCTGAGATTTGCTAATGCTTTCGTGTCACGCTCCCATCTTTAGTTGAGAGTTCTTCTAAGCTGCAGACAATACCGAAAGCGAGTCAAGTTAGTTTTGTTGAAGGAGTTGCCAAAAATCGATTACATATGCAAATTTTTAAAGACACCCCCCCACTCTCCGACACGTCCCTACTTTACAAATGTCTGTTGCTGATCCACAACAATTAGAGTCTTACGAAAATGTTTTGGCGTGAGAAATGTGACGGCCGCAGTGCTTTGTCACTGTCCCGGCCCAATATCGCACTATTTATAGGTTCAGTTTCAGTTTCGGTTTCAGTTTCGGTTTTAGTTGAGAATTTCCATTTTCCCTTGACTTCGCTGGAATGGAAGACGGTACATAAATATGTACATGTTGTGCATAAACAGAGCTGCCGACGGATTCAGTTCGGTTCAGTTTGAGTACTTTGTGGATCACGTTTATCGATTTCGATTTCGTCGTAAATGGCTAAATGTGTATAGCCCGCGTGGCCATTGAAAATAGGATAGTTCAGGAAATAACAATTTAGAAATGTTTGTAAGATGCTGCACATTTTTCCATTATACATTTACAATATTGCTCAACAATCGCATTAAAATATAAATACACTCAATAGGAGAAGCATGAATTGTTTTTAGTGTCGAATATAGGGTATCCCCTAGTCAATCACTTCTATTACTTTTATTTCTTTATTTCTTTTTCTGGCGGCATTTTCTGTGCGCTTTTTTTTCTTCATTTGCTTGTTCTTTTCTTTCTTCTAATTAAGCAAATTAAAAATATAATTTTATATATATTTGTATATATGTATATACATATGTATGTTGTATACTTATTCTAAAATAATATGTGGCGCATATTGTGTGTGTACAATTTTACTTACATTTCAAAACACGAATATAAAATTTTCTTAGAAACGTTTCATCAACAATTTTGTTTGTCTTTGCACTTTTCTTTTGCTTTTGTTTTGTTGTTTTATTTCTTTAGTTGAGCATTTCGAAATGTTTTTATTTTGTAGTTTGAATTTCTACCATTTGTTGTTGCCTTATGCCAACGTCATAAGACAACAAGCTCAACAACAAAAACTCGATAGTAAATAAAAGTCGCTGGAGCAGAACTTGCTGCCAAGAAAGGTTTCGAGATTAGACCATTCAGTATTGAGGTAATAACTAGCGTGTGCCTTGTTAAAAAAAAACTGTATCTCAATATAAACGTGATGCAAGCAGGAAGTCTAATCAAAAGAGAGGAAGCTTTTTTTATTGGAATCAAAAAGAATTGACGTGCTTTGCAGAATAGTAACAAAAGACTTTTTATGAAGTGGAGATCAGCTAAAGGTGCATTTAGTGTTTTTTTGCACTTTTTATATATCTGTGCTTCTTCTGCTTTACCAAACAATCCCATTTTAAAATTGTTGTAAATAATGTGATATAACTGCATAAATACATTTATGCTAATTTTGTTCCCAATTTTGATTGTAACTGTGTGCATTCTAATAGAAATATTCTTACACGCAGCTGTGTGATAACATACATATCAGAGTTGCTAACATGACATCAAACTGTTAACTGTCTGGACATAGTAAACCACTTAAGTAAAGATCTGTTAACTGTATACAGGTTGTTAACTATCAGGATTGCAATTTGTGATATTTTGAAGTTGCTTTCGAGAATTTGTTTAAAGTATTCAAGTTATCCATTGTTTCAAATAGTAAAACACTGTCTAAATTTCTGTGTTCACTATGTGCAGACTTGACTGTATGTACACTTTATGATAATTATGTGTTGATGTATTGAAGACCGTTTATATCGATCACTGAACCAGACGCAAGAAATAAAATTAAAAACAATAATGGCACAGCAGCTGTTTTGAAATAACACACACACACACACACACACACACACACACACACACACACACACACACACACACACACTGAAGTTTTCATGGATTTTGTAAATATTGTGCATACGCAACGTGTGACAAGTTGATAGAGTTGTACAACTGATGAATGTACACATATTTTACGCACCTGCAGAGACACATTTTACAGACATTGCTGATGCTGCGACTTTTGCTGCGGCGTCTGTTGTTTTGATAGAAGACCGTGGAGGCGCCGTTCTCCGGATCGATCACTGTGTGTGCGCTAATACCGTTTGATGCCCCAATGTCGGTGGTGACATGCGGGGCATGAGCCGCAGAGTTATCGACGCCGCTGGCGCCCGTTTGTGTTAATTGCGCCAGTTTCGTTGCACTACCGCCGACAGTTGTATGGTCCGACGTAATGTCCCGCGATGCACTGTTGCTATTTGAGTATTTGGCGCGCTCGCGACTCCGCTCATTTCTATAACGTATCTGGCCGGCGGCTGAGCCAAGACTAAATAAATTCCCCAGAAAGCTGTTGCCGCCGTTGCTGTTGCCAACAGAGGGGCTAACAATGCCGCCGATGCCGCTGTAACCAGTTGAGCTTTTGCGTCGTCTTTGGCCGCTGTTGTTGGTTTTGCTAATGTTTTTGTTGTTGCTATTGGCGATGGCAGCGTCGCTGCTGCCAGTGTGTCGTATGAGCAATTCTGTTTCTGAATCAGTCTCTTCGCTCTCTTCGTCGAAGTCACGTAGCGAGCGCTCGTTATCAGTCATGGCGAAAGAGAGCGTTTCTATGCAAGTATTTAAGAGAGCGTGTCTATACAACTGTATAAGTAAGCGTGAGCGTCAGTGAGAGAGAGAGAGTCTGTGTGTGTGTAAGAGAGCGTAAGGCTGCGAGCATCAGCTTTAGCTTCACAGGTGTGTCTTCTGTGTTCCGACCTTCCTTCTTATTATTTTAGCTAAGCTTTAAGGAATTTTTCCTCTGCTGCTGTGAAGCAATCAAGCAGTTCCCAATGGTTCCGTTATCCTTTAACGAGTTCTCTTTAATGCAGTCTTGAGTATAATTTGTGTGATTATTGTTGTTGAGCTTCAGTTTGCCACGTTTTCAATTAACTTCTCGCTTGAACGGGAATAATGCGAATGCACTTACACTCCGCACTTCTCACTCCCCCTTGGATGAGTAAACAAAACGTGCAGCTGTCTGGCGTTGCCCTATCAAATGTGTTTATTTGGGCGCATAACCATTTATGAAGTTTACTTTGCGAACCGCAAGGGAGATTAACGAAACGCGTCTCTTGATGGACACTGACACACGGGCGTTCCCCGAAGTCGCGACGTCATCTACCATTCACACATGCATATAAATATTCTATAATTCACAGCCTTCTGCTCTGTCACATAATCGACACAATTGATAGCTATTTATAATCAATTCAACGTATTGCCGGTTGGCAGTCAGTAGATTACTAATCACGACACAACAATAAAAGAGAACGAGCAACAACAAGGCGCAATGTTTTATTAACAGAAGGCCATGGTCCGGGCCACACATATACAGACATACACAACACATACACGAAACTAAAGCACGGCAGCAATTGTTAAATATTCGCTTTTATTCACATATTTGTCTAATTCTAAGCAAATTAATAAAAACATTTAAATATTTAAAAATTGTTATGCACATGTGCATGCACGTTTATTTCTATTATGGTTTTATGAGCAGCGGTCGGCAACGGGCCAATTATAGCGATTTGGCCAAACTGTGAAACAGCTGAGCGAGCAGTGTTGGTAAACACCGCCAGTTTGCATGTTGAGCAACGTTAAGCGCACATTTGAATTTGTGCCGTGAAAGCATGGTACATTTGTACAACAAAACAAAATGGGTACATTATTCAAAAAGTTGTGCTTAACTATTAACTAGGAAATAAAGCACAATTCGATTTGGTATATTTTATAAAATAGTATATATTCATTATGGTTTCATTATATCTTAATAGTTTATAAACAAAGAACGGGAATTTACAACGAGATCTTAATCAAAGAAACAAGTTAGTATGCACACATTAAACCATTTGTTTTAGTTTCGTTTTTAGTTTTGTTGCTTTGGCTCATCGAAGAAGATTTTGAATTTAAAATACAATACACAAATGTTTCAAGTACATAATACGTTTAAAGCAACCTCAAAAACATTCGCTAAACTCAACGCAACAACTAAATATTGGGGCAGGGAAAAAGAGAAAAGAAGACTTTACATTAGTTATATGTTTATGTAGTTTATATAAATATAGATACTTGTATTATAGGTAAATTATGTGATTATAATGCAGACGCAGGATGCGCATGTATTGTTCTATCTTCGCTCCGTTTGCAGCGTTATGTTTGAATCCGAATTGGAATAGTTCTGTTCCAATCTGGGCCGAAAGTCATCTTCGCCATCAGAATAGGAACCCACAGATCGACAAATTCTGCAAGATATTTAACAAATTAGTCATTGAATGAAGTAAATATTTGAACTTTATACCGTTGCGTTGACGCATAGCCCTCGATGGCCAGAGCCTGACTCACGCCCGGCGGCAACAGTTGCTGCAACAGGGCATCTTTGGCTACGTTCGCCGTGGTGGGCAGCGGCACATGGTTCATGTCCACCGATGAGTGCGACTGCGATAGCTGAGGATTGACAGCGGCTGTCGTCAGCAAACCGTTGACATGTCTACCGCTTCCGGCAGTTAACTGGTTACCGCGATCCACTTCATCGCGATGGGTGCGTTCTATGTACCGCAGCGTTTCAAAGAGTTCCAGCAAATTGCCAAAGGTGTTGCGCATATCACAGTGACCAGTGATGTCATAGCACAGCTGAGAAACGTTCTGTCGCAGTAAATAAATGGCATACTTTGTCTGTTGCGAGGGCAGAATGGAGCGCGTATACAAGGGGAATCTACAAGCAGAGTCATACGATAATAATAATAATATAATGCGTTATAATATGACTATTTAGCTCACTCTCTCGTTGAGTAGGTCAGCTCCTTGATTTCGTCGGCAATGCGTGCACGGGATGGCTCATAATAAATGGGATTTCGCAGTGGACGATCCATAATGTAGGCCAGCATCTGCACCAGATGCGCCACATAGCCCAGAGCTGCGCTCACCGCCAGCGGCGAGACATTCTCCAGGAGCTGGGCATTCGTCGCCTGCCGCTCTTCGCTCGTATATTGCTCCATGTGGGGAAATGCAATGCCGCAAATGCTAAACTGCTGCGTGCCCAGACTCTTGATATTGTAAATCTCCTGCAGCTCCAGCACCAGCGTGGACATGCTGCGTTCCACCTGCGTACGAAATATATAGTAAATTAAAATACAGGTAATAAATTGCTTTAAAAGAACCAAACAAATTGTATACTTTTAAAATTATGACCACTAGATAAAAAAAGAAAATAAATAAATAGGTATTGACTATCTTTCTTTTTACTTCTAATGACTTTGTAATCGTGACTGGTACAATAATTTATAGCTTGAACTTGAATTAAGATAAACCAACCCGTACCTGTAGTGTGATCTGTCGCTTTTCTTCACAATCTGTTCGCTGCTTTGACGCCTCTGTGCGCAACTCCAGACGCTGTTGCTCCAATTGAAGCAGCTGACTATGTAATTTATGCTGCATTGCATCTCGCTGATCCCGCAAAGTCTGCAGACGCTCCTGCTTACGAGAATTGCGCTTTTTGAATGTCTCGCGCTCGGTTTGAAGTAAACGTTGCTTGCAACGCAATGCCTCAATCTGTTGCATCAATTGTTGGGCACTGTAGAGGGTCAGGGGTGCAATCTGTTGCTGTTCGGATAGTAGAACACTCAGCGTGCGACCCATGGAATGATAATGCTGGGAATGCTGACTGCCGTAGGGTGAGCCGGACATTGAGGTGGTGCGTGGCTTTAGTCTGAGCTCATTGCGTGTTATACAGCGTACGCTGAGCCGTGCAATTTCCCTGCTCACCTCCTCCACGTCGCGCATCTTCTTGCGCTGATCCCGCTGTCGTCGCTGCAGCAGCAAGAGATTATCCAAATTGTAACTGCGACGTATGTCCGCCAGCTGACAACTGAGCTGTGCATAACGCATGATGCTCATCTGCAGCACGGGACTGTTGCTCCGACTAACACTTGGCGAATTGATGCCGCCAGCATCGAGATCGTTGGTCGCATTCCGTTCATTGTTTTCGTGCTCGTCATACCGCTGATAGTGCAGACGCAGCTGAGCGTGCAGTCCCCGTTCACTGATCAATGCCGGGGAGGTAAAGTTTTCGCCATTCAATTGAAATATCAAACAGTTGGCGCCACATTTGGCAAGAGCTAGCGACGCCAATGGTATGAGGCCGGAAAAGTAGACTCCCCAACAGAAGAGCAGCTCCGGTGGGCGTGGCAATTTGTTGGGTGTCAAATGTACATTGGCCAAACGCTGCGTCAGCTTAGAGCTGTAAGCAAATGTAAACATTAATAAGAGCTTCATAGAAATATGTATCAAATAGGGGAAGGTCGGACTTGAAAGTTAGATAAGCAAAGAAACAATGGAGCTGTCAACTGAAAAGTCGTATTAGGCATCCCATGAACTATTTATATACTTGATATGCATCAACAATCGAGTCGATATTGCTATGTCTGTTTGTCTGTCTGTCCGTCTATCAACATAAAATCAAAGACTATCTTACAGTTGTGTTCTCTTTCCTACTAGTTGATAGAATAATTACAGGGTCTCTCACAGTCGGGTTCTCTCGACGGTCGTCTCTCTTATTGGTCTTATATTCGAATGAAGTGAACGCACCTTTGTGTGGACTCCGCTGTCGGTTCAGTCTCATTTGGCTCCTGGGGACGCTGGGCGGTGGGCTGATATTGTGCCCACACTTTTACACACACGCATTGTAGGTTTGATTTTCGCCAGACTTCGTCGCCCGCACAAATTTCCGCCCACTTTTGCTGCTGATGACGCTGCGGCAATGCCTCACTGGTATAAAACGCTTCACTAGCCTTATCTGCATGAAGTGTGTAGTATAGGAGCAGCTCTTGCTCCTGCTCTTCTGCTCCGCACTCCCCGCCGGCTTTGGCGACCAAGGTGCACTCAATATTGAGTCCTTGTATTCGCGCCAGGTTGCGAAGTCGCAGTTGCTGCGTAGCCAGCGGCAGCCATTCGCAACACCGCGGTCGCAAATGCATTGCGGCTTTTGTTCGACGTTACGCTGCGTTGCAGGCGGTGTACATGGTAAGCGCACACTTAATATTTGTTTAAATGTTTTGCAAAAATTAACTTTGATCAACTCTATTGGGTGAACAGCTGTTCTACATTGAACTACGGCAAGCAGTGTTACCGTGCACCTATAATTTTTAACTATGTGGCAATGCTGGCTCATTAGTGTTGAGGTGGTGAGCTTAAAAAATCAGCTGCAGAGCATATTTGTGAATCACAATAAAACACTTATAAGTATAACACACATTTACGCTTTGAAATTTATTCTGCAGTTTTATATGTACTATTTAAATTAAAAGTCATTTCAATTTTATTCGACATGTTTAACATTTTAGCTAGATTTGTGAACTAAGCTATTTTTTCACACGAAACGGGGCAGCACTGTCCATTGTTTGGAAAACTTAAAAGTGGTGGCAACGCCGACTTAGCAGTTTCTATTGTGGTGCGCTTTAAAGGCAGCTTGTTGCAAGGTTTCTCCTTAAAAATATAAATTTGGCAATCAAACGAAGTTAATCACACATTCAATTTGATTGTAGATGCTTAACTACATTAAAGAGACGATAATGGCGCCGTCTACGCGCAGCAGCTGTAATAAGAACAGTCTAAACTCGACTGGAAAAGGATTGGACAAGGACAGTGATAAGGAAATTGAAGCGCCACTAAAAATGCAAGGATATAAAATAACCGACAATGAACGGACAAGAAAATATGGAATAGGTGCAAATTCACTGGACATGCTTGTGCAGAAAGCTTTGCTTAAGTTTCCGGTAAGCTTTCAGGATTGTGATTATTATCAAATTGCGTATCAACAATAAAACTGCCTCAGCCCACACCCGCGCCAAGAGTTGTCCCTGTCCCTGTCTCTGTCTCTGTCCCTGGATATTCAAGGTCAGTTTTCTGTGGCTTACTTCCGCTTTGCTTGGCGTCCTACACGCGTCAATGTCAGCAGTACTCGGTAAGGTATAGCGCATGCGCGGAAAAGCAAACAAATCGAAAGCAGGACACCTGTTGCTAAGAACGGTTGCCTTGAATATCCGATACATGGATGTGTATAGGTCAGGGCCCAGTTGAATTCAAGTCAAGGGCAGCTTACTCATGTTCCTGATGCTCCGTATCCTTGATTTATTTTCAAGCTGCAAGACTTGCATGTTTATTTGGCCACAGACGGCTTTGAAGTGTCAGATGAAGAGTATTTCAATAGTTTGCCAGCACAGACTTTGTTTATCGTGGCTGGACCCGATGCAGTTATAACAACAGGTGAGTAAGCTGGTTTACCTGATGTCAGACTCTATTAAGAGTTATCTTCTTTTGTAAACAGATGCCGACTTTGAGTTTGAAAAGATGCGTCAGCAGTCGCCGTTGCTGAAGGTGGCCGACATATTCTACGACTTTGTTGAGCAACATCCGGACAAGTTTCGACGCATGATTACGGAGTACGAGCATCAAAAGCAACGCCGTGCTTTAGACAACACCAAAGCACACTTAAGCCTAAGGGCCGAGCACGGGGAATGGTTTGAGGGCAGCGAGGAGCGTTTTCAATCCAAGGAGGAGGCCATGGCCATGAGAGCTCAGACACGTGTACGTGGCTATTACTACAAGACAAAAGAAGAGCTAACTCGCAATCAACTGTACAGACAAAATGCCAAGGCCCGGCAAGTCATCAATTCTGTGCTGGAACAGTTTCGTTATCTACTCATTGGTTGCGATTATTTCTCCATGATGTTTAATCGCAAGTATCAGCAAAAGCATGAGATATTGCTTCAGCATACCGCCGAGGAAGAGCCCGATGCAGCTGGCGTGCCCAATAAGCGATTGCGACAACTCATTAAAGACTATACCACACGACATGCTATACTGGATGATTGGTCTGTTTCATTATGCACAGACCTGGGCGATTTCTATTGCCAGGGCGCTTACTCGGACAATGGCAATTGTTGCACCTTGCAGCACACCATCAATCCATATGCGTCTCGGGAGAATCTTATATTGTTCCAAGTGTGGAATCTTGATCATCAAATTGAGCTATGTCGAACCATTTTGCCCGCTTTGGTGGCCAATGTCCAGGAATTGGTAACACAGCCGCAACGCAAGTGTGCGCTGCATAACAAACGCGTTGTGGACATCTCCGTATTGGAATACTTTTTGGAAATATTCTCGCTAAAAAATCTCAAGCTGGTGCATATTGTATGCCACGATAAAGTGCAACGTTCAAATCGCTCCAATGGTCGTCTCCTTTGTCCAAACTGCCATGAGTATCGTATTGTACAAGAACTCATGGATGTGGAAACGCCAGATATAACTTCCTAGAAAAGTAAGTCTAAAATAATGTCTTAAAGCAATACTATATACAATAATGAATATTATATATGTATACACTTATATACACTAATACAAACTGCTTTGATGAGGCTAAGACCTTAAATGTGTGCCAAGTTAAGCTGTGTGTATAATGTATTATCTATAATAGTCTCGAACGAATTAACTCAAAGTTAAATTGTACAAATCTAAAGTATCTCAAAGTTAACTATCAAAGTTTAATGTTGAAAGAATTTACGTATATAATGAATTTAAATATTAACATATTTATGCATTTAATATATGGTAAACGTTGATCTGCATACCATTTACAACTATTATACATACTAAATATATACATATAAAAATTAGCTTTAAATGTTGTTAACTGTAGAGCGCGTAGTTGTGTTTTGAACAAGTATTTAGGCCGTTGCTTTGTTCAACATGTCCATTTTAAGAAATATATATAATCGAATATGACTTCATATGAGAAATACACACAGACTTAAAATTATAAATACTATAATCGATATATTCCAGTCTTGTATAATAATCCTATATATGGAATTATATTTAACCGAGTTTCGAATTTAACTTGAAAAATAACTGGCTTTATTTAAGTGCAATATACATACTCTATTATACTACTATGTATAACTATTTATCAATGTACATACAAATGTACATAAACAATCGTTTGGTTTTTTGCTACACTCGGCTTCTCTGTACCTCAAACTATGAAAATAAGAAAAATAAATCTATGAAATAAAAATACTTGAAGTTTTCCTTACTCTTTTTTAATTAAAACTCAGATATATGTTTTTAGATATTTCTTTATTGGCTAAAAATGTCACTGCATAAAAAATTATACAACACAAAATATATGAGTATAAAATAATAATAGTAGTCAAATAAATTTGATAACACATTCGTATGCATACGAATACCATATGTATATATGTTTTCTTTTTTTTTCTGTATAAAAGCCGCATTGACATGAACAAAAAGATTCTTATTAAAAGATATTGAAAGTATTCAAAAATCCACACAGATTTCTTAAACATTTAAAATTTTTATTAATTTATATTATTAATCGTTGTAATGTACGCTTTGTTTTCGTATTATCCGGATACATATTTGTATGAATGGTCGATATAGTTGTCATTGCGTATTGTTGCTTTCGTTTCGTTGTTACCTCATTGTTATTAACTGTCTCGAGTAACCATTGTTCTATACAGCTTAATAGTTAGGATTAGTAATGATTCGCTTTCGCTATTGGCTTTCGTAAATTGTGTTAGAAGTTTTAGTGCTGCTATCAAATCGCGTTTAACAATTAAAGAAAATACATAAATATTTTTCTCATTTTCATCAACTACAATGCTAAAGTTAGTTTCAAGAAAATTTCACTAAAAACTGTTATTGCACGGCCCGTTACCAAACTATTTGATTGTGGTGATCCTAAGTTGGCTGGTACTTAAACTAAAGACACGTACACGTTTTGCAGTAGTCTGTCAGCTATAATTGATTTCTATGGCGTTGAGAAATAATTATAGATCCGATTGTCCAGGTCCTGTAATAAACCAAATAGAAACACAATTAAAATAAATTTAATTTCCGAATCAAAATACACAGATAAAGCTAACAAAAAGTTTTTGGAAAGTTGTTTGTCTTCGAATTGTGTTTAGTTTTTAGTCGTAAAAGATATTCATATCCGAAGACTAGATATAGATAAGGTAGTAGATACAAAACAAAATAAATAAACAAAAATCAAGCGACAAATAAATAAAATTAAAAAAAAAAATGCAAGGCAGCCAAAAAGAAATTCGAGAGGAAACTTCACCTTTATTGTTGAAATTTATTATTTAATTTTCTTTTAAATGCAAAAACTTTGTCAATTACTCAATTCAATTCGTAGGGAAAAAAGCCATTCATATTCATCATAATCATAATCAGAATCATTAAAATTAACGATTAATTTTTGGTTAAAATTATAAATTTTTAACTGTGTGTGAAAAAAAAACAGCAAGTTAATCAAAGTATAAGAAAAGAGACATTCAATTATGTATAGTATATATTTGTAACTTATGAATGGTTAAATGTTACGAACGACTTTTCATTTTATATTATACAATTTTATATTGATATTCATATTTTCTTTTATCAGTATTTTTTTTCTTTTTATTCGGTTTATCAATGCAGCTAAAAATCTTCATTCGTTGTTCAGCTTTTGGTTTTTCAAGGTGGAGTTTACTCTCCAAAATGCATTTAATTTGTTTATACCAATTTCGAAACACAGAAAAAGCATTGGGAAAATTGATAAAAATATTTGCGATATTACATTTTCACTCTTTTCGTTTTCAGATTTTAAAAAAGCCAAGTTTGTTGTTTACTACAAAAGGAGGGGTTAATGAGTTTACTATAGGATAATTTTAAAGTGTTTAGGTTAATTGTTGAACATTAATTTGATACAAACCTGGTTAATTGGGGAGTAATTAAATAATAGGAGTACAAAATGTGACTATCGCAAATATTTGTCGCAATAAATAAATAATTAAGAGAAGTACGGCACACATAACTAATTAAATTAAATCAAATAGCGGCAAAAAAAAGATAAAAGAAATACATAGAAAATAGATAGAGGACAAATTTGAAATAGTAATAGAAAAAATTAGTTCAAATTTGGGTTTGATATAAATTTTAATTTAATTTAGGTACCTTAGGATTTTGAACGAGTTCTACAAAATCATTGAGTTGATGAAATTGTTTTTTATTGTGGCGATTTGATAGATTAATTTGTTTTATTTTTTTTGGTTTGGTTTTGTTTTCCTCAGTTATTTGTTTGTTTTTGGTAGGTATTATTTGGTTTCGATTTTAATATATATATATATACATATATGTATATACATATATATATAAGTATGTATGTTGAATTTAGAAATGTGACTGCTGAGATAACAAACGGAACGAACGAACGAATGAACGATTTTTCTTTGGTTTTCAGTGGGTTTTTCATTTTTTTTCTTTTTACTTGTTTTATTTACATTATTCATTAGATATTTAGTTAATTATTACTGAGTGAATTGAGTGTTGTCATATATTGTACAATGTGATGTGAAATGGGAAATGCAATAACTGGCAATAAACCCTGTTACAATACCACCAAGGGCAGTGTTTGTTGATGTGGCCAAGACCCAAATGCAAGTGTTCTAAATTCTACGAGTATATGTATGTATGTATATATGTATTCCCGCCCCTATGAGCTATCATCAATTTAGACCCTGTTGATGTTTGACCTCTAGACCTTTCGCCAGCTGCTTGCGGAACGTTCCCTTGACTGTTGTCTAAAGCATTCGGGACTTTTGCTGCCTCGACTGCTTAGGATCTCGGGGGATTCTGTGACACGGGCCAAGTCCCGATTGATTGTCTTGGAGCTGAGGACACGGGGACAACGCACCGTCCAGGGACTGCGGCGTGGATCCTGCAGAGCTCGAAAAGCCTTCGAGGGCACAATCTCCTCCCCGCCACTGGCGTCGGTCCAGCTGCTGTAGTAATCGGAGTATTCCTTATCCTGTTTGGGCGTTATCGCCGGCGTGCTGTCCAGCGAGCTGTTCTCCACGGAATCCATCTCCTCGGCGAGAGCCCGCTTGGCCGCCGCCTGGAGTCGTTCCATGGGCAGCTTGCGGAGATGAGTGCTGTCGCTCTTGAGGAGCAGACTCTGGACCAGCTCGTTGACCAACTTGTCGCTGACCACCCGCTGTTTGCTCGGCGACGGACCAACTATGGGCGAGGCAGGGCTATTGGGAGTCGAGGGATTATCGGCATCGATCGAGGTATTCTTGCGCAGCGGCAGGGAGAGACGTTCCCGTCGCTCGGTCATCGTCTCGGCCTCACTGACGGCCTTCGGATTCTGGCGACGTGTGATGGACACGTTGTGGACAATCTTGCGTCTGCTGGGCTTCAGCTGGAACTCATCCGGCTGGCCAGCTTGTGCTCCCTCGGGCAGATCGTTCTCGTCCTGCAGCAGCTTGAAGAGTCTGGAATGTGTGGCGGCGCGCTGATAGCTCGTCATCTTGCGCAGCTCCGGAAAGCTCTCCGACTCCGTGTCCGTCTCCGAGAGCTGTCGATTCATGTCCGTCACGCCCGAGTCATCCTCCTCGATCTCTGACTCGGATCTCTGTGTGCTGCTATTCCTCGAAAGTTGTCCCTTGCCACGACCGCTGTCCACGGATAAGGAGTGAATATTCATGGCCTTATTGGGCGTGGTTGTCCCTGTGCTGGGCGGACTTGTCTCGAACCCATTAATGCGATCACGCACCGAAATCTTGGGTGCCTCATCGAACTTTTCCACGCCAAGATCGGGCAGACCATTCGGCAGTAGTTTCCTCTGGTTAAGCGTCTCCGGCTCTGGCTCCACGTAAACTTCGGGCACGGAGTTCGTCGGCGTCGGCGCTCCTCGTTCCTCCTCTTCCGGCTCAAGAGCTTGTGCTTCAACTTGTTCCACAATCACGCCATCTTCACCAATAATTTCATACTCGCCAGGTGGTCCCAGGTCGATGTCAAGAGGTTCGTCCGCCTCACGGATGACGCTGCTGCGATTGGATTGCGGTTGGGTCTTCTGCTGCACTTTGTGCTCATCAATGGAGGTGTTGAAGAAAGCCATCGCCTGGCGATAATTCTGACGCTTCTGCTCGGCTTCCTCCACCTGCTCATTCTTGGCCCGCTCCTCTTCTATGTCCGCCCAGAAGTCAGGCTCCTCAATGTTCTCCGACTCCTCAATGGCGTGGGTATAAGGCGTCCAGGTGTGCACTGTGGCTGGTTCATGCATGGAGGCCAATGACATGGTATCCACCAGGTGCAGATTCGTATCCAGAGGCAGCTCCTTTGGCTGTTCCTCTGTCTGCTCCTCCGGCTGCTCCTTTGGCAGCTCCTCCAAACTCTCGTGCTCCAACTCTTCATATTGCACGGCTAGCTTATGCTCCTCCTCCACAACTGGATCCACAATCTGGGGCTCCTCGCCACGAGCTGCCTCCAAGGTGGCCCACACATCAATGGCCACCGCTGGCTCATCGGGCAACTTGGCCCGGAATGCTTTCGTCTCCACGGGCTTATAGGGCGTCTCTTCCACCGAATGCTGACGCTCCTTGCGTGCCCAGAAGGTGGCTGATTTATGGAAGGTGACATCATCATCATCTGGCTTGCGATTCGCTTCAATTTCCGCCCAGAAATCAATTTCCTCATCGGTGTCCACCTCTCGTGGTTCCTCTGGATATTTTGTGGGATCAAATTCAAAGCTGTTGGCTTCATGATGTGGATCTGTGGATTTAATGTCCGCCCAGAAATCGATATCTTCATCCTCCGCCATTTGTTGTATGGCTTGATCAATTGTCGCTTCACTCGGAGCCTCAGCTGCCTGATCCATCCAAAAATCCGCCGATTTCACATGGGATTCTTGGTTCCAGTAATTATCTCTCCCGTTCGAATTCTCTTCGGTTGTTTTATTAGCTGATTTTTCCTGCTCCACATTTGCCCAAAAGTCCTGCTCCACTTCGACTGGAGTCTCCATTGGCTCTGGCTTTTCCTCAACCACAAAATGCAACTCGGCGCTCAGCGATTGGGGCAGGAATTCAACTCTCGCCTTGAGTGTGGTGGTCCAATGCTCCACGGTGGTCACAGATTCCTTCTGCAATGGGGTGTAGGTAACAGTTTTCTTCTTCTTGGTCCACTGAGTGTCATCATTGGCTTTGCCTAGGCTTGCCCAGAAATCAGTCTGCTCTTCAGCTGGTTGCTCTGGCTCCACAATTGGCTCAGGTTCTTTGGCTGCACTGGCGAAGGTGGACCAAAAACTATTCCTAGCCGCCTCCAAGGAGGCCTGCGTCTTGGACAGATCCCCCGACATTGGTCTGGGCTTAACTTCAGCATCGGAGTCCTTGGTTCTCAGTTTAAGGTTATCTTCCTTGGACTGCTCCTTCTCCGGCTTGGCCTCGGGCGTTTTCCAGAAATTCTTGGACTGTTCCATCATTTTCTGTGCCTGCAGTTTGGTGGCCATCAGCGTGGCAAAGAAATCGAATTCTTCTTTGGGCGCAGCTGGAGTTTCCTGCGTCTCCAGCTCTTCCTTTGGTGACTCCAGTTTGGTCACCTCGCCGGTTAGTAGCTCCGTGGCGAACTTGTTGCGCATGCCGAGCGAAAAGGAAGTGGAGACATCCTCCTTGCTGGATCGACGAGGAGTTGTGATGGCCTTTTCCACGGCTGGCAGGGAAGTCTTCTCCACGGAATTGGAGCGTGAGGAGCCGGACAAGCTGATGGTGACGCTAACCTCACAATCGTTATCGTCCTCGTCCTCATCCTCGCTCTCCACTTTGGCCACGCTGAAGGAGTTGCGTTTGCTGTCCAGGCTCAGGCTCGGACGTCTCTCCTCGATCTGTGTGGTGCTGCCCACCTGGACGGTGGCAATGTTCTCGTCATTCGAGCTGCGACTGAAGGAGAAGCGCAGTGGCAGGCGAACCGTCACCGAATTGGACTCCTCATCATCATCCTCGTTATCATCATTATCATTGTCCTCAATCTGTTTGTCCAGGTCGTCCTCCTCCTCGACCTGACGATCAGCGATTGTTGCATCGCTGACACTGGAGCCATCGCGTTTGATGACTGTCTTGGCGTAGTCGCTGCTCCGCTCCAGCTCGCTCTCCTCCTCGTAGATGACACTCAGATCCTCCTCTACCACGTAGTCATCATCGATCTCTTCGATCAGACACTGCTGCTCCTGCTCCTGCTCCTGCTCCTCCTCCTCATCATACATTTCGTCAGCCGTTGTGACATCCTCATCGTCATCATCATCATCCTCGCTCTCGGAGTTCAGCTGCTCGGCTGCGATTTTACTCAGTCCTTTGTAGACCTGCACATTGGTCACCGACTTGATGGCCTGCAGCGGAGTCGGTCCCCTATGCTTGGGGGTATCCTCATCCTCATCCTCGTCCTCCTCATCCTCATCGCTGCTATCCTCGCTCACCGCGCTGATCTCAACCGGGGAGGCATTCTCGCTGGGAGATCGAGCTACCAGCTCCTTGGGCAGCTCTCCAGCGTAATTCTTCTGCAGTTGCTTGGAGAGATTCGCCTGGGTATTGCCTCCAGCGATCTTGTTGATATTGGCCAATCGTTGACTGAGCATATCGATCACCTGCTCCTGATTCGCGCAAATGTCGCGTTTCCTTGGACGACTGACCAGCTCCTCAATCTCCACGGAATGCGCTCGCTTCGGTGGCTCCCGTGGCTCCACCTTGATGTGGTGCTGCATGATCACCTGCGAGGGCATGTCATCGGTGCTGGGAGTAATGATAATGTCGGGCAACACGCTGCTCGCCCGACTCTCCGTCGAGCTCTGACTGAAACTGGGCGCAACCGGATACGGAAAGGCGCCATAAGGTGGCATAAACTGTGCTGGATAATTTTGTGCCTCACTGGGTGCACCTGACTGCCCATAGGCCGGCGGAGGGGGCAAATAATAGGGGTAATAATAGGGATACGGCGGATAGACATCCCCCTGCTTGCCATCGCCCGGAGGAGGCATTGGCGGTGGATAGGGATAAGGATAGGGCCAGTTTAACACTTGCGGTGCTTCCCCATTTGCCGCCTGCCCTGGGGCGGCACCTGGCGGAGGCGGGGGCGGTGGCATGTACCAGGGATAGGGATAGCCATAGGCGTAGGGATAATGAGGGGGCACCGATTGCGATCGCTCGGGTTGGACGCGTGTTGGGGCAGAACTGTCTGAGCTAATGGATGAGTTGGATGAATATGTGTTTGAGGTGTTTGAGGTGTTTGTGGTGGGCGTTGGTGTGGGCGTGGCTGATGTGTAACTATGACGTTTATTGAATTTATTGTTAGGCTCACGGTTATGGTTACGATTACTGTTATGCTCGTTATTCTCATTACGATTATAGTTATTATTGTGATTATTATTATTATTGCGATTATTGTGATTATTGTTTTCGTTCAATTCATTATTTTCCAAATCCGAGTCCAGCTCGGCGTGAATTTTATGTTCTGAGGTTCGGTTTTTGGTGCACGGTTATCAAAAATAAATAAAAAGAAAGAAGAAAAGAAATAGACACGGTGAGAGTGCAATTTATGTTCAATACACCAACAAATTCGACTGTGAATTGTATGTGTGATATGAGCTCCATTTAACGATCAAGCAAAAGCTATATACAGACATATATATTTCAGTTTGCATTGTGAGTGATTGTGAATTAAAAAATAAGAACTTTCAGCTCGGATCCATTCTGGAATGCAACATGCTTCGTAGAGTTTGAGTATGATTCCAATTATGAAACGGCATTTCATTAGTTTTGTTTTCCTTTTTAATAAATTATATATTCAAGTTCAAGCGATTCAAAGGATAGAGGAATATGAATTTCAAAATAGGTGAAATCTCTCTAAAGATCAAACAATTAGGAACATCATGATGCAGTGTAAGTATGAGTATACCTGTCTCTCTCTCTCTCTGCGAGTGTGCGTGTGTGCGGGTGTGTGTGTGGGTGTGTGTATATGTTTTTGTTAGTTAGATGTTGAATGGCATATTTACAAGACTGTCAACCCTTTTGGCTTTTTATATGGGAAAGTCGTACGGAATCTATCAAATTTCTTGCTAATTAAATAAATTAAAGTAACTTCACTTACCGGCATTTTCTGGTGTTGTCATTGCCTGAAGGATCTTGAATGATCGACTTGGTATAGCACTTCCGGTGTATTTTTTTGGTTCCGGTGCCTGTTGTTCACTAGCTGGTATATATTGTTGCTGTTGTTGTTGTTGTGGTGTATCTGTGGAAAATTTTGAAATTTTATTAAAATTACAATTCTGTTTAATATTGTTATTTGATCTTTTATACAGCTGAAGATTGTGAACAAATTTTTGTGCTGTTAATGTCAAGATTAACTTAATCTTTGTAGTTGAAAATTTAAAAATTTAGGCAAAATTAGTTCTGTTCAATTTCGATTTCCCATTTTCTTCTGCATATAAAGTCATAGTTTCATTTTCAAGTCAAAGTCAACATCATGATAAGTATCGTGTATCTTTTTTCTAATTTCGTTAGAAGAGATTGTCAATTTTTACATGTCTAAAAATGTAAGATCGGAAAACGAAAGTTTTTGAAAAGAATTTTAGACTTACCGTACAAAGAACGTTGTGGTGTAAACCGGTTCTGTTGAGATACTCCATTACCTGCAAGTAGGAGCAATTTCATACGATTGTTTATTATAATTGAAAACCGATGCTGCTTAGAAGTGCTGGCAAATTTTGGTAGAAATACTTAGGCGTTACCGTATTTATGGTAGGACATGTACAAAAAGCATATTAGTTCTAATATTCAAAAAGTTTTGTTGTGGCTTGAAGCGTTGGATTAGTAAAATTCAGAGATAAATCAATCAGAAGTTAAACTAGAAACCAAGCCAAAAAAATAAAAATAGAAAAAGAAGAGAACCGAATTGAAACCTCAAGACACTCTCCGACTAAGTAATGGAACCCTTACCAATCCGTACCAGTATGCTAAATATTGAGATAGAAGGAGATCAATGGCAGGGGAGGGGGAGAGGGAGAACCGTTGAGAGCTCACCTTGCGGGGACCAAGATGTTGGCGTACCCGACTGTTGTTGATCCTGGGCAATTTGCAATCGCCTCATTTGCTCAATGGTCGGACTATTCCGCGCCTGCTGAGCGCTCATCTGGCGAGCGAATTGTGGACGCTGCAACTGCGGCGTCTCCACATCCAATTGGATCTGTTGATGGGGCGACTCTTGCCGGGCTTCGCCGCTGCCATCGTCCACAGTGTCGGTTATCTTTTGCAATATTCTAAACGATTTCGATTGTATGGGCGGTGAGCGTGGATCGCTGCAAGTAGATATAGGCGTATGTTAGGTTATGTTCTTGGTTAGCATGCACTCGATATTATGTCTGAAAAAACCAAATTCCAAATTTCACTTTTTTTTTTGTGAATGATGCGCGAAGTTAACTTGTATTTATGAGTGGTTGGCTTTCTTTCGAAATATTGAATTTTTTTTAAATGTGATGTATAATGACGAGCTGATGACAAGGGAATGCCTTGCAAATTACAACATGATTGACTAATGCAAAGAAAATACACGCACAACATTTAAACTTAAATTCGAAGTTAGCATTCGAGTTTGACACAAAATTTGATCATGTTCAAGTTGGCAAATTATTTATTATGTTGTTCAATTTGACAATAGATCAGAGTTCTAACTGATCTTATTATTATGTAAATATTAAACATTTTTTTTAATTTTTATTAGATTTAATTTGGAATGTTCAACTTGAAACACGATAATGCAAAGCCCTTCAAATGCCAACTTCCTCAAGAGTATAGTATAGATATAGAAGAGTGTGTTATTGGGCTGCGACGGCGACTGAGTGAGAGTACTACTACCTGAGTCGATTCTTTCTGTAGCGTATCTCCGCCTCGAGCGGACATTGATGCACATACAAATTGTAATTGCCACTAAAAAGTTGGTAAGTCGTTAAGTTTTTTTTTTGTTTTGGTTTGTAAAGAAGCACAAAATTAAATCGCATTAGTGCTGGATAGTGTTGCATAACTAGCTTACTTAAGTGTTGGAAAGCACAAAAATAGTGTAATAAATATAGTTTTTGTTTGGCATTCAAAGACTGTACTTACTTTAGCAGGACGACTGGAGATTGGGAAACGGGTCCGCCACGTCCGCCTTCAATTGAAATGGGTATAATGCGTGTTGAATTGATGTTGTTATTGCTGTTGTTGTGGTTGGAGACAAACTGTTGTGGGTTGTTGTTGTTGTTGTTGTTGGTGCACCTGGGCAGCGGCCGGATAGTTGTTGTAACCTTGATCGACAAATTGATTAGCTGAGCGTATTATGTGGCCAGCAGGCGCTTTCGTAGGAAAGAAAGAGTATACATAGACACATTTTGATATCGAGATGGAAAGTTACAGTATTGGAACATTCGGGAAACAATCTTTGGGAATCAGTTGGATGTGGTTGGAGAGTGCATATGGGTTCGCAAACGGGGAAAGAAAACTAGATACGGGTCTGGTTTTAGTGACAAACATTTAGGGTTTTAGGTTTAGAAAAGCGCCACATAGAAACACATTTAACAACATTGAAAGCATCACAACTTACCACCAAAATTGGGCTGGGCTGCGGCATAAGTTGGCGTCTGCTCCAGGGTAATGGGTATAATGCGCTCCTGCAAATTAAATTATAATTCGTTTATTTTTCAAGTAATTTGCTAAGATATCATATTTATTTTATGCTGTCAAAATGATGAATATCATGGAATGGGATTCAGTTGAATAACGATAAGATTTTCAGTTCTGTTGAGTTAAATTGATCAAATTCACAAAAATGTCAATACTTAAGATTTTTGCCAAATTTTGATATTTTTGTGAAGATAAATATAAAGAGTCTCCATTCAGAAATTCTTAAGATTTTATAAAAATTACTACTATTCAATTAAGTTTTTTTTTTTTCACTAAACTCTGTTAACAATCTACATTGAAATAACTCTTGGAAAAATACATTTTAATTCTCCGAAATATTTAGTTTGCTCTGATCTTACCCTGGGTCCAGTTTGGCTTCCATTGCTGCTGTTGGCACTCGCATTGATCTGCAGACGAAGTCCACTCTGCTGAGCATTTGAGCCAAAGTTCTGCTGTGGCATTGGACCAGGTGAGGAGCTGGTGGCATAGCCATTGCCCTGTGCCACAGGCTGGGCCTGATAGTTGCTTTGGCTCTGGCCTGTTGTGGGCTGTGATATCGTTGCCTGTCGCAAGGTCGAGGGCACCACGTTGCCGTTCTCCTCGGGACGTGCCCAGGGCGCCTGTTCCTTGGCCGCCGGCTGTGAGCTGAGCCAACGCAGTGGCTGTCCGCCCACCTGCTGCTCTGGTTGTTGTTGTTGTTGCTGTGGCATTTGACGCATGGGCGAGTCACGTGCTCCAGGTTGTTGTTGCTGGAGTAACAGACGCTGGGCCTGTGGCTCCGTGGGCTGCGCCAAGGGAGCGATATAGAGTGAGCCAACGTTGGTCTATAGAAAACAATATATTAATTATTATAATATTTAAACATTATATTATATGAAGACAAGAATATTCTTTGGATTTGTTAATAAATAAATAGTTAATAATCATAACAAAAATACATAGCTAAGATTATATAAATTATTCTAATATTTAAACATTATTTTTTGTGAAGACAAGAATATTCTTTGGATTTGTTAATAAAAAAATAGTTAATAATCATAACAAAAATACATAACTAAGATTATATAAATTATTCTAATATTTAAACATTATTTTTTGTGAAGACAAGAATATTCTTTGGATTTCTTAATAAATAAATAGTTAATAATCATAATTAAAATATTGCACTTATGATTTCAGAACATTTTAATTTGGAATACATAACTAAGAGATACTCTCTAAACGGGCCGATAGTTAAACAAAATAAGTTTAACAACTGATCTATAATAAACTTTTGTTTATTTATAGTTGTTAGGCAGTTTGCAGATAACAAAGATGAGCTTGCATTATTAACTCACTAAACTAGACTAAAAGATCATTTTCTGCACATTCATTTGCTTTTTCACGCATCGTGAAAATCCTTCTGTGCCGTCGCCTCAAGTTCAAAATTCGTGTTTGGCCTTTGCCAATCTCTAATTTTAGCGCCTAAAATTTTAGCGGCTGCACACGCGGAATGCGTTCAATGTTCAATCTGATGTGCGAATCTCGCGCTGCAGCTCACTGAATATTGTTTAAAAATAAAACGGAATGCTTCCGCGAATGTTGTGAAGAATAGACTTGAAGATGTGATGTGTAGAAAATGTACACAATTTGGTTTTCCCTTTGTTTTGTGCATGATTTGCACTTGCAGTTGCAAATCAATTTAAACTATTCAAATATTACTCATACGCCTTGAAGTTGCAATTTGTGCAGCGTAATTTGTGAGTAAGCGAGTCATCGGTCAAGTTTGTCATGGGAAATTCACAGCTAAAATTTTGGTGACTCTTCACATTTGGATTAGAGTCAGTCAAAAGTTATGTTTTAAATCTGTTTCATTGCCAGCAAGTCAGCAAGTTGTTGTTGCTAAAAATGAAAGATCTTCAGAAGTGTGAGAAAACTATTTTGATTATTTTTTAAAAATTCAAGAGGACAATCCCTGATAACAAAGCGAATCTCTGAATTTTTCACATTTGTTTCATTTTTTAAGTATAATTCTTTTTGGTCAAAATATTATTTTCAGCAAAATCGTTATGCTTTCAGCTGACTGTTTTATTAAGTGGGTTTTAAAAACTATTTCTAAAATAAACCGAAGGACGATGTAGTCGTATCTCTAGTTAAGCTCTTACATCTCAATCGAAACAAAGTCAAAGCTTAGTCATATTTTCGGTCTACTCACCGGCTTAGCTCCTTGATATTGCGATTGCTGATTTCCATAGCTCTGTTGTTGTGGCTCTGTTTTTGCTGGGCTGAAAATATCGCGAGATCGTTGCTGCAGCTGCTGTTGTTGCTGCTGCTGCTGTTGTTGCTGTTGCACATTATTGAAAATGGGCTGTGGATGCGTTGGCTGCTGTTGTTGCTGATGTTGTTGTTGCTGTTGCTGTGGCTGTTGCTGTGGAGCGCGCTGCGTACGCCAGGGCACAGTTGTTGCTGCCTGCTGCTGTTGCTGTGGCTGCTGCTGTTGTGGTTGCTGTTGCTGCAGAGCCAGCGGCGAAATCGCTGTGGGAGGACGTGGCTGCTGTTGCTGTTGCTGCAGAGCCAATGGAGAAATGGCTGTCGGGGGACGCTGCTGCTGCTGTTGTTGTTGCTGCTGTAGCTGTTGCTGCTGCTGCGCAAAGCGGAAAGGACTCTCCGTGGCACGTTGCTGCTGCTGTTCTTGCTGCTGCAGCTCGAATGGCGACCGTGGACTGTCCGTTTGTCGCGTATAAACATTAACAGCCGGAGACTGTGGCATCGCCACACTGCGGAACTCCTGACGCGGTTGCTGCGGTGATGTTGCTGGTGGCGTTGACTGCAGTTGCTGATGTTGCATTGGTGGTGTTTTGGGTGAGGGCGATTGCGGCTGCTGCTGTTGTTGTGTGGGTGTGTATGGACTGTAGCTGTTGTTGTTGTTGTTGTTGCCATTGCTGTAGTTGTTGTAGCCACCATTAGTTGGCTTAAAAGCTGCCATCAAAAGCAAAGAATTAAATATTAATAAAAATAAATTGCTAAACGGACATAATTATATTTTTAATTTTTAGTGCGGTTAGTTGGGGGAATAATGCCAATAGATAATGCCGCTTGATGTCTTTGGGTTAGTCGAATGACGTTTGAAAGCACCAGAAACCGCTTAGTAATTATTGCCGGCGATCGAGATGAGGCGAGAGCTGCGGGCCAAGAACTGTACCAGGAGAACTTTGGCCCGCCGACTGAATTGGAATTAGAGAACCCACAAAGAAAACCATAACCAAAAGCCAGCGATATGATGCCATCTCCCTCTCTTTATCTCAGCTCACCATCAACGGCATCTTGGCTAATGTTGTTGTTGTTGCTGTTGCTGTTGTACTGGCCATTGCCATTTTGTGCTGGCTCTGGCAATGGACTCTTGGAACGCTCCTTGCAGTACTCATCCTTCCAGAACGTATTCTTCTCCACGGGTGGCGGCACCTTGCGCAATGCCGCCATCGGATTTGTGGGTATTTTTATCTCCGGCCGGAATCCCAGCGGTGGTGGCTCAAAACGTTGTGGTGTCGGCGATTTGCGAGCTGTTGCCGGCGAGCCGGGTGCACTGCCTCGACCCGTTGGTGGTGCTAATGTGCTTTGTTGTTGTTGTTGTTGTTGTTGTTGTGGGGGTGGCGGTGGGGGTGCAACATGATTGCCATTCTTACCCGACTGTGCTTGTGCTTGTTGCTGCGGTGGTGGCGGTGGCGGTGGCAACACCTGGAATGGCATTCCCATTGCCGCCGCACCCATTGAACTGGCCACATTGCCCCCTGATCCCGATCCCGATCCCGATCCCGATCCCGTTCCCGTTCCCGGCGACTGCGGCGATGGTCTGTTCTGCTGGGCAGCTCCAGTGCCAGCGCCCTCGGCTTGTGCATTCCTCGCCAATCTCTTGGCCATGCGCTCCGAGCGAATCTGTGAGAGATCGATGCCGCCGGGCGTGTAAGTGAATGGTTTCTTGTCTTTTGTCATCATCGCATTCTGCACACAGGCGGGCGCCTCATAGCCACCGCCTCCGACGGCCCCTCCGCCCCGTTGTCCATACCTGAGATACAGAGATACAGAGAAACAGAGAGAGAGAGAAAAGTTGTCATTAGCATAAGTTGTTATTGGTTTTTTATTTGGTCATCAAACGGTTTCGTTTTCATGCAAATTCGTTAGTGATTCGCCTTTACTTTTTCATTTGTTATTTATCATAATTTTGGCCAAGTCTATTGTTATTAACTGTTTAAGTTTGACGCTCCATGCCAAGAGGCCTCATTTGTGCGATCACTCAACAGCACATCTACATACAAATGTATCTATACTATACATATTTCTATATATTCCTTTTCTTGTGCTGCTTGACTAATGACTCGCTCATCGACAGTTCAATGAGCCAATTTTTTACTTGGTTAATTTATTTTTTTGCCCTCTTCTTCGCATTGTTGTTGAATGAGGGAAAGTGAACTGAAGATGCTGTTTTTGCCATTCATACCCACTTATTGGTTGAAGTGCATTGCCTAGGGCCATAACGGCCAGCAGCTGTCGAAAGCGAGGGGTCCCATTATGTTTGGGAACTTCAGAAAACAAGCCAAAGAATAATAATTATCATAAACATAATTGGAAAAGCATTAAGGAGCTACGTTGGAGGTAAATAGTTTGAAATTAATTACAATAAGAAATCTGTAATAAAAGTTTAGCTTTTCACTCAGGTATATTATTGAAGTTAAAGATAAGATAAAATATAAAAGGAAAAGAAGAATCTACAGAATGCGAATTATTTATTTTTTATGTACCTTAAATAATAATACTCCTGAGAGAAGACTTTAGTTAATTTATAATTACTTGCATAAGTTTAGTTTAATAGTTTTCCAGACTGAATTCAAAAATGTTGTTGAGTAAATTATGTTTTTTTAAGAAGTCTATTTGATTTTCACATAATCTAAATTTTCAAATAATAGATCGTTGGAAAGAGTTTTTCTGAATTCATTTAAATAAATATATCAATGTCTTTAATACGAGTATTGTATTATTAATAGTGCAAATACTTTTATGTAGCTCTTGAATTAATTGTAGAGTTTAACATCAAACAACATTGTATATTTGTGCTATTAAATGAACTATTTTTTAGTATATGTATATTAACACATTTGAATTGTACGAATTGAACACTTGAAAACGCTACACGACTAAGTAGGAAATGCGCATTTGGATTTGCAACAAGTTGAAATGTGGCAGTTTTGTAGGCTTGTCAGGCTTTAATAATAATGCTGATACTCATAACTGCACCCCCCTTAAATGGTTAACAACTATTAACAAACGAATTAAATGCACAAAAAGCAGTTAACGGTTAAGTTGAAATGGATTTCCTAACTTGCCATAAACAGAAGGTGCAACTTGTAGGCGCCATAAAAAACTGTCTCGCCAGTGTCAATGCACGTCAGCAAATAGAAAGAAAGAGACAGAGGGGTTAGGAAGAGAGAGAGAGGGAGACGGCGAGAGGACGAATAAAAAACGAAATTAACTAAATGACCTTACAATTTTGGATAAGCCTGGCAAATAAAGGAGAGATGAAGTTTAAGCTGAGTTTTTAATGAAATTCGTGACAAGATCAAGCTGACCATAGTTTTATTGAATTAGTTATGGTCGGGTGCCATTTTAGAGACGACAGGTCTGACTATAATATACCAATTATATACTTACAGTTAGTCAAGTCGCTTTTGACAAAATAATAAAACTCACACATCAAAAATTTAACATTTTGTCGGAAGAAAGAAAAATTATGATTTGCACTTATTTAAAGAGTAAAAACATATGATTTGCATTTTAATGCTTGTCAAATCAATTACTTGGCTAACTGTATATGTTTCACATGGTCTCAATTGTCAATTGTCGATTGCAGCTACAATACAATTGTTGCGTCACAATCGGACCCGACTTTGGATTTGTATTAGCGATTTACATTTGACATTGATGTACTCGCTCCAATTTGCATGTAAAGCGGATTGTGGGATTGCCCCACAGTGTCTGTAAGTTGTGGGTGCAATTTCGCAATGCGCTCTGTGGTTTGCCTTCGCATTTGCGGTTGTCTCAACGAGCGCATTGGAAAAGTGTTGACTGCACTACTTGAATCTATGTACATCACTTGAACAGCACTCGCATCACCTGTTCCTGTTCGCCTGACCCACTTAGGCTAAGTTGTTAAAAGCGAATCATACACGCACCGTTCATGCGTTCATGTTCTCTATCTGTATCTGTATCTGTATCTGTGTATCTGTGTGTCTGTATCTGTATCTGAGTACACATAAAAACTAATGAAGCTGACAGGTGACAGGCTAACAGACCAGCAGACCAGCAGACCAACAAGCCTGACAACTTTTCAGAACAGGAGTGAAAGAGAGGCCAAGAGAGAAAAATACTTGCCCATCACTTTCTTTTGGCATTACCTGTTGGCCAGTTGATAATAATCATGTTATATGCTTTCTGGGCCTATGCTAACAGTACACGACAATATCTTAAACATCTTCGCATTTAATTAGCAATATGTCAACGTGAAACGCGAGAAAATTAAACAAATTAAAAGGAGAAAAGTCGACAGACGATTACCTTGTGAAATTCTGTGAGAAATGTAAAGAAAAACGTACTTAAATATTGATATGAATAGTCTTAAAAATCTTTTAGCTAATCAATGTGAGGAGGAGACATCTAAATAATTTTTCGTAAATATACTGAGATTTATTAGCTGCAGAGAAACATTATAAGATTATCCATATTAATATTGAAAACCAATAATTCATTACCAAATGCGTACATATTTTATTAAGATTATCTTATGTGAAAAAAACATAAACAAAACATTAAGATGTTAAACTTTTAATGCGTAGAAAAACACTTTTAATGCTTAAAAAGTTTAATAGCTTTCTCGTCCTTCTAACGAGCTGTCGTCATAGCCCATTTTGTATCTTTGACTCACACGTGTCTCGAAAAAAAAGAAAACAAATTTTGGAGCAAACTATACGATACAAAAAACTGATATATTGAGCACAAAGATCAGACGACAGTGCCAACGTCTGGTGACGTCAATCTGGTTGGGATCTTGTCCCCTTCCCTCGTTTAAAATACTTATTGAATTCTGCAATTGTTAAGGGAAGCAACTAGAGCGTCGGCTGATCTTGACAGCATCGGCAATTAAAGTGTCAACTTGGCAGCAGGAAGACTCAGTACCCATAGAGGGAAAAGTCACTCGAGAAGCTAAACAATTGCTTGCGACTAATTAACCTGAGCATTTGACATAATTTACTTAACAAATGCACATGAATCACAGTTTACAATTTGCAATTTGCATTTGCAGCTAAAAATAATAATGAATGTAAGCTATATATAGATCAAAGTGCATATACATAGCTCCCAAGGCAGATCGAAGATGAGAAATATGCCAAAAATAATACTGAAATATCATTTTGTATGGTCCATTAGCAGCTGGCATGCGTGCGATGAAAACAGAGGAGAAACAAGTGCAGAAATGCAAATAAATAAAGAAAACAAAAAGAAATTATTATAAAAAAAAAATACATTTGTACAATTAACATTTTCACTTTTCTTTTTTTGCACTCATGCAAATGAGCGTGCAACAATCTGCAATGTACATCCATAAGATACTTTGAAAAACTCGTTGGCTGCACTCAGCTCTAGAAGTTGCCAGGCTGGGCATATTTCAAGATCAAGGGCAGGCAGCACACACAACTTGAAAGCTGCCACATGCAACATGACATAATGATAGTCATTGTCCGCATGTTCGTGGCTGTGTGAGTGTGTGTGTGTGTGTGTGTGTGTGTGTGTGTGTGAGTGAGTCGGTCTATAAATAGAGCTAGAAGCAGCACAACAGGGTGCCCCAAATGAGTTGCACATTCCACAGTCGCTAATCTCACGTCAGCAACTAAATATTTACATAGAAATTGTTTCAGTTTTGGCGCACCAAAACTCTTATCGCACATTCCCGTCATAAAAATTAGTTGATACCTGTACTCGCCCAGATACAGATGCATATTTAGTTGAATCGCCCACTTACGTATCTGCACAGCTTTTACCGCTGCCATGCAGCGGCAACTCCAGCTGAAATCCACGATCCTCTCGCACCATATAGGCGGGCAGAGTCTCAATGATCGCATTGGCCTTATCGTTATACGATCCCAACAGTTCCCGATATTTCGAGTAGACGACGCGCTTCAGCTGCGGATTCTTCACCGACGCCGCTGACGGAGTCGCCGTTGCAGTGAGCGTGGAGGTTGCCATTGTCTTTCACTTGTATATTTATAGATATTATCACTCGTACTTGAATTTTTACTTCGTCAGACACTTTGCATAGCTCTCAGTGGCTCTATCAGAATGAATCACACGAGAAATGTCAATCAATGCATGCAGTCAGCAAAATACTGATATCTAATTCCCTCCCAACTTATGACTATTTCTAGAGGGTGCACAATCACAATTCATTTATATTTATTAAGACTTCAACATCAATTTCAGGAAAATTGAATCAAGGAAAGAAAGCATTTGCCAAGAGAATTTATTTGAATTGAGTTACTTTTAATTTACAATATTTAGTTTATTATTAAATATTTATTTTTACATTTCCTATGCAATAAAAGGGTCTTATTTATTATTAGCATTTATATTTTTAACATTTTGTAAATTTTTTAATTATTCAATAAGATATTTTTAATCAAAAAATAATTAAATATTTAATCAATTGTTCTTTAATTTTAAAGCAATATTTAACTATTATTGTTATTGCCCTTTTGTTTATTTTCTTTGAGTGTTGGATGTATTTATGAACGAGCTAGGGCTGTCAGTTCATTTACCAGATAGAGATAAGCTCCAGGGCTTAACTCACAAAGGAAAGAAATACATTGTTTGATTGTGCAACCCATTACCATTTACATTTCCATTCCCAATCCCCGTGCAATTATTGACATTGTGAAACAAAGACACAAAAGTCAGGCAATAAAATTTGAAATAAAATAAAACCTAAACTGAGTCAGTCGATTGACCGTTTGGCTGGATGGAGAGGAGGGCGATCTAAGCAATCGCAAGACCTTTGGGCAGTTGCTCGCCTGCCAAAATGATGACTCACAATCATAACAACAACAATAGCATCCAAATTATGAACATCTTTATCGTAAATAGCATGAGAAATGCCGAGCGGTTTGTATCCAAAAGATACGACTACGCTCACGCATGTTTCTTATTTATAGGCATGATCTAAAGTAAGTTCAGTAAATTAGCTATATATAAAACAGTGGGATTTGCGACTGCATTGATTGGACATCCGTGAGATACAATAGTTAGGAAGAGCTTACAGCTGAGTAAGTTAATTAACACTTGAGAGTTTAGAACACACACAAACACACACAATACAAATCGAATCGACTCGAAAGCATTCAATAGTTTTAATACATGCGCGACGTAAATGTATCTCAAAGTAACGATCGTTTACGTATGTGTATCTTTGTATCTGAAGCGCACTAAACGACTGCACGCAGCAAAGTCTCAACGCGCTTTGAAGCCGAGTTCGTTCGACTCGCGACATCGACGTCGACGTCAGCGTTAACGCCAAGCGTCAGCGTCGCCGTCGACGTTAGCAACTTGTTGCAGATACATTTGTGGTAGTCGCCGTTGTTATTGCTGCCGCAAAAGGAAAACCGAGTGCATGACAAACGTTCAGCTAGCACGCGGCAACAGTGGTTAAGAGCGGCTGTGGCGGGTGTAGCTACAAGATACAAGATACACGGCCTGCCTGCCTGCCTGCCTGACTGCCAGGCTGTGGAGCAATTTATATGTCTGTCAATTGCCTGGCAAGTTGTTGGCCCGGCTGGACTGGCATTTCAAACGCGGCGACAAATTTAAAGCTAAACGCCAAACGCTTTCGACTTTTGGCTTACAACGAATACGAGTATGAGTACGAGTATCTTTTATCTTGTATCTGGCATCTTGTATCTGCGTCTCTTATCGTGCGGCTAATTGTTTTCGTTTTGGTAGTCATGTCGTCTGCTTATTACTTTTGTAGCTTTTCATAATTAAAACGACGTTTATCTGTATTCCCTTACCCTCCACCTCCTCCTCTTTCCCTGCTTTCCTCAACTCCCACTCAACTATTGTTTTTCGCGTTTCGTTATCTGCCACCAATTTGGCTTATAATTTCGTGGAAGTTTCGGGGCGTGTTTTTTGCCAAATGCCAAATATATGTTCACAGTTTAATGCCCTAATTGCGGCAGCACAAGAGCTGCGGAAATGTTACATTTGAGAATGAACCTTGAGATACAAATGTATCTGCTGACTGATAACCCGCTATAATTGTTATCAATTTGTTCTTCACCCAAAAGACCACAAGGTCACAGAAATAGTAAACAAAATTGAAAGTTAAAAAGAAAAAATGTAATATGAGAGTATGCTAATCAGTTGTCAAAATGAAAAGTCATTAGAAAGTAAAACCATTAAGCTATGTAATACAAATTACATTATAATCGTATCAACTTTTGTATAGTTTTGTCAAATAACTAAAGCTTCTCATATATACGATACACAAATTTATATTTATTTAATGTATAATTTTGCACTAAAAAGTAATTTTCTTTTATTTTTAGCTGAGTGAGCGACACAAAGTGTCTCTATAAAAATTCTAATAATAATATATTTCCGTAATTATCAATTCAAATTATTAAGCAACGATGTATAATAATTCTAGTTGTTGCTTTAAAACTAAAGATAAAATGAATTAAATTGTCTTCAGACAATTTAAAGAACACTTTGTATTAACTGTCTTCATTTGACTGATAACTGATTTCAAATTTGAGTTCAAAGCATTTGTGGCATCAACTGAAAATTTGAGTGTCATAAAATTGTAAAAAGTTAATTACTAAATTCAAAGGGCTTTTACAAGTATGGTAAGCGATTGAACGGTTCTCTAATTGGGTAACTTCGATGATTGCCCGATCTTCACTCAGAATGCCTTTGCCCATCTGGACCTATTTGACGGCATTCCTGCCAAATGCCCTGTGAAGGGTTGTCCTTCGCAGCTGACGCCGCAGGAGCTGCTGGCGCATCTTCTGATGCGTCATCGTCCCGAGGATTCGATGCTGGAGATTGGCGCCGAGTGGCATACAGTGTATGATTTGGACTTGGCCAAATTGACCCCTGGGTGCAATCATGTGGTGGGTGTCATTGCCTATGCCGGCAGCAGTAATGCGAATCGCAGTCGTCCAATTGGGCCAGAGTTGCAATTGGTGCATCATCTGCCCCTAATACTTATGCTCTATGTCAGCCCGCCGTCGTCCAACTTAGAGCAGATATACGCGCTCTATTTGGTCAGTCCGGTGGCCTCCAAGAAGGTGAAGGCCCATGTCAGTCTGCTGAATGGCCCAGGTGGTCGTGAGGTGCGTGGTCTGCGCTGTCTACGCAACTTCCTGGACGCACCGCTGCAGGACAGCGAGGAGCTGCTCCACGGAAACATGGACTATCTGATCTATACGGCAACCGATATCTGGGAGCATTGCACCACCGGCGATACCTGTAAGCTTCAGTTCAAAGTGGTGCTCCATGGTGAGCCCAATTTATTCGAGACGGAGGATGAACTTCTGGATGAAGCATCTATGTGGCAGGCTACTGAATGACTCATGCGGCGTGCCTTCAATTACCTGACAGCTGGCCCATAACCAAAACAAAAAAAAAAATAAATAAAAAAAGTACAAAAAAAAACTATTGACGCACACTTGAGATTTGAGTGCCTGTCAATAATTCCTTGTTATTGTTGTTATTGTTATTGAATGAAACGCTGCTCAACTGTCAGAAAAATGGTTTCAACTTATTATTCATTCAATAATTTCGTGGCGCGCCAAAAAAAGTGGGTCAGACAAACAGCTAGATACCAAGATAGATACCATATTATACCATATAGCACTTGGTGGACAGTCCGACTCAATAATCAATCAACAAGGGCTGCCTATGTTTTTTGGGAAACTGTCTGTGAAATTCTTTTAATTATGTGTTAAATCTATTTTCTCTCTCTTTAAAAAAATCTTTAGTTTTTTCCTGGTATTTTCCTAACAATTCTTTTGGCCTAATTATGTGGTGCATGTTGTGAATGATTTGATTGCCTCTTTAAGTTTTTAATGAAGTTTTAGACAACGTGCGGACATCATTTAGTGTGTGCCATTAATAAGACGGATAAAAGGGCTAAAAAGGGAATCGTTAGGAATCCATTTCTAAACATTTCTAAAAGAATTAAGTTACTCTTTTACCATTCTATATTCCGCCATTCAGCAAACATACATAATCCTGTATATAAAGTTAATTATGCTGTATATATTTTCCCTAAATACAAAATATTTGAATTCGCGAAAATTCACAAACAAAACGCACAATTTATGCGCCATTAGCGCAGAAACTAGAAGGGAAATAGGAGAAAAGCTGGGCAATAAAAAACTGTTCTAAATGCGATGCTCACGCAGTAGTAAAATAAAAAGAAAATTGGCCATAAAATTATACAAAAAATAAATATATATATATTTGATGTATTTATATATTTAAACGACACGCCACGAGCATGTGTTAAATTTTACGCTAATTCTCAGTCCGATTTTTGGTTGTTGTAATTAAATTTATATTATGTGAATCATGTGCGACCTTGAAATGCTGATTGCGAGGCGAAATTTACCATCAAAATAAACAAAATTTGGCCAACAGATCAGAAATCAAGCTATTGAATTGAAGGCAGAGTCGATTCATCATATTGATTTGCACTTTCTACGATTGCAACCTGGGGAATGCAACTGCAACCCGTTTTTCATTTTTGTCATTTTTTGTGTCTCGAGTTGCCGCGTTGATTGCATGACATGAGCACATCAGACAGCCTGGTAAGTTGCCTGGTTGCCTGGTTGCCCGTCTGGAATCATAATTATTTATATTAAGCTGCCGGGTCAACAGCGACGCGACTTGAAGTGAAAGTAACGTCTGCGCCCAGTGCCCAAGTCCAAGTTGAAGTTGAAGTTGAAGTTGCAACTTGCAAGTCCAACTGCCACTCGCAGTTGCACAATATAATGCGCTCATATTTCTTCTTCAACTATATATAATTTTTGTATATTTTTTTTTTATCAATTTCCCAACCATGACCACATGTGGTCCGTACAGATAAAGTCGGATATTCGGGCGACCAGGCAATTGGACCCGCCAGCGTCTTTTTTATTTGAATTTGGAATTTGACTAGTAAACAAATTGTTTTGTGTTTACTGTGAAAAATTGCAGCTATATTGATTTGGTCGAAGAAAAAATGACGCAAGCTAATTGTTGGAAACATGAATAATGTGAACAGATTTATAATTCGGACACTTTCACTTAAACTTGGCAAAATGTTTCAAAAATAGAATTTGACTTTTAAATGAGCCGAAATTTAACCAATAGGTTATTTACAATTTTTCAAATTCCTTGCTAAAATACTTATGATTCCTTTAATTATTTTCGCTTAATTCACTTTATTTGTTTATTTTTTTGTGGTTATATTTTTCACGGTCATTTCTCAGGCACTTGAACTTAAGTAAAAACAAACTCGACCCTAAAAAAAATTCCACTTAAAATTTTGAATGCAAAAATGCGTAAGGTAAATAAATTCACACCTGATTTACGTAACTCACAATAACAATAAAAAGCAGCAAAGAAGTGTCAAAATAATTGTCGTTGACAGAAATCTATAGTACGAGTAATGCATCAAAATATCGCCTTCGGACGTAAAAGATAAACAAATCAAGTACAAATTCGTAAATATATGTAAGATTTCATATTTACTCAAGTTCGCACGAAAGATTCATGTTTTTGTTTTACTCTCCTTCACATTTTGCTTAACGACGCTTACAAGTTCACATACTTATGAAAGTCATGGGAAGACATGGAAAAGGGTAAATATGCAAATTTTCTACCAACGTGTATTAACTTCAAGCGTCTGATTAATGAATGTTAAAGCAGAAAAATATATAAATATGCTTTAAAGGTTTTTACATTAGCTGGAAATTAATAGAAAACATTTTTTAATCGTAATTATAGGAAAATCTATTGTGCTTGTTCAAGTTTCAATCGAGCAAATAAAGTGAGAGATAGAGTAAGTGGACTTTTATTTCTACAAAAATTATTTTAATCGGTCAAGCAAAATATATACTTCTCTTAGCTAAAACATTTATAGAGAGTTCTTTCGATATTATGCTAAATAATAATTCAGTAAATTCTGTATTACTAAATTGCATTCTAATCTGCATGTGCTCTAAGTTTTTCAACTGCACATTTAAGTCAAATTTTCTTTTCTTCTGAATACTTTAGCTTATCTGTGTTTCTAGTACATAATTTTGACCCAATTTCGTTAATATACACACGCATTTTCGGTTTTCGCAAAACATTTTCTTGACGGTTGCTGAAAATTTATGTGCGACACATCAACGTCAACAACAAAATGCAAAAAATAAATTGACTCTTTCAAAAAAAGCAAAAAATGAAATGCATTTTTATGCCAAATTCTTGGCCATTTCAAAAGTGTTTTTTTTTTTTTCTCGAATTTTTTAATGGCAGCCGATACAAGAGAACTTCCGGTGCCGACGACAGCTAAATTCCCAACACGTGTGCTATATTTTTGAATTGTTAGAAGACAATATATTGCTCTTCTATGATAAAAATAAGTAGGGGCAAGTGATGTTGAAAAATAAGAAAATGAATTAATTAATTCGCCTGGGTGAGTGGGGCAAGTTGAAAATTGGGCAGACACGATGAAAATGTCGCCTGCCAAAAAGCGCGTGCAGTCCCCGAGGGCTGCCAAACGGGCGGTGACACCACCAGCAACACCACCGCCCCCTCGAGTCTGAACGTGCATGTGGGCGGTTCTTGGCCTTCAATTTTTATATGAGCCTTAATTGTGCGGATCTTTCGAAATATACATATGTTCGTACACACATATATCTAAGTATTTATGGATGAATTTGTAGATATAGAAATGCGTTCACATATGTTTTATTTATTTCAAGCGAAAACATACTTTTTCACTTTTTTAATTTTTTAGCTGTTTTGTATTTAATTTGCCGGGCGTGGGGTTTAATGGTTTTTGTTAGAGTATTATCAGCAGCTGTTCAAAATCGTATATGTTCTTTTCATTGTCTAGTCTAACCGGACACACTAACAAGTATCTGGAACGATCATACTTAAATAGACATAAAAAGAAATACTCAAAGGTGATTTAATGTTTTAATAATAGTAAAAAGGTTACTATTAATTAATATTTCATGTTTCATAAATAGGAGAAGATTTAAAAACTTCTAATCATATTGAGAATTTAAAAATTTTCATGGCAGATTTGATTACTTAAATTATATATTATCAAACTGAAGATTCCAGTTGCTTTGATTTTGGTAATCATTGCTCTAAAGCTTCATTGCATTTCGTAATGAAAAAGTTATTATTCATATATTCCTAATGCTAATATAATTTTTTTCCAGTATAATTTTTTAGGGAATTACGTTTCATTAACTCTTCCTATATAAAAAAAAATATATTTAAATGTTCTTTTATGTAAAAAAAACTTACCCAGAACTCATTGCTCCTAAGTTTTTGGCTTGTTTTTCTTTTGTAAATAAAATTTACTTGCACTGAATATATTTATTCGTGATTGTAGTCGTAGTTGTTATTTGTTGAGGTTGTTGCAGTTGTTGTTGCACTCAATTTTCTTCGAATATATTGGCAATCTATGCGCACAAAAACACTGAAAATTCGTAGAAGATTTTTGTTTGAAAATTGTTATAGATCAAGACTTGTAGTTTTGCACAAAGATCACGCCTTCTTATATAACATAAAATCTAAGCAGCACGAGCGCAGACACACACGCACACACGCACACATGCACACACACACACACACACCGATAGCCATTCATACAGAGAGAAGGAAACATGCATGAAGATAGTTTTCATAACACTTTTAGTATTTGATCGTTTTTGTGTGGATCCAAAAGAGAACACGTCTAGATTATTTTTAAGGGTTTTACAATAGAGTCAGAGAATGAAAAACCTTTTTCACAATATTTTTCGCGCAAAGAATTTTGTAATTTTCTATTTATAAAACCGCGGCACGACGCATTGCTCACTTTTGCCAGTGCTGCAGACTCGGCGAATAGATCTATCTATATATACCGCACTCGGCTATATAGACAGCTAGATAGATAAATGAATAGATATATATATATATATCTATTCGTATATAAGTATATATATAAAGATATATATATATATATACGTGTTAGTTTCTAGTTGAAAATTTCTGTTTCGGATGTTTTTCTCGTTTGCAACGCGTTCAAGTTAGCAGCCCAAGTCGCACTGAATTCGCACACGAAAATTTCTTGGGCGAAAAGCCGAAAAAACACAAAATTCACATTTCGAAATTAATTTCCTCTATATATTTTTTTCGGCTATTCTCCGATTAAGTATCTGTGTGTGTGTGTCGGCGTCTGTGTAAAGTGCGTCTGCTT
The DNA here is from genome assembly GCA_035043635.1 of Drosophila rellima. Taxonomy (NCBI): domain Eukaryota; kingdom Metazoa; phylum Arthropoda; class Insecta; order Diptera; family Drosophilidae; genus Drosophila; species Drosophila rellima. The sequence goes on from JAWNMV010000890.1 coordinate 19,460,975, forward strand.
GGAAAATTCTATGAATTTTGAGTTTATTTAAAAGAAGAAATTGAGCAAGCAGCAACCAGTGGGCGATCACTCGCAGTTGTTTGTACTTTTTATTTATTTATTTAGTTGTACTTATGAGTATTCAGCATCGGCAGCATCAGAATCATACACAGCTCTAGGTTCCTGTACAGCATTAAATAAATTAATGCTTCTCTGTGCTCGTTTTACAATCAATGGTTTTTAGATGTTTGTAGTTCGTAGCTCTCTCGATTCAAAAACATGGCGCGAATCGATTGCTTTAGGCCAGAAAGAATATTTTAAACGATTTCTTTCTTTGGGACCCTTGAAAAATATTTAAAAACAAAGTGGAATTAATATTTCAAATTTTGTAATACATTAATTAAACATTAATTATAATATTTTGATATATAAACCATATTTTTAATAATTAAATTTTAGTTTATGATCTATTTATATTGATTTACCACTGAAATCTAGTTTTTACAAATGTTAAAAAATATAACAATTTGTATCTATAAACTTGTCGGTGACTGTATCCATCTGGTACTTAAATTGTACATAGTACTGGCAATATGTTGTAGCTTTTTGTCAAATTGATCGTTTGCCAAAAAAGCGAAACGCCAAAAAGAAAACTTAAAATCAAATAGGCGCATGCAGCTCGTGCCCGCAAGGGAACTATCTAGTATATAGCCAAAGCGTTGAATCAGTTGATATATATATAGCGAATGCATATACATTGATGATTGTACATATAGAAAACTTAGACCAACAGCCGCCAAATATCATGCACCCAATGTGTACAATTAAGATTCAAAGCCAAGTGAATGATTCCAAATGGTTTGGTCAGTCTTGAGTCCCTGCAATGGGACCACATGCTGGGAATATGTCAAAATAAATCACATATGCTTCAAATATATAAATAAAAGACTAAAAAGACATGAATCTTTTTGGAAACAAAACATAAACCCAGCCAGAATAAATATATAGCTTATAGAATATGCACTGTCTACGGCATTAGAGATTCATTCATCTTCATACTCAAAAGATCTTATGCTAAATATAATACTATATATTATTTATAAAAACATATAGGTATATATAGGACAGATTGCGATATGGCCATTCTGATTGTGGACCACCTGCCTAACATTTTAATTAGATTTTTATTTCGCGCACTTTCCTGGTCATTAATTATGTTGATGCATTGATTGAACATAAATAGAATGGTTTTTACCTCTTGTATATACATACATATATTATAGACTGGGATGGGGATGCATACATATACAAATTGGTTAGTACTTTACTTTATTTTTGTGCAAAATGCGCCATTAAGTCGTATAAATAGATTGTTGAAAAGCGCACAGTGCCTGGGTCTGAGTCAGAGTCAGAGTCAACGTGCCTCGAACATTAACCTCATTAGAAGAGCGTAAAAGATTTGAATATTTGAATTACGATCATGTATATTTGAATATCTGAAGCTTTCAAGTAGCCGACAGATTGCCTATAAAATTGGTGCGCCCGTCAAATATTGAACAACATTCAATTGAAATGACGCCTTATTGAAGCTGAAATGGATATAATTAAAATTAATTAAATAAGTAATAATAAAATAAAAATATAAGAGTACAATTATTAATTACATCAAATAGAAATTGTTCCTAATGCTAATTGGAAATGATTGAAACTTTCATAAATTGCTTTCTTTTATTTCCCTCAATTTATTTTTAAAAACTTTAAGCCATGCAAAGATAAGTAATTTCATATAAATTCATATATTGTTTGATAATAATTTTGACTTAATTTTTAAGACTATAAGTCACAGTAACATATGTTTTCTGATTATATAGCCTAAGACACATACAGCAAGACAAACCCAGGAAAATTGCCATAAAAAGTTCATTGCACTCAACGCTGCCAAATTGAACGAAAAGTTTGAACAAATCGCTCAAAAGAAAACTAAATACATGTCATAGGCAAATATACGACTACAACAACAATAATAAAAGAACTACAGACAAAAACACTGAAAGAAATTTAGCATCATTTGCGTTTCAAGTTGCGCGAATTATAAAAATCATTACGAGTTTCTTAGACATGCAAATTGGCTGCCCCTCAAACTGCCCCGAAAAAAAAACATAAACAACTGTGGCCAATAAAAAAAGCCAAAATATGCGCCTTGACCATTGAAACGGACGCGTCGCAAGTGTTTCAATGTTTTAAACTTTTTTATTTATTTTGCTTGATTTTTTTTCTTTTTGTGGTTTTTTCAATTAAATTTGTTTGGCATAAAAAACTGCGTTAAGGCGCAAGTACATGTATCTTCTGGTATCTATGTTTCTGTTTCTATATGGATAGACTATAAGATTTGTGGTTTAGGTTTGTGCGTCAGCGGAAATTTGGCTGCCGTTGAAATTCTGCACAATTGAGCTTTTTAGACCCCGTACTTAAAAAAAGTACAGGGGTCTATTAACTTAAATGTGCGTAACAGGCAGAAGGAGGCGTGGCAGACCACATAAAGAATATATATTCTTGATCAGCATCAACAGACGAATCGATATAGCCATGTCCGTCTGTCCGTCTGTCCGTCCGTCTGTCTGTCCGTCTGTCCATCCGTCTGTAAGAGCACCTAGATCTCAGAGACTATAAGAGCTAGAGACTTCAAACTTGGTATGTAGGTCCGTCTATATTGCAAGCAGATCAAGTTTGTTTTAGATTTTGGCCACGCCTCCTTGAACGCCTTAAAATCAAAAAAATCTAAATTATTAGGGCAATTTAAAAGATAGAGCGTTCTAATTAAGCATAGACCAAGCCAATATCCGTTTTTTTCTAAGATTTTCATTTGGGCCATGGGTCGCGGGTTCGATTCCCGTCATGGACATATATATATTTTTTTTTTATATTTATTATTAATGTTTAATGTTATATTTATTATTTATTTATATTTTATATATTATTTATTAATATAATATTTATTATTATTTATATTAATGTTATATTTACATAAAATATAAATATCTTAATTAAAAAGACAATTTAAAGGATATCTCAACCAATCTAACAGAATATGCATATAGGATGGTCCTATACGTTCTGACCAAGTTTGGTTGAAATCGGTTGACTATATCATATAGCTGCCATAGGAACAATCAGTCGAAAATCAAGCTTTAGTAAGAAAAACCTTTTTGTCACCTGTCACCTGGAGTCGATTTAAAGAATAAATTTAAGATTTAAAATTTTTGAAAATTTTCAAAAAATTTAAAGGGGTTACTATGTAAAATTTCCGAAAAAAATGAATTTTTCAAAATCATCCAAATTTGATACCATATCAATATTTGTATATTAAAATGGTCAAAAAAACATCCCTTTTGAAAATCTATCAAGATTTGACAAATACATTAAAGTTAAAAGAATAAAATAAGGGAACATTTAGCAGTTTTTCTCATAAATCTTAAAGAAACTAACCGAAATTTAGTGCAAAAGTACTTTTTTACCCTTATTTTATCACCTGGAGTCGATTTAAAGAATAAATTTAAGATTTAAAATTTTTGAAAATTTTCGAAAAATGTAAAGGGGTAACTATGTAAAATTTTCGAATAAAATGAATTTTTCAAAATCATCCAATTTTGATACCATATCAATATTTGTATATTAAAATGGTCAAAAAAACATCCCTTTTGAAAATCTATCAAGATTTGACAAATACATTAAAGTTAAAAGGATAAAATAAGGGAACATTTCGCAGTTTTTCTCATAAATCTTAAAGAAACTAACCGAAATTTAGTGCAAAAGTACTTTTTTACCCTTATTTTATCACCTGGAGTCGATTTAAAGAATAAATTTAAGATTTAAAATTTTTGAAAATTTTTGAAAAATGTAAAGGGGTAACTATGTAAAATTTTCGAAAAAAATGAATTTTTCAAAATCATCAAATTTTGATACCATATCAATATTTGTATAATAAAATGGTCAAAAAAACATCCCTTTTGAAAATCTATCAAGATTTGACAAATACATTAAAGTTAAAAGAATAAAATAAGGGAACATTTAGCAGTTTTTCTCATAAATCTTAAAGAAACTAACCGAAATTTAGTGCAAAAGTACTTTTTTACCCTTATTTTATCACCTGGAGTCGATTTAAAGAATAAATTTAAGATTTAAAATTTTTGAAAATTTTTGAAAAATGTAAAGGGGTAACTATGTAAAATTTTCGAAAAAAATGAATTTTTCAAAATCATCAAATTTTGATACCATATCAATATTTGTATAATAAAATGGTCAAAAAAACATCCCTTTTGAAAATCTATCAAGATTTGACAAATACATTAAAGTTAAAAGGATAAAATAAGGGAACATTTCGCAGTTTTTCTCATAAATCTTAAAGAAACTAACCGAAATTTAGTGCAAAAGTACTTTTTTACCCTTATTTTATCACCTGGAGTCGATTTAAAGAATAAATTTAAGATTTAAAATTTTTGAAAATTTTCGAAAAATGTAAAGGGGTAACTATGTAAAATTTTCGAAAAAAATGAATTTTTCAAAATCATCCAATTTTGATACCATATCAATATTAGGATAATAAAATGTTCAAAAAAACATCCCTTTTGAAAATCTATCAAGATTTGACAATTACATTAAAGTTAAAAGGATAAAATAAGGGAACATTTCGCAGTTTTTCTCATAAATCTTAAAGAAACTAACCGAAATTTAGTGCAAAAGTACTTTTTTACCCTTATTTTATCACCTGGAGTCGATTTAAAGAATAAATTTAAGATTTAAAATTTTTGAAAATTTTCGAAAAATGTAAAGGGGTAACTATGTAAAATTTTCGAAAAAAATGAATTTTTCAAAATCATCCAATTTTGATACCATATCAATATTAGGATAATAAAATGTTCAAAAAAACATCCCTTTTGAAAATCTATCAAGATTTGACAAACCTATTCACATTAAAAGAATACCGGGTAAATACTATAAATAAGGGAACACATTGCAGTTTTTGTCATAAATCTTAAGGAAACTTAGCGAAATTTAGTGCAAAAGTACTTTATTACCGTAATTTTTTAAAATCATCCAATTTTGATACCAAATCAATATTAGTATAATAAAATGGTCAAAAAACATCCCATTTCAAAATCTATCAAGACAAATACATTAAAGTTAAAAGAATAAAATAAGGGAACATTTAGCAGTTTTTAGACCCCGTACTTAAAAAAAGTACAGGGGTCTATTAACTTTGTCATAAAAAAGTATATATATTCTTGATCAGCATCAACAGACGAATCGATATAGCCATGTCCGTCTGTCCGTCTGTCCGTCCGTCTGTAAGAGCGCCTAGATCTCAGAGACTATAAGACCATAATAGCTGAACAATCAGTCGAAAACCAAGCTTTAGTATGAAAAGCTTTTTTGTTTTATTTGGTTGAAATCGGTCTACTATATTATAAAGCTGCCATAGGGACGATTGGTCGAAAATGTATACTGAGTATGCAAATTTTTGTTGTTTCTGGAGATACCACAATCAGACTTGCAGATTGGGAATTTTCTTTTGCATTATACCTCCTGAAAAAATGTTATATAAATGTACAGATTTATATTATTTTCCTTAAACCAGGAGTTGCTTTTCCATAGTAAGTACGGGGTCTCCGACAGGCGAGTATGGTCGACTGTAGCACCTCCCACCAGTTCTTTCTTATTTTTTTTATATTTAATAAGTTAAACAAATTGAAAATGTATGCCAGGAAAAGATTTGAATACATAAAATGACTTGCCGCCTACAACCACGCCTCAATAATCATCTTCGCTATCGTCATCCAAGGGCAGACGCACAGGTTGCCTGCTGGCCAAAGCCAAGGACAATTTTCGGACATCAATCGAGAGCGGCTTCCTCATGTCGTAGGCATCTTCTTCCGGATCACCAGGATAATATTCGAGTAGAATACGGCGCATCTCATAGCCCAGAGAGCAATAGAGATTATAGGCGGAAGTATTGCTGCAGCGCAAATACAGATCCACATACCAGGCGCTTCTTAGATCCAAAGTCCAGGCAAAGTAGTTCATGAGTAGCGAAGCAATACCAAGACGACGGTAATACGAGGAAACCGTCAAGGCGCAGACGTGTCCGTGCAACTGACTGTCATCCCTTGAGCCGTCCAAGCACTTGCCAAATATGAAGCCGACCAAGTGATTATCGGGCGTTGTGGCAGCCACCGCCAACTCTGGCCATTGGGCAAGGTGACGCAGAAAGAAACCGAGGCGATAGACTTCTGTAAGCGGATCAAAGACCAACGCATTGAACTGGAACAGATCGTCGAGGTGCATCTCTCGTAGGCAAGTCATCTTTGATACAGAAAACGAACTTAATTCGAGTATTTAACAAAAAGATTTTGATCATTAAAAATGAGTGTTGTTTACAGACTGTCGGGATTCACAAAAACATATCAATCAAAACATTTTTCTAGTCAAAAGCCTAAGTAAGACATGCCAGAGACTGTTGAGATACTTCAGAGGAAGTCGTAGCAGGAGAAATATAATCCCTTTTAGATAATCCTGATGCTGCAGGCATCTGTGTTCCACATCTCGCGACAGCGGCAACCTCATATCGAAGCCATCATCATCGCCATAGAAACGAGGTAGCTTGCGATAGATCACATAACCCAGCGACTTATAGAGTCTAATTGCTCTTACATTTCGACTGCGTACAAAGAGATCCACAAACAAGTCCTGTTTAAGTTCCAGCCTGTCATTGAAACGCTTCATTAAAAGTGTGCCCAGTCCCAAGCAACGATAGTCATGATTAATGGATAGAGTGCACACATGACCATGATTATTATTCAAGTCGAGATCCTTTCCATCACCGACTCTGTTATCACCCTCAACTGCTCGACTACCAATTAGAAATCCCATCAGTTGTCCATCGGGGGCAATGGCAACTTCTGCCAATAATGGAAATTCCAAAATTTTATTGTAGAAATATAAAAGCGGATAAACTTCGGTCAGCGGATCAAAGACAATCCGATTAAACTTAAAAAGATCCTGCAAAGAAAATTCACGTAATGTTGTCATACTTATATCGAAACGACTTTATCACTGGAAAGAGTTACGAATTGAAACAATAGCTTGAATTAATATTACGTCAGTTATATTTTAGACTGAAAATTCAAATATGAAAATTAAACTTTTTTTTGAATAGAGATTTGTAGATCTTTCTTAGTAATGAAAAAAGTGTAGCATACTTTAGGGCCGCGTATGAAAATAACTTTAGCTGAGTCCAATACCATTTATAGTATTAAATTAAAAATTATTGAAAGTATTAAATTAAATTAAATATACTACAAATTCATAATCATTTAAATAAATTCTCTCAACAGTTCAAATAGCAAAGACAACAACCATTTCCGAGTGCAGTTTATACTGTTTATTTCTCATGTCTCAATATATCACGACTTAAACTATAGAAAATACTAGCGTTCATTTGATGTTCTTGTAGATCCAGGGCAGCAACGAGGTGACACGCGTATAGACACCAGGATACTGTCCCTTGCCGCAGCCAATGCCCCAGGAAACGATGCCCACTTGAGTATAACGGCTGCCTTCATTGACGATCATGGGACCGCCAGAGTCACCCTGTGAGCAATAAAATCAAAAATTGTTAATGTAAAATAAAGAAAGTGAGAGCTTTTGTTGACTTACGCTACAGGAATCCTTAGCAGCTTGTCCAGCACAAATCATAGACTCGATGATGCCACCGGGCGCAGCACGTCCATATTTCTGAGCACACTCCGAATTCGCCCAGATTGGAATGTCCACCTTTTGTAGAATCGATGGCTGTGGTCCATTCTCACGCAGACTGCCCCAGCCGGCGACGGTGGCCACTTGACCACTATAGGAGCGAGATTGCTGGGCAGCCGATGTGGGCAGGCAAATGGGTTGAATCTCAGTGGAATAAGGCACGGGCTCGCTCAGCGTCAAAATGGCAATGTCGTTGTGCTAGAAAGGAGTAAGCATCAGATGTAAAAGAAATTTGGATTGAGAATATATATATTGCATACCAGCGTGCTAAATTCGAAGCCCTTGTGCCGCACCAGGCGTTTGATGCGCCGTGAAACGTGTTGCACCTCAAAGTCCGTGCGAATATTGTAGTCCCCCAAATGGGCAGTCAAGGCGGCCACATCCCAGGAGGTCATGCTAAAAAACAATTTCAGAAAAACTATATTAAAGCCACAGCTTTACATAAATACAGCTTCTTTAATGGACTTTCACATATCACAAATTTTTTTTTTAATTTTCTCGGTATTTCAAATTTTTGAAACAATTTTAACGTGTAGTTACAAATACTTTGATTTTTTTTTTAAATTTTACTCTTAATAAAATTATGCAATTATCAAACTTTATTTAACTTAATTTCACAGAAATACTCGTTTTGTAAGTTAATTTTCTTGTAAATTACAGAATTCACTTAATTCTCGATTCTCTAAAAATTTCTTATAATTTTCATTATGGGTTTCAGCTAATGAAATTAACTAGATAGAATTATTTAACTTACCGTGCCACACAATGGGCAGCAGTGAGAATATGATTGTTGGTTATCAGGCTGCCACCGCAGAACTGTTTGCCGGACTTGAAGAGCACCGCAATCCACGGGAACTCGTGTGGACTGGCATTGATGCCACCCACAATGCGCTCCTGATCGGGAGACACGGGATTCTTGTTGCCGCACTGCAGAGGCAACCCCTCTGCACTGACCCCGCCCGTTGGACGTCGCGTTGTTGTTGTAGTTGTCAGTGCCGGATAGCTGGGTCGCCTGGTGGTGGTGGTTGGGGGTCTACTTGAGGGACGAGCTGTGGGACGTCGCGTGGTCAGTCCAGCGCTGGGTGTGGAGGGATTCGGCCGTGAGGTTGGATGCGTCGGATACTGATGACTGGGAGGATGGGTGGGAATCGGTGGTGGCCAGCCGCCAAGGGTGGGCGGATGAGTGGGCAACGGTGGCGGCCACTGAGGAACGCCGCCAGCAAAGCTGCCAAAAGGCCATTGATAGGGATAAACGGATGTTGTTGGAGGAGTTGGCGATGGCGCAGGCGCTGGCGGCTTAGATTCAGGTGCATGCGAATCAATGGTGTTCATATCCTGAAAGTCGGGTGTGTCCTCAACACTATTAACATTATCTATTGGATCTGGCTCGATTTCTGCATTATCCACGGCTTGATCTGGTGTCAAATTCGTTGGATCCTCATCTTCTCCCTCAGCTTCCTCCACTCTGTCAATCTCATCCGCAACTGGCGAAGGTTGTTCTGAAGTTGTTGTTGTTGTTGTTGGCGGAGCTGTTGTTGGTTTAGGAAAGACGCCAAGGTTGTTTGAGTCCACATCGGTGCAGCAAATGCCATTGTTGATGCGTCCCAGCTGATCATAGAAGTTGCAAACATCCGCGCCCAATCCTAGAGAGCTTTGTGGCTGCCACTGACGCACCGCAATTAAGGACAATTGCCTCACAACGCGATAATATCGCTGGCAGTTGCCGATGCGAACACAAACACCTGGCTGACCCCTGCCCGTTAGACACCTGGATCCCTCCCAGGCGCCACCGCCAGCCAGGCCGGCCTGCAGTATAAAGAGACTGGGGTCAAAGAAGAACTGTCGCTGATTCCGATTTTGGCCAGGCGATAATGGGGCTTTACAATAAGAACGAGATAAGGTCAAACATTAAAATGATTTGGCAATTCCATTAAAGTTACAAGCAGGGTAAAAAGTTGGATAGTTAGTTTTCCTTCAAAAATATTTAAGTAAGTTAAGTTTACTCGGCTTCTGAGTTAAGAAATATTTATTTTAAATCAAAACATAATGTGCTTTAAATTTCTTCCATCGATACAATTCATTTATATGACTGCAATACTAAATCTTTAATTTGTCCTAAGTTATCTCAACAAAATAACAACAACTCCTTAAACAAATAAAAGAAAATAACAAAGTTAGGTATAGCTAATCAAAAATCGCCTTATCGTATCAAATTGGAAGCTGTTCTATGGAAGCAAATCCGTGACAACTTGACAGCTACAATTCAGTTATTCTCCCAAAGTTCGACAGCTGTCATAACAATTTAAAATCCATCAAAAAAAATGGTGCCATTAACAATAAACATAAAAATGTTTGCATGATTTGGGCCACATGAGTAATAAGATCTTTTGGCTTTCTACAGGGATACGGCAATATTTCACATTGAAATTCAATTAAGATGACTCACAGTTGAGAATACTAACATTTTCGTTTGGCTGTTTGGCATGCGTGCTAAAGTTTCCTCTGTAATATGCAAATATCATTTACACACAAAAAAAAAAGTTTATTAAAAATGCGTAACGTGTCGTCAACGTGGTCTCCATTACGCCTTGTCCACGGCCAAAGCAAAACACGTGCAAACGCATATTTGTGAGTGTTACCTGCACCAATTGAAACATTCGAACTTTATGCATTTTTAAGTGCTCATAAATATAACACCTAAAACAAAAGACTTAGGCAACGAACTTTTTAAGCGGATAAACGTTTGAATCAAACGAAACTACTAAAGAGAGAGATAAACACTCATTAACAAGAGTAATATGCTCAAAAAAAACTTTACTTTTACACACTATGGATTGTTATAAACTTAAATATTACATTAAAACAAATGACTTAAGCAACGAACATATCAAGCACAAAGATTTATTTAAAAAAAGAGTTTAATCCAATAACTCAAATAGTAATAAGCCAAAACATTTTACCCAATAACATCATTATCTACGTAGTATATAAAACAATATCAAGCCATAAAACACTCAATAAACAAAACAAAAACTAAATGGCTCATTTAGGGAAACCTTTGCCAGAACGCATAAATCAAATGCTGGACAACTATAATGTGGGCCACACGCGAAATGCTAAATAAATTAAATAAATGGAAGACAGATGCTAACCAAAAATAACAACAACAAATACTAGAGCCAAAGAGACAGAGAACAAAAGCAGCCTAGACCAATTTTAAGAAGCTGCCAATGGACCTGACAAATATTCGAGTATACGAGCTTACGGCCGGGAATCTACTTACATAAATATGACAAGTGACAGTAGAAAGTTGCTTAGAGGGAGCGACTCACCGACAAACAGAAATGTTGTCAATTGTGCGTTGAAAGGTGCACAACAACATCAACGAGAAAAAAATGGCACAGCAATTGTCATTCAGTTTGAAAAGCGCTTAAGTTTATTGTCAACATTCCCGCTTTTGTTTTTTTTTTTCGTTTTGTCCACATATTTTTTACTTATAGAAATGTCAAAATATTGAGTAATCACTCGATGCGTGGAACTGGAACTCGAAGCGTGAACGAATGTTAAGTAAATATCGGATGGTAGGTCTTCTTTTGTGATCTAGGTGCTTTGTCAATAGCGCGACCGATTGGCTAAAAAAAATTATTGTACTTTTGCGTGAAATATACCTAAACTGCGAGAACCGGCGTTTATGTCTATGTATTTTGACTTAAGTCTTTACCAAAGGCTAATGAACTTTTAGAGAGCCCAATTGATGGCATCTTATTATTTTACCGATCACTTTAAGAAGGCAACACCCAATGGAGTTACAAACTTATTAACTTTAGTGTCAAGATACTAAGATTGCCAAAGATAATTCTGCAATGGAGGCAAGACACAAGTTCAAGGTCTGCGTCTTGTCGCTTCTGGGCCAGTCAAGTCGCAAATTAAACTGGATTAATATGGTGTGTGAGGCGGAGACAGAAACTTGAAACTGCAATCAAAACTGCAGCTGGGTAAATAATATTAATAGGGCTTATTCAGGCATATATACCTTGTCTTGTCAGCTGTTAGCAGTTATTTAACAAAAAAAAACTAAATCTAGTTGAGTATCAGCCAACTCCATTTGCTCAGCCTCAAGTATATTAATAGGCTTATGTCGTCGAGGCGTGACTTTTTTATGTGCCAACATCAAGAGTGCTGCCTAATTGTCTAATTGTTGGCCATAAATAAAAGAGCAAAAAATACTCCAAGCTGCGGGCATTGACAGGCGACAAGCTAAAAGAACAGAGCTCTATAAAATACGCCTCCACTTCCAGATTTGGTTGTCAACTTTGGAAATAATAGAAAGTTGCCAGGGAATACAAACACAAATTGGCGCAAAGGGCCAATATGCAAAATACGGCTAAGAAGAAGGAAGAAGAGTGCAATAAGAAAAAATTGGTATTTTTCACTATTTTTACCAGACGATTTATAGATTTCTGAAGGTCAAACAAGTAATGTTGTCTGCGTGCCCAGCATAAATTGATCAGCTAAATTAAAGCAGCTTAATGTCGTTGAACCTTATGGATAAGGTATAAAATATGATAGCAGTAGTGAGCGTTGATAAGGTAATGAACGTTTAGTAAACATATAAGCAATGGGAACATTTTTGTAAGCAACTAAAAAATTTATTAAAAATTATATATATATTGTATTATTATTATTTTTGTATTAAGATTATTATTGAAATTGTAATTTTATAATTTTAAGCTATTTTTCATTAAAAGTAACTTAGTTCCAAAAAACCCAATATCAGTAAATCTGCACAAAATAATCTATTTTCAAATGGTATTAAATTAAAAGTGTTATTTACTTCAGATTGTCTGCATTTATGAACCTAAATCTCAATTAAAATTAACAAGAGTATCTTAACTTATCAATAAATCTATTTAATATTTGCAAAATCTTATTTTCAAAGCCATACTATATTCTTTTCTTCACTTTCTTTAGCAAGTTTGTTGCCTAAGTCTTTTATATTTTTTTCACACTCTAATTTCACTTTTCATTTTGGAGACTTTCTCAAGCTGTACTCACCATCTGCAATCGCAGCGAAATCTTGCCCCACTGTGGCATTGACAACGTCCACGGTCTCGTAGGCCTTTGTTTGTACTGCTTGATCCGTTTGTGTCGCTGTGGATGGTCTTATCGATGGCACATCCTCGGCTAATGTCGTTTTAAAATGCAACAAATGCACACAAAGTAATAAAATTCTCAAAAATGCAAACATTTTCGACCGCAAAATATTTTTATTTATGATTTTGCGCTATTTTGTTTTCGTTTCAACTGGCAGCGGGGAATTGCAGACCATATATAAATTGATATAATATACGTATTGTTGTATACAATCGCACACCGAAACGCGTCTCGTTCTTTTTGAAATGCGTCGCACGTTGCCCGATGGCATTCACCTGGGCGGTCAGACGACGGCTCTAAAAGATATTCTCGTCTGGATCTTGTCTCGAAATTGAAATTGGAAACGTTAACCACTCCCGCGTCTATTAGAAACAGGACCGTTGGCTAGCGAGGTCCGCGAGCTTCTGAGCCAAGTGCCGGCAACGCAGTTTGGTTAACAGCTATGAAGCCGCCACTCAGCGACGCCAGCGGTCACGATGACAGCGACGTTAACATCGACGCAGACGCAAACGCGGACAAAGACGGAGTCGAAGACGAAGAAGCAGTCGAAACGTCAATTATTCTCGCTCTTTTTCGATACTTGATAGACGCTGTATTTGGCCGCATTTTGGCTGCTTTTTAGCCAGCACTTTGCCAACTTCTAATGCACAAACTGCGCGCCTTTTGCATGTGTAAACTAGTTCTTTAATGCCTACGCCTATTCCTGCTCCTGTTTTAGTTGACCACCCTCCCCCCCCCCCCTTGGTCACCACTGAGGTCAGATATAACCCGATTACGCACATTGCTCCACATCCAGAATAACTGGGATTCTGATAGAGAGTATGGCAAGTTGTATGGCTACATAATAAGTTCTAAATACTTACAGCCACAGCATCTCTGCATTCAAGTCTTAGAGTATATTATACACTGTCTGAAAATTCGAATGCAAATTCTGAGATATGCAGGATATATGTATATAACTTTTCTATCAAATCTGTATTACTAATTTCTTTCGGAAAATATCCTTATGAATTTACATTTCTAATTTTTATAACAAAAACAATTTAAAATTTAGTTTTTTTTTGTTTTTATACTTTTTGACTAACGCCGGATATTTCATAGTCCAGTTAAACTTTAACTGGCAGATATTGAATTTGAGAGATCTGATATAGATTAGGCCTAAGACTATTATTAAGTCCTCTCTATTATTTTCGAACTGCTGCAAAATGTTGGTAATATAATTTTGTAGGGTATCATTTAGTCATTCACTACATTCAGTCGGGCGTCGATTGAAAATGCTTTTATTTCAGACTAATTTAATATGCGCAATTAATAATGTTTTGGAATGCACACAGCTTTAAAAATCGTAAATCTAAAAAATGCCTTGCAGGATTTAGCAGAACGAAACGAATCGAAATCAAGCTATAACCCATTGTCGTGACTTGCGTCGGCGCTTTGGGTGTTAAAAATATCTCAAATTAAATCAATTGTTGTCAGGAATTGGCCAGATCATTGTTAGCCCACTCGATCTGGACTCGAATGCTTGCCAATCTGAATTTAATGTGTGACGTTCGTTCTCAAGTGTCACGGTCATGGTGGCCTCAACCTTTTTTTCGTTTGGCGACAGAATAAACTTGAGCAATTGGGCTTGTGTATTTCAATATTTTGCCAACTAATTGTCTGTAATTGGACCCCAAGGGGCAATTGGCCCGTTGATTGATCGCAAAGTGTTCTCTATTCTCCATTTGAGAGTGTTGAATTTTTGAAAGCTATCGACGAACATCAAGATCAAGTGGCAGTCGGAGAAAGATGTGCAACCCAGTGAACTTTGCTTTATAAATAATATGAATTATGTTAACTATGAACCGCTGATAACATTTTTAAAAACTTTCTTATATCTTAGTACAGTTAATTATTCTGCAGAAGATGGTCTTTACTTACATTTATTTTTTGTGCTGCCGTTAAGTATGCTACACATTTCAAGTGACATTTCCTTATGGCTTTTAAATTTATGTTGCATAGCTTTCGGGGCAAAATTAAACTTTGCAGTGACTTCGAAACCTTTGCGTTGCTGAAAGCCCATCCGCATATGAATTAAAGATTTACAAAATATATAATCGAATTTAATAATTTTGAAATTCTTAAACATCTACACTGTAAAAAATGCTCTTCTGAGTGAATTACATAAATAAATATAAATTTCATGTTCTCGTTTTCTTTGAAGTGACAATTTGTGAAGCTGGTTAACTATTTGGAAACAGCGTTAAAAATAATTGATAATTCGTAAATAATAATTAATAACTAACTAGCCATAAAATGCAAATAAATGTTAAGCTTTGAGCGCATGTTACTGAAGAAGAAGTTTCTCTATAGGAACAGGGGCAAAGAACTCGTTGATGTGCGCCACCAAAATGGGCGCCCATTGTTCACGGGTAGCAGGAATTCCAACACGTGTGATTTCCGGCAAGTTCTCATTGACGAGATTCAGGATCATAGCGTCTGTAAGGCAAGCAAATATTAATAAAATATAACTTATAGTTTTGAGCTGTTACCCACTTAGATTGCGGTCGGAGAAGATGCCATTGGCCAAGACGCGAGCGCTGCCAACGCTGACATTTGCATTAAGACGATGCAGACTGAGCTGTTTCTGCCCGCTGGGAAGTTGCTCAATGTGTCCATCAGTCAAAATAGTGGCCTTAACATTATCTGTAATTCAAATAATTATCAGGGTTAAGATTTTGATGACCATTTCTTTAGATAACAATCTAACGTAACTTTGCTAAATATTTTATGAACTGCCAACATATTATTATTTCAAATTTCTACAAATATAATATTCACTTTTTTATTTATTTATTTTTCGATATTATTATTTAATTTGATTCGATTATTTGCTGAACTCACCAATAGTTATGTTGAAGGGTCCCTTGGGCACCAGACGCAAACCGCCAAACTTCACGTCCGCCTTGAATTGTCCGCCAGCCTTAAGTTTAGGCAGCTCCACGCCCAATTTGATGACAAAGTCGCTGCTCGTGAAATTGGATAAGACACTGTTGACTTTTAGTCCACTGATGCCATAAATTTCCATGTTTTTGATAAGCAGACCACCTTGGACGCCATCGTTGGAGTACCGGAAGATGCCACGCTGATAGAAGTATGGATCAACGGAGCGCATGTTGAGCTCGGACAGCCCCTCGTTCCTCAGCTTTGGCACAATCAAGTGGAAGAGTCCGCGAATGCATTCATCCAGTCCCGGTGAACTGAGACTGCAGGCGGCGTTGCCCACACTGGATGTTGGTGGTGTAACTGTGGCGAAAGTGTTAATGGCGATTAGTGTTGGCCGATTAAGTCATGGCCAGGCTAACGGCATGCGTATTAAGCTCACTCAGGCATGGCGCCTTCGTGGCATGCAACCAAGCGTGGCCAGAGTTCACGTCACGTGTGCTCAGCTTTTTTTCTTGGGTTTTGACATTCAAATTGGATCTGCCTGTCGTTAATGTCTTTGCGTGTGTGTTGACTTGTGTCAGGGTGACAGGTGACAATGACGTGTCGGAGTCAAGGTCTCCGCTAAGGGCGACGTAATTGGAGTTTGTCGAATTAACTTATCCCCATCAACAGGAACAATGTGCATTTAGTTATTCCACCTAGCATTGACGTCAACATCATATACTCGTTTAAATGAAAGTAACGCTTGTGTTTAATGAACTAGTTCAATAATCAGAAACTGAAAACTAGTTCGGCTCTGTTTGATATTTAAACTGAAATAAGGTTTCAACTGGTTTTGTGCAATGAATATCCGACTAATTAGCAGACCAACGACAGCCCATTCAAATTATTAATTTCCCCTTCTTATTTAGAATACTAAAGCCGACACTTGTATGAATTATTCATATATTTTTGATATATTTTTAATATTTGTACAACCAATCCTGAGCAAAACACAGATAATTGTCAAACTGTCAATTTGTTTTAGTTCAACTTTATATTTAAGTCGCTTCTTTAAAATTAGAACGAACTGAATCATTTTTATCCCTAGAATTAATTCAAGTCCAGTCAGATAAGAGTGTTTTAATTCTAATTGTAAAATAAAAAACTTTAAGGCAAGGGAATTTATGTATATATTACATAAGACTAGACCAAATTTAAAACCATAAGTAGTACAGGTAGCACAATTTAATTGAAATCAGCCCAAGGTTATTTTATAACCTAACAAGGCAAATTGTAAAATTATGATTGAAAGAGATTCTTCAAAACAACATTCATATCTAAGAAACCTTCTACTCAAATAATAAGTAAAGATTGCAATTACATTTAATACTCGCCAATTTTATTGTAGAAAATTACCCCCACGTCAAAAATATTTTCATAAAGTGGCTAATTACGATCGATAAAAAAGCCAAGAGCCAACTTTAATTTCCATACACCTGTAAAGATTTTAGCTCGAGATGCTCCTAAGCAATTTGAAAGTCTGTAAAGTTTGTGCCGAATTTTAAGCGCTTGCTTGTTGTGTTCAACGAGTAGCTTTGCATTTTTCGTTGTATCGCTGACAAGTTCAATGCCAAAGGTGAACTCGTAACACATAAAAGAAATAAACCAACATTTTGGCTGTCAACACTTGGAGAGCTTTAATTATTTTGGGCGAGTCATGCAAATTTCACACATTGCCAGCAGGCGTTCAAGTGAAGTTCGTTGCCTAAGTCTTTTGTTTGCTCAAGCAGCAGTGCAAATGTCAATAAATATTTTTGGGCGCTATTGTTGCTCGACATTTTACGTAATTAGAGGCGACTGTTACAATTGCAGCTTTCAGCGTCTCCAACTCAAAGGCCCAGTCGATGTTGACTTCGTTTTTTCGCATTGATGTAGGTCAGTATTTGGCTTTAGTGCTTATGAGAAATGTGCACAGCATCAGCCGGTTTTTTTGTTTTCTGTTTTTTTTTATTTATCTTTTATTTTATACCTTGCGTTGCCTTTTCGCAAGAGGCCGAAACCGCAGACAATGTTTGTATATCATATCATTAAGCTTTTGCTCGCTGTCTCTCTCTCTCTTTTTGCTTAAATTAATGAATGCAATTGGAAATAAATTAAATAAACTATTCGTGCTGTTGCTTTCAGTGGTTGTTTATTTATTCTGCAATTTAGTTTTGCATAATAGATCAATTTATTTTTTATATTTTCGCCTCAGAATTTGTATTTGCACAAGACTTGTGAGCTCAGCTTAACACTCACTGTATTACGGCATTCACTTTCTGTGTGCGGCTTTGTTATTGCCCTACTGGGATTTTATAACTTTTACCACACTCACGCATACTCGAACACACATACACGCAGCAAATTCAAAAAAAAAAAACCGTAAAAAAATATATGTCAAGTTCAAACGACGCAGATTTTTTTATTACTTTCATGGGGTGTTAAAAGTAAGGTAAATATAAATGTTATATGAATATGTTTGAATAAATTTTATGATATTTTTTAAGGTAAATATACTTGCTAATTTCTACTACAATTTATTATTCTGTGCATTGTGCATGGAATTATATGCGAATTGAAATGCTCTTCTATTATTTTTGTTGGCACTCCTTTTTCTAGATTTTTTGTATTGCACTGCTTGATTTTTATTTATATAGATTCTTGAGCAGCAGCTGCGAATAAAACTAACAAATCTCAATGACGAACAAACACACAATAATTCAACCAAGTTCACAATGTAAGGTATCTCAAAGTCTACCACTCATGACTTAAGCGTTCTTACAGGTTTGTTGTTTCAAGGTTTTAAGGCGCATAAAATGCGTGTAATATTTTCAAAAACTTTACAATAATTCATGCAAATAATTACATGTGCTATAGACGAGTTGAATATTAACATAATGTTTCCAAAGAGTTGATAATCAGTCTTTGTACAAGAGCCTATTTACTTATGAAAAATGTATAAATCATTTAACATTTTTAATTCTTTATTGATATAAAAATTTAAATTTTAAAATACTCTGTTTAAATTGTTTCAAACTCAATCACTAACTGTAAGGCTTGTCTCAACGACATTCTAAATTGTTATATATGTGAATATATTTATTTTCAGGTTTAAATTGTAGTATTTAATTTTATAATTATTTATCTCAAGCGCTCATCCAATCAAACTATTTTTATTTCATTATTTCCGTAGTTATTATTTCGTTCAAAACAACTGCGCAAATAAGTACGAGTACGTCAAAAAAATGTTAACACATTTGTCTCAGACGTGCGAGTGAGTATTTGATTTGAAGGAAAATGGATCAATGCAACTTTGGCAAATCAAAAGACTTAGGCAGCGAACTTGTTTCACCGAATCACTTTTTGAATTGAATATCAAGTTCTTGTCGCGCTGTTGCATAAGATGTGTTATATATATCTACCTGTATCGGGCAAATCAGTTGCTGCGCCTGGTGAGGAAAACACCTGATCGGAGGCGTCCACATACTCCGTCTGCTGTGGGTCGCCTGCTGTGGATGTGGGCACCGTGGCGGATGCGGCACTTCCGAGTCCGAATGCCGCGATGGTCAGTAAAATGTAAATCGCTTGCATAGTTTTTTGGAGTTGTCCCGTTGTTGTTGACGATTTGGACAGCACTTTTACACAATTGGCAATATAAACTTGTTTTAATTGATTTCTTCGCTGGGGCTTGATTTAACACAAACACATCCACACACACACATACAAAGACAATCGTGGGCAATTTTCGTTTCGCTTTTTTTGCGTAATTTCAAAACCGGCTTCACTTTTGTTTCTACACGAATTTTTACAGTTTGTTGTTGCTGTCGTTTTCTCGGTTAACTGCAATTGTTGCAGCAATTGTGCACATACAAAGCCATACAGAAATATACACCTACACACTGTTAGCCAATTGCTAAACAAAAAACACACACAACACAAACTTCTGCAAAAACCAAAATCTAAAATCTGTGAACGATTCCGTTGGCCGCCCGCCGCTTGCAAATCTTGAAATGAGCGCTGCATGAAACTCACGTTTATTTATAGTTTTCAGCTTGAGTTTTTTGTTTAAGTTTTTCCATGCGCGCGCTGCCAAAAAACAACAAAAAATACGAAAACAACAAAACATACCCAAGTCGAAGGCTTTCGGAGCGCGCTGGCTGAGCTTTTGGCTAAGCTTTTGACTCTTGTTGCTGAGTAGCCGTTGAGCTGTTTGTTGGATTGTTGATTTGAGAACAAGTGTAGCCGCAAAGTTTGAGAAGCACTGTGCTCGCACCATGACTTGACATAATCGAGAGCCACACTTGAATCTTAAGTGTGCACGTCTAGACACTTGGTAGAATGTAATTTAGTCCCTCACCTGCATTAATACAATTATAAAATGCTCTCGGAATATTTTATTAGCGTTTCGTTACGAGTATTTAACTAAAAGAAATAAATTTGTATAATTATTAACTTAATTTTTTTTTTTTTTTAATGACTTTTATTAGCTAAACAATGTTTTAAAACTTTACATAAATTATAACACAATTAGTGAGATTTTTCTAAAATTCGAAAATATATTTATATATTGCTTATTCTAATAAAACAATAAAAGGATTACACTTCTAATAGAATTTTCTTTTTATACTATTTTGTAATTGAAAAAGAAACTGAATTTACTAATTTTATTTAAAACTTTGGCTAATTTGCTTATAACAATCATCAAATCTCAGATGCTCTGTGTTCACAAAGGCACGTCAATATACTATGTGCAGGCACTGTCAATCAATAAAATTGCACCCACAAAACAATTGATGCAATTGCAATGAGGAAGCTGTCAACATCCCATTAACTACACTCCCAATAACTGACAAGCCCAGTTACAGTTTGAGTCATACTGCTGCAGTTGAGCAAGCACTGGACTGCATGCATGTAAAATGTAGGCCAGTTGTAAATCTTTTGCACCAGTTACACTAGAAACCTTAAAAAGTGGGGGCAATGTACATACTTATGAGGTTTCGTGGCGTTTCTTTTCAAGGTGATCTTGGTGACTTGACGTGTGTGTGGCAGAGTGTGTGTATGTGTATGGGTGTGCGTGTTGTTGTGTGTGGGATTGAAGCACACGTCTGCACTTCCGACGCTGCGATTCTAATTACCAATTTGATTATTATGCCCAACCAGTCTTTGGACTGACAGACGACTCTGATGCGTGTGCCTAGCATGGCTATTTGGCAAATTTGAAAACATTAATTGATATGCCAAGCACATGGTGCATTTTCAAGCCATATGCTTAAGTAAAGCTGTGCTGAACGTACAAAATTTTAATCTGATTTATAAGTGATTAACGCCAACCTGTGGAATATTACCTCACTTTATGCTAAAATAAATAAAACACAAAGTACTTTACCAACCTTTGGCGTTTGCTTAAGTTCATAAATCGTTGGCGACAGGAAAAAACTACAACAACCATCAGCGACATCATTAACATCAGCTCAAACTTTACTGTCTAGGACTTCTCAGTCTGTGATGCTAAAACTATTATTGATTGAAATGTGTTAGACATTATTAAATCTATTGAAAATAACCGAACGAATTGTATACCACGGAGTCACAATATATAAATGCATTTTAAATGTAATAACCTTTTTACTATTTCTTTACATTTGAAAATTGCGCTTGGGATGTTAGTGAAAATAAAAAATAAATTTAGTCCTATTAGAGAGCTCCCCTCTTCCTAAGAAGATAGGGGGTTGTCAACATGGAACAATTCTAAGCAACAGTTCGCAGTCTAAATATATTCATATCTCCATTAGTTGAATGAATAGTAATCTTAATCAGATGTAATATGGAAAACTCGGATTGATCATAAAATAATTGAATTTAAAGCTCCCTTCAACCTGTAGACGGTTTCAACTGTTATTTTATTGTAATCATCTTGCTTAATTTGACTTTAATGTAAGCACTTGGCCACTGAATGCGATTACACACAGATACAAATGAACAGAGAAGATAGCCAGATAGTTAGATAGTTAGATAGATAGATACCCATTTCAAGGTCAACGTGTCGTGCACTTAACCCCATTAACTGGGTGCAACCAGTCCAAAGGGGGAACAGTTACGAAAAGTAAGTGAATTGGTTGTTATTGCTTTTTAGGCACATAACTGTGTGCTTAAAACTGGGGCATGACCAAAGCAATAAAAACCAGTTACAAATGTGCCCCCGTGGATTGTGCACAAACGAAGGGCAAACTGATGACAACTTAATTACGGGTGCAAAATCTCATTTAATTAGGACATTTATTTAGAAATATTTACTAAAAGGTAATCACAATAAACGCACATTAATAACAATAGTCTTTCGTCGACTAATCCGATGTTTCAATGAACTGATCGATGGGTACATTCATCAGCGACTGGTTGATCAGGCGCAGCATGAGGGGAGCCCAAGACTTACGCGTTTCGGGTAAAATAATGCCATAGATGTCACGCCAATAACTGTTGGCCACATTCAAAGCGATTTCATCTATAGTGGACAAATATCATATTAGAAATGATCAACAAAATGCAATCAGTACTTACCCAATTCTGGATCCGGAAAGATGCCATTGGCCTTGATGATCATATTGCCAATTTTTGGATTCGCATCGATGTCAACGAGTCGCAGAAACCGAAGTCCATCATCCTTGGTGAAGAATTCACCTTCCGTTGTCACAAAGTTCTCAACATCATCTGCATTTATAGCGGACTTTAGAATATACGTTTCACATTCGATATTTTCTACTCACATAGCGTCAAATTGAATTTTCCCTTGGGTTTCAATTGCAGTTGATTCACATGAATGTCCGCCTTGTAGTCCCCAATGATGTTCATCTTGGGCAGAAGGGCATCGAGTTTCAGCTGAACCTTATTGCCATCCCTCTTAATTTTCACACTTCTGATCGTGAGCTCGGCAAAGCCGTAAAGCTGAACATTTCGCACTGAGATGCGACCACTAACTGCTCCACTCGAATACTGGAAGCTCAGGCGATCGATAAGAAAGGGATCGTAGGCCGGAATATTCAGTTCCGAATTTCCATTCCGCATGGTTGGTAAAATCGTATTCAATATTTTCGCAACGCATTCACCTGCCTCGAGTGCATCCACCGGGCACTTGGTGATATTAGTATTAGTCAAGTATTTGGTTTCCGCTGGCGCTGCATGAATATAACCAGCCATAAGGCATAATATAACCACAATGTACTGCATACTGTTGAGCGTCCTTAAAAATTCCAGTTATCCTTATGATTATATAGCCAAATCGAGGCTTAAACGTACAGCTGTAACGAGCGCCCTCAAACTGAATCGCTCGATCGATGGTCAGTGCTATTTTATTGTCCGAATTAGCACAAATACATTGGACATTGAGTAGAACAACACAACTAACTAGTTAGTCGCTTCCACTAAGCGAAGCTAGGAAAATCGTGCTTATAAATCAGCTGCGTTGCCGGCTAATAGACGTCGACTGATTGAAAACCGGCTTCGTCACTGATTTATAATAGAGAATCATTAAATGGAAAACGACTCAATACAAGTACAATCGACTGACCCCTTCCGTCTGCCCCTTCTTTATATAAATTACTTAGTATTTGAATTGACAATGATTTGCATTAATAATTTGGATAATTACCTATCGACATATAAATATCAGTTTGTCTCCCGGTTAATTGTCAAAGTATTGAGATAAAGAAGCACCCGAGAGGGGGAAATTAGAATATCTATTAGAAATCTCAAAATAATAGCATGAGGTTAATTCGATTATCTAAGTTCAATTAGAACTATTTAAATAATCATAGCAAAACTGTTATACTAATTTTAATTATCGCAATATAGACATTAAAATTTAAGAATTAAATGTTTGGTAAATTAATTGTAATATTATATTATAAATATTAATTGAAATCTAGGCAATTCTATTGAAATGCAATACCTACTTAACCTGTTTGAGATAAGAAGAGCGACATCTAAGTGAATCAGAAATGTATAATTTAAATACAAGTATCGTTTTTTACTTTTCTTTCTTTTTATCTCTATATCTAGTAGAATCTTTTTTAATCCTAATCTGTCTCTTTCTCTTACTTTTTATGTGACTTTCTCTCTGTCTCTCACTTTCTGAATCTATCCCTTTTGGTATCTGCATGCCTATATCTGTCTTTCTCTTTAATTTTCCGTCACTTTCTCTCATATTTTATCTCTGTCAGTTTGTCAAATAAAATGCTGTCACTTTGTTCCATTCATTTTATTTCAGTACAAACTAAATTAACACCATGGATAAAGCAAATAACCGAATAATACAATTGCATACAGACTAAGAAGCAGTCATGACAAGCTTAATTCTTGGTAACAATCAAATCGAAGGGCAGGGCAGCAAAGAAGTCGTTACCCACTTTCAGCATGAGGGGCTGCCAAATGGCCATCGTCTCAGGCAACATGGCCTGATAGAGTTGACGCCAGTACTGATTGATAAAGTCCAAAATCACATCATCTGCAATTAATATTATTCAAATAGTATTAACATGTATATTAGTTAGTTATTAATGCACTTACTCAATGCTGGATCGGGCACCAGGCCATTGGCATAGATGTGCATGTCGCCCACTTTGGGCTCAGTCTCGAGCTTCGTCAGACGCATATAAGTATGACCGTCGCGCTCGTATAGTTCACCCAAGGAGCGCGTTCTCATGCTGACATCGGCTAAAATGTCAGAAGCATAATCATAGTAATTATATATAATCGCATCCGCAGTGTGACTCAGACTTACTGAGGGTTATGTTGAAGGTGCCCTTTGGAGTTAGCTTCATGTCGTTCAGCTTGATATCCGCCTTGTAGCTGCCCTCGGCTAGCATCTGTGGCACATGGCTGAGCACCTCCAAGCGAACTCGTTTGTCCTTCTGTCTATACGTCGCCTTGTCGACTATTCCCTCGCTCAGGCCATGAATCTTCACGTTTTTCATGGTAATGCGACCCTGCAGCAAGCCCGAATTGTAAGTGTAGGAACTCTTGCCCAGCTGGAATGGATCCATGGGCGGTATGTTTAAGTCGCTAATTCCATGTTTCAGGCGTGGCGTCAATTGTTGAAATCCTTGTTTGATGCACTCATTGATATTATTATCATTCTGGCTACATGTCGGAATATCGGCAGCTGTTGGAATTGAAAAACAACAAATTCAAACATTCAATGAATTCGAGCATAACAAAAAACAAAAAATACTCATGAGTACTACCTTGACATACTTAGAAACGCATCTCATATCGCCAATGATCGATCTACATTTGTGGTTTATGCTCAGAACGTGACATTTTAGTCGAGAATTTCGCTAGTTTTTTTTCAATCGTTGTCGCGCATAATTACGAGGCTCAATTCTCCGCTGCCTTCCCTTCTCTGTGTCGTCACAGTCACTGAATTCAGTTATTGTTGTTGTATAGATCTTTTTTTTAAGATTAGTTGAACAATTTATGTGACAAAAAAGTGTACAATTCAATTGTAAAAGCTTTTGCTTGAGCTTTGTGTGAGGCGCATATCGCACATTCGCATCAAGTTTGTCGCTTAAATCTTTTGTACTGAAGGCTTTTCGCAATGCTCACTGCGGAAGAGGAAGGTTATTTGGCGGAAGTGGCAATTACCCGAGACCTGTTCCATTTACTCAAATATAGACAACGCCAGACTAGGCTTATGACTACTCTATTTTTAGACCTATTGGCTGCAATTTTAATACTCTTTTAACCTTGACAAAGCCCAAGTCTTCGTTGACAATTTTGTTTTATTTTACGGCTGAATCTGGATGTAATTAACTTAGGCTTTCAATAATATTTACTACATTAAAGTTAAAGTTTTTATCATTAATAAACTGTCAGGGATAAAATTAAGAACTCAAAATTTCATTCTGGCTGAAATTATTCACGCATTGCCTTTATGTCTCCAAGTTGTTTACATATTAAAATTTTAAATTGTTAACCCTATATGGATCTCTTCACAATAATATTCTTATCACAATATTAAAAATTATCTTATTATTGTTCATCAGGAATTTCAATTATATTATTATTTGTCAACACACTTTTGTCTGGCCATTTGGTTGCCTAATAAAGCAGCTCATCTATTAACATACTGAAACATATAGGCAACAATAACAATTTAAAAATATTTATATATTATATGTACATTGGCTGAAAAAATTGTAACTAAGCATATTTAATTTTATTAATTGAATATGCAAATAGTTTTAATATACTACGAGTATTATGAGCTATTTTATATAACTCTGTCAATTGTTGCTCAAATTGCGTGCTTCACACGACTGTTGCGTTTTAGCGAAATTATTGTTATTTATCTGTTAGCGTTGCATTTTTGTTGTTAGAAATACTTAGAGTTTAGTTCCCTTTAACGCCTCAGCCGATGCAATTGCATAATGAGTTTACATTTTAAGGGCTTGCACCTTTTCTGTGGACTTAGCTATTAAAATGTCCCTCATTGCTGACTCTGGACAAATAGTAGCTTATAGGTGCAGAAAAACAGAAAAGCTTTACAGAAAAATTAGAATGACATTAGGGCTCAATCAGAAGATGCGCCTTGTAAATATGAATGTACATGCACGTGTCATGTTATTTCGTTACCGAAAACATCAAGTTAAAATAGATATATGAGCATAGGAACATTTGTATTTTAAAAAAATAATTTACATTTTTGTCTTTCAAGACAAAAATCAAAAGACTTAGGACACAAACTCGCTTGATCACCAAAGACTTAGGACACGAACTCGACGTATTAAAATCACATAACCTTTGAAATTTAATTTTGACTCACCCAGTTCTTTGATAGGTTTGAATTCATTGGTTGGCAGCACAAAATCATCCTCAGCTCCGAAAATTAGTCCGCACAATGCGATCAACAGATATGAAATTAAAACACGCTTCATTTTCTATATATAAATTATTTTAGATATTTCTTTCGACAGACAACTTTCACTTTCGTTCTTTCGTTTTGGAATCGAGACAAATAGATGTGGTTATTAGTTATTAGTAATCAGCACCCCTATTCGTTGCATGCAAATGCAAAACGGCATCTGATCGCTACAACCAAGTGAAGCCCTGTATTTATGGCGAAATTTGAGATACAAAGCTAGACCCCAACGCGCCAGCAAACGCAAATTATAGTCTCCCCGATAGCCGGGAACCGGGCATGTCAAGTGGAGGGCATGTCGAGGGGCGGGAATCGCCAGTGAAACGAAAATAGCTTGAAGATAATGACGACAACACTGAGTAGCTGATACTGAGTCAGTTATTGAAAACTAAACAAAACAAAACAACAGTGCAAAATCAGTAGCGAAATACAAACGACAGTATTACTGTTCCCTAGACAAAAGTCGTGAAGTTGGATTAGTCTCCCCCACTACCTGGTGCCCATAGCACTACCGGCAGCTGTCCGATTCCGATTCGCTCCAAGCCATGTGATGCTTCCTCGTCGGACAGCTCGATACTTAATCGCCAACCAGGCGTAGAGTGGAGCCCACCGACTGTGTCATCCCGCTATAATCAAAGTAGACGAGACAAATACTTTCCCGAGTGTTGTAAGACTTGAGACTCTCGTACTTGCAGATACTTGTATCTAAGTACTTATTATTCCAATCCGCATCCAATGTGAGTTCAATATTCCATTTCTACTTCTTAATCTCTGTGAAAAATGAAAGCTTATTTCTACTGTATTCAAATCACGCTAAGTCACTCACTGAAGCTGTTAAATTGTCACAAGTTACACTGCGCAAAAAAATTGTACGTTCGAAAGTGAAGAATACCAAATTTAATTAGATGAAATCACGTAAATTTAAATATACATTCAATTTCACTTCACTCTGTGTAAACTAGGTTCGAAAATCTTATAAAATTTTAACCCTGTTTGTATAAATTTTGTTATACAGTGCTAGTAAACAAACCAGGCCAAATCTTTGTCATGAAACTGCATGGTTCTCAGCAATAATAAAAAATCCTACCTATTATTAGCTCATTTTAATGGCTATTTCAAAGTTGTTTTGCGCTTTAATGAGTTAATTAACCAGTGGCCAGATTGACCGTCTCAGGTTACTTGGCTATTAAAAGCACAATGTATGAAGAAATAAATAATTTATTGACTTGATAAATTATATAATTTTTAAGCTGTCTGAGAGACATATAAAAATAGACTAATTTTGATAGGTTAACGATAAGCTGAATAATTAAGGAAGTAAATTGCTCTAAAGTTTTGATACCAATGCCAAATTTTGGATTGCCACGTGACACTTGATGACATTCAGTGTTTGTTTTATTATTTAAAGCTGGCGGTTCGGCAAACTAATTTGTAAAGTACTTTCCTTGGAATATAGAGATTTGTACATGTGCTTGTAATATTTATTAGCATTGTAATTGGATTATCTATGACTGTATGATCTGGGATTTCTAAGTACTTTGTCAAACTACAAATAAGCTTAAATTGTTGTTATTTATTACATTTCACATGTAGCTCTAAGCTTCCATTGCGACCTTTAATTAACCCTATATATAGATTTTAATTAGAAGGTAGGGCTTTATTCATCCAAATCGCATTCTACGGTGTGAATAGTTGCTTAGCTATGACAAATTCATTTTTTTCCTTAATTCGATTTGAAGTTGTTCAATTGTAAATTTATCAAATAAGGCACAGAAGAAGATCTGTAATATTTTTTTTAAATTATACCCAAAAAGCAAAGGATTCATAGTAACAGAGAAAAAACTTTAAGACTTCTGATTAGGATTTCTTAATTTCTATCCTTACTTCTTCTTTATTACTAGATATTTTCCCTAAAAAAATCAATGTCATCATGTCTTATCGTAGTCCCAAAATTAAATCAGCACCAGTCTCTGCACCATTCACTTATCTAGAACTCAAACAACTTATCAGCAGTGTCTAGCCTTTTGCAATCCGAGCAGAAGTCACTGAGAGACGACAAACATTGGATCAAGTAGACTGCGCATCTTATCAACATCAGCAGCATGATGCACCAGGAATGACGATTCCAAGAAGCGACCCTTAGAGAATATATAACGAGAAAAACAAACCAGTTCGCCAACTGCTTATCAATATAAAAACAGATACAAGAAGCAAACCCAGACAAATGAGCCGCAAATAGTTTGAGTAAAGCCAACAAAAAATAAATTGAACAATACAAATGGAAATTGTATTGAATAGAAAAACACATGGCAACAGGTCAGGCAACAATGTGGACAAAAATACAAAAGAAAAACTGAAACTGAAAATTATCTGCAAGCGAAACAAACGCAAATTGAATGAAAAGCAAACAAAAGGCGCGCATTTTGCCACCTAGGGCGCTGCATGTGTTGGAGAGAGACAATCGAGTGTCGGCTCATTAACTGGTCACACTCGCACACACGCAAGCACAAACATGCACGCACAAAAGGCTTGTCAGCGGGTGGTGGGTTCGATTTCTAGACGGACCTATGTTAGGTAGGTAGGGCCATAGGTCGCGAAAACGCATGCAGGCAAATCAGCCGATGATTTTATGGCGTTGTTTTTGTTTTGCAAGTCGAATTTCCCTTAAGATTTTGTGTAAACAACATCATAAATGAGCGCGGATTAGAGCAACCGCATGATAAGAGTTGCCACATGAGGAAAACTCTATTTAAACTTGACTCGCGTCAGCCCAGGACATCAGTCAAAACGCAGACAACAATCGCAGCAGATCATCTGACAGAGTTCAAAAAATCATAACTAAGATCATGCAAAGCTATCGCCACAAGAAGTTCGACCTGAGGGCCGCTCGTCGGGAGGAGAAGCATCCGGAGCTGAAGATCAAGGAGGAGCTGTTGGCCCGCAGTCGCCGCGAGGAGGTGGACGACACCAGCAGTCAGTGCTCCAGTGATTACAGTCTTCCGCTGTCCAAGAGGCGACGTCTCAATAGCACCATCTTCGATGCATCCATGGAATCGGAGTCGGCATCCTCCTCGCACTCTCTGGCCAACTCGATTAGTCCGGAAGCCTTGCGGGACATTTGCAAATATCATGGCAATATGGTTAGGAAATTTCCGAAAAAGGAACGCACGCCCAAGGATCAGGAGCGCCGCAACAAAAACACAATTGCCTGCCGCATGAGCCGACGGGTCAAGAAACTGGAGCATCTCGCCGTCGAGGAGCAGTACAAGGAATTCACCTCACAACATCTCAAAATCGTCGAACAGAGCATGAGATCCAATGCCTATTTCCATTATCTCAATCAACTCGTCAAGCTGGATCAGACCAAGAGTCCTCCTCCGGCGCCTGTGCCGCACAAGAACTTCAGTATTGACTACCTGATTAACGGTATTACGGGAGAACAGTGTTAGTTAAAATTCAGCCCTAAAATCCCTTAGGATAAGGATTATTCATGTTATTTAAGAGGTTTCTTTTTTAATCTATGAATTTCTTAAAGAAATGTAAGGCATTAGATTTAAATTTTAGTAAATATATTATGCCATAATAAATATACTTATATAAGTGTATATAAATTATTAAATATAGTAAAATTTAGCCACTTAATAAAACAATTTTTGTTAAATTTCTAAGATTGTTTTTTATTAGTGCATTTCAAATGAAATCTGATATTGCTTTTATTTGTTACTCATATTTCGCATGTCACTAACTCATTTCATAAATCTCAATTTAAGCTAGTGACGTCAATATGCTACCGATATATTAAATTTTTATAAAAAAAATTTAAACTTTATTCTGAAAGCAAACATTTTTTTTCAAAGCTAAACAGATATTCAAGCGGAATGTCATTTTGATCAGCGTTTATTAATTAGTTTAAATTATTAATTATTTATTTATTTTCTTTTTAAATGCGATCTTAGTTTTCGAACTTAGTTCTACCGATAAATGAAGTTCGAACTGCTCTCACTGTTTGCAGTATCTCTGGTTATTACACAATGCCAAGCCGAGCTGAAAATCAATGGTCCAATGGCCCAGACACAACTTAATATAAATAAGTATGTATTATAATTTGAATAAGGAAGCTACTACAATAAAAAGTACAACTGCTGCTTTAAGGCGTAAGTGAAAATGGCCCAAAGTGCAGTCAACTGTGTTGCCTACAACAACAACAATAACACTTGAGTATTTATAAATAAAGTACATATATACATATATATATATATAATAATAGTTAATGTTAGTTAAACTTGATTATTCGAGTTGCCTAGACCGAACCCTCCGAAACTGCTCACCAGGTAATAAACTCTTAAGCTTTAGCTTTCAACAATGTTTTAGCCAATGTTGTTGTTGCTTTTTAGGCATTACATAATCGGCGAGCAGCTAATTACTTTTAATATTCATTGTAGGCCATTTGATAATGATCCAAAAGCGACTTCCTATGGAGCAGCAGCTGAGGCAGCTGGTGGAAAAGGCAACCCAATAAACCACTTTGCACTTGCGCGTTACCTACATACACACACACACACACACGCACACATTTACTGAAATGTATATGTAAACAAAAATATTTAAAGTGCCAACCATTTTCTTTGTGGTCTCACCACTTGCTGTACATTGAAAACTGCATACAATTTTCACAACAACATTAACAGATACCAAAGTTTATGATTGCAAAACGTTTGGCCCACAAGCTGCTGAACTTGAGCTTTCGCACTTTAAGCCAACTGCAGTCTTGCCGTATTCGAGCCAATACCAATATTTGACGGTATTTCATAATTTGTCTGCAACTCGTTTTCTATTTAACATATTCTTTGTGGCTTGACCTTGAGAAATAAATAAGCAGCAATAGTAAATAATTAAATAAATGAGAACAGCAATGAAACTTAACAACATAATTACGGAAAGTAGGACATTTCAAATTACAATTCTTAACTTGATTTATGGAAAATATTATTTAAATTATAATTATATTTAATATTCTAATATATTGGAGTTCTTCGGAAATTTTGCATTATTTTAATCTAATTATATTAATATTATTAATTGATTCATCGTTAAAGCAAATATTATTATAAACGTAATCAGAAATCGAACGCTTCTAAATAATATTCTGCAAAGCGAAATATTTGGAAAAATAAACTGTTTGATAATTCGAAATCGATGCCTGAGATTTTTAAATTGTCATTTAAAGACAGTTAAATAAATAAAAAGAATTTGTGTGTTTTTTTTAAATTTTTAAAAGATCTTTTTATTTGTAGAGTCAACAATAAATAAATAAAATTAAAACTTAAAGCTAGATCACATTAAATGGCTGTCATGGGTCAGAAGAGTAGAGTAGTTAGATTCAATTGGACACCTCATTGCTGGGAGCCAAAGATCAGCAGTTGCTGCGACAAGGCCATTTGCTGTAGGAACTGTTGTTGTTGCTGGGGCAGCTCAATGCCAGGAGCAGCCACGCCCTGCTGGAAGACCGCCTGCTGCAGCAGCTGGCGGTAGTAGAGACTGAAGCGGACCTGTTGCTCCAATATGGCCGCCTGCTGGGCACGATAATGCTCATACTGCAGCGCCATGTGTGCATCCTGCGCCTGCCTGGCACGCCGGCTCAAAAGGCAGGCCAAAGTGTTGCGATCCCGACGCTGTTGCTCCCGTGGACTCCTCTGACGTGGCTTCTGGGAGTGGCGCACCATGTTGGCGTGATAGGTGCTCCTGGCAGGTGGGATTGGTGTCGAGCTGGACTTCTGACTCGAGGTGGCGACTCTCTCGACGTTCTGTTCGTTGTCCAACCAGGGGCGAAAGAAGCCCTTCAACTGCCGACGTTTGCTGTCCGGCGCCTCTTGCGTAATATTCTCCTTGTTCTGCTCCAGAATCAAATCCACATCACGCTTGCGCTTCTGAGAGGTGAACTTCTTGTGCACATAACTGACTTGGTGCTCCATTATGAGATTGATTGATTATTTGCTTGATTGTGGGCTGACGTTGTTGACGCTTTGACGTTCAATGTCTGAATGCTGCTGTCCTCCGTCTGATATCCTGTTTATATGTCCCGGCTGGGCAGGATTTTGGGTCACAGGTAGTTGGCCCCTTTTTTGGTCTGGTATTGGATTCGGATTTAGGTACGTAAACAGACGGATTAGCGCATCTTTTATTACCTAACTAATCGTTGTTTTTCGCTCGATCGTTTTGAATATGTTTATGACCTGCAGCGGCTAATTACCTGTTCCTACCTGTGCGTCAAGCTCAAAGGTTTGCCGCTTCTACCGGAACTTCGATATGCACATTTTATTGACCTACTTGACGACATACGTTCTGTGAGGTCCTTAAGGACACTTTTTCGCTTATTTTTTTGTCGAAATTTCTAGGAATTTCTAGGCAATGTTGTAGGGTGGCAAAAGCAATAGAAACCGTATTTACTGCCTATAAAGAAATACTTGGTAACTTGGTTTTGGAATATGTTATGTAGTCACAGTTATTATAGTAACTAAGTAGTGATCAACTAATAATATACAAATCTGAAATAAAGGCTAATCTCTTTCGTTAGAACTACTTAGTGTTTAGATATATATTATATATTAGATATAAACACCTGACACGTCCTATCACGCTCGATCACATGTGGAAGGTTTCCTACGTTTCCTACCCCAAAACCAAATCAATATAGTACTCGTATATAGTTACACATCCAGTGTCATTTCGTTCCAGACGAGTCTTAGTAACGGCTTTGAATTTGCAACTAAGTTACATCAACCTAACTAATTATTGATCAATGATCAATGGACTCCATTAAATGTCTTAATGTAAACAGCGCTAAGTGCGAATATATATGAATTTGCATTATCAATTAGTTATCAACATATTATAGAAATGTAAACACTGTATTTTAATTGCTACCTTTTAGTATGTAGTAATATCAGTAATTATTAAGACTTGAACACACTTTTGTTCAGAGAGTATAACCTTAATGGCGCATTACATGTTCTATACATTATGTAATAAGATATTACATATTTAACAAATTATATGCGGCTTTAATTCACAATTTTCTTGGTAACTGAGATCTCCTAATTACTCGAACATATACCCATTTTCGGTATCTATATCAACTAGTAAAATTATATCTATTAACTGTCATTTTAAAAGTTAATGCAACTATTTAATACTTAGTCGGTAACTTTAAATATCAATATTCGTATATCATATAATTTACATCAAATGAAATCCGTATGCAAAATCGAAACCCAATTAACTTAATTTCAAACGAGAAAAAAATAGTACATCAACTTTTTTATCAGATTAAGCTGAAAAATTTAATTGAATCGAATTTAGTTACTAGAGTAAATTTAAAACAAAGTCCGAAATCTTAAATTTGACCGAATTATCTGTACAATCTGTGCATATTTATGAGTCGAAAAATTCAGCTTGGTCTAAGAAATACCTCTAAACCCTTTTAAATATGTACATATAACAAATTTTTAATTTTTAACAATTTTAATTTATTGATGGTCAACAAAGAGAATAAATAAATAGAACTTTTAAAGTCATCACAAGGTCAATAAAAAACAATACTTATAAAATAATGAAATTAAATTAAATAATAAATTAAATATATATATATATATATAAATTAAAGACATAAAAAACTTTCGATTAAACATGAAAGTAAAGTTAATTGAGAAATTGTCTAACGTTTCATTGTGGTTGCCTGTTGTTGTTGTTGTTGTTGTGGCCAGGACTGTCCAATCTGCTGCAGCTGGTGGAGATGGCAGGCGCTGAGTGGCGTTTGGGTGGAGGCCATCGCCTCCTGCAGGAATCGCACATAGTAGAGACTCAGACGGATTTGCCGATCCAAGTCCACGTCGTGCTGTTGCTTCAACTGACTGCACTGCTGATCCATGACAGCTTCCTTGGCCTGCCTGGCCCGGCGACTGAGGAGACAGGCCAACGTGTTGCGATAGGTGGTGGTCAGTGGTACGGTGGGGGCTGGTTTCCTTGGTAGCTCATCCAGCCAGGGGGCGAAAGAATGGACGCTTGGCGGACAGCTCCATGACAAAGCCAACATCATCTTCTTCATCCTGGCTGCGTTTACGCTTGAAGGCGGTGAACTTTTTGTGTTCATAGTTGGAGGCAGCCATTGTGTTGGGTGTATCCCTGTTCATCTAATGACAATTGTTGTTGTTGCCCGTTTGCTGTCGCCTTGCCGACTGTGCAGCCATTGTCCTCGGCATAATCTTTTATGCAACATTAGGTAATGGTCCAAATCGTAATGCGTACCCCAATTCAAAGCGTTTTCCCACCAATCCCCTTTTTCAGGTATTTCCCAATCGACTTCATTCATTCAAACGTGTGCCTGCACCTTGAACTAATCACCTTGTCTACCTGTGACCCCAAGTACCGTAGCAGCTTGTCAGGTAGCTTGTCCCACGGACATGGACATGGACATACAAATGGCCTAATCCGCCGGCTGCTGTTGCTGTTGCTTTAGCTGGGGTGTCATAAACCAGTTGTCCTTTTTCTTTTCGACTGTTTGTATTGCCAGCGATTTTCACTGGAAATACCTGTTGAGTGAACAGAGTCCCAGAACCAGGTCGGGAACTGTCTCTCTGTCTCTGTCTGTAATCCTGGCGCTCATATGGCCACGCTGTCTACAGCCGCCGCATTGTTCGGTTTTTTCTTTATGGCACCTTCTATTGTTCCAAATGATCCGCAAAAGCATTTATGACTTCAGCTTGTGAGATCTCTTCTGGGCCAGCTGAAATGTGCAGCAAGTACTTCTCGACCATCTTGTCGTCATCCCTAAGGGCTAAGTGCGTTTAGAATTATGTCGGATTTTTCATTCAATGCCCTGTCCTGTCCATTGATTTATGCGATGCCGTCGCAGTCACCTTGTGCTAAGCGGATTTATTTCAGGAGGGCTTGAGTCCTGCCCTCCACAAATGCTGAGTCAAGAGAGCACGAATTTCACATTTGTTATTTCTCAACTGATAAATTGCCACATTGTTTGATCACAATGTTCAATCTTCTCATTCCTTTAAGACCGGAAAGATTTTATAAGAGAAATGTAGTGCAATCATCTACTGTTTCTCCTACACAAACCTACCAGGAAATGTTTTCTTCTTCGGGTTGCACAACCAGATGTGATTCCAGACATGTTCCAGGAAAACGAAATCTAAGCAAAGTATTATCTTGGAAATTTTGTGAATGAAACCCTCTTTAGATAATTGCGTAACTGCCCAAATCTTTCTCACATATTATTTGGTTAAAGGTTTCGAAGTTCTTATGATTAATTCCCAAATAAATATAATATTCAGGATATAATTTGTGATAAATACCATTTAATATTCGTAGCCGTTGTTATTTTACAGATGAAAAATTAGGAACAATTTTGAAAACTAATAAATAAAGAGAGCTGCTTTGAAAATTGAGTACTATTTATAAATAAAATTTAAATTTATTGACAGTGAGTTGAAGAGTGGGTATTTATCCATCTTAGGTACCATATATGTCTATCAGAAGAAGTGGATTTTATAAAGGATAAAATATAAGTCATGTTTGGTACCTAGTCTTATTGATAAATTACTCAAAAAGTCTCTTTTCACTCCAAAATATGGATTTTCTGGTAATATACTCATAATTTTTGAAAAGCGGATGTTGCCTTATAGGTATTGGAAAGTTTTACTTATTCATAATAATGTGTAGATTTGAATGACTGTTTTAATCTCAATCAGGTATTAAATGATTATTTTTAAATATTAGTATTAAATCTGAAATATACATATAACATTTGTGTCTTGATTATTAGAAATTTCAAAGACTGCTTTATCAAATTTGTTATATTACTTAAAAATATTTTAGTTTTTTAAAATTCATTTTCCAAAAAAAATTAAAATTAATTTGATATATTTCAAAATTCATTTGAAAAGATACCGACAAGCATCAATAAATTGTCGAAATCTCAGAAAAGAAAATAGAATTAGCTGCAAATCTGTTAGATATAACGATATACATTCGTATGTCTGCTCAAAGAAACTAAGACACACGCAATGTTTCGGGAAAATCCCAATAAATTTCCATTCAATTGTCCATTGTTACTAAGCCGAGTCGAGCTGGGATGGAACTTAATGAGCCAGATTAGCGGTAAGCGAGATAAGAATCCATCGAGAGAATGCACGAACGGACCTCATCAAAGAACATTCCGGTCGCAGGCGCAGGCGCAGGCGCTGCACGGAATCTACGTCTTCTGATGAAAAAAATCTGGAGAAATACCAGGAAAATTGAAAGGTCGACAGACAGACAGAAAGAATGTACTCGGAGGTGTGTAGCTGTGTGGGTGCGAGCCAAGCACCGTTGAGAAAATGAAAAATTAATTACAAAGGATTTCTGTGTGTCGAGCAGGTAACAACATACAAACACATCGAGAAATGCTGGAACAAATCCTTTTAATTTTATCACAATGCAGACCCTTTTGTCAACGAAGTTTTTCCCATAAACAAGACGGCAGCACCTTAATGATAATTTCGGAGCAGGTAGACCGGGAACTGGACACGTATATAAGCAGCAGTTGCGCAGCGGAAGGAGCACAGTCAACCAACAGACATCAACGTAACAACATCAAAATATCAAAGAACATTGAACGATGGCACCTTCACACATGGATTATCCACACAACGACAACGAGAACGCGAACGAATCCGAATCGAATGTCGGTTATACGCATAAAAAGTTCAACACGGATTGCTACAAACATAAGAAATTTGGCAAACGCATCAGCAAGGATGACACGCCCACAGCTCCGCCTCTATTCCGTCCATATGCACTGAGTGAAAATACGCCAAGGAAACGTCGCCAGGAAGTGCAACAGCCGCAGTATCAACTACCGCCCACGCCACCCACGACGCCTCCACAGCAGCAACATCAGAAGCAGCAGCAGCAATATCAGCAGCAACAACAACACCACTTCCAACAACAACAACACCACTTCCAACAACAACAACAGCAACAGTTTTATGTGCCTACTGCCACGCCCACACCGGTGATCAATCATCAAGCCTACGCCTATGTACTACAAAAACAACGCACCGTACTCCAAATGCGCCAAATGCTAAGCATCAATCCGGATGCCAACACTTGGCCAACGGAGTTGCGCAATGCCCTTTACTCCATGCTGCAGAAATAAGTGGAATTGGTCGGGAGGTTTATGGATAGCTACTCCCCCAAGTCGGTGATTTGCCTAGCAACCAGTGATATAGTGATTTAAGTGCCCTGCGGAATGTATATGATATGAAATACTCAAACTTGAATGGACCACATTTACTTAGACTTAATAATTGTACATAAAATACTTGATTATTTACCATTCAAACAAAACCAAATAAATAAACTATTACATATGCATTAAAAAAAAATTACTTGAATTCTGGATAAATTGAGGAACAATGAAAAAAATAGTCAAGATTAATATAGTGAACTTAAATGATTTTAGGACAAAATTATAGTTAGTTCGATATCATCATCTGTATTCATGAAATTTGATGACCAAAAAAATAATTTTATTTGCAATTCAATAAATATTGAAATTGAATAGGTTTTTAATTTTTCAGATTAGCATTTTAAATTAAACAATAATTTTGAATTTACATTGAATCAATTGACATTTCATTCAAAATGTTAAATTAGAGACAAGATTTCAGTCAGCAGACTCAAAGATTCGAAAAATAAAGATTTTTGAAAAAAAAAACTAATTTTTCTTACTAGGTAGTAGCCTTTTATCGACCCGATTGTGGGTATTTAAAATTGGTTTGCAAGCAATTCATGAAGCAATAGAACTTTTAAAATGAAGTACAATAGGATATTGGACTTAGTAATTACAGTCAACTCCTACAAATACCCTAAAAATACACATGAAGAAGGTACCTTCATTTGGTGACAATAATCAAAGTAATCAATAGCTCAATTACATTTAAGTTTAAAAAAGTCAATTAAATTGGGACATCTAAATTTGGAGATACATTATATTGAATGATTGCAAACATTAACTTTTAAACTGAACTAAATAGAACTCTTAAACAATTACTACGTCTTGGCTTATAGTCTACATAGAGTTATTAAATCCGAGACGATCGAATACAGAATTCGACTGAACCCGTGGCCTTTGCCCAGCGTTCACGCTTGAATGCCGACGTGGAGCTGAATGCTGCGGCTTGGGATCACGTTGCTGAGCTCGCTGTGGTGGTGGTATTGAAGCGGCCGCTGACGACACATTGCCCAAACGTTTGTGGACGGGCAGCGTATCCTGTCGTGTAAGTAACTCATCGCTGCGCATGCGTATTGCTTTGCCCTTCACAGGGCTAAGACGTGCTCCTGGCTTCTTGGGCGGAGAGGCCTTAAGATTGTAGGTTTTGCGTGTGGCATGCAGTTTGGAAACTATGAATGAAATAGATTAAGTTAATTCGATTTTAAGTGCATAAGAATTCAAGCTCACCTAGACCTAAACGTGACTTTATATTGCGTGCAAAGTTGTTGTTGCCACGCGACTTGTAGGCCGCATGTGGAGCGATTTCTCGCACCTCTGCCGTCGAGGCAAATTTTACAATTTTCTCTGTGGGCATATCTACGTCACGTTGTTCACCATCACTTACATCGCTATCCATATCACTGTACGCATCCTCAACTTCCTCATCATCCATGCTATCGTCGCTATCGTCGCCCCGTTTCAATGGCACCTTGTGCACCAACATCACCTTCTGCTGCGGCAGACGTGCAACAGGAGTGACTGTGTTTTTAGCTTTGACTATGGCCGAG
Source organism: Drosophila rellima (assembly GCA_035043635.1). NCBI lineage: Eukaryota > Metazoa > Arthropoda > Insecta > Diptera > Drosophilidae > Drosophila > Drosophila rellima. The sequence goes on from JAWNMV010000890.1 coordinate 19,500,612, forward strand.
TTCCGTTTGGCGCCGCTGTTCATGTTGCTTTGAGTATTCTTTAAAATCGATTTAATTTCCTTGGCAAGACCTGTATTTTGCTGTGCTGCATCGAGCGATTGCTTCCCACCGAGACGAGCAAAAACCGAGTTATTGCTTGAGGGACCAGACACTTTTGGGTTGGAGGATTTATGGACGCCAGTGATGTGTACACGTACATTGCTCTCGCCGCTGCTGGAGACAATGCCCTCCTGAGAGCCATCATCACATTTGGTCTTGTGCAATCTGGCAAAGACGTCCGTCTTCTTAGTGCTGCTCACACGATCCGAGTATACTGAAATAAATAACAACAAATCTCATTTTCTCCTCTTAATCTTTTTAAAACAGATCTAGGGTATTTTTCCCCGGCTGCACAATGAATACATAGACAGTAGGATTAGTACGTTATAACTTACACTTCTCTCTCTTGGCCAAAATCTGCTTGCTGCGCTCTGTGGTACCAGACGGTAGAGTCACCTTATATTTGCCTTCATGCTCGGGAAGCACTCGACGAGCGGGCTTTGTTGGTGGTGTTGTGCTGCCTGTTGAAGCTGTTGTTGACTTACTGCTGGGCGGCGCTGGGGTTATAGTAGCACTGCTCTTGGCCTTGGGCTTGGGCCGCGGTGTCTCGGGTGTCAGCATCTTGTCTAGTGTATGTTGATCGCTCACTTGCTTAGAGTGACGCAATATGGCTATAATATCGCCCATTGGCGTGATGCCCATCTCACGCAGATATTCCTTGTTTAAATCTAGCAACATGTCTTCCTGTATGCGATTCTCGACAAATATATGGGCATAGCTTGCCGCAGCTGGCGATGGAATTCCCCCGGCGTTGAAAAACTTCACCCATCGCGCTGTAAGTTTAGCAGTTTTAGTAAATCTGTAATTAATAGTCGTTTTGTACGCACCTGCGCTTGACTTTGACATGTTTGGTAGTGGATCACACACTTTTATATTGAATAATATCACTTTTTTTAATAAATATATATTTATTTTTCACATTTATGCAGCCCCATAGAATGGTTCGGAATAAGTTCAATTGAACTGTTCACAAAACTGTACAAGCGAACTCAGTTCTTCATTTAGTTCGACGCCTTTTTTATTATACTGTTATTAACAACAAACACTGTTTTTCGGGGAAAAATGTGCTTGTAATAGTATATGTTAATTAAACCGAAATTTATCTATTAATAAATATATGTTAAGAATACAAAGTTAAGACTACAGCTTGATTTTTTAAATTAAGGAAATGGTACTTTGCGTTTGAATTTGGCGTTCGTACTTTAACAGAGAACTACTGTTGTTGCTAGCAATGGTTGTGGCAATAACAGAAGAATTCGCTGTTGTATCTATGTGGTGGCTTGTCGATAAATACACTGCTATCGATTAATGCATTGAACAGCTGACGATAAGAACTCGTTAGAGCACCGTAAACAACGCTCTCTGCACGTGCCGCATTTACTTAAAGTTTAGAGTAAAATTCGTATTTTATTATGTCGGGTCGACTTGAACTACTCAGTGAGCAGGGCCTACGTCTCGATGGTCGACGACCTCACGAGCTGCGACACATCAAATGCAAGTTGGGCGTCTTTGAACAGCCCGATGGCAGCGCCTACATGGAACAGGGAAATACGAAGGTCTTAGCCGCCGTCTATGGCCCACATCAAGCAAAGGCCAAAAAGACGGAGGGCAACGATCTGATCATTAACTGCCAGTACAGTCAAGCCACGTTCTCCACATCTGAGCGCAAAAACCGACCACGCGGCGACCGCAAATCGCAGGAGTTCAAAATGTATTTGCAGCAGGCATTGAGTGCAGCAATTAAATCCGAGTTGTATCCACGTTCTCAAATCGATGTGTATGTGGAGGTACTGCAAGCAGATGGTGCCAACTATGCTGTATCATTGAATGCCGCCACACTGGCACTCATTGATGCGGGAATTTGCCTAAACGAATTTGTTGTTGCCTGCACAGCATCATTGAGCAAGACCAACATTCCGCTAACGGATATATCCCATGTCGAGGAGGTCTCTGGCGGGCCCAAGCTAACTATAGCGGCACTGCCCACTGCCGAGAAGATTGCATTTATGGAAATGAGCGAAAGATTTCACATCGATCATCTGGAGACGGTCATTGAGACGGCAATGGCAGGTTGCCGTGAGATTAGAGACATCCTGGAAGCGGCCGTTAAGGAACATCTTATACATATTGGCAGTGCAGCTGACTGGGCACGTGTGTGTTGAAATAAATTTCGTAATTACTAACATTGCTTAGATATTTAATTAATAACCGGCGAACATTCAACTAGTTTTTATCGGCTGCCTCTTGTATAGGCTGCCACGTTTCCAGCAGTTCCACCAGCTTGTTCCTGCGCTGTTCCAACTGTAGACGTTCGATGAGCCCGCTGAGCTGCTGTCCTCCCTCAAGGAAGCCACTCAAATTGTGCAGTGTGCCACCCTGTTGCACACGATGATCCGTTACGCGATCCTGCACAAAATTGTAGGTTCGAATCTTTTCATTACGGTTTAGGTTGCCCTGTTGCGCCTTGCGTGTCGCCTGTTTACTCGCCTCGGCACTTTCCAGTTGCTGTTGCATGAGCTTTGCCTGGAGACGCTTGATAGCCAGCTCCCTGTTTTTCAGCTGTGAACGCTCCGACTGCGCCTCTACAGCCATGCCCGTGGGCAGATGCACAATACGCACCGCAGAATCTGTGGTATTTACATGTTGTCCACCGGCTCCACTCGCACGTTTCGTCTCAATCTTAAGATCACGCTCGGCAATATGCACATGTACATCAGCGGGTCGTGGAATAACCGTGATTGAAGCAGTGCTGGTGTGGATACGTCCAGATTTCTCGGTAGCCGGCACACGTTGCACTCGATGCACTCCCGCCTCATAACGCAGCCAATTGTAGGCCTCTGGATCGTGGACCAGCAAATTGGCATGCCGTAAGCCACCAATGTCAGTGGTTTCATGAGCAAATTCTTCGTACTCCCAGCCCATGTGCTCAAAATAGCCGGTGTACATGTCGTACAGCTCCTGGGCAAATAGCATGGCCTCTTGTCCGCCGGCTCCGGCATTCACTTCAAAGATCAGCGCCGGATAGACCTCATTATCGGCGAGTGTTAGCAGCTCCTGCAGCATTGCTTCCTCCTGTTTGCGCAACAGATCTGTGTATAACTCATTTTCTTCCTGCATCAGCGTCCTCATGTCCTCATCCTTCTCAGCAGCCAGATCCTGAACCGATGTTATGTTACGCTGCAATGCTCGGTGCTTTTCGAGTGAATTTACAACGCCATCCAGCCGGGAAAGACGTGCATATTCCTTGCTGTTGCCGGCTGCACTCACGCGCAACGCGTAGTATTCCTGACGCAGCGACTCCAGGTATCCTTGAAGTTTATCGTTCTGGAAACTGAGCGGATCCGTGCTGGCCCAGCGTCTTAAAAGACATTGGGAGCGTACATTCAACAATTTACGAATGAACATTATCACACAACAATGTTTATGTTGGTTAAATAACTGTTTGATAGAGAAGGGCAGTATTTTTGTCACTGCTACTTGTCACAAGTATTTCAAAGTACCCGCGACCAAGTCACCGAATGATCTCCTTGTCACTATTCACTCCGACATAAATACAATTTTCGTCCAATTAAATCACTCACATTCATCGAAAGTATTTGGTTAAATTCATATTCATTATTTATTTAATGTATCACAGTCACAGTTATCACTCTGAATGCCCAGAGGCTGCCACCTTGTTTTTCCAAAGTTTGGATAAGGCTGCCACACGGTTACTTACTGTCTATGCAGTAGAGGTAGTGCTCTACCATCGATAGTTCCCACCCTCTACTATGCAGGCAGCACTGCAGAAGAGAAAGATGTTCGTGTGTAAATTATTTAGTTAATTTATGATATTGGCCATATCAGTGCAATATATAAATAATATTTGCCAAGCAAAGTGACTACAGCATTAGATACATCAATAACAAAAGGAAGCTGTGCAATACACAGGAGCTAAATGCTTAGTTATTTTCAGCTTTATGTCTATGATTATGTGGGTGTGTGTCTCTCTCCCTATGTGCGTGTGTGTGTGTTGTGCTTGATTAATGAAAACAGTTGTGTTCGTAGTGGTGTAAAGTGCAACAGTAGCAATTAAGTTTAATTAACTCATAAATTGGATGTGAAAAGGCAGTCAGAGTGCATTTATATAAAGTCAAAAGCAGCCGCATCAAGAGTGTAACGAAATGCCTCCGCTGAAAAGCTATTCAATACACCATGAATTCAATGCAAATGCAAATTGTCACAACGGCAATGACAACACCACCGATAACGATAACGATTATTTCAATCAGCCTGCAGTTGCTGCGGCTGCTGCTGCCAGCACACAACGCACAAATCTACCCTCGTATTGCAACGCCCAATATCCGTTTAAGGTGTTGGCCAACCTTAATCAATTGCGGGAACAATCGCGCTTCTGTGACGTTGAAATAATCGCGGGCGAGGCCACATTCAATGCACATCGCGCAGTACTGAGTGCATCTAGTGCATATTTCGAGGCAATGTTTAGGCCTGAACTGGGCCTAAATGAAGTCAAACAGAAATCTGTGGTGTTGCATACAATTGATGGCGATATATTGCATATACTCTTAGACTTTATCTACACTGGACGTTGCGAGATAACGCAGGTGAGCCCTGCACTTCCACCTTGGTCACTTCAAAGTTTTACAGCGATCTTTCTTCTTTCAGTCCAATGTGCAGGAACTTCTCGCTGCAGCGGATATGCTGCAGTTGAACGAAGTGGTCGATGGCTGTTGTGAGTTTCTCTGCCGGGAACTGCATGCCACAAATGCTTTGGGAATCTTACGCTTCGCGGAAGCGCACAATTGTGAATCACTGGCAAAAAGTGCAATGAACTTTGTGCAAGCCAACTTTCCAGCGGTAATTATAAAAATGTATACCAAAAAAGTTAGCATTGTTTCCGCCCGGGTTCGAACCGGGGACCTTGTGCGTGTGAAGCACACGTGATAACCGCTACACTACGGAAACGATGTAAGTTAGTTTGCCAAATGAAACCTCTATGCCACCGGGAAAAAGGGAATTCATCCCGAGGTTCTTGACTATTTTAAACTATTTATAGTTCAACATTTTTGGATCGCTTCATGTTTGTTCCCTAGAATTCGATTTAAATGCTGGCAAAGTTTTTATCAGCTATGTTTTTATTCGTATACAATAAAGAAAATGAGTTCTTTAATAACTTAAGGTTCGCCTCCCGGCTGTAATTTTCTATGCTGTTTTTTTGAAGAAACATTTTTTAAATATTTTAAATTGTTTTTTTTATTTAATAGATAACTCTGGAGGATGAGTTTCTGGAAACACCACAGACCTTGTTGTCGCAGCTGCTAAACTCGGAACTGTTACGCGTGGACTCCGAATCGCAGGTGTTCCAGGCAGCACTGCGCTGGATCAAGCACGATGTGACGCAGCGTCGTTGCTACGTCTTCGATATACTTTCGCATGTCCGCATGGCTCTGGTGCCAGTTAAGGTCATCGATAAGGCGCTGAAGGATGATTGCCGCGACATGTCTGTGAAAATAGCGCTGCGTTCCATATGCCGGGACATTGCCTCGAAACGTGGCCAGCTGGTGCCTTTGAGGGTCTGTCCTCGTCAGTTGGCCAAAAAGAATATCTACATTATCGGTGGCTCGCATCGTGACACACCGCGCACTTGGAACACCGCAGACTGCACATTCGAAACGGTGGCCAAATTTGATATATTCCGACGCGAATGGACTGAGACGGCACCAATGGAGGTGGGCCGTATTCTGCCGGGAGTTTCGGCACTGAACGGCAAGATCTATGTGGTCGGTGGAGAACGTGGCTCCCAAATATTGGCTAATGGCGAGGTATATGATCCACAAAACGATATCTGGCAGCCCATAGCACCGATGATTGTGCCCCGCTGCGAATTTGGACTGTGCACCATGGGTGGGAATCTGTTTGCAGTGGGCGGTTGGATTGGTGACGATATTGGCGGCACTATGGAGTGCTATGATCCAGAGAAAGATCTGTGGAAACTTATTGGCAGCATGCCTCAGCCACGTTTCAGCATGGGCGTGGTCAGTTTCGAGGGTCTGATCTACATAGTCGGTGGATGCACAACAACAACTCGACATTTACCGGACTTGATTAGGTAATATTTGAAGTATATTCTATAAATTACTATTATATTTATTAATTTGTATTATCATTGGCTTTAGCTACAATCCCGTAACCAAGGAATGGACGCAATTGGCGCGCATGCAAACGGCCCGTTGTCAAATGGGCGTCGCTGTGCTGGATCGTTATTTATATGTGGTGGGTGGCAGCAGCATTACCCAGGATACCCTCAGCACGGTCGAACGCTATAACTTTGACGATGACAAATGGTCAACGGTCTGTGCTCTTAACGTTCCACGCGCCATTCCCGCTGTTGCCGCCGCCGACGGTTTGCTCTATGTAGCTGGCGGGGATCAGGTTAGTTATAAATGCATATATAATTAATAACAACTGAAAACAACTTAAATGTCACCTCTTTTCTTTTGTCAGCCCTGTGAGGTGAACTTCTACCGTGCCCAGGTTACAATCAGCGCCGTCGAATGCTATGATCCTCTGTCGGATACTTGGAAAAATTGTCCCGATTTGCCCGTCAGCCGTTCCGAGGCAGGTGCTGTAGTTGTATAGAGACAGCTCACCTGCCTGAAAATCCAACAACGTTCTCACGTCCTATAAACTTGTTTTAAGCACTTTCAATTTACACACAACAAACAAACAAACTCACTCCATACACATTTTATATTATGTGTATTACATTGTATACGTTGGACACATCTCACTCTATCCCAATCAAAGTTGAACGTAGTGCTCTCTACAAAACCAAAGCTAGACACTTTATTATGGTTGACGTTTTCGAAATGTAGCTCAGCTAATTCATCCCAGTTAAGTATTATCTAGTAGTTAGTCAGGAAAGTAATAACAATAACAGCAACAGCCGGCCTCTGATTGTTCCCTAGTTAAAGTTGACCAATAACAAAGTAAATAAAAATATATAAAATTTAATTCGCATGGCAAAAATGTATATCGACGTATCGTAATTGCTGAAAATTGTTCAACTCAAGCCTATTGATTGTTTATGTTTAATCAATTTATCATTTAAAGCAACCTAAGTGAAAATCAAATATCGCCAGCATTGTTGGCGCGTTCTTAAAAAGTGCGTGTCAGAAAATAACATTGTATTGTATCTCATTTATGAGAATTAAAAGTACCAAAAAACGAAAAGCAAACATTCAAAAAGAATCAAACTGTATTAATAATAGATGTATTTACGAATAATAAATGTATAATGCATAACAGATCAAAGCTTTTTATTAATTAAATAAATACATCTTGATTATGATGGTTTATAGCTAGCACAAAAGTATCGCATCCCAAATTGACCAAATTTCTTTTCCAGCATCAAAAATGTAATCAAAGTTTACTAACAACCTCATTCAAGATTTTATTTATTACTAATGACCCGACAACATAAGTCGTCAGGCACAACTAAAAATTCATTTTAGACTCATTAGAGTGCTCCTCTCCACGGAAATCTTTAGTAAAAGGCGAAAGATTTATTCGACAACTGAAGAGAAGCCAGAGTGAATTGAAACCAGTAACCAACCTACCACTACTACCTTACAAAGCTTGAACCACTTGAGGATTATAAGGTACATGTATTGCAGACAGACTGCGCCTCAAAGTAGGCAATACACAAATGTTCTCTCTTAGGATTTCTGTTGCCAGAATTTTACCGTTAAAAATAGTCAGATTTGCAAATAGGTATTTACAAAAAGCATAAATGCACCCAAAACAAAAAAAAATCATTGATGTTTTTGTAACGCGTTATTTGAAACCTTTTAAAAATTGCTAAAATGGCAAGCATTGACATCACTGGTGTGGAGCCAGTTGAGTGCTGCAAAACACGAAAAAGAAGATATGGCTTAGTGTTGATAAATCATTCATTCAATGTTATCGCAACATATCGATAAGTGACAATGCATTCAAAATAAGATGCGATTGAAGAAAAATGTTTGAAATAAATAAAAATAAATTTAATTCTTAATTAAGCATGTTAATTTTTAGTTGGCTGTGCAACGTTCGTGAAGTATGATGGATGCCGAAGCAATCATTGCGAAATTTAAATCTAGTAACATTTAAATGTTTTGGTTTTAGTCAGATTTTGTTTGTCTGTCTCAAAATTGTGCTGCTATTTTAGCAGCTGCTAAGGTCTTAACTATGGAACCCACCTGCTCGCCTCACCAGTCAGCCGATGAGGACCAATCCGCCAAGGCTACGCGACGACGTCGTCGGCAAGAGAAACGCCAGAAGCGATTAGAGGACACAAAGCTATCGCTGTTTGCCACGCCCTTTTCGAACTATCGTCTGCCGGTGTCTGTTGCCTCGACGGATCTAAATCTGTTGCAGTTGAGCCGCTATGATTCTCTCGCGGATCGCGACCGCCACCCGCCACTTTATGTGGTGCCAGATCAAAAGTCGCAATGGGCACGTCTGCGGATGGTATCGTGCCCGGTGCACGGCTGCTCCTGTTCATTAGATCCAAATGGTTGGCTTGCCCACTATCTGAACGTGCATTTGACTAGGCTGGGAATGTCCTTTGTGGATGTGCCATTACCCACTGAGAAACAAACACTGCGTGCCACCTGCCATATCGATAGCCTTGAGTATGATGTCAATAAATTGCTCGGAGTGTATGGCTATCACCGTCTCGGACTCAATCCGCTCAATTGTCCACGGAATACGCTTCTGCCAAGGGAATACCGCAAATTCTCGCAGCACGGTGTCCTCATGCTCTTTGCTTGCCGCACACGGCATTCCCTGCTCTGGCAACGCAAGCAAATGGATGATGTGATTGCCATTTGGATATCAACTCCACTGCAGGGCGTAGCCATATCATTGCGCTGTGTGGTGCAGCCTGCAGAATCTACACGCTGCTATTCCAAACGCATTAAGGCACGTCCATTGCCAACATCAGCGGTGCAAGCATCGCCCTGTCGTGACTTCATCAAGACCGATAGCAACGTCTTAGTCATCAGCTGTCAAGATCTCTGGCAGCTTATGTCGCTCAATTCCAGTCAGCAGCTGCTCCATGTGGAGCTGCACGTGACGGGCGAGCAGAAAATCTAAACTGGGTTCCAAAAAATCTTAGCAGCTAACAATATAAACAGCACATTTCTGGCATAAGCTATAAATAAATTTTTATTGTTTTTTTTTGGCAATAACTATAGTACACACAAACTGTTAATTGTTTAACAAACTAAGCACGTGAAACATAATGATACATAAGATATATATAATATATTTAGATTTGCACTAAGAAAAGGATACGTTTATCAAGCTAAACTGAATTCTGGAGATTACGCATTGATTATGTTATGGGATGGCTCCCAAAATTAGGAGCTCATCGTTAGCAACGTACAATTGAGAGGAGTTCCTCAATACACAATTCAATAAGCATTAGCCTTAGATATATTTCGTACAATTTTGGTCGAGTTTCACACTCGGTTACACTTAAAATATACAAGGGGAGGAATTTACAATTTTTCGGCCTACATTACGTAAAATTTAGATTTAAATACGCTACGTGACTATATATAAACGTATATATATAGTGGTATTAGTTTTTTTGTTAATTTTAACTGTTAGTTGGACGCATGAATTTAAAAGAAAGTAAAAAAAATGCAAAGGAATCGAACCAATTAAAAATGAACGAATCAAACTAACGAAAAAGTTGATAAACTAAAAACACATTAACTAAATATTGCTAAACGCCTTAACAAAGTAAAGCAGGGATCTAGCCCGCCTTATGTGTTTGCTTTTGCCGCTGCAGCGCCTCGAATGCTTCAATTTCCTTCTTTTCTTTGGCTTGATTTCGGCGCTCGTATTCCAGCCGATGGGAGATGATGCGCTCAACAATGCGCTCCGTGGTCATTTCGTTGCCGGAGTCGAGCAGCTCAAAAATGGCCCGCGTCTTGGGCACAGCATACGGATCTATTTTACCATCCTCCATCGAAATCGGTGTGCGACCATGGCAGACAATATCAATTTTAAAATGATCAAGCAACTCCTCGGTAACACAATAAGGTGCTCCAATCACCACCTCGTTGACAAACTGAAAAATGTGAATAATTTAATTAAGAAGTGTTCAACTAAATTCTTTCATTTTTTTTTTAAGAACTCACCTTGCAGGCCAGAACACTGAGCACACGCTCGTGCAGATTCATAATGGGATAGTTGCTGCCCTTGTATGAGTTGACAACGGGATCTGTGTGCAGTCCCACAATCAAATAATCACCCAGTTTGCTGGCCTTCTCCAGGAAATCCAAATGACCCACATGGAAGAGATCAAAAGCGCCGGCAACATACACCTGTAAGCCAGAAAATTATAAGTAAATGTTTTTCAATTCTTTAAATATATATATTTACAATCTTGTCGTTGGTATTGGGTGATTTGCCATCGCTGAACTGTATAATCTTCTGTGTTGTGGGCAAAAATTGACTGCAGCCGGTCCAGGGACTCTTAGCTGATGAATCCTGACCCATGTTCGATGAACCTAAACGGGATTGCAGTTGTTGAAGTTTTAAAAGATTTGCTGTTGTTTCTTTTTAGCGAATTTGGAAATTTCAGATTTTTTGTTTTGTTTTTTTGATTTTTGGCAACAGACATACATATATGAGCAATACATTATATAGCGCAATTTACAGTTAGATTTCGATTTGATATTTCATTTCGATTTGCAGGTTTTGATAGTTTCGTTTTTTTTTTTTTTGGGTATTCATTTTTGAGCGCGGGGCGGCAGCACGCACGGGATTTGATTTTTGAGATTTAGTTCATAGGTTTTTGATTTTGATAATTTTTTGAGTTTTGAGTTTGGTTAGTGGTAAACAGTGCGTACATAGAAATAAAAAGAAGAGAAATAGTAAAGATGTAGAGAGCGAAAATAAAGCAAATGTTTCGTTACGTTCAACGAATGCTACAGGCCAAGGGGCAAGTGTAACGGGAAGTCAAAAGAAATTTCAACCAACTAAAATCTAAACGTGCGTGGCCCCAATTTTGTATTAACTAAAATTATAACAAGTTTAACTTTGCATCTCTCTTCATACTTGGGAATGGGTGTGAATTGTGTGTATGTTTGTGAGTTTGCATGCAGGGCAATTAAAGAATCAGAAAATATATAAAAAAAAAAACGAAGAGTTTCCAAGTAAATGAAAATAAATGTTAGTCACAATGTAAACGAAATTCATGATAAACAATCTGGCTGATGAGGAGAGGAAGGGAGGCGAGCACATTAATGAATGCAACTTAAAGCTAAGAAAGTGCCTATAAAGTGTAACAAGCGAGGGCTACCTTCTTTCTCGATATCATATTCGGCGGAGCCCTGGCGGAAATGATTGCGTGTCAACAACAACATGCGACCCACAAGGTCTGTGGTCGAGACGCCAGCGGTGCGCTTGACTTCCCTGTCGGCGAAAAGAGAGAGAGGTTAAAGCCTTCACGGTATAATAAAGTGAAATCAAGGCTTACTTGTAACGATTTGCCGACTTGACCAGATGATATGTGTCCACGCCCTCGGCGGTCATTGTTATGTCATCTGTAAAGATCACAATTGATTAAATTAAATTCTAGAATTAAGTTTATTAAGCCATCTAATGAACTGCAACTGAAAAACAAGCAATCATTTTAATAATACACAAGCTTACTGAGGCATAACGTTGCTATCGATAACTTTATATATTTAAAGTCTCGAAAACAATAAGTAAGCATTACTCGTAGTTTGAAATTTATTAATACTATCAATATAGAAACCAACTTATGGAAAACTATCAATAACTTTATTTTAAATTTAGGGAGAACAATAAATAAACTTTGCTAAAAGTCGTAGTTTTAAATTAATGAATACTATCAGTATAGAAACCAATTTCTGGAAAACTATCAATAATTTTCGATCCTAAAAAGTTGTTTTAAGCTTTGTTAAACATTTTAGGAGGTATAGGGATAAGCATTGCTAATAATCTTCGGAACAACTCAAATGGTAAACCCTAAATTTTTAAATCTGGTGGAGTTTCAAAAATAATATTATAACCAAACACTTTGAAGCTCTGAAAGTTATTTAAATGCTTTTTTGCACTATAACATTTTAATAGATAACAATGATTTTTATAACGATTTATTTCAGTTATAAAAATGTAGAACCATTTAAACTTACCGCCATGCACACAAAAATCACAGTTGTTTCGATCGAGAACCTCCAATGTGGTCACATACGGTGCCCCGAGAACCACCTCGTCCACCCATTTGATGCCCTTGACCATTTTGACGCGCTCCTCCTCGGTGAAGACGGGTGGGCCCTTGTGTTTGGTGATCTCCTCATCGGTGTGTATGCCCACAATCACCTTATCGCCAAGTGCTTTGGCTTGTCGCAGGGAATTGGCGTGCCCAAAGTGCACCATGTCATAGCTGGAAATCAGAGTGCAGACATTTAAATTCATTCCATAATTGCTATCTGCAACTTGTACATTATTCTTCTTCCCTTTAACCGCCCACAAAACAACAACAACGACAGAATAGAAACATGCTTTTATATGTTTGGTCTTATCAATTTCAGCGGAAGAGAGATAGAAACAACAGGCAGGAAATAATGCCTCTACTTTTCTGTTGGGCCTTATCAACATAGCGTGTGCCGTTAACAACTCTGAAAGCAAGTGTAATTTGACAATTACTTGTCACTTTCTTTTGCACACGTTGAGTGCTAACATTCTCCAATTCTCCAAATTGGTTGCAATGGATCTATACAACTAAAAGCTTTTAGTTTACAAATTCGAATTAGAGAGAATAGAGAATAATTTTTGATTTATTTATTATGACCCGACAACATAAGTCGCCAGGCACAACTAAAAATTCATTTTAGACTCATTAGAGTGCTCCTCTCCACGGAAATCTTTAGTAAAAGGCGAAAGATTTATTCGACAACTGAAGAGAAGCCAGAGTGAATTGAAACCAGTAACCAGCCTATGACTACTACCCTAATAAGTTTGAACCACTTGAGAATTATAAGTTACATGCTACAAACACAACGCACCCTTAAGTAGGCAATACACATAAATGTTTACCCCTAGGATATTTATTGCTTATAATTCTCAACCAGTTTCCCTTTTCACTTCTAAATTGAAATTCTGACCAAATTTCTTTAGCCGACTTTAAACTATTCTATTGTCTTTAGTTGACCTTCAACTCGAGAACTATAATTCGTTAAGCACGTTAGATATATACTAAGCAAGTATTAGCTAGTTTATATTACATTGATCTCTAGTTTACAATGAACCGAAACGACCTTGTTGAATTACAACGTTGTAATCCGTGGCTCAGTCTGATTCACTGGGGACATTTGGCTAGTTTGTCAGATAACCCGCGCTGACTGAGATCATTCTGGCCCTGTTCCACATATAGCAACTATGTATTATCGCTTTGCAGGGCAGACTCTACATATACATAAGTAAAAGTTTTCCATTCAATTTCATAGCATAGCCGGGTTCAAATACCTCCCTCGATAGTGAAACTGGAAATCAATCAAGGCGCGTGTATGACATCTGACATCGAGGCTTTTTAACACAACAGACAATCAGACAATCAGACAATGAAACAAAATGAGTTAGAAAAGTGCAGTTTTCAATTAAACCAAAAAATACGTTTATTAGTTATACAATTGATTATCTGTCACGTACGATAGTGTGATTACCATAAAAAGCATTTCAATGTGTAAATAAAGCAAAGTTCGGACAAGTCAACGTCTCAAGCCAAGTCTGGTTTGATGAAGACGGACATTATAATAGACAGCACCGGAGGGGGGGTAAAGGGAGGGATGTGTTAGTTTCCCCTCAACACTGCGATTGCTCCACTTTTTCTTTGTACGCATAGCCCCAGCGGCGTCGCACTTTGGACACGATCATCAGTTGCGAATATTGAAGCGTATATATAGAAAAAGTCAGCGAGCGGAGAGAGAGAGAGAGAGAGAGAGAGAGGCATATATGGGGTATACGACAAGTCAAGTCGATGCTTTCGTTGATTTCTCATTTTTGAATTGCCCAGTGCGAGTATCATTAATGTCTACTATATGGAATGTCTTAATCGCAATGCGATTCTAGCCAAAAATACACGTGCCACGCTTTGGGCTTTCGACGTGACGACCAGCTTAAATTGTTTTTCAGCCTTGTTTAATCTTTATTTTTTTTTTTTGAATTTTCATATGCAATTTGAAAGAAGCGTGTCGAAAGTACTAAAATATGTTCATGTGAATATCTTTATTGCTATTCAAATTATTACCTGACTTTTAGCGTTTAACTTCTTAACCATTAAATTGTAAGCCTTTCAATGCAACTAACACTATAAATATAACATTAGGTAACCGTCTAAAATACGAAAAAATTTATTGAATTTTCTCGATATTGCCAAGTCAAAAATCTTACTTTTTTTTTTAATGCAAATAGTAAATTATTGGTTGATTATTTTAAATAGTGAGAGGAATTTAAACGTTTTAAATCATACAAAAATACTATATAATTGATGAATGGAAATTGAATTAAATAAATTAAACAAATGTTTAGCTTTTTCAAGTGTTTCTTATCTTACATTTCCCAAACAAACTGTTAAAGGAAATTAAAAGTGTGCCTGTCGATCTTAACTACAAAGTACATATTAACAATGTTTCCGATATGTTTGTACAACACGAATAGGCTTCTTTATAATTGTATGGTCGATATCTGATATCAGTCAGAAGATACGATATACAACGAGGTCAAAAGCAGGACAGTATCTAACAATAGTATCAATAATTATTGACATATGTACGAATCGAATCAAAGAATCGAAGCAGTTAAAGACATAAATCGATATTGTGATAAGTCACCCACACTTGGCAATTTGACCAAATTTGTAATCAGATTTCAGGCAAGGGCCATAAAATGGAACATGATAACGCGTTGAAAACGTCATCGTTATCGACTCGGCAGACTGGCTAGCCAAATACCGATTGGGCCACGACAATTAGTAATGCTAAACGTAATAAATATAGGCCACAATATTATATAAACGAATTCCTGTTTAAACGTATGTCATATCAGAATTCTAAATATAATATAATGCTCGCCCAATGCGACGTCATTCAATCAGCAACATGTTGAAACCAATTTCAATCGAAAATATTTTTGAAATTTCCATTAAAATGTCGCTGATAACGGGATTCATAAGTGGCCCTAACAACCAGCAGTAGCTATGTTAGGTAGAATCTCAGTTCCAGCTCCCCGGCTGGTCATTCATTAAATCGACAATAAGAGCTCAGAACTTTGCTCCCGGAGATTTTGTGAGACCACAGAAATATGTGTCGAATGGGAAGCTTATGTACATTCTATATAAATATATATTTTTATATACATATATATATAAATACATTGTCCACATGTGCTGTAGGAGGGATCGAGTGCATCACACAACGTACTGGGGTCTTTAATCAATTGAGTTAAAGTCGTCCGTTTGCTGATTAAGAAAAATATCACGCGATTCAGGGTAGAATTTGCGCTCTCGCTGATAACTGAGCACTGAAATAATAATATAGCTTAAGTACTTACATACATACATACTCATCAACATACATACATATATAAAATGTAAGAACTCATAATCGCATAGCAATTGCCCAAGGGGTTTACAATTTGTTTGGGAATAGTTTTTTTTTATTGGGGTTTCAAGTTCATTGACTCAATTTGGAACTACACTGCGATGCTGCCTGAGCATTGCGTCAATGATCTTTGCCATTGATAGGGAGGAGGGAGGGGAAAGGAGAGCCGATTTAATTTCCATTTGAACCATTGCGGAGGTTAATGGGCTGCTTCTGTATAAACAATTTATAAACATCTGTAAATACATATTTTAACAGTGGCATGCTGTTGAATGGATTTTGCGTGATTTGATTACGGTGGCGTCTTTCCTTATCAGTTTGTAGCGCTCCCCGGTGCTACCATTGACCCATTGCACCCATCTGGGGACACATATCATACTATATTTAGTAAATTCACCCCGGAAATAGATTATTTCTGACAGGTTCCCATTTATTACTTATGCTCATTAAGAAAAGTTTAAATAAATCACTTGAGAATTTAAAAAAAAAAACTATTTGCAATTATTTGTATTCTTAGTTAGTAATTAAATATATTATTTACTAAGTAACATTCTAGATAGAGATCTGACTAATAAACAAAGAATCATTTCAATGACCTATTTTTGTTTATAGAAAATTTTATTTAATATTTTATATTTTATTTATTTTGAAATAGCTCGTCTTAATTTTTAATTCAACATTTGATTTTTATTTAGAAGTAGGGTATAAAAAAAAATTAATTTAATAAAGCTGCATTCTATAATATGTAAACGGAAAGGTCAGTTTCCTAGGTAAGAATTAAAAAATCAATAAGAACTTTCTTGTAGTTGAACGTACAGATTATAAACATACAGATATAGAAACCCATAAGAATATACTACGTACAAACGTAGTCCAAGCAATACACGTATCTTTTTGTTCGGTCTGACCTTTCCGAAAATTCCAGTAAAAGTGGTCTTTTTTTTCAAGGCTGACCTTGAATGCAAAATGTCAATCTAATTATGCATGTGCACAGACAAGTGAATAAATATAAATTAAAACAGAAACAAAAAACAAAAGCAACGGTGACGTCGACAATTGGACAGTTGGGTCAATGGCGCATCGGGGAAGCCGCCAACAGTTTGTGGGGCATGCGCGAAAATAAAATCACGTGATGTGAGGCAGACGTTGAATCGGGCCCACTGTCAACAAGGGCCACGTCGCTAAAGTTGCCCAAATTGCATTTAAAAAGTGCTGCAGACGAAGAGAACGCAAAGTGAACATAGAAAGGGATGGTTGATGATGCAGCGGGGGCTGAGGGGAATGACGCTATGCTGCACGCACACTCATATAAACTGTACAAATGCTCAGTGTACATACAGAGAATCAGGCGATGGTGGCTTGGGCGTGTGCATCTCTCATCTAAAAAAGAGCGAGCGAGAGCGAGTGAGAGACAGAACGAGAGGAAGTATAAACAATGGATTATTTTTACTTGTTGTTTCTATACACATTTCTACACACACACATACATAACTGACTCTTTGTAGGTGTGATATCAAAGCAGTTGAGGAAGTCTTTTCTGATTGACATGTACAGTACGTCAGGTAATTTATTTAACAAAGACACATAATATATTCTTTTAATTTTTTACTTGATATAAGCAAAATTAGCAACTATTATTAAAAATAATACTATAAAAAACCAACCATGTTATTTTGGTCATATATCAAAACAATAGCTTGACATACTGTAAATGTATGTATGTGAGTCATTTGATGTCTAACTTGATCAATCGATAAACCGGTCATTCTGGCTGCGTATAATATCTAATAATGGTAATCAGTGCAACGTGCGATAATTAGAAAATGATTGGCTACAGACGCGATCATTTGCAAAGAAAAAAAACTACGTTGCAATTGTATAAATATTTACAAGCCCTGGAGTAGTTTTCGCTTTTAGTTGACCTTGAACCTGAGACTAAACAAAAACAATGCGACATTTAATAGCAATCTAGAGACAGTGTGTATATAAATAAATATACGTATTTGTATTTGAATTCATGTATGTATGTGTGATGGACTCGCCCACATGAAATCAGTAGAATATACGAAATGCCAATTGCTTTTGATTAACGCCGACGACAGTCGACAAATCGTATGACGCAATGGAAATGAAACAAATACCGTTAAACTCGAAATCAAATGCAGAGCATACACACACACACACACACACATTCATACATTTAAATTTGAAAAATGTTTAAAGACGGCTCATTTCAATGTCAATGATATTTACATGCATACGCACGTGAATAGGTATAAAATCAGTGTAAATTACAAACTGACTCACCAGCCATCGCACCAAACCCGTATTTCCTTTCCTGTGCCGTTGCATTTGTTGTTGCTGACATCGCCGTTGGTGTTGCAAGTACCGTTCACTAATTTTTCACTCATAATTGCAATTTATAATATATATATTCCTTTTCGATAATATATATGTTTTAGTCCTAAATTAGAATCACAAAGTATGCATATACATAAATATACACATATGCCGATTATAGCGATTTTTATACACTGAAAATACCGAACTAATTAAAAGCACATTGATTATTTTTACGAAAAAAAATCGAGAGCCGACGACGTTCACACTTCGAGCGCCGTTTTATTTGTGACGAGTTTTCAATGCGTTGAATGTATTTGTATTTCGACAGCTTTCGCTTCAGCAACTACTTAGTTTTGTGTTTTGCTTATCAGCGCGCGAGCGCCTCCGGAATTTTCTCAAGTGTGTGTAATTGTGATATTCTTAACGTATTGCTCAATTGACGAACCCTTAAAACAAAACAAACAGCTGATAGGCAGTGTGACCGCAACACTAAATAAATAAAATACTAAAATTGCCAATCACACAAAATGCGTTTATTCCAATTGTTAAAATTTGTTGTTAATAATGACAATAAGCAGTATTGTATTGCAAAATAATGTAAAAGAACATAATAATAGTTAAAATTAGCAACGTATCTTAAATAAGTATAGAGCGGATTTGGTTTAATATAAATTTATAACAGATTCACGAAAAATCGCAGCGCATAAACGATAGGCAGTGCTTCTTCTTCGCATACCGACAAGTGCCGCGATTTGTTGCTCCCAAAGAGATTTGTTTTTCATACGTTCTCAAAAAAAAGTGAATTAAAATATAATTTGGTAGAAAATGCGTGTGTACGCATACGAGTTAGCAAACCTAAAAGGCTGCGTTAATCATGTCATATACAATTCCGGCATTGTTTAGTAGAAAGACTCAAACGATTGACACATTTTATTTAAATTTCACGTGCTAAATTCTGAAAATCCATTTGATAAATTTGTCGCAAAACATTTTGTATTTATTATTTTGAACACTGCATTGTGAGTGTTAGTGTCGAAGTTTTTGGTTGCTTCGCGCATTTGGGCGTTGCAGTGTTATTCATGGATGACAAGATGTCGAAACGAGGAGCAGCGACAACTGGAACTTCTTTAAGGGAATACGCAGCGGCCGAAAATCGTTTGCTCGACTTTTTCTCTCCGCTCGACGATGCAACTGCAACTGGAGCTGCCCTTGCAACGGCCGCAGCGTCTTCAACTGCAGCAGCTGCCTCGGTGGAAGTGGAACAAATTGAAAATGTGCTTGAGGTCGATCCCTCAAGGGATAACATGTTGCCCTTCATCTCCGATGACAGCGAGCTGCACAGTCTGCTTTCCAGCTCCGAGAGCAGCTTTAAGGGTTTCGACGATACGATGCAGGAGAACGAAAATGGTGCTGGCGGAGATCAAACACTTATCTTTGGCATCTGTCGTAATCCCGATAATATGGAGCAACATTTGGCTACCGATAATTTCATGGGCTGCACGACACCCAAGCGTGTAGTTCTCAGTCCCCAGATGACAAGTGAGTCGAACACTGCAATGTCAATTCAATTTACTGATTATATTCTGCTTTTAGCTGCACCAGTGGCCAGCACTTCCGAGGATTATCTGCTCACCAATGGCAATGAGGAACCGATTCCCATCGAGGATCAACATGTTATTGAAGAGTCTTCGCCTACAGAATGCGTCATCTATGACGACAATGTGGTCTTACTCACTGATGATCAATGCTGTGAGATCATTGTGCAAACAGACCAGGAAATGGAGCATGCCTATCTCGTGGATACCGTGGAGCAGCAGGAAGATCATCAACAGCAGCCGCTCAACAACGGTGTCGGCTACGACAGTGACTTGTTGCCCGCGGAGGAGGATGAGGAGCCAACTGGCGAGCAGCATGTTTACCTAAGCGATGCGGCCCTGGTGTTGGAGCAACAGCAACAGTTGCTGCTGGATGCAGCTGATGAGGAAACGCCACAAGTTAGCGACTCCTATGTGGATGATATATGTGAAGTATACGATGATGAGCTGGAGGACCATGACGACGAGTGTGCTGACGAGGAGTTGCAACTGCAAGAGATGAACATTGAACAGCCAGAGGAACCGGAGGAGCATCCCACCATACTGATAGCGAGCGATGTAGAGGAACCACAGGAGCAAGAATTAACACCAGCCGCTGTCATCCCACACAGTAGCACCACAGAGTTTCCAGTGAGCTCCACGTCGATGCCAAATGCGAGTGACTATGATGACTATGATGCGGATGTCGGCACAGCGGAGGAACAGTCGCCACCTCATCCGCGAAAATATGGTCTGCTAAAGAATACGCTATCCGCCGATGCCATGGATCGCCGGCTGGCAAACATTTGTCAATCCCAGCCACAGATGAGCGTCAGCGAAAAGTTGGCCAATTGGAACTGTGCGCCCAACTGCGATGTCGTCGAAGATGTGGAGAACTTTGAGGCCGTGTTCGAGCAGCATGAAGCGAAGCCCGCCGTGCAGCCAAAATTCAACGAGTTCTACGATAAGTTGCGCCAGAGCATGACGGAACTCAAGAGGGATTTAATGCAACGCAGTGCATCCATTGAGGCACAGGATACTCCATACTCTAGCGAGGATGTGGCTATGCAGAAGAGACCCAACTATAGGCGTTTACTCCATTTGCAGCCGGAGCCGCAAACCGAGCCAATTGTGCTGGACGATGATGATGAATATGACGATGATTGCATTGAAGTGCAGGTGACGCCATCCATAAAGACGCTAGTGCCTCAACCGGAGTCCGAGTCGACGTCGGAGCATAACGAACCTGAGATTGTGGTCGTCAAGACAAGCGAAACACAAACAACAACGCAACCTTTGCAATCAAAGGAAACATCTACGACCGATTTAAGCAATCAGTTATGTATGCCGCCTCCTACGACGACAGGAAAGCAGGAATCTCTGAAGCTGACATCCATCGTATCGGATGATATGTTGTATGAAGTGAAGGGGCCCAGGTTGGAGGAACAGCAGCAACAACAACAACAGCAGCAGGATCAGTCAGCACAATCACAACAAAATCAACAGCATGAAGGTAGGTTATGCCTTAATACCAATAGGCAGAAGTCGGGTTGACTATAGTAATTCTACTAGGTTACTAAATAACTACAGGGTCTCTTACAGTCGGGTTGACTATAGTCTTTCCTACTTATTTACAGTTAACCATAGTCCTTCTACTAACTTCAAAATAATTACAGGGTGTCTCTGACCCCTCCATCTGTTGAAGCTATCTCTTTCATTAACTCTATTGTTTTCTCTCTTGCAACAGTGCTTGGCAATAGCCTGGAATACCACAAAGATGCCCAGTTTTATGAGCAACACGAATTTTGCAACTATCTCGGCCTCACGGAGCTAGCCACGGCCAATGCGGTGGCGAATGCGATGAGGGAATTGGCCAACAGCACGGTGGCTCGTCGCTCTCTCCGAGTGCGCACCCAACAGCAGCTGGACCGCATGCGAAGCGATGTGCGTGGCAAGCGGCGGCAAAAGGAGAAACGTGAGCAGCAGGAACAGCAGGAGCAAGAACAGCAGGAGCAGCAGGAGCAGGAGAAGCCATTGATCAGCGAGAGCAGCAGCAGCCGGAGTAGGAGCAGAAGCAGAAGCAGCGTTGGACGCCACAGCCATTGCAGCAGCAATCGCAAGAGCATAACGTTAACGGGCAATGAGGTGACTCTGGTGGAGATGTGCACGGGAAGCACTCAGCACTCGGTGGCACCCATGCCACCACCACCAAGGCTCAGTCCAGCAGCACAAACTATCGAATACTATTATCACTCGCCGTCTGGTGAGGTGCAGCATCATCCCACTTCACTCTTGACCATCAATGAGGCGAACGCATTGTCCTTGGAGGCGGCCTTTGCCAAGGTCTATGCGGCGGCAGCGCCCGCCCAAAGCGATCTCCATGAATGCATGCAGAATCGTTTGCGCCAAGCGCGAGAAACCAAGCCCTCCATCTACATTGTGAAATCCCTGACGAATTCAGCGCCTGCCGTTAGCACAACCGTAGTGAATCCGCCGCCGGAGCGGATGAAGTACAACAAGACACCTGAGCCAATTGTAATTGCACCCAAGCTGCCACGCAAGTTGAACAAGAAGACGCCACACAAGACGACAACGAAACGTCGTCGGACTACAGCTGGCGGCGCTGGAGGAGCTGCTGCATCGACTCCTTCCGACCGTGAGCTGATCACGCGATCCATGAACTCAAAAATGCTGCGCAATCGCAAGGTCAACATGCTGAAGACCTTTGAGCTCGCCGATGTGCCCCAGAATCGGAACAAGCAGCGTCTAAGCGGCGGTTCAACTGGTGCCGCCAAACGTCTCACCACCAAGTTGGCCTCCAAGAAGGCGGCAAAGAAACCGGAGCCACCAATGCCAGTGGATGCCAGTCAGCAATATCGCCTAGAGCAGCAGCAGCAATCTCAGCCGTCTCCCAGTAAATCCAAGTCAACGAAGGCGTCACGCACTCCCAACCGAACGGACCAACAAATGCCGGCGAAACGAAAGCGTTTCCGTGCTAAATCTCTGCCAACAGCCTTCAATCCGGCTGAGCAGCCAAGTGTGGCAATCGGCGATGCGAATATGGGAGCCGTAGCCGTAACACCCGAGTCGAGTCCAATGCAGCCGAGGCCATTGATGGACACACATGAGTTTCTTACGAATCACGCCGTTGTCAGTCCGCCTTTATATAGTGCAGCCGTTCGACGTTATGTGAATGCTGTGCGTAGTCCCAAGGAGTCCCAACTGGCTGCAGCTGAGGAAGTGGAGCAACAGCATTCGCCGCCACTTGAGGGCTTCTTTGATCTGACCGGACCGCTTGCTCAGTTGGCCAAACCTGCATTAATCTATCCGCCCTTATCACCGCCTCCATCACAGCGTACGCCGCATTTTTCACGGCGTATTCGTCAAATGGCCGGCGCGAATGTCAACGCGGATATCGAAAAAGTGCCCAAGGTTCAGATGACGCCACCCGGTGGTCTGTTGTCCCTCACCAAGGGATCGACGACGCTGCGGAACCCGCTGGCGGGCAAGAATGGCAAGGTGCTCTACATTTACTACGAGCTGGAGCAGCTCATTGTGCTCCAGGAACGGGTCATCACGTTCTGGAAGTACTCGAAAATCTTCAATGTTCTGCAAAAGGCCAAACCAGACGAGTCTTCGGCCAATTCCACAGCATCCCAGCAGCATCCATTCAACACTTTTGCTGTTCACCCAAATGCACAAATGGGGAATAAAAATGCGCGTAGAATATCCGGGGAATCGGATAATGCGGATCCGGATGGTCTCGAGCAGCGTTGGGTGTACTTAGGTGGCACACGACGCACAACAAATGGTGAGTGAATGATGATGAACGGATATGACTTATTAAACTCATATTTACCCTCCTCCTAGATATGGAAGTGGCCATTCCTTTTGCCAATCGCATTTGCGCCCACAACTCCACGCCCGTCTACATTGAGATGCGGAGTCATCCTCTGGATCATCACAGACGGGAGAGCAAGCTCTTGTCCCTCTACGTGAATGTTTACTACTATTGTGAGGAGGAACTGCGTCCCAAGATGCACTCGGTGCATCTAGATGCGGTCAATTGGTGAGTTTTTGATAAAACAGAACGGATGTTTTCGATGGAAGAGACACTACCAAAGAGGAGATTATTATTTATTATTAGACCTTGAACTTAAAAAATTACATAGTTTGTCAAATGAAATGAGAGAGAAACCTGAGACCATGAAAGCTATAGGCACCAAGCTTGGGATTTGAGTATAGCAGATAAAATGAAAAGAAAAAAAAACAATTCAGAAAAGAGTAATTAGATAAATTGTTTAAATTGTATATTTTAATACCTATAATCTTATAATTATTTTAGAATATTTTTGAAATGCCGGGATTGTGGTAGAAATTGCAAAGTAAGATTTATGGGCCAGAAATATAACGTTTGTTCAATTTTTTGTAAGAATAATACTTTCTCCTGTAATATTTAATTTTTAAAACATTTATTAATCATGGTATGTATTTTAATCTAGCGAATGGAACCAGGTGATCTATACCAGCATAGCCGAGTCTCGCTACTTTGTGATGGCGTGGCAGCAGGAGATCGCTATGGGCAAGCCGAGAGCTGGAATCTGCAAATATTCGCTGACGCCAACGTTGGATACACTGGCCAGCATACGGGAGTTTAAGCAGCTGCGACACGAGCTGAAGCATATTGAGTGCCTGACGGAGGATCGATTGATTGGCTATGGACAGACGCGCATTACCATTTGGGATCATCGTAGTGGCGATACGCTGATGAATTATGATTTAGGCTTTAAACTTGGCCGCAACCTCGGTGTCATGCATTTCCCCAGCTTCGAAATGGATCAGAGTAGTTTACTGGTACTGTATCAGCACGTCAAGGAGCAAAATAAGTGGCCAGAATTGCGGATCATTGCGTGTGAATTGTCGCATGCGACGCCCTCACATCGGCTGCTCCATGTGCATCGTTTGCCGTCGCCTCAGTTTGATTGTCAACTGGTGGCCATCAATACGGGTGATCATCTAATATTGAAATCGCCAACGGATGATGAGATCTGGATAAGTATCACGGATCCGCGACAATTAACCTACCTTGCGCCGCAGGGCACACAACGTTTCTATACACGGCAAAAGTCGCAGGTTATCATAATGACGCCAGAGACACTCACCGTGGACAGCATTGCCAATCATGTCCTGCAATTGGCGACCCAGCATCAGCAAATGATGATGATGGCAGCGGCTGAGGTGGCGGCCTCAACTGGCTGACAGTTGCCCGTGTCCTGTGTAGACCAAATATTCCAAATCAAAGATACAAAAGATAACGAAAAATTTCCCGTCTTTTAACTGTAGCTTGGGAACTCACGTGAATTTAGTTTTTTAGTTAATATATATTTTACTTGATCAACTTTTAATGCTTACCAAAATTGTTCCAATTAATCCCATCATTTTCAATATAACATGTATGATTCAGAAATGCTCTTGGACCAGCATCATCCCGTTTTAGTTAAAAAATCCACCAGATATATCTATGAACCCCAAATGTAATTAATCTGTGCTCCCCAGGAATGGAAAGGAATCAATCATTCTAACGTATATTTGCATGTATATTAATCGATGTCTAGAGACCTAGAGAAATGTGAAGACCAGTTGAATTATTTTATAATTTTAGATTAAGCTTTCAAGTCAAGCTTTACGTAAATGTGTTTTTATTTTTATTTTCTTAGAGAAAAACAAAGTTTTAGGCTTAATTCTAGCATACTGCTAGCTATGTACTATATTAGAAATAGCTCTTAACTTCCCACAGCAGAAGAGCGTGTCATAATTAGTTCAAAACTCCAAATCGTATAAAAAACAAACATAATTAAAAATCCAAAATAATCTTCAAGTATTTTTAGTGGGTGGGAATTGTTTTTAAACGGTTTGAACTCAGTTTCAGGTTTATATTTATTTCTAATAGCCATTAAAAATGAACACACATGTTTATTATTTGAAATGATGTATTTTAAACTCATTTTGGTATATGAACTACTCAATTTCAACTACACATTCTTTTAATCGTTACAAATACAACATTATGAGCTAATTCATTATTAATATTTATAATTTTATTGTTATTATGCAATTGATTTTTATTTAGTTACTAACAGCTAATTTATTTACATAAGAAATATACTTACACGAAAGTAAAATTCATCATATAAAAATTGTGAAAGTTTATAGACTACAAAATACAACTATACATATACAATATATTCGTATGTATATATAATATCATACATATCCAGATACATACATACATGGGACAATAAATAGCCCATAAATAATTATTGCATAGGAAGCTGATAACTAGCCTGAGAGTTATGCTAAACAATTTCAAATTCAAATGCTAATATCAACTATAAATAATAGCGCCAATGGAGCTGATGTGCATGTTGTTTTTGTTGTTGGTGGATCGTCCTATGTTTCTCGTAAAGTACAAGAATATCCATATGGAGTATGGAATTGCAAGCGAAGGCTACAAAATATATAGATATACGTAATGTATATAATTAGTGAAATGTTTATCGAAAAGCACTTTAGAACTTAAGAAGGCGCCATTGAAGCGTTAAAGGGAAGTGACCAGAGGTTCATTAAGCAATCACTACAATTCCTTGTCTGGCTTTTTCTTTGGCATCGCCGTCGTCGTCGCCGCCGCCGCCGCTGCTGCTGCTGTTTCATTTTGATGCGCCTCCTTGGCGAGCTGCCAGCGCTTGAACTCCACCATTTGCATGATGCGTACCCGCATCTGCGGCCGCCGTAGCTTTGCCTGGGAGAGCTTGTTAAACTCCAGGCTGTACATGAAGACAACGGGTATGACAACGTCATCGGTACCATCGCCAGACATGGCGAACATCGGTTGCGTTTCGCCGGAAGAATCTGCTACATTATCACAGACGATTAGCGCCGCGGCGCCTGCATTTTGTGCCAGTCGCGCCTTGCTGACAAACGTGCAATCGCCGCGCTCTGCCACAACAATCTTGCCCTTCAGATTCTCGGCATTCTCCAGCCTCTCATCGCAGGCCCGTAACGGACGGGCCCACACAATGTCGCCCTCCACAAACTGCTCTCCAATCAGCTCCGGACTGAAATGCGATGGGCCGGCCATCAGAGCAGTCCAGTCCTGTGACTGATCATCCAATGCATAGGCAACAGCCTGTAACCAACAAAAGAAATCAAGTTTATTCAAAAATGCAAATATAAACTATCTATTGACGAAAGCACCATCAATAATAAAAAGAAGTTAGAAAAATAAATGTGAACGGATTAAAACCATGCAATTTAATTTAAGTATTTACATATTTTGATATATACTTTCGTCACTAGCGCGAGTGTTACAGTTATAATATAATTGCATATTCTTTTGACAACATCCAGATCTGTTTTCTCATGATTATTGAAAGATTTTCATTTAAATTCGCTTGTTGAACTTGATATATTTATATCCATAGGGCATCAAAATTTCCGACGACTGGAAATTGATAGGAAATTTGCCAAGTGTGCATGTGAAAACAGACCTAATTATACTTCGTTTCTTTTTAGCGTATCGATCTCACCATTAAACGATTCTCGGCCGAAAGCTCTTGAAATTTACGCACCTGCAGCTGTGCCAGCTGATTCATGCTCTGCATTTTGGTTAGCTCCAGCATTTCCTGCATGAACTGCAAACCCATTTCGCCTTCCTCTTGACTCTTAGCCTGATGAAAATTAAATGAAAAATGAAAGTGTCAATCATTGTAAGAAAAAATGACGACATGAATAGTAAGAGATAAAATAAAAAAGCATAAAAGGAACGAATGCAAACGTAAAAAGAAAACTTACATTATAGAAACTATGAAACAGTCGCACCTTGCCTTGGCTACGATCGCCTACGGAAACCATGGTGATGCCCATGTCGTAAACAGCTCGCAAATGATCTGCATTGCTTGCTTGAAAATCCAGAGCGCTGAGACGCTTTCCACTTGTGGTGCGTGGGCACGAGCCCGTAATGAAGTTGCGCAGTGGTTTGCGTACTTTCTCAGGAAAAAGCTTATTGGAACTGGGGCAGGTGCGCATGAAGTCGAGTACATTGTGCTCGTCCGATTGCCGAAAGCCTGTAAAACAATTAATAACTTGTTTAAGAAATAATTTACGATATTTTCCATTATATACTCACTAAATGTGGAATTCCCTAGCTGTGCAATGGACAGTGGTAATAAATGTGCCTCTGTAGTAAATACAAACTCATCCACATTGATGATGAGATCCTGCGGCTCGGAGAACAGCAAAAATAAATACTTAAAAGTTTCGGACAGCACAAAGGAATCCATGCGATCCTCATGCTTTCCGGTGCGCACATCATTCACAGCCGCATAACCGCAGGAAACTTTCGCATATTGTTGGAGTGTTTTCAATGCCAGCTTGCCGACCTGCAGGTAGTGGTGATCCCCGGTGGCGCGATACAAGAAGTACGTGGACTCTATGAACTCGGGACGTAAATGATGCTGACCCCAATGTATCTGGAAGTCCACTGTCCATGCCTCTGGAATAAGCGTATGCATCTGCATCACCTGGTAGAGCATCTCGTGGGTTTGCACAGCCGGCTTTAGGTCACCAGATAGCACCTGCAGACCTGGCCAGAAGGCTAACAGCGAGTCCATAAAATTTCGCGATTTGGCGTGTGGTCGATGCATCAACACGTCCAGCAGCATTGGACCCTCGCTGACGTACTTCATCACAGCATTGTAGTGGCGATTGAAGCGTGCCAGATATTTATCATCACCCAGCAGCACGTACGACTTGAACAGATATTCGTAGTAACTATCGATGCCGGCTCCTACGCCCGAATCACGGCGCACCCAATCTCCAGAGTGAACATTCAACACCGTACCCATAAGATCGGAGCCACGATGCCGCAGTTTCCACAGGGCATCCATTGCGGCATGTGCTCGCACCTCAAAGATGGGATCACCCGTTAGACGCGACAATGCGGCAAACTCTAGCAGAATGGTGCCCGCACAGGCAGTGCACGTTTCCCGGGATTTTTTCAGCTGTGGATCCTTCATGCCAAGCCGCAGATTGACTCGGGCATGGGGAATGCCCGTTGTGGTATTAAAAGCCGGCAGCAATCGATAGCCCAGTTCACGGGCCATCTCAAGCATTTCACCCTTGTACCAGTGCATCACATCCGCCTGCTTCTGCAGATATTCTGCGAGAATGTGCGCCGACAAGAGGCCGCCAACCATTCGTATGTTGGTCTCAAACACAGACACAATTATATCGCTGTCGAACTGCACATCGCGTATGACCAGCTTCACGGCATGCTCGAACTCGGCAAAGTCACCGAGCAGCACCAAGGTGTCCAGTGTATCCACCAGCGTCATGGAAAAGCTGAAAAATATGTAGTTTAGTAGGAATAATCAACGATTGAATTAAAGGCCTACATGAAATCAGAGTTTATGTTAAAGTACCGATAACATACATAGATACAGTTAACATAGCGATGCTAATGTTACATTAATATTTCGCAAGACAAATGTGAAACTTAACATAACAGCACTTTTAATTTTGCAGCGCTGTTAAGTTCGATTTATGTACATATATTTTGTATCTCAAACAATTCACCTTTGTATTTAGAAAGTAATTATTGTTAAAAAACCAATTGATTTATTGTACTCACTTGCCCAAAATGTCGTCCATGTCACCGCGCGAAGGTGTCACGCCACGATAGCGACCCTTGCAGGAGAGCGGCATCAGTTCATCGGCAGGATAGGCGTTCTCCATGTAGGCGTTATATGCATGATAAAACATATCACGCGACTCCTCGCTACAAAAACAAATGAACAAAATGAACGGATCGTTTCGAGCAGGTGATTCGATATTCAGTTACCGCAATTCAGCGCGCTCCTTGTGGGACATATTCTGTGTGGGCATCGTGCTCGCATCCTCGCTAATCACACTGACAATTAGCAGGACGAGCGACAACAAAGATGGCAAAAGCAATCGCTGTGCCATGACCATCAAAGTCGAGCTCATTTTGAAAACAACCTGGAGCTGGAACGAAGGCTGGCGTTTACGCAAGGTGCTAGCTCCAATTCCAAGCAGCAGGCGCTGTTAGTAAATCGTTTTTGGCAGCCACAGTTGCCGTTAGTTATAGCGTTGTTGCTGTTAATATTACTATTGCTTGTTGCTTTTTGTGACGTTGACCTTCACTTTGAACGTGTTATTTTTTGTTGTCTTTGCTGCTGCTGGCTTTTTGAATTTATCACGTTCTCCGTTTTAGTTGTATGTTTCGTTTGCATTTAATTTTAAGTGAGCCCCTCAATTAACACTGACTATGGTAGACTAATATAGAAAATAAAAAATGAGGTATTGAAAATATGTACAAATTTAGATATAATAGATATGAACAGCTTATGAGTGTTCCTCTTACCCGAAGATATATTTCTCGTATTTACTATGCACTTTTTCTTGCACTTGTGCGTGTGTGACGTATTCTGCAACGTTGTGTGCATTTTTTTCTTCAAAGTTGTAACATTCCGAAATGCTTAGTTTATTTTTAATCTTGTTTGCTGCTGCTGCTCCAATAACAAAACACCACGACTGCAAATCGCCGAAACCCGAACAGCGACCGCCAGCTGCAAGATTGATGCGTTCTCTCCAGATATTAATTTAGTATGCACCCATTTTATTCACTTAAAATTACTAACAGGAGTTATTATCAAATATATATTACTTCGCTTTGCTGGCAGTTGTTAAATTAGTTAATAAATAGGCAGTTCTTATCAAGTCGTCTCGTACAGTGAGTAGGGTTGTTGATAGAGTTGTACAGTGTTGCCAATTTAGCTATTTCTCCGCTAGATCTAGCGGGTTGCAATTAGGAAATGCGGGATTAATTGTAAAATAGCGGCTAGCGGGAATTATAGCTATTTTCCAAGCAAGGTGAAACTAACCATTCTTCAAGGTGGAATCAACCAATATTGAGGAGATAATTGGCACGATTTGCGCTAAGCCTTTTATCGCTGCCATGGTCAATCAAGTGCAGAGGTGGAAAGAGTCTTTAGTCAAATGAACAATGTCAAAACTAAACTTCAAAATAGAATGACCGTTCAAACATTACTCTTAATTTTACATATAGGGTATTTATTTGTTCAACTCATATTTTATAATAGCAATATGCTTAAAAAGGATATGGACCAATCAGACCTACATAAGTTCAGCTGCAGAAGACAATATGTTTGTCGAACTTGAGGAGTTTTCAAAAATATTGGATTAAATCCATAAAAATATTTTTTCGCTACTCTAGCGGTTTTTTTTAGCTACTAAAAAATATTCCTGGCTATTTATAGCTTTTTTAAAAAGGCTAGCTCATTTTTTTTATGATTCGAAGAGTTGACAACACTGGAGTTTCGTTCTGAAAAAGTTGAAATGAACGGGTCATTAAGATGAATGAGCAAATTGCCGATAAGACTTAGGGCTGTCACCATTACGAGGCAATCCCTTACTAAATGAAATACGATTGTATCGAATGGTGCTATCGAAAATTAGTCAAATTATTTTTAAGTAATATATAACGTAAATTCCAGTGAAATTTTTAAAATTCTGGATAAAAAATTAAATTATTTAAATTTATTTAAAAATTGAAATTTGCATGTCATTCTAGCATAATGTAAGCAGTGTAACCAGCTGCGAATTTTTTAACAGTGTTTGTTAACTAAATAACAGCTGATGTCGCCGCGCTTTTAAAAGGGAACTGCATTTAAATTATTTCAATATGGTAAAAATATACTCTCAAATTGTTTATGAATCTAATATATTTTGATTTGTAGAGACGCAGCCTAGCACCCAGTCAGAGATTAGGAGTGCGCATCAGGTCGAAGGACGCATTTACACCGCCTTTATTAAAGAAAAACAAACGTGCCTGCCAGGAGGAATTGCAGAAGCGTCAAATCGCATTACGAGATGCAACAAATGTTGTTGAGATTCCGCTTCCCATACGCTTTACAGCAAACAGTGAATATGAACAGGCCATTGCCAAGGTGCTGGCGCGAAAGTTCAAGGTACCTATAGCTAACTATGTGCCGGATTACGGGGGCAATCGTTCATTGGGCGTGCGACGTTCCATTGTGCGACGCGCTCTGCATGATCCCCAAGCCTGCAATGCTCTGGTGCTGTATACGCCTCCAAACTACACGGAGCACGAACGCATGTCGATGGATCCGAGCAAACTGCTAGTTCACGTTGTAGTGGATCCGATTCTCAGCAATGTTCTGCGTCCACATCAACGCGAAGGCGTTCGGTTCATGTACGAGTGCGTGGAAGGCAAACGTGGCACCTTCAACGGTTGCATCATGGCTGATGAGATGGGTCTGGGCAAAACGCTCCAGTGCGTTACACTTACGTGGACTCTTCTACGTCAGAGCGCCGAATGCAAGCCAACAATTTCCAAAGCCATTGTTGTATCACCTTCATCATTGGTTAAAAACTGGGAAAAGGAGTTCACCAAGTGGCTGCACGGTCGGATGCACTGCCTGGCCATGGAGGGTGGTTCCAAAGAGGACACAACGCGTGCCCTTGAACAGTTCGCCATGAACACAGCCACACGTTGCGGTACTCCGGTTCTGTTGATCAGCTACGAGACATTTCGTCTCTATGCGCACATACTTTGCAAAACGGAGGTCGGCATGGTCATCTGTGATGAGGGACATCGGCTAAAGAACAGCGACAATCTCACCTATCAGGCTCTAATGGGTTTAAAGACCAAGAGACGGGTTCTACTGTCCGGCACGCCAATACAAAACGATCTGACGGAATACTTCAGTCTGGTTAACTTCGTTAACCCGGAAATGCTCGGCACAGCCTCTGATTTCAAGCGCAGCTTTGAGAATGCCATTTTACGTGGTCAAAATGCCGACTCCACGGATGCAGAGCGCCAACGTGCACTGCAGAAGACACAGGAATTGATTGGTTTGGTCAATCAATGCATAATACGACGCACCAATCAAATTTTAACCAAATATCTGCCAGTCAAGTTTGAAATGGTCGTGTGTGCTAAACTTACGGCCGTACAGCTGCAAATCTATACGAATTTTCTCAAATCGGATCAAGTGCGTCGCAATCTTGCGGGTAAGTTATTGATTCGGTTTCTCTTGACTTGACTTTAATTACATCTTACACTTGCAGATTGCAATGAGAAGACATCGTTGACGGCTCTTTCCGACATTACCACGCTGAAAAAGCTGTGCAATCATCCGGATCTGATCTACGAGAAGTTGATTGCCAGAGAAAAAGGCTTTGAGAATTCCCAGAATGTGCTGCCGGCCAACTATAAGCCAAAGTATGTATTACTCACATTCAAGTTGACATATATAACAATTTGTTATAACTCTACAGGGACGTCAATCCCGAGCTGAGTGGCAAGTTCATGTTGCTGGACTTTATGCTGGCTTCTATAAGAGCCAACAGCGATGACAAAGTCGTGCTCATCTCAAATTATACACAGACATTGGATCTGTTTGAGCAACTGGCGCGAAAACGTAAATACACATATGTGCGATTGGATGGCACCATGACGATCAAGAAACGTTCCAAGGTTGTGGATAGATTCAATGATCCCAGCTCTGATTGCTTCCTCTTCATGCTGAGCAGCAAGGCAGGCGGTTGTGGTTTAAATTTAATAGGCGCCAATCGTTTGTTCATGTTCGATCCCGACTGGAATCCAGCCAACGATGAGCAGGCAATGGCGCGTGTCTGGCGCGATGGACAGAAAAAGCCCTGTTACATCTATCGCCTGGTGGCCGTAAGTCTTCTCAAGATGTCACTAATGATTCCAATTACAATTATCCATAATTACAGAGCGGCTCTATTGAGGAAAAGATACTACAGCGACAGACGCATAAGAAATCGTTATCCAGCACAATTATAGACAACAATGAGTCGGCGGAGAAGCATTTCACGCGGGACGATCTTAAGGATTTGTTTAGTTTTGAGGCCAATGTGTTATCCGACACGCACAATAAGTTAGTAATGATGATATTTCTTATTGCATTCATTTAAATCAATTCTCCGCTTTCTAGATTAAAGTGTAAGCGCTGTTTCCAGGATGTTCAAAGGCATCCACCACCAGAGAACTCGGATTGCACGTCGCATCTGTCGCAATGGTTTCACTGCTCGAATAATCGTGGCCTGCCCGACAGCGTACTTTCAGAAGCCTGGACAGCTAGTAAATGTGTTTCGTTTGTCTTTCATCATCGCTCTCAGGGCGAGGCGAAGACCAGTCCAGCCACTTTAATAGAGGAGGAGCAGCCAGCAACCAATCGAAAAAGCAAAAAATCTGCATCACGTAGCGATGACGATGAAGACTTTGATCCAAATAAGAGCAACGATGAAGATTTTATGGGATTTTAGCTGATTAATTTAAAAAATAAATTATTGTTATTTTTTGTATTTTGTATTTGCGGAACCTGATTTAGATTTGTAGGCTAACCTAAAGCTAATCATCTCATTTAATTAACAATTAACCTAATACAAGTAGTTTAACATTTAAAATATGGAACCCTCAGCGCACTAAGCATTTGCCTTTCCATAAACATAACTACAAGCGCATAAAACAGCTTAAAACTAGAGCATAATTTCGATTCATAAAAAAATCTGTTACAATGCACATGTATGTTACATATATCGTATCTTATATAATTAGTATACCAACGCAGTGTTAACACAGTCAATAGAACACTTTTGTGTGTATGTATCATAATGAATGGGTCTTAAACATCTATAATTTTATGTTCCAGTTCAACCCACACGTTGCTCTTTTCAGGCGGCTTCTGCAGAGGCGACGGCTGTTGTTGTAACTCGTACAAAAATCCTCCAATGCTCTGATAGTAACTGCAATTAAAACAGAGACGATATTATAATATATGAATTGTTTTCCTTTTATCATTATATTCATTTATCATTTCCCTGAAACAATAATAAAATCATTATCTATAAAATGTTTAAGCATTTGACTGTCAGTATTTTACAAACGTAATAAAGCCGACAACAAAATGTATTAAAAATTGTTGACCTTAGCCAATTTATTTTTCCATGTAGGCGTTTAAGCCTATAATGCTATTGGCAATTGCGATATGGCCACGCGAAAAATTAATCTAATTAGCTTTAATTATGTTTTATGTAGCTTTAACAATGACATTGTCAGAATCTTATGTGTGTACACTATTTCTGGTTATTAAACGCATACCGAACTTTATTTTATTTAAATAATCTAGATTACTTACCCATCGACTATCCAGGTGTCGTTGTGTGAGCCTCCCGGGAATTCAATCATACGCTTTTGCTCACTACCACAGTTGGTAAACAAGGCACGCATCATGCGCGGTGGCACTAGGTTATCCGCAAGGCCCGATATAAATAGAAAAGGTACCGAACACTTGCTTATCTTGTTGAGTGAATGATACTGCAAGAGTACAGGAAATATAAATGAATATGGCACAAGAAATGTTTGTCAATGATGTTGATGATGATTCACCTTATTTTTATACAACAGATTTGGTATGTATTTCACAGATGGATGCACCAGCTCCACAGCCATTTCACGTATGCTGGTAAATGTATTCTCCACAATGGCGCACATTAGCTTTTGGCCATATACAGTATCCGCGGCGACGTCAATGACAACCGCACCACCCAGAGAGCGACCAAAGAGTATCAATTGTGTATGATCCAAGTCGTGGCGTGTGTGCAAGTAATCAATGGCAGCGCGTGCATCTGTGACCAGGCCACGTTCGGAGGGTACGCCAGTCGATAAACCATATCCACGGTATTCGACCATTAAAATGTTGCAATGAAGATGATTATAAATGCCCCAAACCTGTAAAAAATGAACAACAAATAATAAATTAGACAAGGCAACATAAACACATGGCTGCAATTTAATTACATTCTGCATACGGTGACCCATGTTTCCAGCGTTGCCATGAAAATAGAGCAATGTGGGCACCGATTTGCAACGCTCCTCGGGCTGACTGATCCAGAAGGCATGCAGCGTCACGTCATCTGGCGTCTTAATACTAACGGTAAGATGTGGCAGGTTGTGCATTGTTGGTATGGGTATGTAAATGCGTGAGTTTGTTGGCAAGTCTGGATGGTACAAGAGCAAGTCTTGTGCATGATAGAAAATAACTGCAAGCAAACACTTGTATGTGTAATAACAATCATATATATGTGTAATCGTTTACATACGTAATAGAATCGCTACAAAGAGCGACAGCGTCATGTATCCCCCATAAAAATAGTAGAATATAAAAAACAGCAGAAGTGCGCCCACAATGCCCACGCCTACTCCACGCGATTTGGGCAGCGCAATGCCTACTTCTTTCATGTTTAACACGTGTGTACGTATAAAGAAGTGCTACATGCTGCTATTCTGGCATTCTTTTTTTCAATTGCTTAACCACATTAGTTAAAACTTTTAAGAAAATAGTTGGGTAGGAGAACGTAGACGTAGTGTTAGTGTATTTGTCGCGGGACTGCCAACTTGGGACTGTCGCGACTGCTAATCTGGCAACGCCAACAACAGCTGGAAGTCATCGGAAACAGGTGTGCATCGATAATTTATCGATAATTCAAACAGTATAACTCTGTAGACTCGATATTTTTGTCTGCAATACAACTCTGCTTAAAACAAAATGGCGTATTTTTTACTGACCAAGACGACGTGAACATCTTTTGTGTAGTTGAAAACTGCATTTAAAAACAAGTGACTCACTTTAAAAAACAAAATAAACATTTGCCAAAACCGTTAACAAGTGTATTGCGTGTTTAATGAGCGCTACAAGGCAACTCTGTGTGCTACCACGAAAATATAATGAGCCAGGTAAGTAGGCCTTGAAAAGTAGTGACAGTGAACGTCGTGTAAGAGAAAAAAAATAACAAGAAAACTATGAAATTTTTCTATCACTCGAAACAAGGCGATATCATTCAGTTCAATTCTAGTCGCCGTGTGAGTATTATACTTAAAAAAAACCGTGTGATATAAAATTTGTACGCTCGTTTTGTGGGTGTGGCAGGTACCAGTCACGAGAGGGACCCAAGAGGTGTCTCCCCCCGTTTGAGACTCCGTCACTTATAAGGCAATTGATTCACTAACCAAAGCGGCATTTTGCCTAAAAGTGCTTAAATATCATAAATCTAAAAGTGTTTCACAGTTTTTACAACGTCAACCGATGCCAAAGGCTTCGACGTGGCAGCCAGTGTTAAAATTTTTAAAATCCATTGGGTACCCATTTTCGCAAATTTCGTTTGAATTTGGGCATTTCGGTTTGTTTTCATTGAATGCCGCATCGAAAATGCACTAAAATGCATCATTTTTGTATAATTCCAGTGGCAATTGAAAATTTTCATCGATTACGTAATCACATTTTGTCAGGTCAAAAGTTTTCCTCGTGTTCTAATCCATGGATTTCTGGCCAATTTCCATGGGCTATCAGCCCGCCAAAAGTCAACTAACAATGAATTCGACCTGTTTTCTTCAAATTTTCGTATAAAAGTATATTTCGAATAATTTTTACACAGTTCGTTGTGCATATTATCAACTATTGCTGCTTTCTGACCGAGAAATCTGCATCAGCAATCTATTATCCTTGTATTTTTGATGCTATAGTTGATATTGTGGTCCATGATCGGTAAAAACTGTTTTTCTTCGCGTTTCCGAATAGTGCGCCTGCGTACCGAATCCAGAGAACGTATTACAGTCACCAACTTTGAAAATCTTCATCGAAATTGCCTCTTTAAAGCACTGTTTAATGCATTTCTGGAGAGGATTGGCTATGCAGCATCGCTATGCAGCTGCGTTCAGTACTGCAGTGTATGTTACTTAAATTGTTCACATCTATTACTGCGGTGTTCATACAATTAATGTGAATTTCAAGAATTTTTCGGTTAACTAGGGATTCATTCAATTGCTGGCCAGGATTACGCATGTATTTTGGATCTTATGGTGTAAAGACATTGTAAACTTGTGCCATACTGTTAATGTAATATTATGGTAAAGTCTTTTGGACTCTTGAATTCGTGTTTGAAATATAAGTCAGCAATTTTAAGTTTAACCAGAGGATGCTCGCGGTAAAAGCTTTGCAGGATCTGGTTCCGTTCCTCCTGGAGATGATGTGTATACCATCTGTGTTTTTCCATCGAAACTACTAAATAATGCCAGAGCAACCAATTATAATATGATCAATTGAATATTAGTTCTAAATAAAAGTCGATCAGAATTCTGGCTAGGATTAGCAGTTCATTATGAACTTAATTGAGATGTTGCAAGTCTAAGATAAGTTAATGGTGGCAACTATTAATTGTAAACCAGCATTAAAGCTATGGGATCCTCTTGCGAATCAATTTAAGAACATAATACTGGTTTCGAGTTTCTTGTGATCTTTCTAAACAATACGTTGGAATGTTTACGGATTATGTTACCAGAGTTTATGTTTACATATTTTTTATTTGAACTTAATCATTTCTTAATAAACTTACATGATTCGGTGCGGGTTCAGCTATGATTATTTGCAAAATTAGAATCAAAATGCTTGAGATTATAAAGAATACAAACTATAGGTTTTGAAAATTTTTGAAATCAACTTTATAGTAGCGAAATGAAAGTTTCGCCAACGGGTTTGCGCTTTTGTAATCGAAATCCTTATTCTTACACAGGCACTCAATGAATCGTCGCATAGTATAGGCTCAGACGAACAAGATGACACACGGGAAGAAGTCAGTGGCAGTGGCAGCGGTACTGGCAGTGGCTCCTCCGGTTCCGATTCCGATTCGGACAGTTCCTCAGGTAACTCAAGTGATGGACGCAGCTCCCCGGAGCCAACAGTTGCCAAACCACCGGCGGCGGCGGTGGCTGGATTTCCACCAACAGCAGCAGCCGCTCAAGCGGATAATAAAACAAATGGCTTTACGGATGGGAATGACGAGGATAGCTCCAGTGGTGATTCGAGTGCCAGTGACTCAGAATCTGAGGCGGAAGCTGAAGGTGGAGATCCTGACAGAACAAATAACAACAACAACAACAGCAACAGTAAACTGCACACGAGTAGCAGCAGCAGCTCCTCGGGCACCTCTGGTGCGACGATCCCAAAAGCGGTCGAAGAAGATGACGACGACGATGATG
Source organism: Drosophila rellima (assembly GCA_035043635.1). NCBI lineage: Eukaryota > Metazoa > Arthropoda > Insecta > Diptera > Drosophilidae > Drosophila > Drosophila rellima. The sequence continues at coordinate 19,539,494 of JAWNMV010000890.1, forward strand.
ATGATGATGACGATGAGCAGCTACCGCAGCAATCTCAGGCCGCAAGCGAAGCCAGCGCCGATGAAGACGATGCCAGTGATAGCTCTGCCAATGCATCGCCCTCATCCTCGAGTAGCAGTAGCAGCAGCGTAAGTTTGTGCATCTGGATGACAAATCACTCTTCGAATTTCTTAACATTTTCATAAATCGACAGGAGGATGAAGAGGATGATTACAGACCTAAGCGATCTACGCGTCAACCGCGCAAAGCATCTTCAGCTGCAGCTGACAAATCGAAGCGACCTCAGCCTGCCAAAAAGAAGAAGAAACAAACGTAAGTTATAGTGTCCATAGTATTCGTTACATTAAATAAAAAGATATTGAACCGACAATATAGAAGGTAGACACTTTAAGTCTCATGGAATATCGGAAATCTGCCGCACCCCCAGGAACTGGGGAAGACTCAGTCCTTAAGCTAGAAACCCTCTTTTTAATAATAAATATTTTCTTTTGTTATTAATTATCCTACCTAAATTGCCTCAAGATCTGTTTAATATAAATGTATTGATTGACTGAAGCTGTATCATTAAAAATCATTAATCTATTTAATACACAGCTGGGACTCTGATGAAAGCGATGAGAGCGACGACGCTGACAGCGATGAGCCGACATTTGGAGCACAAAAGCGTAAATGCAATGCCCGTTCGGGGAGCAACAAACAGTCACAGCAACAGCAGCGACGCCGCGTGAAGTCCTTCAGCTCGGAGGATAGCGATGATGATGATCCAAGCAAACGGTTGGTCCAACAACCCCTTCCATCTCCAACACACTTGCTTATCTTACTTAATTTTCCACTTCAAACGCAGTTGTGCCACACGTCGCAACGCCGCCGCAGTTAGTTACAAAGAAGCTTCCGAGGATGAGGCCACCGACTCGGAAGATCTGCTGGAACCCGAGTACGATGAGGCACAGGTGGCGGCAAATGCAGCCGCTGCCGAGGAGGACGAGAAATGTGAGACCATTGAGCGCATCCTTGCACAGCGTGAGGGCAAAAAAGGCTGCACTGGAAATCAGACAACGATATACGCCATTGAGGAGAATGGCTGCGATCCGAATGAGGGATTTGATGACTCCTTAGCCGAGCTATCGGAGGTGCAATACCTGATCAAATGGAAGGGCTGGAGCTACATACACAATACCTGGGAGTCGGAGACGACGCTGCGCGAAATGAAGGCGAAGGGCATGAAAAAGCTAGACAATTTCATCAAAAAGGAACAGGATCAGGCATGCTGGCGTCGCTATGCCGGTCCCGAGGATATTGACTATTTTGAGTGTCAGCTTGAGTTGCAACATGATTTGCTCAAATCCTACAACAATGTGGATCGCATTATTGCACGCGGCACTAAGCCCGACGATGGGAGCGAGGAGTTCCTATGCAAATGGCAATCATTACCATATGCCGAGTCCACGTGGGAGGATGCAACATTGGTGCTACGCAAATGGCAACGCTGTGTGGAACAGTTTACAGATCGGGAGAGCTCCAAGTGTACGCCATCTCGTCACTGTCGTGTCATCAAGTATCGTCCAAAGTTCTCGCGGATCAAGACGCAGCCAGAGTTCCTTGGGGAAGGCCTGACGTTGCGCGACTATCAAATGGATGGTCTCAACTGGCTGTTACACTCGTGGTGCAAAGAGAATTCGGTCATATTGGCCGATGAAATGGGTCTGGGCAAGACCATACAAACCATATGCTTTCTCTATTCGCTTTTCAAGCTACATCATTTATATGGACCCTTTCTATGCGTGGTGCCACTGAGTACAATGACCGCCTGGCAGCGGGAATTTGATTTGTGGGCGCCCGATATGAATGTGGTCACATATTTGGGCGATGTCAAGTCGCGCGAGCTAATCCAGCAATTTGAGTGGCAGTTTGAGGGCTCTAAAAGACTGAAATTCAATTGCATACTAACCACCTATGAGATTGTTCTCAAGGATAAACAATTTCTGGGTACACTACAGTGGGCAGCATTGCTAGTGGATGAAGCGCATCGTTTGAAAAATGATGATTCCCTGCTGTACAAGTCACTCAAGGAGTTTGACACGAATCATCGATTGCTTATTACAGGCACTCCGTTGCAGAATTCACTGAAGGAACTGTGGGCATTGTTGCACTTTATTATGCCCGAAAAGTTTGATACATGGGAGAACTTTGAGCTGCAGCATGGCAATGCCGAGGACAAGGGTTACACCCGTCTGCATCAGCAACTGGAGCCGTATATTCTGCGGCGTGTCAAAAAGGATGTGGAGAAATCGCTGCCCGCCAAAGTTGAGCAAATATTGCGTGTGGAGATGACATCGCTCCAGAAACAGTATTACAAATGGATACTGACCAAGAATTTCGATGCACTCCGCAAGGGTAAACGTGGCTCAACCTCCACCTTCCTGAACATTGTCATTGAGCTAAAGAAGTGCTGCAATCATGCCGCTCTTATTCGGCCCTCAGAGTTTGAATTGTTTGGACTGCAACAGGATGAGGCACTGCAGATGCTGCTTAAGGGATCCGGAAAGCTGGTGCTATTGGATAAACTATTGTGCCGCCTGAAGGAGACTGGACATCGTGTGCTCATCTTTTCCCAGATGGTACGAATGTTGGATGTACTTGCGGATTATCTGCAGAAGCGGCATTTTTCCTTTCAACGCTTGGATGGCAGCATCAAAGGCGAGATGCGACGCCAGGCGTTGGATCATTTTAATGCAGAGGGTAGTCAAGATTTTTGCTTTCTGTTATCGACACGCGCCGGCGGTTTGGGTATTAATCTGGCCACCGCTGATACGGTTATTATATTCGATTCGGATTGGAACCCACAGAATGATTTGCAGGCGCAGGCGCGTGCCCACCGCATTGGGCAAAAGAATCAGGTTAACATATATCGCCTTGTCACCGCACGTTCCGTTGAGGAGCAAATTGTTGAGCGGGCCAAGCAGAAAATGGTGCTCGATCATTTGGTGATCCAACGCATGGATACCACGGGACGCACAGTGCTGGATAAGAGCGGGAATGGTCATTCCTCCAACTCGAATCCCTTCAACAAGGACGACTTGTCGGCGATACTGAAATTTGGTGCCGAGGAGCTGTTCAAGGACGAACAGGAGCACGAGGAAGAGCTCGTTTGCGATATTGATGAAATTCTGCGACGCGCCGAGACACGTAATGAAGATCCCGAGATGCCTGGCGATGATCTACTCTCTGCCTTCAAGGTGGCTAGCATTGCGGCCTTCCAGGAGGAGGAGCCTAGCGATGCAGCGAGTAAGGATCAACAGGCTAACGACGAGGAGGATGACAGCAAAGACTGGGACGACATTATACCCGAGGGCTATCGCAAGGTCATTGATGATCAGGAGCGTGCCAAAGAAATGGAGGACTTGTACCTGCCGCCGCGACGCAAAACCGCCGCGGCCAATAAAAATGATGCCTCCAAACGGGGCATGGCCAAAGGAGGCGCTCGCTCCAAGCAAGGGGATGATTCTGCCGATTCAGACTATGAGCTGGGCTCGGATGCAAGTGGCGCTGGCGGCGAGGATGGCGGCAGGCAGCGTAAACGCGGTCGTCCCGCCATGAAGGAGAAAATCAATGGCTTCACCGATGCCGAGCTGCGGCGCTTCATACGCAGCTACAAGAAGTTTCCTGCGCCATTGTTGCGCCTGGAGGCGATTGCCTGTGATGCAGAATTGCAAGAGAAGCCGCTGGCAGAGCTGAAGCGCATTGGTGAGATGTTGCACGATCGTTGCGTGCAGTTCCTCAACGAGCACAAGGAGGAAGAAACCAAGACTGTCAAGGAGGAGGAGCTGCAGCAACAGGGCAGTAAACAGCGACGACCACGCGCCACCTACTCGGTCAAGCTGGGCGGTGTCTCATTCAATGCCAAGACCCTGCTCGCCTGCGAGGAGGAACTGCAGCCACTTAACGAGCTCATGCCCAGTTCATCACAGGAGCGACAACAGTGGGTATTTAATATAAAGACCCGTTCACCCAACTTTGATGTGGACTGGGGCACCGAGGAGGATACACATTTGTTACGTGGTATTTATCAGTATGGCATTGGCTCCTGGGAGCAAATGAAATTGGATCCGACTCTCAAGCTCAGCGAGAAGATACTGCTCAATGACACACGCAAGCCGCAGGCCAAGCATTTGCAATCTCGAGCCGAGTACCTGCTCAAGATCATCAAAAAGAATGTCCAGCTGACCAAGGGCGACCAACGACGTCAGCGACGTCCGCGCAAGCTGAAAGCGAGCGTTAACTCCAACGCCACAGCGGTAAGCACGCCGGAGCGTAAGGATGGTGCAGCTGAGGATGCTAATTCCACATTGCCAGGCGATAGCAGCTCCAAACAGGCGGTAGATGGTGGCGGCTTTGTTGCCTCTCCTATTGTCTCATCCGCGACGGCGGAACAGACTAGTGCACAGAAGAAGAAGAAATCAAAGACCCGCAGCAAGAAAACCAGCGCCTCCGACAACAATGGCAATAAGCCAATGCACTTTACGGCCAACAATGAGCCCAGAGCCCTGGAAGTGCTGGGAGATCTGGATCCGAGCATCTTTAATGAATGCAAGGAGAAGATGCGACCGGTTAAGAAGGCATTAAAGGCTCTGGATCAGCCTGATCTCAGTTTGTCCCAACAGGATCAGTTGCAGCACACACGTGACTGTCTGTTGCAAATTGGACGACAGATAGACGTATGCCTACAGCCGTACGGGGAGTCGGAGAAGAAGGAATGGCGCAGCAATCTCTGGTATTTTGTGTCGAAATTCACAGAGTTGGATGCCAAGCGCCTCTTTAAGATTTACAAGCATGCACTCAAACAGCAGACACAGGCAGCAACGCCAAAAGATGCAACGAATGCAACAACTCCTGAAGGCGGAAAGTCTAAGCGTTCACGTGCAGAAAACGGCGGCACTGTTGATAAGGACAAGGAACGGGACAAGAGTGGAAAAAAGAAGAAAAAGGACAAGGATAAGGAGCGTGAGTCACGTTACTCTGGAGGCGGCCCTGAGGATAAAACAGCTCGTCGCTTTGCCAGCGATTCGCCAATGAAAAGGAAACGCGATGAGAACGATGCGGAAGCCAGCAGCATGGGCATGAGCAACACTGGAATCAGCGATAACCTCAAGTCCATGTCGTTTAAGCGCCTCAACATGGATGCGGCTGCATCCTCGCGTCACGGCAGTCACGAAGATCCCCGCAAAAAGCATCATCGAGGCGATGACTATTATGCCAGCGCCGGCGGTGGTCCTCCTGGTGGCTACGATGGGAACAGCGCCCGTCGCTCCGGGCTCAATTCACCATCGGCCATCGGTAGCAGTCGGCGGTTTGAGCAACCGCCCGCAACCTCCGGCTACCCATCAGAAATGGATCGCTGGCATACTCGTGATCGGTATGTTAAAGACTATAATGAAATAAGAAGACTCTGTTTAACAAATTATTCATTTATTGTGTAGCTACAGTTTTGATTACAAACGTGATCGCTACGATACGTTATACCAGCGAGGTGGAGGAGGCAGCGGTGGTGCCGGTGGTGGTTATCATCGTGATCATCGCGAACGCGATCGTGAGCGAAGGCCAGACAAGCGTAGGTGAGAAAAGCGAGCAGGGAGTTGATAATCCTCAGACTATAAATTGATATGTTATATAATATAATATATAATTATATCGAAAATTATATAATTTATTATTAATATCTTCCAGCAGATACCCATCCGGCTTGCCGCCGCACGCCTACCCAAGCCATTACCTACCGCCCAATTACTATTTACCCGGATTGCCGCAACCGCCTCCAGGATACCGAGGCGAACCGCGTGGCTATCCGGTGATGTCGCGTGACTATCCCGCTGATTACAGACGCAGCGAATATGAGCGTCGCACTCAGACGTGAGGAGCAAGTGTTGCCACTAATTGTATATACATACATAGTACATATAGGCTAGTTTTAAGCTTGGCTGTGGTGTCTGTGTCGAGCGCTGCTAATATTTCCGTAAGGATCTTGACACAACGTATGAGCAACATAAATATACACACACTTAAACAAACACACACATAATCACAAAAATCGACACACACGCATATATAAAAAGCAGATTACATTATACAGTTTAGGTATCATACATAGCTAAACATATGTACAAGTAATATATAGCAGCTATTTATAAATTGTACTGTAAATTTAAATTATATATAAACCGCATATTATGTACATGGTGTTTCAGGCATAAAGGAAAACCAACTAAAAACATACAAAACAAAAATCACATAAATAAGCTAATTTTACAGTTTCCCTTGTATAAAGCATAGGCTTTAAGTTTCGTTCATTGCAATTTTTGTATACTGTACAGTAAACTACGGGCAAATGCCAATTTAACAAGTCTTTTAGTCTTTTGAAAGCTTTTAAAATAACAAATTCTCACTATATTAATAAACGAAAACAATGAAATCGATTATGTTTAATTATCAATCGAAGAAAAGAAAAAAGTAAATAACAAAAATATATAAAAAAGAGTGTAAGAATTCGTTTCTATGTCTGTGCTTATGCACTTTTATATACCATATATAGAGATACCGCCCCGGCAGAGACGTGTATGTAATTTAGTTAATATTAATCTATATGAATAGGCATATAACATATGTTGTAGTATCTGAAGTCTATAAATATGTATATCATTAAATTATAAAATGCATTACATCAAAATTTTTTGAAATTTATTCGTAATTTGTTGTGAAGTAGATATACAGCGGGGGTATAAAAACTTCGTTGCAATTCTCTTTCGCAATTAGTTGGTAAATATATCATTACATTACAGTTACTTTTGGTTTCATGGTTACTTTTGATTTGGAGACCATTGTTTCCCTCTCTAACGGACTTTATCTCTTCCCATACCTGCATTTATTTGTGAAGGCAGTGAAACTGAATCTATTTCCGAATTTGTATTTTAACTACATTGTAAAAAACTAAAATGATTTCCATTACTCATTAAAATCTATTTAAATTTATTGTATGTTTGTTGTATAAATTGATTTATTTGATATAAGAGACATTTAACATACATAAATGGGTCTCAGAGTATAAAATTGTACATGAGAATGGGCAAGAATAAAATAAAAGTTCATTTGTGGGCCAAGAGATTACATAAAATATATAAATTACATAGGTACATACGTATTCGTACTAAGATCATAATAAGTATTACAAGCTAACGGAAAGCTAGAAGGCTCTTCGCTTGGCTACGAGCCGCTTTGGAAATGTTGCGTTACAAATTCGATATTGGGCCTCTGTCATATTGGGTCTCATTCAATTTCTATACACAAATCGTTGGACGTGCTATTCGAATTTGGTTCAGTCTGGGGCACATTGAAATCGGTCGTGTCGTGTTCGATATTAAAGGTGGTAAAATATGGCGATTGGTGCACTCCTGGCATACCCAATTCGGTTGAATTGGGTGTTTGAGCATCAATGAAAAAATCTAAAAACAAAAAAAAAACAATGTTAAATTTATTAAATTAATAGCAAAAGTTAATAAGATGTTGTATAGTACATATCATGTTGAAATATGCAAAATATACCTGACAATGATATGAACTTTTGTGTATGAGCGTGTGTGAGATTGCTTTAAAATGCGACATCGTGTAATTCGGAAGTTGTGGGCATTATTTGTACTGTAAGAAATGGCTTGGTCATTTTCGATGATGCTCAATGATGTGATATAAAATGATAAAAAGAGATCTTGCACTGCCGCACGATACTAACCGGACTCCACTCCATTCCATTCACTGACGACTGCATTGTGGGAATGTGGCTGGCGAGGATTGGGATGGTCTTCCACGGAGCCCTCGTATAGTTGCAAATCTGTTGCCAGCTCACCGTGCTCCGTCATTTCATCAAAATCAAATATTTCAGTCACCTTGACATGGTTCGTGCTGTTGTCCGTGTAATAGTAGGCATACAAAGCGTCATTATGTGTGCTCATCTTCAGAACATGTTCAAAATTATCAACATCATCATTTAAAGGAGTTGCCCCGCTGCAAAGGTAGCCTTTAGAAAAATGTACAAGTTATTTTTTAAGGACCCGTTTACCATTCGTCGACCAGTATGGAAACTCGTGGTCCATACAAACGGCTTGAATGCAACAAGCCCGTGGCATCAAAATGTGGCTGATCGTATAAAGTAAATTTACTAAAAAGACGTATTTGTATGGCATTATTGAACTGGGCAACCAAAAGGCGCATCTGTTTAGTCAGCTTCGGTGTCAGACTTGTGATTTTGTAAACTGTGGCCAGCAGAAAGTCCATCGGAACTGTAGCTGGCAGGGAGAGCAGTTTGATTCCTCGATGTTTAAAGATCCAGTTGGCCAAGCCCTTGTTCGCCTGCTCAATGTAATCTTGTATTACGTCCAGCACGGTCTGTGGCATGTTTGAGCTTAAAGCGTCCTTAAAATTTCAAAAGGTACACAAATTAAAATTAACATTTGAGCAGAATGCGTGTTACAAACCTTTCTATGCTTTTTACATTCTCGGCACTCGGGATCGAATTCTGGAGGTTGTGCTACTGTTTCGGAGACAACAAATGTGGACTGAACTGCGACACAGCGTCGACAGTTGATTAGATTGTTTCGATGTAGAAACTGAAGTGCGTCATCGAAGCCCTGTTGACAGAACTTGGAGAGGAACTCGGGACGGGGCGGGAAGAGAATGCGCACAAATCGATTGACGTTTTGCCGTGAGATTTCGATGCTTGTGTTGGCCCAATTGAAGTGGAACAATTGTGAACTTTGATCGCGTGGACAAATATCACTTTCGCCGCAAAACGGACTCACTGTAATTGTGTTCTCGTCCAGAATGGGCAAGTTGTTTGAGAAGGCACCGTCCATGTAGCGAACACCACGAAAACGTGGGGGCAAAATGCCAGAAAATCCTGGTATAAAACAGGCACAAAGCAACGCCTGCAATACTTCCTCGCGCGACTCAAACTCGGAGATGATTACATTCTGGCCATCGAAAACGCTCGTCAGTGAGATGTGCAGGCGTCCATTGACGCGCTTATGTGCGTCCTCGGGTAGATGCTTCTGTAATCCCTCGAGCAGGCACGTCTGAATGTTGAACGATGGACTGAAAGGTCCAAGCGAATGTCTTCGCGCCTCATTTACCACACGAAAAAAATCTGATGTCATGCTACCCAGCGGCAAATCGCAGAGCAGACAACAAGCGGCTAGGGAACCAGCCGATGCACCTCCAATTTTTTCCAACAATAAATGCGGCGCAAAATTCTTAAAGCATACTGCGACCCCAACATGATAAATGCCCAAAAAACCACAGCCAGCGAAGGATAAATTCATATTCGCTCTCTTTTTATATATATTCGATTATTCACCGTGCTATGCAATTTCCGTATCTGTCACTTTTTTACCCACTTGTTGTATTTGGATCTTTGTTGGCTTTTTTATCTCTGCTGTTTTTCGCAACGTAAATGGTACTGATTCTTTGTTTGGGAACAGCTGATTTGATATCAGTTCCCAAGTGTTATCGAATAGTTTACAAGTGACTGAGTCACAGACACTGTGACTGTCCAAACTATCGGCGCTTATGTCAGTCACGAGTCTTGAGTTTTGAAAGCAAACAAAAGCACAGATGAGAATGAACGCAAAATGGGCTAACAAATTGGATGTGGAAAGAACTACTGGAAAAGGGGAAGACCCGATGAAATGCCGATAAAAAGGAACTGACTTAATCTCAGCAAGAGAAAAAAACACAAATTTACTACTTGCAAGCCGAAAATGAGACAAAAAAATTTAAATAGACCGAGTTTAAATTAATCGAACCAAAGTTTTTTTTTAAAATAACAAAATCAATTTATTTATACCTGCTAAGCGTTTACAAATTTTTATTAGGTACTTATCCGTATTATTGTCTTTTGAAATCCAAAAAAAATTTCGAAACTAAAAATTATATCTATCCAGTTTAAGAAATAGAAAAATATTTTTTATACGTGGCTCAAACATTTCAATAAATATTAAATATCATTATAATGCTTTAGGTCATGTAAAAGAAAAAATAAAAAAAATATAATGTAAGCTACTTTGTTGTTTTAGTGGTAGAAAATAAGCTAAGTTCTTTTTTAATAAAATTGCGTCCATCAACTGCCTGAACTTATTGCATATACGTTTAATTCTGCAAATAACTTTTATATAAAATTTATTCAAACATGGATATGTAAATATATATATATATAAAAAATATATGGACTTTTACAGTGATTTAAAAAATATATGTCGTACACCAGTTAAAATTAATCATGCAAATTATTCAAATCTAAGACAACTCGCTTATTTGCTACTTGAAACCCTTGCACCAAGAGGTACAACATCGGCGAATGGAATGGCTTGCTCCTCGGCAAAGGCTAGAAAGTCAACGCCATAGTGCTGAATCAGCTTTGTGAGCATATTGACATCGGCCTCTGCCTGATGTGCATCTGAGGCAGGTAGTTCAAACGTCCGCTCAAACAGACTAACCAAATTATAGCGTCCACGAGGAGGAAAGCGCTTAGTTTGCGCACAATTTAAGCCACTAAAAAGTTGTCGGCGGGAACGTAATTCCTGTGGTGCTCGCTTCATTTTTAGAGACAATTCTTCGTTATCCTCATCAACATTCCCATCGTTTAATAGCTTGCGCTTTCGAGCTGCTTCTCCGTGCGGCAGCGTTGGACGCTTAGGCGTCGTATTGTTTACTGTTTGCCAGTCTATTTCTTTAGGAATTAGCAGCGAACTGCTCGACAGTTGCGGCTCCAGCTTCAAATCAGACTCTGTTACATATTGCACAAATTTTTCGTTGGCTCGCTTATCATCAATCTCCATAAAAGCACGCAAGGAGTCCACACAAAGCATAGAAGCTGGCAACTTTAAATTCAGCTTATCAAACGTCTGCTTTACAATAGGATAATCGAAGGACCAACCATTGTGAGCAACCAGGCAAATTGGAGCGGGCAAATGCTCAAAGAATTTCAGTATCATTTCACCCGCATTTTCGTTTAGCCTTGACTCACGCTCCAAAAGGTAGTTATCCAAGCCTAAAATGTGGGAAAGAACACATCATTTATGCATAGACATGGATATCTTGATAAGACATTGTAGTTGCATACCCGTGATTCTTTGCGCTTCAACACTCACCGCCATTGATGGTTGGAAAAGCAAATTTAGCTTGTGCAGCACTCTCGGTGGTAACGGGAGCACTTTGGGCGACATTGGCGTCAACTCGCCACGTAGTTCGTGTTTCTCTGATGCCTTGTTGTCTTTTAAAATTGCAGGATCGAAAGCGTAAATGCACAGCTCGGTGATGCTAACCCGGTTTTGGGTATAGGCAGGCAAATTGGCCGTCTCCAAGTCAATCACTGCGAAAGTAGAAATTGTATCCTTTCCCGTCTCCAAAGCAGGTGCATTTGGCGACATTGTTAATGCGAATAAACAAACATTCAAAGAGTTTGTTGATCAATGTGAAATAACAAGCACCTTTGGAAAAATATTTATCGGGAAAATATCGACCGGCCACCTCAAACTATTGACTTTCGATAATTCATTTGAACAGTTTCGGGTTTTATTTAGAGTAGAATTAACAAACTTGTCGCTATTTAAATAATATTAATACAATTTTATTTATTATAATTATATGCAATAAATAATAATTATTATTTATTGCACAATTTCAATTATAAATTAAATTAAGTGGATAGTGGATTTTTTAAACACTTTATTAGCACAAAGAGAACAAGTGTGCCAACGTAAACATAGTTTTATTATTGTTAAATACACAGACACTGTACTAACGCATTATTAACGTAAATATGTCGTTACGATACCTTAAACAATTTATGGTGTATGAATACTTAAAGGATTTATAATCCTTGCGTGTCAACAAAATAATTTGTATATTCGAGCAAGTTTAAATTTCATTGTTTCTTGACCATGGCACGTATATGGCACAATCATAGGTTAACGGTTCAAATATTTGAGTTCATCGACTTGGTTTCTTCACTTCCTCCTTCAAGTCCAGGGTCACGCTTATTAGCCGAAAATTGCAAGTAATCACTGCGTGTGGCTGCCTCATACTCCTGGACAAGGGCATCAACTATCTCTCGGGATTCATCCAATTCACTTAAATCATCCTTAAAGATGTCTTCTCGACGAAATTGATCCAGAAAAGCGCCACGCTTGCGCAGCTTGTCATACTGGTTCAATGTGCGTTCAAACAGTGAGCAAATGCTTGTATGATTGGCCAACATTAAGCCCGATACACGATGGCTACTCTGAATGTAAGGTGAGGAGCGTGAAAGCGCTACCTGTATAGAAGTTGGACCCCACGGTATGAATTGCGCCAACTTGCGCTCTCGAATGCGCTGCAACGATTTGTGCACCTGGGTGGGATCCACTTCGCCCTGTATGATGTTCAATATGGATATGTAACAGTGTTGATTGGTTTTGTCAGGTCCCGTTGACACCATCATATTCTTTGGTTGTAGGAGGCGGCGCATCACATCCAGCACAGTTGTCTTGCGCACGTTAACAGCCTAATGAAAGCATAATGGATTATTTATTAAACATTAATATCAATTGTGTTGAACTCACTTGATTACTGATATTAGAGTCACTGGTCAATGGTGTGTAGCCCGTCATCAAGAAATGGAGCTGAGGTGTTGGTATTAATGGTGCAGTTAGCCCAATGAGATTATTATTCATATACGACGGGTATCGCAGCGTCGTTGTGCTCACGCTCATGATAGTCGAGACTAGAGTATTTATTTGGGTAAATGTAGGATTCTGCAGATGCAAACGGTCGCAGGCAATACGATTCAATGCTGTATTATCCAATACGACAACACTGTCCGCAGCGGTGGTCAAACGGCGTAGAGTCAACATTGAGTTGTATGGCTGCACCACTACATCACTGATTTCATCCTGATTTGGAAACACGCTGTATGTTTGGATGAGCTTCTTGGGATAACGATCTGCCAGGCGTTCCATTAAAAATGAACCCATACCGGAGCCAGTGCCTCCTGCAATTGAATGACAAAGCACGAACCCCTCAAGTGAATCGCTGCCATCTGCCTCACGATCAATTATATCAAAGATTTCCTCGTGCAATTTTTCGCCTTGACTGTAGCCAGATGCCCAGTTATTGCCAGCACCACCGCCATGCTTGGACAGGTACACGTTCTCAGGATTATAAAGCTACAGAAATGCAAACTTTGAGAATTGTATGTTTGAATAATACCAATAGCTGGCAACTCACCTTTGAATAAGCTGATGTCATAATGGAATTAATAACACGGGGCTCTAAATCCAGCAACACTGCACGAGGAATGTAATGATCATCATCTGCTTGATAAAAGAACACATCCTTGCGATCCATGCCATCGGTGGCAAATTCTTCAAGCACGCCACTTGGTGAGATGCCATGCTCCAAGCATAGCCGCTTCCAAAACTCAAAGCCAACTAAAAACAACAATGGTATGTTAAATTTTTGCAATAACAAATCTGCAAGTGTACGCACTTTGGTTCCCGCATTGTCCCAACTGCAGCGTAATTATTTCACTCGGCATTTTGTCCAGATGCTTAGTCTGTCGATAATGATTGCTTGGGGTCTCGTTTATTATTGTACTATGCGTATTTGTGCGCCTTATCTTTAATGCTTATAAATGATCTTTAATTTATACACTCATTACACCAAAAACACAGAATATTGATACAAAAACGAATTGTTTATATGAAAAAAATTAAATAAAAGATGCAGCGGGTAGCGCTGAAAAAAGCAATCGATAACACTATTTTATCGAGTCGTCCAGAATATCTTCGATTGAACTAAATAGTTGAATACTGAAATGAGCAGACGAGTGAGTTGCCGATTGTTCAGTTGCAGTGTTGTCATTTTAGCTTTTTTCCGGATAGATTTGCTCCGTTTTGAAAATAAACAACAGGGTAAAATATCAAACATCTATCTGGAACTCTAACCTTTTTGTTACACCTTGAAATTGACCAAATCCGAGCACATTTTGTCTTATAAGTGCTATGTCTTATGTTTTATACGCCTTCGACAAAGGAAACACATCAAACATAGAAGAATAATTAGCACAAATGTTTAAGAAGCAAATATTCCAGATAATGGAATCACTGCAGAAGCCAAATATACTATATTATATTAAAAATTAACACATATAAGAAGAAAATATTTGTACTTTAATCTGTCTTTATTTTCGTTTTTTATTGTGATTGATTTTGTTGGGTTTTTAAACGAATTGCTGACATTACTGATTACAAGAAAAGAATTATATTGAAAATATCGATAACGATAACTTTGCAAGCAACTTCACGCGGGTTAAAGGGGCCGGCTTCTGATGGCATTGCCATTGCCCGCGCAGTGTTAATGGTCGGTTGTTGTCTTGGCCTTGGCATTCGCCACAATTAAAGAAGTGCAAAAGTGAGAACGCTGAACAAATTTTGTGCGCGCATTAAATTCGGCGACCGACTTTCTTTGGCTGTAAACAAAGAAAAAACTAAGTTAATAAAAATGCCTCGCGCAAAAGTTCCAAAAAAACAAACTGCGTCTGAATTGCCTGCTACAAATGGCAATGCTGAATCGTCTTCAGTTGCAACTGGGGGCATCAGTGAAGTCGCTGATGCTATTAAACAGCCACCCAAAAGCAAAGCGCGCGGCAAGAAAGCGGCAGCTGCAGCTGCAGCGGCTGCCATAGAAGTGAACGATGCTCAGGAAGCGGAAACTGTTGTTGCAAAGAAGACGACATCTAGAGGCAAAAAGAAGACAGCCGAAGAAAAACAAGCTGAAATAAAGGAAACTTTGCCGGCAACAAATGGTAATGAAGCGAGCATATCGGCGCCGGTAGCCAAAGGCAAAGCGCGCGCAAAGAAAACGCCTGCTTCAGAACTAAATGACGCGCAAGAAGTGCAAGATGTTGCGAAGAAGACTACAGGACGCGGTAAACGAAAGCCATCTGAAGAACCAGTCGAAATTGCAGAGTCTGAGCCCATGAAACCAAAAGGACGCTCTAAAAAGCTGGCAGCTGAGGTCGTCCAAGAGACAAAAGCTCAAACTCAACCTTCAAAGTCTCGCGGCAAGAAGGAGATTATTCCAGCGTCCGTAGAGCCTGCCATAAGCAAAGGACGCGGCAAGAAGGAGAATCCAATGCAAGAGGAGGACACTGCTGGTCACAGCAAGAACTCGGAACCAAAAGGGCGAGCACGCAAAAAGAAGGAGCCGGAAGAAGCCGAGGAAACTGAAGTAGTTCCAGCAAAAGGACGTGCTAAAAAGGATGTTAAGGAGACAGCGGCTAAGGGCAAGGCCAAGAAAGTCGAGACAGAAACTACAGCAACCACAGCCACAACAAAACGCACCCGCGGCACAAAGCGTCTAGCAGATACGGAAATTACAGAAATGCTGGAGGCCGAAGAGGAGCCAGAACCAGAGCTTGAGCCTGAAGTAAAGCCTGCAAGCAAGAAGTCTGCCAAACAAATTAAGTCCAATGATGAGAACGTTGAAGTGCCAGTTAAGAAACGCGGCAAGAAAGTCGCTAATGAAGAGCCGCTGCAGGCGGAGGTGAAGCAGGAGGAGGAGGTGCCCGCACCCAGCAAGAAACGTGCTCCTAAGCGAGCCAACGACAAACAGAATGAAGATCCGTCAGCACTCACGCCAGTGAGCAAGCCAGGTGGGTTTCCAAACCAATGCTTAACAGACATACAGATTAATGATTCTCTTACTGCAGCAGCTCGTGGTCGTAAGCGTGCAGCGGCAGGCGCTGAAGATGATGGCGATGCCCTGGCAGTCAGTGAAGCGGATGGCTCAACAAGTACGTTGGTGGATCCCGGCTGTCGCCTTGCGGTATTGAAAAGTTTGCAAAACGTGCTCAACTTTTGTTTTCCAGCGTCCAAGGTGAAAAAGGCAGCAACAGTTAAAGCGGAGGCACCGGCTGCAGGCAGCTATGATAAAAGTCTATTCCCTGTACCAACTGAGAAGGAATTCAATTTTAAAATCTCCAGCTGGAATGTGGCTGGCTTGCGGGCCTGGTTAAAGAAGGACGGCCTAAAGTTTGTGGACTTTGAGGAGCCCGACATATTCTGTTTGCAGGTAATCAAATATCAGCTCTCTAAATATTAATGTAAAAAGAGCGAACCAAATTTCTAAAATTGGTACTTATTTTAACTTTTGACTTGCAGGAAACAAAGTGTGTGAATGATCAGCTGCCCGAGGAAATGAAATGTCTGCCGGGTTATCATCC
Organism: Drosophila rellima; assembly: GCA_035043635.1. NCBI lineage: Eukaryota > Metazoa > Arthropoda > Insecta > Diptera > Drosophilidae > Drosophila > Drosophila rellima. Next base: position 19,555,797 of record JAWNMV010000890.1, read on the forward strand.
CTATTGGCTGTGCATGCCAGGCGGCTATGCAGGCGTTGCAATTTATAGCAAAATCATGCCCATAAATGTCGAGTATGGTATTGGAAATCCAGAATTTGATGATGTGGGGCGCATGATCACAGCCGAATATGAGAAATTCTTTTTGGTAAATGTATATGTGCCAAATTCAGGACGTAAGCTTGTTAATCTGGAGCTGCGAATGCGCTGGGAGAAGCAATTCCAAGCCTATATACAGAAATTAGATGCCCTCAAACCAGTTGTCATTTGTGGTGACATGAATGTTTCGCATTTGGAGATCGATTTGGCAAATCCAAAGTCTAACACACGCAACGCTGGCTTCACAAAGGAGGAGCGCGATAAAATGACTGAACTGCTGGAACTTGGCTATGTGGACACTTTCCGGCACTTGTACCCCACTCGCACGGGTGCTTACAGTTTCTGGACTTACATGGCCAATGCGCGATCTCGCAACGTTGGGTGGCGCCTGGATTACTGTATTGTCTCCGAGCGGTTTGTCTCACGCGTTGTGGACAATGTAATGCGTAGCCACTGTCTGGGTAGCGATCATTGTCCCATTACAGTTTTTCTAAACATTTAAGTACATTAGAATATTTTGTATTTCAATCAAATAAAAGTAAAACATTACTCAAATAATAAAGTGGACACGCTCTTTAGTTTTGTGTTTTTCGACAATTTTCTGGCAATTTAGGCGCGATTATGGAGCATTTTAATATTTAGATGGCATATAAATGTTAACTGTACTTTGGTTTTGATATTGTACTTAAAAAAAACACAATGGCGAATTATAATATACACATACAGATGGTGTGCATACTCGACTATTTAACATGAATTTAAATAACTACGTGAAAGATTTAAAAAATTGTACTCCATATTCTATATATAAAGATACAAACAGTTTTCAAAAATTCCTTGACATCTTAAAAGGCTATTTAGTATTTTTGAAATTTTCCCTATGTTGAATTTGATTAAACTGTTACAAAAATTTATTTAAAATCGAATGAGTACATATTGTTGAAAGGTTATAGTTTAAGAATATTAACCGTTTTTGAAATATTAGTTATGTCAAGAAATTCGATTTTGTAAACTTAAATATTTCTAAAACTATTCTATTACATTATTTTTTATGGTTTTACAAAATCAAATATTTAACTTATTGAAAACTCGATAATAATTTTTTAATTACTGCCGTAAATACATGGAAATGGTAGAAAAATAGTTTTTCTTCCGCGTTCGTTTTAGTTAATGTAACTTGAATGATGTTTGTTTATGTTGAACGTTTAGTTGGCATTGTTTTATGCTTTAGAATTGGAATTAATTATGCAAGACTTGTGAAAAGCTGGCCCAGTTTATTTCGTGTATAGATTTAGTTAATACCTATATATGTACATATATGAAAAATTGGTCGCTCGTTTTAAATTGAAGTTATATCTGTATACAGTATATGAGTCTATTATATTTGTTGATCATAGAGAAAGAGTCGCTGTGGGTGTGTATGCTGTTTAGTGGTAGCATGTGTCCCAATCAGGAAGTGGAACGCAGCCTCCTGCCCGACTGTCACATTGCCAATCGCGTGTTCATGTACTCGATGCTGGACTATCTGCACTCCGGGGAGCGACGCAGTGAGGATGTGCATGCCGAGCTGCGGGATCGCTATGAGGTGTTCTGCCAGGTGCTTCACAACTTTCCCATGCCGCTGCATTCCGAGCCCGAGGGCGATTACGACTATGAGTGTGTCTTTGATGCACTGCAGCAGCAGCAGCAACAACAAGAGCTGTGCCAGCGACCGGTATACCAGACCGGAGTCCAAACCAACGTATTTATGGATGCATTCAATGGATCGAGTAGTAGCTCAAATCTCTCCGAGTCCTTTGACTTTTATGAGACTGCCGTGCGCAGTGCTTTGGCTCAGTTGGGAAGCGGCATGGACATGGATATTGATTTGGAGTTGGATATGGACTTGGAATTGAATATGGAGAATGAGGAGCAATTGCTAAACAGCAGCGATGATGTTAATTAAATAACAAGTCCAGTTTTTGTAGTCTACACTAAACGGTCAATTATTTCCAGCACTCGTCGAATTGAATTTGCTTTTTGTAAAAGTGCAATAAATGTCGTTAAATGTAATGAAAGTAAAATTTACCATTAAACGTAACTAAAAAAAAGAAAGAAAACAAATTAGCTTAGTCCAAGCATGTATGTATTTGTGTATGTGTATGTGTATCTGTATGTTTGTGTAATAAAACATTTTAATGTGCGTTTGTCATGCTTAAAAAAGTGGAACCAACGCTCAATGGTCACTCGGCCGCTTATCAAATTGAAATGATCTCATTCCAAATATTTTATTGTAAACAAAAAAAAAATAAAAGTATTAAAAGGCAAGTAAAATGTGCTTAAATAACAACGCACTTCAGAGCAGATGAAAGTTTCGGCCAACTGGAATTTAGACTGTGCCCTACAATTAATAGAAATAACTAAAATTTTAATTATTTTCACTCCCTAAAAATATAGCATTTATAGCTTGACAATTATTTAATTATATTATAATACCTATGTAATTTTAAATTTACTTCTTGTTTGTTTTTTTATTTACTGTTATTTCAAAATATATATTTGTTATATTTATATTTTTATTCTGTTTCACAAATTCTAAAAAATGTTCATCGCAATGTAAAAGCTACATAAAATTTTAAAAATGTTAAGAGTTCAAGACAAAGAGTAAATAAATCTATGTTTGAAGGGGTTTTTTTTTTTTTTTTTTTAATATCCTTCTACAAAATGTTTAAATTATTTCCAGTTTTTTTTACGTATTCCTTTAATACTTATAATATTCCTAGAAATTATTCTTAATTAAAAAACAAAAATTTATATTTTATATTTGAGTATGCATCTTTAAATAACGGTTGTTATAATAAACAGAATTTTATCATAAATTGAAAAATAATTTATATATTTAGTGGGAAAGTATTTATTTCACTGCACAATCATACAAATAAATATTTAACAAATTATTAAACAATTACTACAGAAAAGTGCAACTAACTGTCGCATCATTTGTCCACGATGTGCATACTAAAAATAATGAGCAAATAATATGATATAGTATGTGATATATATTGTACATAAAAGGTAAACCACAATAATAAAAAGTGCAACTGGCAGCATGAATAAAAAATAAATCAACTAACTAACCAACGACTCTTTGATCCACATACAGGTATCTATCACACATGAAACACATAGGGCATGGTATAAAAAAGTATCTATCTATCTAACTATCTACAAACAAAACCAACAAAACGACAACTTGGAAATGGTCGCGAATTGAGACCAAACTGTCATAAAAATCAGTTAATAACCAGCAGCTAGTAGCCCACCTGGCCATTAAATTTCATTTTCATTTGACAATCTGATCTTTAGTCGCAGTTCCAACATCGCGTCGTTTAGTCGAAAAAGTTTTGTGAACACGCACGGATCGAAATTGAAATAGAACTGCAACTCCATCGAAACGGGAACGGGAGTTACGTATAGAAAGTTCTATAATTTGTGCTTATTGATATAATACATTTTAATATAACGCTCAAGTGTGAAAATAATGCGTTCCTTTTATGCAATATTTATATTCTTTAATATATTTGCGAGCATCCGAACGGAGGCCGGTGAATTTGGTAGGTCTCCTGCCCATAGAATAGAAATAACCATCATCAATCAAAAAATAAAATGAAAGGACTTTTATTTGTGATGTTTAATTTTATTTTTCTATTACAAGGATAAAGAGAAATACCTTTTTTTTAATATTTACAAATTTACGGCACAGATTTTCCAACTATTAAAAACAATTTATGTGCAAGTGTTTCATTATAAACAGAACACAAAATTAAATAAATATTTTGCTATACTCTAAAAATTTCCTAATCAATAAAAAAAAATTCTTTGAGAAAATAACATTTCGATAAGATGCAAACAAGAAATTTATATTAAACTACTGAATATTTGTTAAAGTCTTTCTATTTACATAGAAAATTCAGATTGAAAATAACAGCCACTGATTTTAATTAATCGTAAGATTTAAAATTAATTAAAACTTTATTTAAATGAAATGCATCTAATTTACTGTTCAGTAGTTGGAAATTATAAAACTATTCTTCTTAATCCCAAAGTTGATCCATTAATAAATTCAAAAACCTTAATCCGTTTCCTGTTTAAAGAAAAACTAGTTTTGTCGCCAACCTATGAAGGAGTTTCCACTCCAAACGCGAATTCCAGTCACTCGATGGCTGCTCGTTCCTATGTCGCAGGCCAGGGCGGCGGCGGTTCGGAGTGTTCTTTTGGCACGGAATGCACTCCGCTCCACGATTGCACGGCAATGATCTACGAGGTGGCCAAGAATTGTTTTTACGGGGATAAGACGCTCTTTTGTGGCGGAGGGGAAGAGATGCCCTACGTGTGCTGTCCGAGCAGTCCGCTGGAGAAGAACCAGGTGTGCGGTAAGTCCCTAGTGCAAGGACATTTCTACAAGGGACTCGGCTCGTATCCATTTGTGGCACGTGTGGGATTCAAGCGTAAGTAGTACTACTTGTAGCCTGGGGAAAATCCGATATTTATCTATGATTTACAGATGTAAATACTGGCGCCTTTGCCTATCCTTGTGCTGGTTCCATCATTGCTCGACGGGTGATCCTGACTGCCGCCCATTGTGCGCTGGCCAAGGCCGATGGACACCGACTGTAAGTATGCCAGGCGATTTTCAACAAATAATACTCGTACTTAGAATATTGAAATTAGATAACATAAAATTAAATTAAAAAGAAAGGCCAGAAACTGCAAAATGTTCCCTTATTTATAGTATTTACGTGGTATTCCTTTAATTTGAATAGATTTGTCAAATCTTGACAGATTTTCAAAAGGTATGTTTTTTTTACCATTTTATTACACAAATATTGATTTGGTATCAAAATTTGATGATTTTGAAAAATTTATTTTTTTCGGAAATTTTACATTTTTCGAAAATTTTCAAAAATTTTAAATCTTCAATTTATTCTTTAAATCGACTCCAGGTGGTAAAATTATGGTAAAAAAGTACTTTTGCACTAAATTTCGGTTAGTTTCTTTAAGATTTATGCCGAAAACTCCAAAATGTTCCCTTATTTATAATATTCACATGGTATTCTTTTAATTTGAATAGATTTGTCAAATCTTGACAGATTTTGAAAAGGGATGTTTTTTTAACCATTTAATTACACAAATATTGATTTGGTATCAAAATTAGATGATTTTGAAAAATTCATTTTTTTCGGAAATTTTACATAGTTACCCCTTTACATTTTTCGAAAATGTTCAAAAATTTTAAATCTTAAATTTATTCTTTAAATCGACTCCAGGTGATAAAATTAGGGTAAAAAAGTACTTTTGCATTAGATTTCGGTTAGTTTCTTTAAGATTTATGCCAAAAACTCCAAAATATTCCGTTATTTATAAGATTCACATGGTAGTCTTTTAATTTGAATAGATTTGTCAAATCTTGACAGATTTTCAAAAGGGATGTTTTTTTTACCATTTTATTACACAAATATAGATTTGGTATCAAAATTGAATGATTTTGAAAAATTCATTTTTTCGGAAATTTTACATAGTTACATAGTTACCCCTTTACATCTTTCGAAAATTTTTAAAAATTTTAAATCTTCAATTTATTCTTTAAATCGACTCCAGGTGGTAAAATTATGGTAAAAAAGTACTTTTGCACTAAATTTCGGTTAGTTTCTTTAAGATTTATGCCAAAAACTCCAAAATGTTCCCTTATTTATAGTATTTATATGGTATTCTTTTAATTTGAATAAATTTGTCAAATCTTGACAGATTTTCAAAAGGGATATTTTTTTTTAACATTTTATTACACAAATATAGATTTGGTATCAAAATTGGATGATTCTGAAAAATTCATTTTTTTCGGAAATTTTACATAGTTACCCCTTTACATTTTTCGAAAATTTTCAAAAATTTTAAATCTTAAATTTATTCTTTAAATCGACTCCAGGTGGTAAAATTATGGTAAAAAAGTACTTTTGCACTAAATTTCGGTTAGTTTCTTTAAGATTTATGCCAAAAACTCCAAAATGTTCCCTTATTTATAGTATTTATATGGTATTCTTTTAACTTGAATAGATTTGTCAAATCTTGACAGATTTTCAAAAGGGATGTTTTTTTGACCATTTAATTATACAAATATTGATTTGGTATCGAAATTGGATGATTTTGAAAAATTCATTTTTTTCGGAAATTTTACATAGTTACCCCTTTACATTTTTCGAAAATTTTCAAAAATTTTTAATCTTAAATTTATTCTTTAAATCGACTCCAGGTGGTAAATTTATGGTAAAAAAATACTTTTGCACTAAATTTCGGTTAGTTTCTTTAAGATTTATGCCAAAAACTCCAAAATGTTCCCTCATTTATAGTATTTACATGGTATTCCTTTAATTTGAATAGATTTGTCAAATCTTGACAGATTTTCAAAAGGTATGTTTTTTTTACCATTTTATTGCACAAATATTGATTTGGTATCAAAATTTGATGATTTTGAAAAATTTATTTTTTTCGGAAATTTTACATAGTAACCCCTTTACATTTTTCGAAAATTTTCAAAAATTTTAAATGTTAAATTTATTTTTTAAAACGACTCCAGGTGATAAAATTAAGGTAAAAAAGTACTTTTGCGCTAAATTTCGGTTAGTTTCTTTAAGATTTATGCCAAAAACTCCAAAATGTTCCCTTATTTATAGTATTTATATGGTATTCTTTTAATTTGAATAGATTTGTTAAATCTTGACAGATTTTCAGAAGGGATGTTTTTTTTACCATTTTATCATACAAATATTGATTGGGTATCAAAATTGGATGAGTTTGAAAAATTCATTTTTTTCGAAAATTTTACATAGTTACCCCTTTACATTTTTCGAAAATTTTCAAAAATTTTAAATCTTAAATTTATTCTTTAAATCGACTCCAGGTGGTAAAATTATGGTAAAAAAGTACTTTTGCACTAAATTTCGGTTAGTTTCTTTAAGATTTATGCCAAAAACTCCAAAATGTTCCCTTATTTATAGTATTTATATGGTATTCTTTTAATTTGAATAAATTTGTCAAATCTTGACAGATTTTCAAAAGGGATGTTTTTTTTACCATTTAATTATACAAATATTGATTTGGTATCGAAATTGGATGATTTTGAAAAATTCATTTTTTTCGGAAATTTTACATAGTTACCCCTTTACATTTTTCGAAAATTTTCAAAAATTTTAAATGTTAAATTTATTTTTTAAATCGACTCCAGGGGATAAGATTAGGGTAAAAAAGTACTTTTGCACTAAATTTCGGTTAGTTTCTTTAAGATTTATGCCAATACTGCAAAATGTTCCCTTATTTATAGTATTTATATGGTATTCTTTTAACTTGAATAGATTTGTCAAATCTTGACAGATTTTCAGAAGGGATGTTTTTTTTACCATTTTATCATACAAATATTGACATGGTATCAAAATTGGATGAGTTTGAAAAATTCATTTTTTTCGAAAATTTTACATAGTTACCCCTTTACATTTTTCGAAAATTTTCAAAAATTTTAAATCTTAAATTTATTCTTTAAATCGACTCCAGGTGATAAAATTAGGGTAAAAAAGTACTTTTGCACTAAATTTCGGTTAGTTTCTTTAAGATTTATGCCGAAAACTCCAAAATGTTCCCTTATTTATAATATTCACATGGTATTCTTATAATTTGAATGGATTTGTCAAATCTTGACAGATTTTCAGAAGGGATGTTTTTTTTACCATTTTATCATACAAATATTGATATGGTATCAAAATTGGATGAGTTTGAAAAATTCATTTTTTTCGAAAATTTTACATAGTTACCCCTTTACATTTTTCGAAAATTTTCAAAAATTTTAAATCTTAAATTTATTCTTTAAATCGACTCCAGGTGATAAAATTAGGGTAAAAAAGTACTTTTGCACTAAATTTCGGTTAGTTTCTTTAAGATTTATGCCAAAAACTTAGATATCATAATATACAATATCCTTTTTCCAATATTTATGAATTAGATTATTCGAAATTTTGTAACTCTGCATGTTGATTTATATTTGAAATTTCTAGTTGTTGCTTCCTTTCGTATTCATCCCAATTTAAGTATCCTTAAATTTGATTCATTGTTTTCATGGGATACCATGAGGAGCATCCAATTAATTAATTGTGAATTAAAATGGACTTTCCCTTTTTTCGCAGATCATCAGTGCGCGTTGGCGAATATGACACCTCCAGTGATCCGGACTGTGCCAGCACGGGCTTCTGTGCACCGCGCTCGGTGAATCATGCCATCAGCCATGTGATTGTGCATCCAGACTATAAACAAGGCCAATATCATCATGACATTGCGCTGCTTGTGCTCAAAACACCGCTGAACTACTCGGGTGAGTATCACAGTAGCCAAGGGGAGTGTGGGGTGAGGGGTGAGGGGGAAGGTTTGGTTACGCTTCGCAGTGTCAACGTTAATTAAAAATCGTTTTGCTCTGCGATATATAATGAACTCGCACTCTCGTGCACTGCCAAGTTCATAAATGTCAACTGTCCCCTCACATTTCATATTGCATGTCTACTATAATTTGAGGTTTGGGCTTCATTTCCAGCACCCATGATTTCTTGTTTAGCTTTATTTTTATGTGTTCAGTGTAGCAAAAAATGAGTTAGCCATTAGTCCAAATCTGTTTTCGATTTTTGGCTACAGTTCAATGGGCTTGGGCTTGGTTTAAATTTGGATTTTAGCTACGCTGAAAGTCTTTATGGTCAAATAGAAAATGTTATAAACAAAGTTCAGTTCAGACTATGATTGTAAACTATTTAATAAAGATATTCAACTGAAAGTATCCATTAAGATTTCAACTTAAGTGAAAAGTTGAAATTTTCTATGACAAAAGTGAATAAAAGCGTATTTCTAAAACTAAAAAAGAAAACACATTAATTTGGGGAAAAATACTTTACCTATAAAATAATACAGAAATAATATGTAGAATTTTTGATACGAACTACAAATCCCTAAATTCTCTAAGTATTTTTGACTATTAAAGTCTGGCCTTTGGAAATTGATTAAGTTTTCTGCAACGCTTTTCTCTAAGGGATATATTTACATATAGAGAATTTCTTCTGAGAACTAGAATAATACAGATAACAAAGCAGTCGATCTCAATTTTATTTAAAATATAATGTGAACTTCCTATAATGGCTGTCAATTTATAAAGGAATTTTCCAACGTAAGGTTCTCCTCTTACAGGAATTAACTCTTTAATACTTTAAACAGTTATCAATAACCTAGAAATCTGTCAATAGATTGGACGAAGCCTGATCTAATCGATAGATCATCTATGCATGTTTAATTGAAGCTGGTTGCGTGCAAAAGTCCAAAGCAAAGGTACAATTTAAAATTGATTTTCAAACGTTAATAATATTTCTATCGGCAGAAATGAGGGTCATCAATGTTGGAGGTTTCGTCGATGGTCGGGAACAAGATCTCGTCGTTGTCGGGAATAGTAATGGAAACGGGGAGTGGGGGAGCGGAATTTGGGTTGTTGGCCAACTCGTAAGCAACTCATTAACCAACCAGAAGGAAACAAAAAGCGAAGGAAAACAAGAAGCGATGCTCGATACCCTCGTGGAGGCGTTACCCGAATTGACGACCACCTTGTTATTTGCTGGGTGCTTTTTATGGCTTTATAATGCTTTATGGGCGTACGTGAGCGTAAGATCTCGATCGAAGTTGGGGCAGACGGGGCATGCAACAATGTTGAAGTCGTTACCTCATCGTCTACCTCTCTGCCTCCCTCTCTCCCCTCCCTTTCTCACTGTGTGCAGCAAATAAACTTGAATCCGAGATCTTTTAATAGTTGATATATTGGCCGCCCCATTTCAATATTTCCCCCCCCCCCTTTTTTTTATAACTTCATTCATCCCATTGCAGTGGCCACACAACCGATCTGCTTGCAAAAGACACGCGCCAATTTGGTAGTGGGCAAACGGGCCACCATTGCCGGCTGGGGCAAGATGTCCACATCGAGCATACGCCAGCCGGAGATGTCGCATCTGGATGTGCCGCTGACCAGCTGGGATCTCTGTCTGCGCAACTATGGCTCAACGGGCGCCCTCGAGTCCCCCAATTCCATTGAGGGTCAGTGGATGTGCGCCGGCGGCGAGGGCAAGGATGTCTGTCAAGGCTTTGGCGGTGCTCCTCTGTTCATCCAGGAGAATGGCATCTTCTCCCAGGTAAACTATAGGTCAACTCCGACCAATCGAAACAAGAATTAAAATAAAAATAGACAAATTAAAATAGACAACTAATTTGGCAATGGAAGTTTTCATGCTAAATATCAGAATTAAAAAATGTCCAGAGAAAAAACCCAATCAGATTAAAAGTAGATAAGTGATAATAAAAAAGTAGAGGAAAATAAAATGAGTTTAAAATGAATTTAATAAATAAATATAAGTAGCAATCAGAGTACTTTGAAAAAGTTTCAAATGATTTTTAATTTAACTTTTTATCCATTCGGCTTAAAATTTAAATTTAAATATTAATTCTAAATTTCATTTTTAAAATGAAATAAAAACAAATTTCTTCTTTTACTGCAGATTGGCATTATGTCCTTTGGCTCGGATAACTGCGGCGGCCTGCGCATACCCAGTGTCTACACCAGCCTGGTCTACTTCCAGGAGTGGATACACGACAACACGCCGCCGGAATAAGTCCGCATTCAAGCAGTTTCTCCGACAATCTTTCCTAAAGCTAAGCCTCTAATTTATATGTATGTAAATTTGTGTAAATTTGCTTGATTTCTTATTGTTTTGCAAATAAAAAGAACGAAACTATTTTTCTGAACTTGAAACGAGAGGAATTTTAGTATACCCTGTAGCTGTTCTTAAAGGGGTATTCAAATTGCCAATAGAATTGTATCAGTAGATTGTTGAATGCAAAATCACGCACTGCTTGCTTTCAATACGATCTGTAATTATATGTGCAAATATTTGACTCGATATGTCTACAGGGTATCTCATAGTCGAGCTCCATTGACTGACTCACCCTCATTTGTTTCATATTGATCTGTTCATCGTCGTTTTCGTCTGCGTCACACACGCACACAAATAATTTAATTGAATTAATTGAACTTTGACACAAAACAACAGAGGCCTCAAAATATCAAATGATCTTTTATATAAATAATGCGATGCAATGCAAAGAAAGTAAAATAAAATAGGAAAACAAATGACGACAATTTCTTCCCAATTTGAATGCACTTCCAAAGTGTAATTCATTGGCAATTTAACTAATTTTAACTGATTCATCCTTATGCAACCAAGTTTATTATAAATGTGGAGAAGAGAAGTAATTAGCATTAAATGAAATACTTTCGTAATAGGGGATTATTTAACTATAACCAGAAACAAAAACTATAACCAGAATCTTTTGATCAGATTGCCTTCTTCTCTATTTAGTTGTAGATCTTAATGAAAAACGTATTTTTCTTTATATATTAATTGTAGTATGTAGAATTCAAACTACATAGGATCGACTAAAGTTGATTGCTTAAAAAAAAACAATTAGATTAAAATCTAGATCTTAAGATCAAGCTTAATGCAATTGA